>OZ038454.1:14769181-15363307 GCA_964036195.1 Sphaerolaimus hirsutus | reverse complement strand
GGTAAATTTCGCAATTGATTATTCCATAGTAAAATTCCAATATTAAATACGATGTAACTGTATGAACTGTATGGAACTGATTATTCAGATGGGTTATGGTAGGTTTCCATACAAACAGTGGAACAGTTACCAACCCAATAGAAACAGATGCCAACAGACGCGCACGCAGCACCGGGAGCGTTTTGTGTATTGATTCTTATTGACCTAAGTTGAACTTAGGTGCGTTGAACGCAATGATGAATTGTTTTGCTAATTCTGGTCTGATTATCTTAGATGGTCTGAGCATGAACTTTTGGGGCACAGGTGTCAGCGCCAATGGCGTCAAAGCAAAATGGCGCCAAGCGCCATGGCGCTTTTTGCTTTGGTGCTAGCGCCAAGTGCCAGCGCCAGGCATTTTGTTCCGGGGGTGCATCATTTGGTATGCTAGTCACTTAGTATGACGCGGAAATGCACAGTTGGTATGCTGTAGTGCCTCATTTCAAGTGCTACTGTGCTAGAAGTGGATTGAGAAGTGAATTGAGAAGTAAAAAAGTAAAAAACACATGGCAAGTGACAAGAAAATGCTTAAAAATATTTAACAAATTCAATTCACTTCTAATGCTCATGAAATCCATCTTAAGTGTCGCATTTGATGAGCAAGCATGAGATGACTTAATGGTGGCATACAACGTGTAGCTAGTTGTGATGTCAAGCGATGCCTTACAGCATCCTACATGAGCTTTTTTGGCAGCATACCAAACGACTAGCATCCTAAGTGGTCTGGCCTCTTTTGTTCCTGGCGCTGGGCAAAAATAGCGCCAAGCGCCAAAAGTATTTCACAACAGTCATCAAAATATTTCGTTTTTACTATGGAATAACAAATTACGAAATTTATCACAAGATTTTGTTCATTTAATTATGATAGGATTCTGCGCATTCTTTGCGGATTGCGGTCTGCTGAGTATAATTAGTAAATATTACAAATAGGTAATTGATGACAGTAATACGGTATGACAGATATCCAGGGAAATTATTTTGTACAAGTTAGATTTAGAAGTTAGAATTTTGTACAAGTTAGTTAGATTACTAATTACTGACTGCAAAATTACAACAAAGTGAATACATTTCCCGTGCAGATATTTTATTACCGTTTTTTTAACACTTTGTTCACGTCAAGACAATGTGAGATAATCCTACCAGAAGCGGCTTTTGATGCATGCCGCCGCTGACCTCTCTAATGCAAGTGGGGCAGTAAACTCCAGCGACATTACACCTTACAATGAAATCTACCATATCCTGTCTGAATAAAAGTACAAACATCAAAAAAATTTATTATCATATTTATCACATTGCTTCTACTTTGGGTGAATTTGGCGCAGTTTTTACATGATTTTATACATCAAAATACCGTATTTCCTCGAAATACCCCTCCTCTATCTGGGCACTATGATATTGTATATATCCTTATATAAGGCTGTAAAAACTTATAAATGGTGGTTATTGTTGCATTTTTCACGTTTTTCTCTCAAAATTTTCACTCTGAAAAAACAAACCGGGGGGTAATTCCAGGAAATACGGTATGCATTGCATTAGAAATATGCAGAAGCATTTCTTGATAACGTTTTCGGTGCTTCACTCAATTTTCGAAATTTTCTTTTTTTGTGCAGCACACTTCCCCGGAAGGTGATATAACACAAATTATATTTTAAATACTCTAATTAAGCTTGTATCAGTAGCATAAAGGCATGCCGACAGTGACAGTAACCCAAGGTAATATTTGCCTCAAAACACCGGAAACGTGCACTTGACATTTTGCACTCAATTTAGACTATTACAGAAGATGACAATTCCACAATGAACAGATGCCATGCAGTGGCGTCTGTTTTATAATTATGTAGTCGCGGCCATCGTGTCCGCGGCCACAATGGGCACGCGGCCATCGTGTCCGCGGACTTCGTGGCCGCGGCCTTGGTGTCCTGCGGCCACAACGTCCGCGGCCTTCGTGTCCCGCGGCCAGAACGGCGCGGCCACAACGTCCGCGGCCACAACGGCGCGGCCAAGATGGGTGTCAACCCTACTAAACCCCTGGTGAAAATCTTTTATCGAGTACTGTATTCACAAAAAAATTTAAATTACCTACAATACTTTTGAATTTGAATTAAATTATTTCCCCATATTTCCATCAATATGCAGGTATCTGGTAGATCCATGGGAGCCGCATGAGTGGCGCAGTCAGTCCTGTTTAGATTGCAACCCATCTGACGATTTGGACGTGTATAGTGCTTACAGAAGGGTGCTCATGGTGCAGCTGCATCAGGTAAATCGTTGTTCATTGGTTGCTCATCGGCGATGTGGCACTAGATTGCAATCGATTGCCCGACAAATTCCTAGAATCCAACTTCAATATATTCTGCGGACCGCGTGCTATTTATGCAGTTTTCTGAAGGAAACACTCAGTCATTGTTAATTTAACGTAAATATTTCCAAAAAGTATAAAAATGTTTCAAAGAAACCTCTGTCCTTTTCTTTTTTTCAAATTTTTCCTTTTCTGTGAAAGTGCGTGCAAAGTATCCAGCTCGCGCGTTATCGACTAAGACATAAATAGTTTTGGACGCATACTTTGCGGTCCGCAAAGCATATTTTATGGAACTTTGAGACAGTGCCCACTGTAGTGTACAAAGATAATCGAAAAATACCTCAAATATCGTAGTAATCAGTGTTGTGATTTCGGAGTGATTCGATGTAAACGCAATCCCCCTTCACATTAGTTTCGCTCGCAGTCATCGGCCTCGTCGAACGGGCAGAACTCAGAGTTTGAAACGTTCCTGCGCAATGTGCCCAAGTTTGTGCACCAGCCGCCCTTCAACTATGAGGGTCCTACCAGCACGATTAAGGTGACCTATTTACATACGTTATTTACCCGATTTCCGATTGTCCCAACTAATTTCTTAAGAATGGAATTTCTCAATGGAAATTGAATACGATTCATCGTGTTTCACTTTGGGTGTAAAGCGTTAAAGCCGCGTGCGAAACACCTACCATGAACGCTTGTCGAAGTTTTTGATTGGTCTGCCAAACCTACAACTGAGTGGCAGTGCGGGCAGAGGTCCCCCACCCTTCTGAATAAAGTCAAGTAAATTTACTGAGTTTTTATTTAACTATAAACTTTACAAAATTTGAAAGAACTCTCCAGTGCGAAATATCTGGGGTGGAATGCCTATGCACTCCCCCTTGCTCAACTCGCCGTTTCGAGGTTGGCAGGATATGTTTATGCGTTGGGCAGCTATTTAAGTGAATGGAGTTATTCGTATTATATGAGTAATTCTAAGATATTTTAACGGATGTGGCACTTATCGATAGAAAACATTAACACACGTCGGTCAGGCATCGATCTACTCGCCGGCGCTGTACGACGCGCTGTACATGTACGCGCTGGCCGTGAACAGATCGACCGAGGCCATACTGTCGGACAGCGGCACGCAGCGCACCTGGGCCAACGTCAAAGAGGCCATGCAACGCGCCCTGGTCGACGGCCGCGGCATAGTGCAGACCATGATGAATTTGACCTTTGAAGGTTCGCCTCCGGAGGGTGCTCACTCGCCTTTCTCATATTATTCGTCATAGTGCATGCCGGATCTTACTTTCTGTGATTGACCATGATCCGTCTTTGCAACACGACTGTGTGTATACTAGACGATATACGATGAATTATACCATATTTGAATAAGGTCACTTGAAAATTATCCACCAAATTAACCAAAAGTGGAAGCAATGTTGTGTGATGAGAAAATAATTAAATGTCTGTTCATTTATTCAGACGGAATATGGTAGATTTCATTGTATATATTGTCGTAGATTATAAACTGATTTGAGTTATAACAACAATGTCACCCCTTTGACAGGAATGGCGGGTAAGGTTTGGCTCGATGAAATGGCGACCAAGCGGGCGCGCTACGTGCTGCAGCGTCTGACCGAAGCTGGTGCCACGAAGTCAGCGTCATTCGATGACGTGGGATTCGTCACGTTCACTAGCTCTACCGCAGCGGTCGGTTACCTTCACAGCAGAGTTGTTAAAAGTACTCAACTTTTTTTCAAATCAAATGTAAACGTAAAGTATTTTATTTTTACGCACCCCTGAGTACAGAAGACGTAAAGTATTTTTTTAATTTTTCACTGGGCAAAAGGTGAGTAAACGTAACAACCACTATTTTTACTCGGGGAAAACGTAAAAGCGTGTATTTTTTTGATTTTGAACCCTGGAAAACATAAAAGTGAGATACTTATTTCCCTTCCCGTCACAACAGCGATTATTTCGTTTCCAATTTTCGCACCATTTTCGAAGCTGTTTCAATTCATTTCAATTTCTTTGTTTGATGCACCCCATTAATTTTTTGAATTACGTTTTCTGTACTCGTGTACTTTCAAAAAGTACGCATACAGGTGAGTAAATGTATTTTTCCGGAGGAAAAATAAACGTATTTAGTCAGTACTCGAGTATACGTAATTTTCGAGTAAACGTAAATGCATTTCAACGACTATTCTTCATCGTTAGGTATGTTAAATATTTTTGTTCATTCGCACCATTTCACCTGTATTTCACGTGCAGAATGTTGAAATTCCGTCTATTGAAGGCGTGTTTGCTCACTATGGAGGCAAGACACCCAGTTCCCAGCCAAAGTGTGGTTGGTATGGAGAGAAATGCGCCAACATAGAGCAAGGTGGCCATTTTACTTACATTGTCAACTTTTATGTATTTATTGATGTTGTGCGTTTTCCAATATGTCATCTTGGGACTGGAATGGGGTTAGGGGGGCTTCAAGGGGTGTGGTTGGGGGATGAAATGAACACCAGACAGCGTCAAATGTCAGAAGATGCCTGACGCTGGCGTCAGCGTTGGAGATTTGGCCATGGCGCCGCCCTTGACATAGTGTTGACGCCGCGACCACCCAAGAGGTCTTAAATATTTGTATTTCGCGGGGGTGCGTAAATATCAAGAAACAAAATTGCCCTTCCCGCCTAAATATTTCAGTACTTAAAAATGCATTCATACATATTTTACCCGCTTTCCGCAGATTACACGGCGATTTATGTTCTCGGCGTGGTTGCAGCAGCGGTAGCATTTGTCTGTGTGGTACCAATCTTTTTACTGTAAGTGCGACCTGATATTTGTATTTGAATAGAAACATAATGCAAATGGCAGCAGACTATTATAGAGAAATAAAAATGTGTGATCGATTACCGCGTTTCAGCGTTTGGTCACGTCGACGAGATGTGAGTTCCGACTGGCAGGTGAAGCCATATGAAATCACCAAGATCACCCTTCACAAGGTGAGGTTCGAACGCAAGATTTGGTCATGTTGGGGATAGGGTTCAAACGGGATTGACTTTTCGGTATCGGGATCAGGATTGGCTTTTTGAGATTTCGGGATTGGGATCAGGATTGACCTTTCGGGATCGGGATTGACCTTTTGGAATCGGGATCGAGATTGACCTTTCGGGATCGGGATTGGCGTTTTTTTCGGAATTGGGAGTAAGGCCTGAAAATTGGTTTTAAGGGGTTTATTTCCTGATAGTTCCCAAAATGACCCAAAACACCAAAAACAATGGATGCCAGAAACGTTGGATTATATTGGCATCCAAAACAATGCTATAGATTCGTTTAGGCACTGCGCAATGGGCTGCCTGGCATTGTCATTCACACCACTGTCTACCATGTGCCTTTAAAAGTGCCATTTGTGGCGCCTTTTGTGTCTGTGACCTTTTCCGGGATCGGGATTTTCAAAATCCCGGGATTGGGATCAGCTTTTTCAAATTTCGGGATCGGGATTGAGGTTTTGGGATCGGGATCGGGACCACAAAATCCCAAAATTTCTCGGGATTCGGGATTGGGATCGGGATGATCTCATTTGAACCCTAGTTGGGGATACCAGCCGATACAGTGGTGCCGTGCGCCAAGGGCGCGAAGTGTGCAAGTGCTGTATGCAAAATGCGGTCCAATACAAAATACCGTATTTCCTCGAAATACCCCCCTCAAATTGATCACTTTGAATTACTATACCCCCCTCAAATGAATTAATTAATCCCTCGAAATAGCCCCCTAAATAGAGTGTAATGAGAACGTAAATGACAAAAGCTGCGGTTTGTGATCCGGGCTATGCAGAACACGTTAAAACGATGACTGTGTTACGTTAGAACATTGCCACCTAGATACATACTTATATACTTATGTGATAGACTCTTATATTTTCATGGTTTTCATTGTTGCATTTTTCTACGTCTGCGGACGTTACAAACAACAATTAGTACTGGGAGTTCAAGAAAATTCTGGCGAAATAATAAACCCCCTCGAAATACCCCCCTCAAAATTTCCAATATGAAAAAACCCGGGGTAATTCGGGTAATCGCGATAAAAATTGAACTTGATATGAGAGTCTGATATCGTTTCTAATTAAACTTGCAGTTGCAATATCACACAGGAGGAAAAAGCGGAACAAGTGAGCTCTAGGTTCCGCCCCTTCGAGCCGAGGCTGGTGCGCGGCGCCAAAGCACTCGTTTACTTTCACGGCGGTGATGTAGCCGTTCTGTCGTCATCGAAGATTAGCTATTCTGAAATGGCCCACGTTGGTTGTCCTTTGTATTTTTGACAGTTTGTCGGTCATTATCGTTTGCTTTTGATCGCCAGATGTTGCGGTTGACACATGAGAATTTGGTTCCATTTTTCGGATTGGCTATCAGCCAGAAACAGGGATTGATCAGCTGTTGGGACCAACCGCGGAATGGTCTGTTTGTAGATGAACGATTGTGCATGAAAGACACTACATACACTAGGTGTCAACTGGTTGTCATGTCAATTCAGCGTTTAGTTGACGAGTTGCAGGACAATTTTCAACTTGTCAAAAATGAATATACATCTGTAATGTGCATCCGGACAGCGTTCCGCGACCCACTAAAATTCGAATCATAACCAGTCGGCTCAGATGTCGGCTCAGTCATATTGTCAACTAGTGCGTGTAGGGCCATACTGTCAAAATTTCAATTTGTAAAACGGAACTCTCAGGGAATCTGCTGAGAGTGTTTCAAATCGAGCACATACGCATCGATTGGCCATTCAAACGATCGCTCATAAATGACATCTGTGAGGTCAGCGGTAAAAGCCTTCAATTGACACAGATTTAGCCACACATCCAATCAACTACAATTATTTACCTCAACCAGGGTCTTAGTTTCATCCACGCCAAGACGACGTTGGGGTCGCACGGACGGCTCAGTTCGACCACATGCCTGCTCACTGACCGGTGGCAAGTGCGCATCGCCATGTATGGGCTGAGCAGCGCCAAAAGTGCCAAATGCATCGACGATAAAGGTCGACGCGCTATATACAGTATATCCTTAAATAAGACCTCCCCAGTGAATACCACCCCCTTGAATAAACCCCCCCCCCCTGTTGCCAGGTGAGAAAAAAATAACTCCCCCTTGAACGACACCCCCTTAAATGGCTCCCCCCTCCAGAACGTCTGACGAAAAAATAACTCCCCTGGAGTCTTATTCGGTCTTGAGATACGGTATTTTTTTGGCAGCGTCCCAACTGACAATGTACCCATACTTTTTAGATCTTCTATGGACAGCGCCGGAGCTACTGAATGGTAATGAGGTGGGCACTAACGTGCAGGAAGCACTGCAGCGTGCAGCCAAGCCATTTGTCAGTGTCAAAGTGCACCCAGACAAGGAGGTGGAGCTTGAAAAGGACAACCCCAGGCTCAAATGGCTCAAACACAATGAAGGGCCCATGGGAGTCAACGTGCCACCCACTGGGTCGAAACCGGGCGATATATACAGCTTGGGCATTATTATGTGGGAGATAATTGCCAAAAAGAGGGCTTACGGAGTGAAGGAAAGCGATGAAGCCACCGCGAAGCGTGAGATTCACAGCATTTCCGAACTTAACATTGAGATTGTATATGGGCCCACATACTAGATTACATCAAAATTGGTGTCAACTTAATTTTGGTATAAATATTTTGTGATTTCAACTTTCCTATGTGATGAGCATAGTTAATTTTATACCGTGACATATGATTTTCATCATTTCTGCTAGTGTGATGGTTTAAAATTATTGTTTGTGTCATTTAGTTGACATTCAGTTGACATTTATTTGCGATGTCAACTAGTGTGTGTGAAAATGTGACAATGTGACAAATAGAGAAATATTCTGCAACGCAGAAATCGTTCGTCGCGTTGCCGCCGGCGTGACGTACGCACACGAAACGGTAACGCCCACCAATGAGAGCACGTTGCAGCCGGGTTCGCTGAACAGCCACACGGACGAGCCCCGGCGCGCTAGTAAAGAAAGCCGCATTACAACTGTCAGTGGCGCGCAGCAGCATACGAGGTGGGTGTGCAGCGCATGGGGGAGGCTGTTTAATGGGGGAGGCTTGGGGTTAACTGACACTCGAAATTCGCCAGCCCCAAGTGTCGGCCCCAATCCGTTTGGGGGCTCGCTACTCATCAAAACCTGCCACCTAATAATCTAAAATGCTACCCACTAATAGTCTGTGACCGATGATCATTTATTTATACCCCTTCAAACCGTGGTGGGGTATAAATACATGAGTAGTGGGTGGGTATTTAGGTGTGTTTGCATCATTGGCGATTACTGGCAGTCAGTTCAGATGCAAATTAGCATAGATTACTTGGTCATGGTGGCAAACACAGAAATAGACTGGCATCATGTACCAATTTGTGTTTGCTGCTCAAGCTAGGTGAATAGGTAGCCGGTGTGGCTGTATCCAGCCTTCCAACACAGCTGATGCAACATCATATTTTCGCGAAAGATCGCACTGCAAGCACGCAACGCAGGCCGAAGCTGAGTCTCGACGACGAAGACTCTGTGCCAATGGAGGCGGTGGTGCTCATGGAGCAGTGCTGGGAGGAGGCGTGGCGCGACCGGCCCACCATCGACGCGGTGCAGCAGCGCATGCACGCACTCACGCCGCCAGAGTGGGTTTTTATTCAAAGCGAAAACATAGTGCTCTGCCGTGATCTGCGATGAAGTGACTTCACGAGAGACTTCAACACACTTCACGAATATTCCAAGCATTTTCAACATAAACAATCCAGTAGAGAAATCCGTGAAGTGTCTGTGAAGTGCTCGTCATCGATGATCAAGCGTGATCAGGCTCTGAAGTGTGACCACTTCAGTTCACTGTGATCGCTGCTCAACCATCTTTCTCACGAGTAAAAATTCAATTTGCGACCAAACGAGATCATATTGCACGTTATTTCAGCGAACAGAGTCTGCTCGACCAGATGTTCAAGCACCTGGAGCAGTACGCCAAGGAACTATCCCTTAAAACGAAGCAGTTGGAGGAAGAGCGCAAAAAAGCTGACGCGTTGCTGTATCGTATGCTGCCGAGGTGAGATTTGTGGTGTGGTGATGGGACTCTGGTGCACTGGTGCAGGGTTCGCATAACTTGACCATAAATTACCTTAAACCGCGCACATCCTAGCAAATTTATTCCAAGTTTATTATTTTGCATCAGATTTTACAGTGTGCAGGGCTGTCCCAAAACCCAAGCCTTTTACTTTGCATCCTACTGTACGTGTAAAGTAGTCATAGATGTTCCATTCCTTGTATTTTGCATTGCTACGGTGTAACGAAATGTTTCGGAGGCTGATTGCACGTTTCACTGTGATGGAGCACCCATTAATAAGGAATTAATTGAATATTTACATACGACCAATTTAGAAACGTCTCACTCTCACCTGACCCATATTTAGTTATTGAATGGCGGTCTCAAATTACAGGGCGGTGGCAGATGACCTGAAGCGCGGCAGGCGCGCCATGCCCGAGCAGTACGATTCCGTGCGTTGGAACTTTGACGCGGCTAGACATATTTAGACACTGCAACTAATGTGTATTTATGTAAAATGTAAATACAAGTAATTAGAACTTAGTCAATACTCTCTAACGGAGTTGTTTTTTTATAAGCACTGAACTTTTTCAAAAGTACGCGTACTGGTAAATACCTTTATCTTTGCCCATGCTCGTTAAATACCTGGGTAAAATACTTTTTTTACACAGTACCTGGGTAAAATGCCGTAAAAGTGTTTTTTTCGTGGAAGCATAATCAAGGTATTGTACCTATGTGTATTTACACAATATGCAGTTTTACGCGTATTCCAGAGTAAACTTAAATACCCATTATCAACTCCACTCTCTAATCAGGCGACGGTGATGTTCTCCGACGTGGTGCAGTTCACCCGTCTCGCCGCCCAGAGCACCCCCATGCAGGTGGTCAACCTGCTCAACGACCTGTACTCGTACTTCGACGCTCTCATAGCCAAGCACGACGTGTACAAGGTGGAGACAATCGGCGACGGCTATTTGTGCGTGTCTGGAGTGCCCAGGCGCAACGGGGAGCAACACGCGGTCGAGATCGCTGACTTGTCTATTTCGATCATGTTTGTTGGGCGGCTTTACACTGGTGGTATTGTTTGAAGTTTTTGGTGCTAATGCCGCATGTCGTGTGTCAAGAAAAACCATGAGTGGTCAGATGAGTTGTAAGTGGCAAATCAAGTGACAAGCAAAATTGAAAAGTATGTTGACTAGCAAACGTTCCTGCAACTTGAATTTATTTATGTTTATTTGCTATGTGACCTGGCGTGGCTCGCAATTAAACATTCCTCACCACTGACCATGTTTCTTGTTAAATTGTAATGAACCTCAAATTAGTAAGGTGTACTAAATACTAAATACATGAACCAAGAAAGTCACTCTGAGAAAAAAATTCGTGCGCAAAACTACTATGTATAAAATGTCGCGATGACGTCACGTCCGTCAGGCACGCTGCGGGCGAGTTCCGCGTGTCGCACAAGCCCGACTACGTGCTGCAGCTGCGCATCGGCGCGCACACGGGCACCTGCGTGGCCGGCGTGGTCGGCTTGTCCATGCCCAGGTACTGCCTGTTCGGCGACAGCATCAACACGGCCAGCCGAATGGAAAGCCAGGGCGAACGTTTGTGGGGCACACTTGCGGCTTCAGCTTTGCGGCTAAGATTTACAGTTTCAGTTATAAGCTTCAAAATTTAAAATAATTTTTGACGATTCTCAGGAAATACCAAATGTTAGACAAAATTGAGCAAAAATTAATGTGAATAATAATAATAATTTTATTATTCCTTAAAATACTTCATTTTATGAATGGATTTATTAGAAACTTGTTGGATGGATTTTATAGATGGATTTGTTTGTATAAATACATGACTGGCGGGTTTACATGACTAGGAGACTCACTTCACATATCAATGGGTTGCCTATGTATTATTAGGTATTTTATGTTGTTTCATTATGACGATTTGTCAGGCGCGGCGTTCAGTTCTGCCCGGCATATTTATGTGTCAGGAGAATTGAATTTGGATCTTGTGGAAGTGATGTGGTGTGCACCAATGACTTAATCATGTGTTGCTGTTAATGTGCAGCCGGGCGGATTCAAATCACCGGCGACATGCGCAACGCATTGGTGCGCCTCAATTCGGCTTACGTGTGCACTATGCGCGATGCATACAATGTGAAGGTAAGAATTGCTTTACACTGTTATACAGTGATTGTGTTATGAGTTGTCTGAATATCCAACAACATCAATTTCCAGGGAAAGGGCAAAATGACTACCTACTGGCTAGAAGGGAAGCATCCTGGCAATGGCACCAATGCATCCTATCACCCCCATGGCACGTAAATAAATGTTTGTGATGCGACATTGATTTCGCGTGAAATGATTCACATATGATATTTAATGCGCTTCGTGCGCTTCGGAATGGCTAGGAGGGTGCAAAGCGGCACTAGGGACAAATACGAATATTTCTGCCGTATATCTGTGATGAAACTGTTCTGTGTATTATTTTGAAACGTTTTTCTACATTTTGAAACGTCGAAACGTTTTTGGACCATTGTATAGCATAATGTCTGCCGAGTTTTACCCATTTATGTCTCACGTCGTAAGCATGCCAACGATAATTTAAGCATACGACTTTTGTGAAAATATGAAAAAATCTATTTTAGCCACACAAGCTAGTTTTCTACCGAAACTTTGAAAACTCAGGAATCAGCATTGAACGCATTTGAGTTTTCTAGAATGAGTCATTTTTACTCTCCGTCAACTGTAGATGACAGGCACCTCTCTCTCATTAAGAGTTTTCAAAATTTCGGTTGCAAACTAGCTCGTGTGGCCACATTGTTGTGAAATCGTTAGCGTGAAGGGTTTTAACAGCGGTGATTTTTTTCCGTCGTTTTATGAAAATCGCAAGCATTAGGTATATTTCATTGGCACGCTTCCAGCGTGAACCACGTGTGCATGGTGTGAACTCACTGGAGTATACACACTTGATTGTGCATGTATTCGCTTATCCAATCCTGCGCGTTTTATAAAACCTCGCATTGTTCAGTGTCACTATTTTACCAGTGGTTCTGGCACAAGCCAAGCACATTCATGGTTGTAATCTTCATTTTACTCGACGACTTTTCTGCCCCGCTGTTGTGATCCCTTCTATATCATAAATATTGTATCGATGACTTTTGTATTTTGTTGCATCAGAGTTGCGAAGACATATTTACGTTTACGCGAAGCATACACATCCACCAGGTGCCAATTCCACAAGTGGACAAGTGAAAGCAAATTGATAAGTGGCAAGTATTTTCATTACTTTGTAAGAGTAAATTTACTAGTGATTATTGGTTCACTTGACTTACCACTCATAGATTACCTACCATGAATTTTTCCTCGTGCTTTCCTTGTCAATCGCGCAATTGGCAACCATTTAAAATTATCTACTTAATAGTCCATCCAAATAAAATTGGTCTCTTGCTGACTGATAGGACCAAATTTTACCACATTTGATGAATTAAGTCACATGAAACATCACATGAACAAAAACTATTTTTTTTAAAAGAATAAAATATTTAGATTAATACCGTGTTACAAAGTCATATTACCGTATTTCCTCGAAATACCCCCAGGGGTTATTTATTTCGCCAGCAAATTTTGAGGGGGGTGGGGTAATTCGAGGGGGAGCTTATTCAAGGGGTTTTTATTATTTCGTCAGAAATTTTCATGAAGGACGATAGTAAATAATAGGCTTTTACATACCGGAACTGGGTTTGTGACAAAACAGGATATATGCGGACATACATATTTTATATAGGTATACATCTAACAAAAACTGGTATAAATGTGGTAGTTTAGTATTTAGTACCCGAATAGAACCAAAAATCATGTTAATCAGCATTCAGGGATTTGCGGCATAGTGTTGATGTGAAAAAACTTGGTGTCAGAATGAAATGATTCCTCCCAGAGGATCAATATTTATTTCACACGTCACAGGTTGAACTTCTCGCTGTTCACCATGCCAAAGACAGCCACCTACCGCACCGCAACAAAAAAAGAAGGGCACCGCAACCTATAAAAAAACAGAGATCGGTCTAGACGCGGTCAAAATCTCCTGCTTCTCGCCAATTTATCCAGCTCTCAATTTGCATACGTATTTATGCGAAAGTGTAGGCCAGGTGTTTGCGCACCTGCAGCTGGGCGGGCACTTCAAATCTTCCGCCGCGGATCGATACCCGCTTTATAACTCGCCCGGTAGCCAAGTTTTTACTATCTTTTCTATACGACCACTTGAAAATTTTGGTTGGACACAAAAAGTACACCAGACTGCTTCGGAGCTACGAATTAGCGCAAACAGCCGCCGTAGGCAGGTGCGCCCGGTTCGCTGGGGAAATTGAGGAAAAGTTTTTCGCCTTATGACACCATGCGATCAGATACATAACTATCAGATTCATAACTTTAAGGTAATTGCCAGGAGTATGCATGTAAATAAATATCTAATTAATAAACACAAAAAAAGTATTAGAAATCGTGATAAATCGCCCCAATGTAGGCTGATCCAATTATTGGCAGACGCATCGGATTCAAACTTTCAATCTTAATTTTTCATTCAAATAAATGTTAAAAAAAATCTGTAGATCGAATTCCATCTTGTAAAAATCAGGAAATTTTTCTCTCCAAAAACTCCCGTAAACTTCTCATCGTTACCGAAACCAATTTTCAGCATTTTCCGTCGTCGGCGTCTGCACGGCGGCCACGATCTTCCACAAGTGCCTAGAATCATAGCATGAACAGTTTGTCCTCAAGATGTTTACTTAAGTAGGTTTCGTGTGCATGTATTGTCTGCTATTTTGGGCAGAGATTTTTTGCGCATTATCTGTTCCTAAAGGGGGTGTTTCTTACCTGCCGTTTTTCAAGTCAGTCAATCAGTGTGGTATGCGACCTATCATTGTTTTGGAATGACTAACAGAAGATAGAAGAATATCGGTATTTCAGCTTTTGTTGATGAATTTATGTCGGTAGATATATTTTAAAGCACTTTGAGGCGTCTGGTTTAATGTGCCTACTAGTGATGGAATGGCGCCATGGCGCCATTGGCGCTTGGCGCCCTTTTCTCTGGCGCCATTATTTCGAATGGCGCCATGGCGCCCTTGGCGCTTGGCGCCAATTTGGCGCCCGGCGCCATTGTTTTAGATGGCGCCAGAAAGGACGCCAAGATTTTCTGTGAGAGTTTTCTTTTTACCCTTCACAAGTGCATCTGCAGAATGATAAATATCACAAATTGACATTTAAGCAGTTTACATCAGTTTTGTGACACATTTTAGATTCAATCTCTGCATCCTAGCATGTATGATGAGTGAGAGTAATATTTGGGATTCAGTACACATAAAGTCAAGCCAACAGCCGTTTAAAATATGAAACATCACTCATCAACTCATTTTGTCTTCTGGCCTATTCTAAACACTTATGCATAAACAAAAATACAACATGAAGGTAGTTTTTGAGCACAAAATGTAAAAAGGAGTACTTTTGACAATTTTTGACAAAGAATAAACGTAAAAATTACTTTTCCAGAAAAATGTAAAACTGAGTAGCTTTAAAAAAATTGTCACTACTGAATTTTTGGTCATTTTTTGTGTATAAAAATAAAATAAACATTTGCTGGTACATTTTCAGAGAACATTTGCCAATATTTCAACAAATCTTCTAAACATGCTGTAAGTACATGATTTTTTGTCAAAAAACCTATATAGTGAAACAACATGAAAAACATGTTTCCTGTACTTGAAAATTGAGATAAGGATTGCTTTGAGATTGAGATACTTTCAAAAAGTATACGTAAAACAGAGTACAGATACTTTTTGGGACAAAATGTAAATGCATTCAAGTACAAAGTACTCAAGCTTAAGCTTTTCCAACTGGAATTTCTAGCAGCTTTACTAAAATATTTTTTCTTGACATGATCTATTGCTTATTTACAATTTTAGTATTTCAGAAAAATATTTGAGTGACTATGCTTTCAGGATGCTTTTTGAGAAAACTTGTTTGATTGTTTGAAAATGCGCTTATTGGCATTGATTAATTGGTGATTGAAAGTTTCTTAAGTTGGCAAAACTATGTTTATGTGATACCTTATTTATGGTACAAAATTGTTCTAGCAGAATGTAAATACTACCCCCCTCAAATAATTGCTGCTTTTTTACTACCAGGAAAATGGTATGATACATTACTCTTCTAAAAATGCGTCTGTGACGAACTACATTTTGAAAATTTTTATTGTTGGTGCCATTTTGGCGCCTGGCGCCATTGTTTCTGGCGCCCTTTGGCGCCTGGCGCCGTGGCGCCATTGGCGCCCTTTTGGCGCCGGCGTCATTGTTTTGAATGGCACCATGGCGCCATTGGCGCCTGGCGCCATTTTTCCTGGCGCTTTTCCATCACTAGTGCCTACACACACTACATGGTTGACAACCGAGTCTAGCACAACTGATAAATCTGTTTTGAACACATTTGAGTTTACAAAATGAATCAGTTTTTATTTCATTCTGATTATCCCCCTTCTCCTCATTCTGGTAAACTCAAGCTGTTTCAAACAGATTTATCAGCTTTGCAAATTTCGGCCGTCAACTAGTGTATGTAGGCCAAATATACTCCAGTCACTTTACACCCTGCACGCGTGGTTTCCGCTGGAAACGTGCCAACTTATTTTTACGCATGCGATTTACATAAAAAGTTGACAAAAGTCATCTCTGTTATAACGCTATACATTAACTTATTCAAACAATGATTTTTTCATCTTTTATGCAAAAATCGCATGTTTCGTTATCATTGGCACGCTTCCAACATGGGACATAAATGAGTGCGAGGGCAGAGTATCATGTCCGACGAGTGTAGTAAAATTGCATTTGTTATCAAATTCCGAACCGTTTTTTTAACATAGTGAACAATTAAAAACCAAATTGTCATCTCAAGTTAACCCGATCCAGCCAGACTGGATTCTGCTTTCGCTACGCACCAAATCGTTACCATTTGTTATGCTTTTTCAATCTATCCTTCAATGGAATTTCAACTGGCACGACATCATTCACAAACTGGGGAACAGTTGCATTTAGTCCCAACTTCAACTGTGTAGAAACACTCGGTCATTCTGAGCAAAATGCTCCATTATGACCGGAGAAATAGTGCTTTTCTGCTCCCATACTTTCAGCGGCAAGTTCATTTAATTTTAGTTGTGTTGCGCTCAAGGTATTTATAGATACGCACATTTCGAATAGGTGTTGGAGAAAACATATCCTGTGAAGACTCATAAGTTTGCTGACACATAAATGTGCAGTGTATTTCAGAGTTGCAAAAGCGTATTTACGCTCACTCAAAATACCTATTGACGATCTATGCACTAGTATTTTAATTGACTTTTAGAAGCCGGCGTCCCACTCCCACATCGACACATTTCTTGCTGTTTTTATTCTTATGCTTCTTTTACGCCTTCCTTATTTAAAAAAAATACTCTACGCTTTAGCATAAATATCCAAAATTTGGAAAGTGTATTTGCGCTTACGTTTATATATCGGTATTTTAACAACTCTGGTGTATTTTGCAGTATTTCCTTTATTTACGCATTGAAAGAATGTTTTTGACCGACATCCAAGTGAAGAACACTTTTTTCCTGTCCCCCATCTCAAATGAATGTTTATGCGTAAATATTTACTCTCAATGAAACTGAGGAACTGCGGCGTTCACTTTTTTATTAAAAAGCGACAACTGGTTCATTATTGCGACGCCATTTTTTTAACGACAGATTGCAGTCTTGCATTCCGGCTAATTTTATTAAAATCAAGTAGAATAAGAATGTCCAATTCGAAAATTATGTTGATTGCAGTTACCAAATTTTAATGACAAAATAGTGCACATTCGCTTTGTGCGGCGCGAATTTCTATTTTCACTTGCGTCGTTTGTCAATTTATTCAAAGGCAGTTTCAGGCAACAGCTGACTCCCCAACGTCCGGTGCTTTTGTCTATCGTAAAGACGCAATTATGAAGCGATGATAATTCACTATACCTATTTTCTTTAATGCGTATACGCGGATGAAAATGCGAAATTTATTGAGCTTAATTTTTTATACGTCAAGTAAACGCACACATTTGAGGTGTGAATTATCCGATAATTTTCTAAAGAGATGCGCATCTTAATTTTGAACCGGCAATTGTTATGCGTACTGCGTCGTGCGGATTCGGTTTATTGCGCTGTCAACTACTCATAGGAATTAGATAATTGTTTACAGCAAAAAATTATCAAACCGAGTGGGCGTAGTTGCAAACGGACCAATCAATAGACTTTTCGATAGGCAAATGTTTACATAGACAGCATGCTTATTCCGCAGTGGCTGCAATCCAACTTACCTATCTTAAACTCCTCTGGGGGCAGTCCCAGACCCTATAAAAGAACCTGTAAAGTGTAAAAGACCCTGTATAGTGTAAAAGACCATGTAAAATGTCATGTGTTATGTAAAATGACCATGTAAAATGTCATGTGTTATGTAAAAAGACCATGTAAAATATCATGTAAAAGACCCTGTAAAATGTCAGCAGGTGTAATGCAAAAGAGCCTGTGAAATGTCATTTGTCATGTAAAAAACCCTGTAAAGTGTCATGTGGACATACTTTAGGACATAATAATTGGATATAAAACATAAGATTTGGATACGATACAATAAGATTTGGATACACATAACACTTAACAGGGACTTTTTCATGGCACATGACATTTTACAGGGTCTTTTACAGGATCTGGGACTGGCACCAGAAATACAAGACTCTCACTAATCACTACCCCGGTCCAGTGGGCGTTTCTCCTGTTGAGGGGCACATTTGCATTGAGTCTGATGCCGATCAATCTGCGAAATGAGCAACAGTTGTCGCTAATGTTGGCGACAAGTCGAGGACATACAGTAGCAAAAATGCGAGGATTATGCGAGTGGTGCGAGAATGGACGATCTTGAATCTGCCTACATACAAACATATGTAAATGGCGAATTTGAAGACAAAATATGATTCCATCAAGGATGTCTGCAAAGGACCCTTTGTATTTGCCATTTCGCCTATTCCCCATCTGAAGTAATGTACCCCAAGCTCTGGTCAATTCAATCAAACAACCATTTAACATCAGCGTGTATATAGGTAGAGTTCCCCATAGCGTGGCGCATTTCGGCTAAGGGTGAGTTTTGCTTCCATGTGGATCAATTCTCCATTATCTGAATACCTAGTCATAATGACATTTGACAAAGATTTGTGAAAAAGCATTATATACACTACCATGCAATTGAGTTGATGCTTTCTACGTTTAGGAATTGAGGGATAACATTTTTTGAGGACCTAAAGTGTTTGGCGCATATTCCCATTTTGAAATGCGATGGCCAATTTTGGTGCAGTTCTAGTATGTTGGGGTTTATTTGTGGAGGGTGCTATTATACCAAATGCTTTTTTCTTATTTAATCTCCGAGTACCGAGATAATGGGGGACATAAAAATGCACTTACCTAGTTTGGACGATCAATTCAGCATACCGAATTTGACGCAGAATATCTCGGTCATTTATGAATGGATTTGGACAGTTTAGAACTTAAAATGATCGTAATATAAGGATTCCATTTCGTTGATTTATTAGCTATTTTTACTTTCGTTGTTCTGGTGCATCCGAGTCTGTGATATTAAAAAATGAATTTTTCCCAAGCTCAGCGCAAAGCGCAAATAGCCTAAGACCGCAATGGCGCTTTTTGATTTGGGGCTAGCGCCAAACGCCAGCGCCAGGCGTCTTGTTCCAAGCGTTCCAGGCGTTGACAAAACAGCGCCAAGCGCCAAAAGCGTCATGGGGTCATGGCGCTTTTCCAAACCTGTGCGCCAACCGGCAATGGCGCTAGCGCCAAGGCGCTTTTCCATCACTTATACATACTGCCACTGAAGAATGCCCACAACCGACAGGAAGTGCCATTCATTCGCCGAACTCTCTTCCGAGTGAGTGATTAGCTGAAAAGCTGAGCGAAAACAACCCGGATTCCCAGGGTGAGGTGGTACAAAAATGTCTGCCAAGATAAGACCCGCGGATGAAAAACCTTCCCGAGTTATATCGCTACCATTAGCATTTCGATGGAATAATTCGTTATGTCTATTCGGCAGTTGCTTTTCCTAGGACCACAGTAGGACATTTCATTCAGTTTTTGTCGTTCCGGCAGAACTAGAACGAACGTAGGAATTGTCTCACACAATGGCTACGTATTTGTCTGGTTAATGCTACCAGTGATGATCATGCCCAGGGTTATGCCAGATTTTTTAACTGTTCCAGTGCCTTTTTCCTCAACAAGCAGCAGCTGTTCGCCACTCTAAATACTTACATACAATCTGTATGTAACATTTCGTTTTACGCAGTGTTGTGTCTTTGCAACGCGCGCGCGCATTTGTAGTCGCGCCGCGGCCTTGAAACTGGCGATTCAATGTCTTGAAGGTAGCCCGGTGCACAAGCGAAATGTGTAGAACCGTAGGCGTAGCGTTTGCTGATGTACCTGCGTGGGCGACACACTTTTCTCGGCTCTCACGAGTTTACTACCTACATTGCACTTCATTCCTAAGCAGAGTTTACATTTTGGACTGATGTTGCGCCCACGTGTGTCGGCCCACGCGCCTCTCGCCGCTGATCGGACAGTTTTTTCGCGTCCGAAAACCATATACCGTATTTCCTCGAATTACCCCCCCCCCGGGGGGTTATTCGTTCAGAGTGAGAATTTTGAGGGGGGTTAAACGAGGGATGTATTTTGAGGGAGGGGTATTTCGAGGGGAGGGGGTATTTCGAGGGGGGATTTTGAGGGAGGGGTATTTTGAAAGAGGGGTATTTTGAGGGAGGGGTATTTCGAGTTGGGTATTTCGAAGAAATACGGTAGGTACGCAACAGTTTTCACTCGGCTAGCGCGCCGTAAAGGCGCAAGCGAACGAGATGCGATATTCAACCGGCAGCAATGTCGGCGTCAGCAGCATGCAAGAGCATCTGGCTGGAGTTCGGCAAAAGTGCTCATTTTTTGCCCCGTCTACACGGCGTGGTCAATTTTTCGCGAGTCAGCTGTCCTTTGCGAGGAAAGTCAAATTCCGAATGGGTTCGCGAGCGAACTCGCTGAGAAGGCGGCCCCGTCAGACATGATTACCGGATTTATTTCTCGCGGCTGACGTATTATTCTTCAGGTCCTAAAATAAATCCATTAAGCTTAGATCCATCAATAAATCCATAAAGCCATTATCAGTACATTTTGCAGATTGGTTGTAAGACCGAAACAATATTGCTTCGAACTTCGGACTCTGCACAAAGTACATAAAGATTGCCAAAAAATTGTGTAAGTACAAAGTAGTAAATTCAATTGTGCTTTTTGGAAGCTCATTGCCAAGTGCCAGTGTTGCACTGGCAAAATGGCATTGAGAACCCAGTCCCAGACCCTGTAAAGTGTAAAGTGTCAAATGTCATGTGAAATGACAATCAAAAAAAAAAATAAAAGATTTTATTACTGAACTTTGCATGACAATTGACACTTTACTTTACATTTGCCATTTTGCATGGCATTTTACATGATATTTGACACTTTACTTCACACTTTACAGGGTCTGGGATTGGCACCAGGAGGATGCCAGGACATTTGATATACTGGCCACTTTATATGATGTCAAAAACGACCCTTTACATGCCAAAATGTGACACTTTACATGCTATAGTGTGGCAATTTGCATGCTGTCATGCTTTGCATGTTGTTGCTGTTGTGTGACAGTTTTTATGTTACTGTTTTTTGCTTTATGCAGCTCATACACTCTGCTGTGACATATTGGATAAAGCATTTTTAAGAGCCTCAAGGATTAGCTGTGGATTAGTAAAGATCAAAAACATAGGAAGACTGTGTAGAGTAAAGTGTCCAAAATATCAATATCTTGCACAAATGGATTTTGCATGAAACTTCAATGTAGCATGTAAACTATTGCATTTATCAAGCATGATCGCGATGTAATCTTTCACATCTGTGTCATGTAAAAGGTCGCTTTCTTTTTCATGTAAAATGTCCAGCATGTAAAGTGTTATGAATTTGACCACAAGTGCCTTTGGTGCCAGTGCTCTGGTGCTGTTTGTTTGGAATCAGTGTTGAGTGAGTACCTTATCTTATCTTAACAAAAGTTGACTTATCATACTTGATGCAACAGAACTATTGAGTCAAGCACTACACAGTTCATGGTTTTTGTAGGCATTGTGTAAAGTTCCATGATTTCCAGTATAAAATGGTGCCAAATGCCAAAAACTATCACTGTTCTTTTTGCAATGGTGCTAGTGTGGACTCTATTGTCTTTTTACATAACTACTCTGCACAGCTTTAGCTCTCACTCATAAAGTCGGCAGACGTATCACCCTACAAACATTTGCGTCAATCTCTCCAGTGGAGAGTGCATGACGGCATTAGGTATTGTGACACAATATTTTAACGATTGGAATAGATTGGGTCACGTATGAAAACTTGGCCCTTATCCCAGTTACCAGTTACAAATGAGAGTGAAAACTGAAAGTTAGCTAAAAATCGTTAAAATGTGCTTCGCTTTGCCAATTTCCAAAGCGCTATTTTTGTTTATATACATGGTTATATAGCTATTGTGAGCCTATTTTATTCATATTAATAGCGGATTTCGAAAATTTGGCCGGCTGCCAAGTTCTCTTCTGTTGGAACGGAACCAATGAATGAAAAATAAAATAAAAACAAAAACGGTAGTTTGAACGGTAAAACGGTAGTTTGAACGGTCAAATTCTTTACGAGCAACGTTGAAAATGTAGATAACTAGGGCGCGGCACGCACGGACGCAGCAAAACGTCCATTTTTCTTTTAATATGATTTTCTTTTTCAATTTCTAGCGTCCGCGTGGGACACAAGTTTTGTTGTTCGCTCTATTCACGAGCGAATTCTAACTCTCCGATTTTGTAGGGTGAAATGTCCGCCGACTTTATGTATTAAAATGAGTCATTTTGAAGAGCTGCAGTGTACTATTTTATCGAACTTTGCAGATTAAAATCATTGTAGGCTACTGGTGTTGTGCATCATTTACTTTAATTGGTATTGCAATTGCTATTTGCAATAAGTTTTAATATTATACTTGTAATAATTTTTGCCATTCAACGAATGCACGCGATTGGTTATTCAGAATCTAAATCCTATCCTATTTTGCCTATCCACACTTCTGTAAAAAACAGCTTCAAAAGTCTTTAAAGCGTCCTTACTATTTAGATACGCCAAACTCGATTCCCCCCCCCCCCCACTGACACATCTGAACGCGACCGTGTGAAAGCAAAGGACAAACAGCCTTCCTATATTTTACGCAAGTGGCTTCTCAAAAGATTGGCATGCGTTTTCCTCGCAGACTTCTGCCACTTTCAAGGCGCGAATTACTGGCTCAATTTACTCGCGTAATGTTTAGGTAGCCGGCCCGCTGCCTAAAAAATAGCATAAGATATACCCCGGCGCGCGACAGCATCGAGTTACTCAATATCGCAGGAAGTCGCCGCAACAGCCGCGAACAGTTCAGCCGCTCAAATTTGTAAGCGAACAGCCTCGCAATATACATTCCATCCATCAAATCTCGAAACTTTCGACTTTCAAATCGCGACATTCACCCTCAAATACGCCCCCATCATAAGTATACCTAGGTATATTTCTACCCCAAACACGCAGGTGTGATTCGTTCCATATGGAGCCCCCACAGCAGTCGGGGGACTCCGGCACCCCCGCGACGGCTAACAATAGATGCGCTAATGGTATAAATGCCTGTGGAGGTACGGTTATCACGGTGACGTCAGCTGGCATCGCCGCTGGCAGATTGAGAGCCGAGGCGGCCTGCGTCCAGCCGAGGTAAATTTACGTGGCCATTTATTTTGGATGTATTTATGTACCTAGCTTTTTAATTAGTTTTCTTTGTCAAAATTCATGACTATGAGGTGGTTTGTGGAGTATACCTGTATTGATTCAAAAGTCATTATTGGAAAATTATTGGGAAGAATTTACCTAGTCAACAATCGATGTGCATTCGTGCGCAATCCATGCAACGGCGAAGATTTTTTGTGCTGCAATTTAATAAAGATCGATAGATTTACACATTATGGAATGGGGCGATTATTATTGTGATGTGAGCTCTACCGGCCCATTTGTTGAGTCAAGCACTCTGCTTGAACATGCATAGGTATCCATTGAAGCCTTCAAGTTCAATGTGCAATTGAATAGGCACTATCCCTGCCAATGTGTATTATCTTACAGGCAGCCCAACAGCAACGTCAGTGTGTCTCTAGCATTGTCCACTACCTCGTCAGTTGCCAACGAAAACGACACAAAAGTTGATGGACAAAAACCGACCGGGATTACTGTTTTAGCAGCGGATTCGTCTACTCCCATTTTCGCCCAGAATATTCGCGCAGGTAAATTTTGACATTAATTTGCCATTTAAAACAATGATGGAAAATGTGCTCTAATTTTTAATTATTTCTTCTACAGGTGGAAAGCCTCCAACCGGCAAAATGTACGGCCAAAATCAAAATCACGCCACAATGAGATTAATGGAACAGTCCCCCTACGTGCAGCAACGCAGTCAGTTATAGACAGATATCGCTAGAACAAGACATACCTACATCGTATTTCCTCGAAAGACCCCAAGCGGGGTTTCAGAGTGCAAATTTTGAGGGGGGGGGGGTAATTCTAAGGGGTATTTCGAGGAAATACAGTACATACCTCGTTCTGTTTAACTACCTATTACAAACCCTATCTGAAATACCCCACTTGAATTACTCCCCTCCCCGGTCAAAACCGTTGGTAGAAAAATTATTGCATAGCGGTCTTATTCAAGAAAATGCGGTAGATATGCACCCAGCCTGGTTCAATCGTACACAAATGGTGCCCAAAACTCAGATCCTAGCGGCGCCAACTGCAGCTGGCAGACGGGTGGGAAGGGCGCGGGCGGTGGACGCAACTCGCAGCCGCCCACGCCAGCCATGTTGATGTCGGTGAACGGCGACGAGGACATGGGCGTCGGCCAGGTCAGCAGCACCACCAACGAGCCGGGCGCGGCTGGCGCCAACGCCACTGGCGGCAATGGCGTCGCTGGCGCGCACTGGCATAAGATGGTGAGTTTTGTGATTGTCGATTTGTTGGTACAAGCCCATCAGACCATAGTCGCATCATATGAGAAGTTACTCATAAAGTACTCATAAAGTCGCTCCAAAAACATAAAATATTTATATGAAAATATTTCCCAAAATTAAACACAGTGTGTCAATAAAATTTGCATTGATTCAATTGCAGAACTGCTCGGGCGGCCCGGCGGTACCCCCCGCACCGAACAAGTTATCCGACCTGACTGTGGCCGAGCTGAAGGCGGAATGCAAAAAGCGGGGCCTGCCAGTTTCTGGACCAAAGCCAAATCTGCTGGAAAGACTCAAGCCTTATGAGGATGTGGTGGTCAGTGAAAGGAAAGCGGCCATCTTGGCGCTGGCGAACGCGGTCAAGCAGCACAATGAGAATGGCGACGGGGGTGTCAATGCGGCAGAGGCTAACAGGCCGCAAGGGGGCGGGGAGGGGTGCCGCCCCATGGCCCTGCCGCCAGTCGAGTCTGTCATACAGGACTACCTAATGCAGAATCAGGTCAGACTGCAAAAAGTCTATTTTACCCTGAATAAATTGTAATTTTACAGTAAATTGCCTGTGGGAATATTCGTGGGGTATTCATGTCAGAATTTTCATAAATACGAGAGCACTTTCGACATGACTTTCTTCACAAGAGGACGGCATATGGTATGAAATATTTATCATTTGTCGATCGAAAAGTTTTGTGTTCCTGTTCCAGTAAAAAAACAGAAAGTGCTTATAGGCAAGAAACTTTCATGAATCTAATATTTATGTCACATTTACGCATTTACTGAATTTTATAGTAAAATATGCTTCATATCAATTCTGTTTTTTTAGAGAAATACGCAAACAAAATCATATACTCACACAACAGTATACAATGTCGGCGTGCGAGCGTACTCCGCCTGCGATGGCGGGCGGTGCGGACAGCATGGCGAACGGACCGAGCACGGAGCGGGCCATGTCGGACACGAACACGAACACGTCCAGCTACAGCAGCCCCGGTTGCGCGGCTAACATCGATGGTGCCACGGTGAGTTACAGCGGGCACATCGTGTTGCGGATACACGTGAAAAAGCGTCGATAGCTCGGGTAACAAAATAATATGAAAATCGGATACAATATGTAGTACTACAATTGAACTCACTACAATTTTGTAGTAAGTTCAATCAACTACTAGAAATATTTAGAAGAGCGCCGTTTTACTTTTTGCGTCAACTTTTTTTACATACCATTCTATAGAAGGCTGCCATTCTATTTTCCTGGGTGGAAAAAGAGCTAAAAGCTGCCTTCTATTAAATAACCCCGTCCATTCCGTGAGAAGAAATGCGGTAACGAAATGTTTTCAAAAAGCTTATGATTATAGAACGCAAGTATCCAAAAACACAAATATCATTCCTAATAACCTAACTTTTTCAGACATCGGCGCTATTTGACACCCGTTTTCAGGGTGCCTCGTGTGTCGGCTCCGTGCGTCGTTTCAGCGCCGCCAGCTCCACATCAGCGGCGTCGACCATCGCCGGCACCGGCTCAGCTGGCACCGATCTCACAATGGCGAGCAGCGGCGCGCACGCCCAATTCCCCCAGGGTGAAAATGAGCAACTTGGCACTGTGCCAATGCTCGATGGACATCCGGGCGCTGGTGGTAAAGCAACGTACGAGACTAACGACGCAGTACCCGGCGCCCTGTCAAAGCAGGTCTCCCTGGAGCTACTTTGCGCACTTGGCGCCTCGCCAGATGACGACTCGGAGTCGTGCGTTCACCAAATATAAACTTTCACACTTTCAGGTGCGAACAGGTAATATTATATAATCAAAGCAGGTTCAACGACGAGCCAGTGGGGGACACCAACTCGACCCTGTCGTCGCTGGCGCTCCACGAGCAGATACTACGCCACCAGCAGAGCAAAATCGAGAGCATCCAGAACGAGCTGCGGCGGTCGCAAGAGCACCTGAAGCGGCAGCAGCAACTCATTGCGAATGTAAAAGATAATCAGGTATAATCAGTGATCAAAAAAAAATTTTTTTTTGGGGGGGGGGGTTGGGGGATGCATGTGTTCAATAGCTTTTCAAGGTGTAGAAGGTAGAAATGGGGGAAAATCACTAAAAATAGGGGTATACACCTAGCTAAAGCAGGGAATACAGCACATAAATATATACCTAGTACATCCTTGAAAAAGACTTCTCTTGAATAAGACACCCACCTGAATAACTTCCCCTACTGGCAGGGTGACGCGAAAATAACTCCGTGTGATGTGATAGGTGAAATGATGTTGCAAAAATAAATAAAAACATCAAAAAAACACACCAAAAAAAAGGTACGCCTGGACTGCTTCATTGAATGTAAATACTGTGCAGTGTCTGAAATGAAAAATTTAAGGAATTTGGTGGTATTTCGAGGAAATTCGAAAATAATCTGGTTGAAAGAATGTTTGGGCTAATTCACAAAATAATTTTCCGCATCGCAGGTGGACACGAAGCAACTTCAAAAATTCCACATTCAACTATTCCTACACTATAAACTTCATCAGTCACAGCTACAGGTAAAATGCATCTTCAAATCGATGTTAAAACACATTCACATTTGCCTTCGTCCCAACACAGTCTATCTGCGACACGCAAAACGATCTGAACGGCACGCACTCGAAACTGAAGGAGGAGTTGGCAGTGGGCCAGGCGGTGGCCGAAATCATGCGCCACCTGCGGCAGGAGCCGCGCGTCGCCCTGCTCATAGTCTATTTGCTGCGGCGGCATCGGGCGGCTGCAAATGCACTGGCGCAGCAGCGATGGACGGATGACCAGAGACACGACGGCACCGGAAACGGCCACATTGACGGCGCCAGCGTGCATGTGCAGCAGCAGGGACACGCGGAGCAGACTTTTGCTAGCCCTGAGCCAGTCAAGTGCAACGTGGCGGTGCGTTGACTGAATTTTTGTAGCAGTTGCGTTGTGCTGAACTTGAGTAGCACACGAAAGAATGAACAAGGCGTTCACTAGGGCCCCGTGCCGGTAGACATGTAAACCCGCTCGACATGTAAGTAAATTATGACTACAAATACCGTCTATCCTCAAATAAAACCCCCTTAAATAACGCCAACCCTTGAATAATTTCCCCCTGTTGGCCGATTGAGGAAAAAACGCCCCTATAACTCCCCACACACAAATAACCCCCCCTCTGTGATAGGTGATGTGATAGATAGATAGCAGACGGGCCTCCGGGATAGTCAGATAGCTGGCAGATTTGCGGGGGGAGGCAGCCCTCCCCCCATTGGAGATCCCTGCAACGGGTCTAAATGTCGAGTGGGCTTACACTGTCTAAATAGGTAGCCTACATCGCTCGCAGGCTCCACAAATACTGCAAATGTCAACTGGCTCGTACGGGTGCGCGGCGGCGGCCAGCTGCGCCGCGGGCGATTCGGCGTCAGTGCCGTGCTCGCCGCTCAAGTCGCCCGGCTACACGGCCGCCAGCCAACAGTACGGCCAGCAGTTGCAGCAGCACGCGTCCGTGCACCGCGCCTACAGCTACAGCGGCGCGTGCTCACAAGCCTCCAAGCGGTCGCTCACGCCCACCAATAATGATGTAGCCTCATTTATGTGGGTCACATTGAACCAATGTCCGAACTGTTTTGACGAGATAATTTTTGACACCTATGTGCTCAGATCGCAGCCGTGTTCGCCGGCGAAAAGCGCGCGCATGACGACAGATGTGAAGCCGGCACAGCCACCGGACGCAGTCAAAACTGGAAAGAACGCCATTGATATGAATGCCATTTTCGAGTGGGTTATCACATCATTCGATATGTGTTAGCAAGGGCGTTGGCGTTGCCCATTCTGGTTATAATGAAGCTAAATTATTTCTAGGGCGGTGATGGAACGCGCTGCCGCCGCCGCGGAAAGCACGCACAACGACACGCACGACAATAAACCATTATCCGCTCTGTCCGTCTTGGATACGGTTTGTTCTCGCTCCGAGCACCAAATTTGAATTTATTTATGGTTAAACTATGACAACGCAATTCTTCATGGAATATGTCAAAGTGGGCACTTTTTCATGGAAATGTAAAAGAAATTACTTTTTACGCGTGAAACTGGTTTTTACATGGAAAGGCATAACAGATGTTATTTATATGATGGTACATATTTAGTATTTCTTAAGGAAAATAATACAATACTTAAGGTTTCTTTATTTTAAAACAAAACGTTTCCTCAAATCGTTCATTCGACAACGTTTGCTTCTAAAAAATATATTTTTTTTTGAAAACGGGATCATAAAAAACCCCATTCCCATCCCCAAGTAAAACAGTGCAAATTTTTCACAGAAAGACACCGGCGACAACCAGAAAACACCTGGAAGATTAGTCTACAGCACGTCGCTGCCCGGACGCAAACACCTGGCCGTATACACTAGCGTGGAAAGCTGCAGTTTGGATGAAGAAACTGCTAAGAGCGACGGCCTGCATCAGTATGAAGACTCAAAGGCAGCGGCAGCGGACACGAAGGCGTGTGAAGCGGCCGCCTTAGCCGAGTTCGATGAGCTGGTCCAATCGTTAGCTGAGCAGCGAGATGGCGCCGAGGGCGGTGAGCTATTTTTTGAAATCGAGAATTTATCATCGACAATTATCTGATTAGCATATTGTTAAATGATTTGTAACATAACAGTGACGGACAATTCGAACATTGAAGCGAATGCATGCAACTTGGACGCGTTGGGCGATCTGTTCGAGCAGGCAGCTGGAAGCAACAACTGGACATCACAGAAACAGTATCTTGAGGTGGGTGGCACTTTCATGCGACATCAGGGGTCTCCAATGGCTTTATTAATTCATAATGACCATTTTTTCGGGTGGGGCGGTGGTATTTCGAGTGGGTGAGTATTTCGAGGGCGGGGGGGTGGGTATTTCGATGAATAACGGTATTAACTCGGACTTTTGAAAGTCCATAAGCTGAACGCAATCTTCTCACGTGTGAAATATTTAGACTTCAAATTCGCAGTGCACACCGGAATTGGAATCGGGCGTTCTGGACACTCTATTCGACACGACACCCGCAAATGGCATCGGTGTTACCGGCTTGGCTGGTTGCCAAATTGGTGCAGAATTGACCAGCCGCAACACAGCAAAATGGCTGGATGAGCTGATGGCCAGCACGCCGCCGGCGACATTATCCCAGATGCATCCGGGATACGGTTATGACCAAATGAGCCAGAATCCTGTGGACGCGACCAAATCCACCATGGAACAAATGTACGACGATGTGGTCGATGAGATGGAGGAGGAGGTGGAAGATGACCTGCACACGCAACTCAGCGGCATACAGAAAAAGATGCACACTGACTGCAGACAGGAGCATGTAACCACTAAGAATCCACTCTTAGGCGCGCCGGCTAAGTGAATTTTTTTATGAATTTAGCGCATCATTAGCATGACAAAGAGTGTGTCAATTATGGAAAACTAATTTACAAGAGTCCATTGTCAGTTGGGTATGATACCGAGAATAGGGAAAAGCATTTTGGGTTTGAATGACACATTGATCAAAAAATCATTGTAATTACCTAGGTCTGAATGGACTTGTATGGAAAAATCACACTCTTTTGCATGCTAATGCACGGTGCAGAAACCAAGAATACACCACACTAACACTACGCTTGGCATCCCATTCCCCCATAGGGTATATTCTATTACTTAGGTAGGGCCTTCGGTGTTCATAAATATTTACCCCCATTCTTTGTGTAGTATTTGATTGAATTAGTAGTAATTCAATCAAACACTACATTTGGAATACATCATGAATATCCACCTTTATTAGACGTCACAGAAATATTGGCTTTTGTCCTCTCGACGCTGAGTATTCATGGATTTCCGTCTTTTTCAGGTGAAATTATCAAGGGTAAATAAGTTTTAGGTAAAAAATAGGTAAATAGAATAGATAGAGGATAATTTTTTACCCGCGTCTGACGAATAGTTTGCGTTTCACGTGGCACAGAAAATGTCCAGCTGGGAGTGATTTTAAGGCACTTTCGATTTTATCAAATAGCATGATATTTGGCTGGGGTTACCGCAATTTGAATGGTGCGTTAGTGTACATAAATAGGTAGATAAAATCCTGTAATTGAATTGAAATGCAGGTTTCGCCCATTCTAAATAACTATGATTCCATGGAAACCCTAGCATTCACCATTTATTTATCGTGTAAATATTACACGCATGCGTCGATGTACCGTATTTACTCGAATAGTTCCCCCACTTGAATAATTCCCTCACTCGAATAGCCCCCCCCCCTGTTGGACAGGTGAGGAGAAATAATTCCCCCTCCCATGATGGAAGAAAGGCAGGGGTTTTGTGGATTTGGACCCCCGCGGGGGTTCATATTGATAGCAAATCGCTCCTCCGGAGGGATAGATAGCTGAAAAATTTTCTGGGGGGGGTTTGGGGGGGGGGGGTTCGCGGGGGTTCAAAATATAGGCATAGAAGGGAGGAAAAGGAGAAAAATCGCTAAAAGTAGGTGAAAAATGGCTAAAAATGGGTATATAAGGACATATAGTACTAAAAATAGCTGAAAATAGGCAGTTAGACACATGAACTAGTGATTTTGGACGTGAAATACTATTATGAAAAATAGCGATTTTGAGCGAAAACTGGGGTGTAGTTCCAGATAGATAGATAGCTGGCCGATCTGGGGGGGGGTTTAGGGGATAGTAGCCCAAAATTTTGCCTCCGGGATAGATAGATAGCTGAGCGGGCCTCCGGGATAGATAGATATTTAGTTGACGGATTTGGGGGGGGCATCCCCCCCCAACCCTCCCCCTACTGAACCCCTGAAGAAAAGTAATGCACATATCTCTTATAAAAAATCGGTGAAGTCAACCCAAGCAGAAGAGCTGTGTCTGGTTTGATTCATCGAATGCAAATGCAGCACATCTGGTGTGCAAATGTCCAATGGAATGTGCACCACCAGCAACGGACACAAGGACAAAATGTGTAGATATTTGATAGATACACACTTAAAAAATTTGAGGAAAAAATAATTCCCCCACGTGAATAATTCCCCCCACAAAAATGTCTGACGAAAAAATAATTCCCCGGGGGAATTATTCGAGTAAATACGGTAAGTGCTATTTACATACCATCGATGTAAGTGCTACATGCTATTTAATTGTACATACCGTACCATCATCAATTTGTACATCAGAGGCCAAGTCCGCAAGTGGACAATTGACAAGAAAACTGGTAAGTCAGAAGTAAAACAGTAAGTTGTGACAAGTTATAAGGATTTTCATTTTAAAATTTCAAGGGTAAACTTGTCATTTGACCTATACGTAACTTACGTATCCGCTTACGGATTTGGCACTAGGGTTCAAAAAGGATCCCAATATCAAGTTCGGCAAAATATCGACTTTACAATACCGACCTCTATGCCAACCAATCAATTCCGATACCGACACCCCAGTGGCGTGTTCAAAGCTACCTTTTTGAAGCAACCGATTATAGAACCTACCTTTTTGAACCCTAAATATATGTATCTAGATATTTATTTAAACACTAACAAAACATATACACATTCACAAAGGCTACATTCGTTACTGTTCATAATACCATGTTGAGTGGCGAGCGTAGTGATGACGAGCGTCTTGGCTAAGCTGGAATTACAGCTCGACGGAAAATTATGACACAACGGAGAATTATTTTTTCCGCAAAATTATTTACAGAAGAATTGAGAAAGATACAGTGTTATAACTTTAGAGTTAAGTAGTCCTATAAATTGTCTTTTATGTGTGTAAATTTCAATTCATCATTCATATTCATATATTCATATTATGTAGTAAAAAGTTTTGCGGTAAGTTTTTGTCATCACTGAAAATTCCAATGGAAAATTCTAACGGAAAATTTAAAAAAATGTACTGCAAAATTATTTACTACATAAATAAAAAGGATAATGAAACAATTTTTACACACATAAAAAACAACTAATAGGACTTTTTAACTCTAAAGTTATAACACTGTATCTTTCTCCATTCTTCTCTAAATAATTTTGCAGTGAAAAATAATTCTCCGTTGTGTTATAATTTTCCATCGAGCTGTAATTCCAGCTTAAGTGACTTAAAAGCGCCAACCTGGTGCCAATCCCAGAACCTGTAAAATGTCAAATGTCATGCAAAGTGTCAAAAGTCATGCAAAAGGCCCTGCAAAATGGCAAGTGTACGTTTGCCATTTTGCAGGGCATTTTACATGACTTTTAACACTTTGCGAAACATTTGACATTTTACAGGGTCTGGGACTGCCCCATGTTGGCGCTGTCAGACTCAGAGATAGTCAAGCTCTTGGCACTTTTTGCATCACTAGTTCCGCCTTTTATAGATACAATATTTACACTAATCAAAACCGATTTCTTTTCATCACGGTGCTATTCCGGTGCTGATCCAATTTGCTAGTCAAACTGAATTTATTCCCGAGTTTCCTCGCACAACGATCTAAATATATCGCTATTATATGTATTATTTATATTCACATATTTATTTACGAATGTGCACTTAGTCAATTAATGGTACTCCAATAGTGTGATCACCTCTGCTTTACATGAAATCGCCTTAGATTTTTATACACTTTTCCCCTCAATCAGGTAATCCGTTTTAATACAGTGCATTTTTATGTATATTTACTTTGAAAATGATTTTCGGCTGAGTATGGAAGCTAGTTGACCATCGACCAGCGGCAACTGAAAACTAGACTCGACAACTGACCTCAGAATTTTTATACCCACGTGAACAGAAATGGAAATGATGGAGGCCAATAATGATTGATCCCCATTAAATACAAAGATGTCTTTTTCAAACAGAATCGTCGTCACTTTACCGCTGTTATATCGTCAACTAGTGTTCGTGGAACGATTAGGCAGTTCGCAAGTTTTTTGCACTTGTAAATATAAATAGGTCGACGTTAGAACGAATTTTTAGTAGGATTTGTTAGAAACTACGTATTCTCAGACGTTTCGGGATGTTTGAATTTTTTTCTCTATTCACCACCGTACTCTGTATTTGCTTCCATTCCACTCACATAAAACGCTCCATATAATGCCTACAAAAATACATACATTCTTCATTTCAAATATTTAGGTTTACTTAAAACATGGCAAAATGTTTAGCATATGCAACATCCATCCATACATTTATGACCCTGCCTGGTAACACGTTTTTACTTTTGATGTATATTCAATTCGAGGGTGTTCAGTAATCCGATCCACTTTTTCACTACTGTGAACACATTTTAACAAATTCCAGTGTTACCGTGCATTCTGAGAGACACTTAAATAAGGTATTTGTTGATCAATAAAAACTGCGCAGAAACGATTATTATAGCTGGCAAAGCATATTCTGGTTTGTAATGGTGCAAATCACCGACGGTCCCATCGGGGGGGGGGCAGTCATCCGGAGTCCTATAGAGTGTAAAGTCAAGTGTCAAATTTCATCTAAAATGTCAATCAAACAAAACGAAAATTATTACTGAAATTTTAGCACTGAAATTCATGATAATTGCCAATTTTTATGACATTTGTCATGACATTTGACACTTGACTTTACACTTTACAGGTCTCGGGACTGGCATCAGGGGTGGCCAGTAGGGAATCTTTCTATCACGAACAGAAACCTTCCCTTTTTATCGTTATTTACCTAATTTGGGGGGAGGGGTTGCCTCCACCTCAACCCCCCCCCCCCGACATTCGAGCCCTGACCGAATAGATATAGTGACAATAAATTTTTACCTTGTCATATTTACATGTAAGAAAGATGTCTAGGAGGGGGTCTGACATGCGGGTGGAGGGATGGGACTGAAATAGGCCACAATATGTACCCCACATTTCGCAATTGAACACAATGAGAATTGGCTTTTTAAACCAAGAAAAACCAGAAGTGGAGACTGATTGCTGCACTCAGGAGTGATTACATAGCTGCTTAATTTTCGTGAATCTAGATTTCGAAATGTTTGTTTTTTTCACTTTCGCACTTCGTTATGCGTGTTACCCTACATAAATACATAACTAGCACAGAATGTTTATATATTCTAGCTGAGCTAGCTAAACATGATGTTACTGATGTTGTGTACTTGGTGAGGTCGATAATTCGCACTAATTGGAGAAATTTCTCCGCTCACATGTTATGCCAAAAAGATACAATTTTCGGACTTACAGAAGGCACCGATTATTCTTATGTACCCTAAATCTTCGAATAAAACCCAGGGGAGTTATTTTTTCCTCAGACGTTTTGGAGGGGGGGAGTTATTCAAGGAGGGGCGTTATTCGAGGGGGAGTTATTTTTTCCTCGTAAAACTTGGACTTGATTCATTGTATGGGTGCAGTCTGTAAACTCATGTAATTCAGGTAATGGTCCAACAAGAATAAAAAGATGTGTATACACTCCATACACAAAAATGTATCTGCTGTCGCTGCTCAGGCTAATATTCTTTTGTATTTCTGTATTGTATCGTTTTCATCCAGAGGGGCGTTATTCAAGAGGTTATTCGAGGGGGAGTTATTTTTTCCTCACCTCGCAAACACGGGGAGTTATTCAAGGGGGGAGTTATTCGAGGGGGGGGGGTCTTATTCGAGGATTTGCGGTATTTATCGTGGAAGATAGGTTCACTACTATTAGAACATATATATTTTCGAGTGAACTGCGTGCAAAGTATGCCCAATGCAAAAGATAGGAGGCACAATCACAGCCTCATTTTTGCCCGATTTGTGTGTGTTTTTGCACACAATGCAGTCACTATTTATTAGTACAAAATGCCCTTTACAAACACGTTACAATCTTGACAAACAGGGTTAGTAGATGGCAAAGTTGCTTCCCAAGAATGCAATTGCACATGTATAGGGGGTTGACTTGAGTTTTTAGGGGCTGAGTTTACAATTAAGGGTTGAGTTGATGGGTGTTTATAAATAAGGGTTGAGTTGACAGAAGTTTAAAAATAAGGGGCTGTTGACACAAGTTTACAAATTAGAGGCTGAGTTTATGGGAGTTGAGTTGATGGGTGTTTGCCAAATTAGGGTTCTCGAGTACAGAAAGAGTATTTTTGCCATTCGAGACCCCTGCTTTTCATAAAGAATACTTTATCATAGAAAGAAAACACATTTTTGTTGTCCAGGGTAAAGATTGATAATGCTTCCTTCTACATTTTCCAGAAAGAAAAGGTAATTTGACTCACTTTTACGCTTTCATCAGGAAAAATACTCGCATTTACGCTTTCTGGGAAAAAGTATTTTACTCAATCTTACGCGCGAATAAAAGTAAAAAAATAATTAAGTCACTGTTTCTGTACTCAAGGTGAGTAAAACAAAATACTTTATGCATACACATACTTTGAAAAATGTTTGGTACTTTTAACAACTTTGGATGGCAGTCCAGCACCCTGTAAAGTGTAAAGTGTTAAATGTCATGTAAAATTTCATACAAATTTGGCAATTGTTATCAAAAATATTAAAAGTTGAGTAATACCATCATATTCTCTTTCATTTTAATTGATATTTGACATTTAACAAATTTCAGGGTGCGGGGATGCCCCAAGGTGGCCGCCTAGACGGTTCTAATAAACACCTTCCCGGACAAGTTCACCACCCATTTTTTTATTTCACTTCGAATGCAATATCTCCATCCATGTAGGTGTTATAAAGCTGAAACTTTGTATATATAAAGTTGTAAGACCCCTCTACTCCCCAACAATGGGGGAGGTGCGGCGACTCACTACAGGGTGGGTCGCCCTATATGCAACAATTTTTTTGGCGTTTTTGGTGTCCCAAACAAGTTCACCACCCACTTGATTGGCTACACTACGAGAGCCATATCTCCAGCTGTGATGGCGGTATAAAGCTGAAATTTTGGGGATGTCTTGCCAACAACCCCCTTCACGATCCACCAGTGGGGTGGCTGCCAACGACCCACTAAAGCATGGGTCACTGCATATAAAGTTAACCATTGTCTAAAAACAGCCCAAGTGTCCCAAAACAAGTTCATCACCCAACTGCATTAAAAAAATGTTGCAACAACATACCTAATGAAAAAATGAATCGGGTTGGAACACTACTTCAGCCAAAAAAATGTTTTTTTCAGTAGGGCAGCCACCCTGTCCCATAAACAGCCGACTGAAAATTTCACTTTAAACCAATTTTTTTATCACACTTAAAAAGTTGGTTTACAGAGTTCCCTAGGGGAGGGTCTTAGGTTCAAAGTTATGTAAACAACATAACCTCTAAAATGCTTCCATACAGAAATTTACTTGGGGTGAATTCTATGATGTCAAAATGATGTCATTTCAGGACAAAAATTTGACAAAATTTTCACTTTTTCATTCACCCCAAATAAATTCCCTTGTGGCAGCATTTTAGAGGTTATGCTGTTTACATAACTTTGAACCTTGGACCCTCCCCTAGTGAACTTTGTAAACCAACTTTTGAAGTGTGATACAAAAATTGGTTTAAAGTGGAATTTTCAATCTGCTGTTTATGGGACAGGGTGGGTGCCCTACTGAAAAATTTTTAATGAGCAGAACAAGGGTTCATATCTGATTCAATTTTATATCAGGTATGTTCTCACAACATTTTTTTTATAATGCAGTTGGGTGGCGAACTTGTTTGGGACACTTTGGTTGTTCTTAAAAAATTATCAAATTTATGTGCCGTGACCCATGCTTTAGTGGGTCGTCGGCAGCCGCCCCACTGGTGTATCGTGAGGGGGGTTGTTGGCAAGACGCCCCCCAAATTTCAGCTTTCTACTGCCCTCACAGCTGGAGATATAGCCTTCAAAGTGTAGCTAATCAAGTGGGTGGTGAACTTGCTTGGGACACCAAAAACACCACAAATAATTTTTGACTATAGGGTGACCCACCCTGTAGTGAGTCGCCGCACCTCCCCCCATTGTTGGAGAGTAAGGGGTCTTACAACTTAATATATACAAAGTTTCAGCCTTATAACACCCCCATGGACGGATATATTGCATTCGAAGTGAAATAAAAAAATGGGTGGTGAACTTGTCCGGGAAGGTGTTTATCATCATGCTAATGAAATCAAATCAATCTAAGTTGTGATTTGAATTTGTGTATGTAATGTCTGTGCCGGTGCACATGTAAACCGCAGTGCAGTGTAGTGTAGGGCCATTTTCCCGCATTTTTCCATCACACTGATATTTCATAAGTGAATCGGTCCGTACTGTAAATTCTTTATAAAATACACTGAATGGCGTCCCCGTCGCTCTAGATGTAAATATATATACTCGGCGTACATGATACTATGATACATCAGCGATCTTTGGCGCCAACACCAATGGCGAACGCGCCATGACGCCATTCCGTCACCATCTAGATACCGTATTTCCTCGAAATACCCCCCTCCAAATGGGCACTATGAACTTATTAACCCCCCCCCCGAAATCCCCCCCCCCCAAATTCAGTGTATGCAGAACGTAGATGACAAAAGCTGCGTTCTGTGATCCGGGAAACGCAGAACACACGTTAAAACAATGACTATGTTATGTTTGAACAGGGTTTATACTGTCTACGTACTTATATAAGTCTATATAGGTAGTCTTATAAATGGCAGTTTTTGTTGCATTTTTCGACGTCTGTGTACGTTACAAACAGCGATTTAGTACTGGGATTTCAAAAAATTACTGGCGAAATAATAAACCCCCCTCGTTTAACCCCCCCTCAAATTTCCATTCTGAAAAATAAACCCCCGGGGGGTAATTCGAGGAAATACGGTAAATACTAGTAATAGAATAGCGCCGTTCTATGTTTTTCGTGAACTTTTTTACCTGCCGTTCTATTGGAGGTGCCGTTCTATTAGAGGCTGCCGTTCTATTTTTTTCGCCGATTTTTTTCACACATTTCTCATGTGAACACGAGCCTTATTTTTAATGAAGCTTGAGCAATATTTTAATGTATACTCCAGTTACTTTACACCCTGCACGCGTGGTTCCCGCTGGAAGCGTGCCAACGATTGTTTTACGCATGCAATTTTCATAAAATATTTAAAAAAGTTTTCGTTGCTACAACGCTAAACGTTGACTTATTCACAACAATGAATTTTATCATCTTTTATACAAAAATCGCATGCTTTATCATGATTGGCACGCTTCCAACGTGAGACATAAATTAGTGCGAGGGCAGAGTATCAAGTCCGCCGAGTATAAGAGCATTAATTTGACATTGAGCAGCTGATTGAATGCTTTGAACATTCTCACAATCCATTTTCTACTTATATTTGTGTTTTGGCACACTCCCAACATAATGTATACCTGCCGTTCAATTGGAGGTGCCGTTCTATTGGAGGTATGCCGTTCTATTAGAAAAAATACGGTATTTAGAGGGGGCAGAGGTTAGCCCCCCCCATTCGCCGGGCTCCATAAACAAACAGCCAGCATCGCTGAAAAATCCTGAATATTTCCCTGGCCACCGACTAACGGTCTACATGTGCACCGCGTTTACATGAGCACCGTGTTTGGTCCATAAAATCACACATAAATTCACAAGTATAAGCATTGAAAGCGGATAGCATTGGTAATAAACTATTTTACACAAAAGTCAGGAGCCAGTCAACAATCGCAGATTCCGAAACAGCAGAAAACTCGAACTATTTATGTACATGGTCCGGCTGAAAAGTCCCCGGGCAGTGCTCGCCATTCGCGCTAGGGTTAAGCTACGGTCATAAAATTTTGACAGGTTAAGATATCAGGTGTTTTGAGTTTTCACCTAAAATTTTACCCCTCTAGCTCCACCCACTGCGGAACTGTAGGGGTTATAATTTCGGTCATTTTGTACTGATGTACACATGGTGCTCTAGCTCAATGCTGCTTTAAGTTGTAATCATGAAACTTTGGCTAGTGTAAGCCAGTGTGTTGGAAATGTGCTGATAGTATTCAACACTTTCATTAACATCATTGCTATTAAGGTAAAATTAACATGCAGATCAGGGTGATGTGCAAGAAACATGGGAACTGTGATGGATGTTTTTGGTGATCATCTGAGATCATGTTGTATTGCAGTGATTTTGATGTTGTTTTGAAATGTGCAATAAATGAATTATGTGAATAAAATTTCCCTACGTTTCATTACTAATGTGTAGTGGACACATTACCTGTGTTCAGGGGTATCAAATGGGGGGGGGTTGGGGGGGGGGGGTTACCCCCCCAAACCGCCCAGCTATCTATCTATCCCGGAGGCCGCTCGGCTATCTATATATCCCGGAGGCAAAATTTTGGGCTTCTACCCCCTAACCCCCCCCCCCCCAAAATTGCCCAGCTATCTACCAATCTGGAGCGATTTTTCAGAAACTATACCCCAATTTTCGCTCAAAATCGTTATTTTTCATACCTATATATCAGAGTTGTTCAAATACTGGTATTTTTGGAAAACGTAAACGTAAACGTAAATACCTTTTCCAAATCTAAAGTATAAATACTAAAACGTAAGGTATTTTTAAAATACCAAGGAATACGTAAAAAAAACGTAAACGTAAAAATTTCAAGAAGTGCCCTATATGAGCAGAGCTTCTGAAAAGACCATTGTTGTGACATTTTCAACAATCTATACATAATTTCCATTCACATTTTTCCCTTGCGTTTCATAGCAAACAAAAATCCATTTGTTTACAAATGGTGGTGCTGATGGCGTCACAGTTTAGCAAACTCATTGATTAGCACACTTCTTTATCAAAAATTACATTACTGCAAAACTTCAGCAGGAAATGAATAAAACAAAACAGTGAATGATTGTATAATCCACAACACAAATATATACACACATTCCAAATTTCTGCTTGTATTTATAGGTAACACATTCCTTCACACTGTTCATATTCATAAATTGACACATTGATTACATTTACAATTGATTAATTACATTTACAATATTTCCACTGTCAAAAAGACAATTACACAACATAATTGGCATTATTTACGTCCACTGGTATAACTATTTACACAAAATCAATATGTGACTGCGGTAATAGACCACATTTCACAGACGCGTGGTTTCGTGTAGCTGAATTTTTACGTTTTCTCTGGTACCCGGGTAATTGTGCCAGGAAAACGTAACAAAACGTAATGGTATTTTTGGAAAACGTAAACGTAAACGTAAGTATAAATACCCGAATAACCGGGTATTTTGGGTAAACGTAAATACGTTTTTGCAACTATGCTATATATAGATTACAAAATCACTAGTTCGTGCGTCGAACTGCCTATTTTCAGCTATTTTAAGTACTATATGCTCTTGTATACCCATTTTGAGCAATTTGACACCTACTTTTAGCAATTTTTCTCCCTTTTCTTCCTTCTATGCCCCGAAAAAGCCTATATATCGAACCACCACAACCACCCCCCAAACCCCCCCCCCCAGAAAATTTTTCAGCTGTCTATCCCTCTGGAGGAGCGATTTGCTATCTATCCAACCACTCGGAAGGTCAAAATTCAAGATACCCCTGCCTGTGTTCAACATCAGTGAGTAGACTCTAAGGGGGGCTATTTTGAGAAGGAGAGACAGAGTGATGAATTTGGTAGTGAGAGTAGTGACAGTAATGACAATATGGACTAGGGTTATGATATCATAGCTAATGGTGGTTAGTGCTGGCACATTGCCAACACTGGTGGCTTACACTAGCCAAAGTTTCATGATCACAACTTAAAGCAGCATTGAGCTAGAGCACCTTGTGTACATCAGTACAAAATGACCGAAATAGTAGCCCCCACAGTTCCGCAGTGGGTGGAGCTAGAGGAGTAAAATTTGAGGAGAAAACTCAAAACACCTGATATCTTAACCTGTCAAAATTTTATGACCGTAGCTTACTCCTAGCGCGAATGGCGAGCACTGCCCGGGGACTTTTCAGCCGGACCAAGTAGATGGATAAAAGTCCCTCACATTTCCAACATGCTGTCAACGAATTTAATTTCCAGAGGTCTATCTACATGGCATTTGTTCTTTCGATTTAAAAGCGTCATACTCGGTTACAATGCCGGAACAACTCACTTATATAGGACCGCAATTAAGGGTAGCCGATGGGTGCTATGTTGTGTTTATTTACTTGCATTTGACTTTTTACAACCTGAGCCGAGTACCTACCGTATATCCTCGAATATATCCCGGGGATAGTGATGGAAAAGCGCCATGGCGCTGGCGCCTGGCGCTAGCGCCAAAGCAAAAAGCGCCATGGCGCTTTTGGCGCTTGGCGCTAAAACGCTCTGGCGCCATTGGCGCTTGGCGCCGGGATCTCAGAAAGCGCCATGGCGCTTTTGGCGCTTGGCGCCATTTTCTGGTGGCGCTATTGGCGCCTGGCGCCGGCATTTTTAATGGCGCCAAAAAAGCGCCAACCTTGATTATAAAAATTGCTATGACACTGTGAAATTGAAACTCCAGTTGATCAACTTTGAGGGCAACTGAATAAATTTTGATTGATGTAAGGGTTTTGTAAGAGGTGATTTATTATTTTACAATTTTACATTATTTATAAAAGATTGATTAATATTAGGAGACAACTTTATTTGCATCGAATTCGATCAAAGGTGTAAAATGGTGCTGTTTTCAAAGGTCCTCATATTTGTTCAAATACCTTAGTTCTCACAAAAATGTACTGGTATTGTATCCACCTTTATTCATTTTAAGCCTCAACTGATAAACATTGATGATTAAGACACAAGAGATGATTGATTTCAAGAAAATGGATTTTTTCTAATCACTGAATCCCCTTCCAGAATTTCCCTTCCCCCTTACATGGTTGATTGAACTTTAATGGCCAAAGTTAAATAGACTACATCGACATCAGCAGTACGTAACAGTTATGTATTCATAACTCTAAAAACGAATTGAAGAAAAAATTTTTGGCGCTGGCGCTATTGGCGCTTGGCGCCATTACCCTCTGGCGCCATTGGCGCTTGGCGCTGATGTCCAGAAAAGCGCCATGGCGCTTTTGGCGCTTGGCGCTATTTTGCTCTGGCGCCATTGGCGCTTGGCGCTGTAAGTAGGAAAAGCGCCATGGCGCTTTTGGCGCTTGGCGCTTAAAGCCTGGCGCTTTTTCCATCACTACCCGGGGAGCTATTTTTTCGTCAGAAGTTTTTGAGGGGGGTGAGTGATTCGAGAGGGGGAGTTATTCAAGGGGGGGGGGGGGGTATTTTTTCATCGGAATTTTCAGTTAAATGTATGATTAGGTAATTTACTGCACAAATTGGGTAAATTTGGTAATATGAATCATTTGTAGTATGTAGGTAATATGAATCATGGACTACAAAATTAATACCGTAAATTCTCTATTGATGCTAATGCTAATGCCTCCAATAAAGCGACCCCTTCAATAGTGCTACCCCTCTGCGCACGTTGTGCGAGTACATATAATGTGACCCACTCCAATAATGCAACCCCCGACCTCCAAAATAACTAGGTCATGGTCTAACTGCTTATTTTCAGCTATTTTTAATACTATCTGTTCTTACGTACATAGCTTGAGCTATTTAGAACGGCGTCTCCGATAGAAGGGCAGGTAAAAAGTTGACGAAACAAATAGAAGGGCGCCCTTCTATTAGAAGAAATACGGTAAATGAATGGCATGCGCATGGCGATTTGCTCATATTTATTATCGAACTTTCAAAAACTTTTGGCGATCGATTTGTTTATCCGATGTTCGACGAAAGGTATATTTACTCGCATTCTCCACAGCCTTGTGCCACATTAGCTGCCTGTTCTATAAAGAAGTAACAGACAATTAATCTTCCTTCGTCACGAAGCTAACTACTGAAATCATTTGAATCGTAAATAATACAGTGAAGCTTCTTATTCTCTATTGATCTCAGGACAACCACCCGCCCCCCCATTGCGAAAGCTGACAAATACGCTACTTTATGAATTCCAAAAATGGAGGAAGAAAGATGCGGGACCGACTGTCATTTAGCCGGAAAAAAATGGTCCGCGCTGGAAGAAGTTTCATACATGGGCGGAAAGTGAATTCGAGATTACCGTTTTAGCGAAATCATAGAAACAGTCCACCCAATAAATACTAAGTTCCAGCTTGAAAAAACCGCGACTGCATGCGTGTACGGGCAGAGGATTTTAAAATACAGATTCACAATTAAAACTGAGAAACAAATATACCTATATTTGGTGAATTATTTATGGAACTCTAATCATAATTTTGTATTTTGATTGAACCCGACACAGTTTCAGTCAGCGAGCTATAAATAGTGTAATTTGGCACCACAAATTAAGGTGTGTGTGGCGATTGACTGCATTAACATTCCCCAGCCCTGCAGCGGCAAATTCGCAGCAAAGGTTCCAACAGTAGCGACGGATTTCGCCGGCCGCCGCGGCGGCAGTTGCACAGCGAAAATCGCCGCAACGCGTCGTGTGACGTGCAAAACGCGGGACATTTTTGTTGTAATGGGATCGAGCGCGTCCGAGCGGCCAGTTGTTGTCATGCGGGCAGGGTTCGGCGGCCGGCCCGTGGCTGTTGCTGTTTGTGAAACAAAGGTCCCGTCGCCGGGCGTCGGCAGCCAAGGGCGCCGCCCCTGCACACTGCGGACTGGCGGGCCGCGTTGCACGGCCGTGCTTGGCTGCAGTGCGCGCCGCGCCGCCGCGCCGCCGCCGCTGCTGGGAGCATGCTGCAGCTGCGGACGGTGAATACAAATGCGCCCACACGTTCGCCCGACACTAAGTATGCATAACATTATGAGGGCGTACACCTACGTAAAAGGCCAAACGCCCGCCAGAAGTTCGCAGACAATGAGAAGTGAGAATAGGGAATCGAATTAGGAGTTAATAGGGAATCGAATAAAGAAAAGGAAAAATGTTTCCTATGCCACAAATGAAAGTACACTTCTTTGACTAAGGATATTGTGTTTACAGTCACAGTCAAAAAAAGAGTTCATGATGCGTGTGACAGCGGCACACTTCCACATCCTTCCATATGCTTCCACCAGCATCACGAAATTTCAGGTGAAGTGTCTTCCACATGCTTCACCTAGGTTCACCACACGCTTCCGGCACATCCAAAAATGTGGAAGACACTTCACAAGACAAGCGCTTCCACATGCTTCATGATCATATAAATTTTCTTTGCGTGCCCACACTAGATTAAGCAGCATGAAGTGTCTTAGTGTAGATTTTCATGATGTGTGTGGAAGCACTAGCTTGCATGGTGAAGTGTTGGGAAGTGTTGGCATGAAGACACTTCACAACACTTCATTGTGCATACACCCACCTTTTGCTGTGAATGGCACTATGTACACTACTTTACAAGCAGTGAACTCATGGCAGTCCCACAACATATAAAATGTTATGAAGTAGTAAAGTGTCTTGTAAGTGTAAAATGTCATCTAAAAGTCAAAAATTGAGTAAAAGTGACGTTTTGCATGAATTTTTACACTTTGCATGATATTTTACCAGGTGTGAGACTGGGCTGTTATCCCATGAAAAATGCAGTCCACCAAGGATACTAATTGATGGAGACAAAATATATTGCCATGAGTTGGAAACTTTTTTTACAAATTTGGGTGATTATTGGCTTCAGTTCAGTTGACCAGTGGCCAAGCAATGTGAGGCCACACTGTGTGATTTTAGAAGTATGAAAAGCTTCTCCTTGGAGCATTTGGAAATCAAGTGGACTGTAAATTGGCTGAAACAAAATTGGATGTAGTGCAGTACATTTTCAAACCATGCTTAACTTCTGAAAGTTGACCTTTCACTCAATGGCGAAATTAAATCAGTTGAGCTTATTTATTTATATAATTAAGCTTTTCCAACGAAAATTGGTATAGTAGATTTACTGTATGAAGCCAATCTTTCTGATTTTTCATCTGTGGAGCATGAAATAAATATATGTGTGTTGATATCAAGATCCTTAAAACAATCTGTGAATAGGGGCAGTCCTGCAACCTGTAAAGTGCTAAGTTTCAAATGCCATGCAAAATGCGAAAAAGTAAAATCAAAAAGGAAAAGATCTTATCACTGAACTTTTGATATTTTGTAAGTCATTTGACACTTTACTTTACACTTCATAGAGTGTGGGACTGCCACCAAACTGCGATCTTTTAAATATGTTCTGTCTCAGAACTTTTTGACGGATACAAGAAGCAGCGCGAAGTGCGCACCTAAGGACAAACACCTTAGCTTATATTGCCATATGGCGAGAAGGGCAATTGGGATAACGATCCCGACTTTCTTGAGAACCCAGTCAATAGATGGCGTCAATATTGCAATAATATTATTCACCCTTCATTCACCGAGTTTGTACAGACCAGACTTTAACCGAATTTCATGTCAATATAAGCTTCAACTGATTTACGATCATTTCCCTTTCACCTTTTATTCCGCACTAAATCACTGTTATTGATCACGGTGACCGCAACATTTCCAACGTCATAAAATCGGCGCCACTTGGTTCGTACGTTCCTCGTTTTGACTGTTTCTAATAAGGAGCAAATCAATGGCTCTAATTGAAAACAAATGCTCTGGCGAATAAATCTAAAAAATAGGGAGGTATCAGTGTCAAGAAATTCAATCTGCATTGCTATCTGTAAGAATTTTAGTGACAAACTTGGCTAATATCAGTATGCAACTCCACTAAGGCAGATTTATTTGCAAATATTTTCATTTATAGGGTGTACGATGAATTTTATACGCTAGTACCGTTCTTAGGTATTTTCATAAATATGTATTTATGCACGATGGAAATCCTAGGTGGTATATATTACATATATTTTATACCGTATTAGGCAGAATGCTACCCGGATAATATTAGGTAGAATGGGCAGTTTTGAAACCGCCAGATCTTTCCTCCAGGGGGGTTGTTCGAGAGGAAGTGACATTTAGTCCGAATTTTGACCATCCACTGTATATATCGTAGCGTTCAGGTGTGTGAGAATTTTGCTCAACACACTGCACATATCCATTTGCATTCAGTCACCCAAGTGTGGAATTGACTTTTTATTAGGCCCTTTCAGTATGTGTGATGCATTTATTTACTTCCAATTCTCGTGTAGGGGCTTTATGGAGAACGTATTTTTATCACCTTGCTAACAGTTGCAGACTATTTTTTAAGGGGATGATTTATTCAAGATAATACGGTAGCTTTTTCAATAAATCCATCCCACGCAAATAGCCAGTGGCTGGAAACACTTGCGAAGTGTGCACAAAATTGTATTTGTTCAGTGTTTTTTTTCCTATTCTGTAAAATGTCTATTATACTCGCGTAAATTCGAGTGTTCATCGCGTTTTCGAGATCCCGGCGCGCCGCAATTGAATAGATTTATGCCGTTTATCCCCGCACTCCACCTCCCTCAAGATGACAAGTCTCTGTGAATCCCCTCTGCCGGACTGCCGCAAGATTTCTCTAAGCTTTGGCTCTAAGCGGGCGGAAACGGCGAGGGGACGAAATTCAACTGGCGACGCGGTTTGCGCATGCGAGCGTTGCCACACTCAACCGGCGCCGTGCAACGCATGGACAAGTTGCACATGCATAGTGCGTGCATGCGTGTCTGTTGGGGGGGGGGGGGGGGCAGTCCCACAACCTGTGGAGCGTGCGTCCACTGGCGATTTCATTCAAACTTTAGCAATCCCAGTAAAGTATGATACAATTTTGTTTTAATGTGGCATTTGCATGTTACATTCATGTTGCGCAACATTTTACTTAAATTTCTGTAGAACACTTGTTATTCACTTGATGTACCACTTTCAACGATGTGCGATTGGCCCCTGGCCCTGATTCTGCGGCCTAAATCACCTTAATACCAGGCTTCCGAATAAAATATGCGGTCGCGCGCAAATGTGAGAATTGATTTCATTTGGACCTAGAGTTCAGCGGCTGCAAATTAGCCGGTCGGTCAACACTTTCTTATGTTGTTCCCGTAGATGCTTATGAGTTATTTATGGGTATGTGTATTTGTAATTGCATTGCTTTTGGACACTTATGTTCGTGCGTGAGCGCGCATTTGTGTTTGCATCGAGCTGGGACTATGCTGAGAGCGGCACCTACCCTTCACCGATTCATGTTTGCCAGTGTAGACTAGAAACATAAACACTGGCGAAGAGAGACATAAAACTATCAAAACTTAAGAAAAAAATACTGAAATTATACCGTATACATCATGCGCATGTGCAATTTTGCTATTGAATGTCTTCCGGCTTAGCAAAATTATGACATAAACTATCAGGAAAATAAACTCCTAGCATTTCTTATAAAGAAAAGCTATAAGAATTTTTCAATGCGTAAAATTCTTTACTCGGCGTAAATAGTCAAGTTCCACAAAACACGTGAAAAAATGTATTGGCTATACGCGTGAATATGCACACCGCAGTTCCTATTTCGAAATCCACCGCAATATTCGGAGAGAAAAACGCCGGCAGCAATCAAACACTTTCATTGTATAAAAACTACTTTATTCTGCCGTGTTTGTGCACGCAGCGCGCACTAGCCGCAACAGGGCCAGCTTTGCTCATAATGAACGGATTGTGTTGAGCTGCGCAGAGCAACGCATTTCCAGACTTGATAAATATTGCGGCTGAAGCAGTGCAGTGAAAAGGTGCTAATGCGAATTCAGCGTCGAACCGACGACTGAACATGATATTTTGACACGAATTGTGCAAAACTGCAACGTGGACATCCGAATGTGAGCCTAACGGCTGCATGTGGACACTGTAAATAAAACTTTGTCAACTTTGATTTGTTTTACAATTTTTTTCTTACAAAATCGTGATGCTTTTTACGGCACAAAAAAATGCCGCACTGATCTCAGCACCTGAAACCTCCAAACCGCCAAAAAGTGAGAAAAACTACTCGTGTCCAGGGGTTTCGAATGGGGGGGCAAGGCAACTCCCAAATCACCCAGCTGGGACGATTTTTGAGAAATACTACAAAAATTTTCGCTCAAAGTTGTTATCTTTCATACCTTTTTATAAATTTCACTTTCAAAATCACAGGTTGATGTGTTTTATGTGTTTATATACCTATTTAAGACATTTTTCATCTACTTTTAGCGATTTTTCTCCCTTCTATTTCTCCTATACCTTGAAAAAGCCCCAATATATTGAGCCCCAGCCAGCCAAAAAAAATTTTTAAGCTATCTATCTCTCCGGAGGACCGATTTGCTATCTATCCAACCCCCATCGGAGAATCAAAATTCAGGATACCCCTACTATCGTGCAACATCTCTCGCGCTTCGCAAAAATACTTTGGACATTTTAAATACCCATTTCCAGTTGCCACCGCAGTGGGCGGCCAACGTGGCAGTATTAATGCGACCGCCTTGGCCAGTCCGCAGGGACAGGAGGGCGCACGCGCGCGTATACTCCCTTCGCACGACGCGAACACCAAACTGCACTCATCCGCCGCCCTTCAGCCTATGATTTGGCTTCATGTGCAACGAATTCGCCATTTCTAGTTTGATTTAAAGCTGTTTTCGTAAAAATGTGCGTCGTTGATCAAGTGAGGACGAAAAGTTGTGTGGATTCAGTGGTGCCATGCGAACTAGTTGACCGCGATCGACTGGGCTGCAGTGCACTGCAAAATCTTTTAAAAGTGTCTAACTGAACAGCATACTTTTCTGACCTCAATATTTGACAAGCAGATGATAGTTTTCGACGAATCAAACACGTTTGTTCAACACATTTATAAGTCTATCGCTGGCTTAAATTCACAGTGGTCATCTATTCAGGGTGTATATTGAGGAGGAATGGCTGATTTATTAGAATCAAAGTTGGTAAACACATTACCTTTAAAAAAAATCCAAATGTCAAACATTTAGTAGCAATTAGTGATGGGAAAGTCCTCTACAAAAAAAGTTCATGAATGTTTTAAGTGTTTTTTTTCTAAAGTTACCTTTCGACTTTTGACTTTATTCTTGAAAATGTTTTAGAATTTAGAATTTTCTCGGCGTCATTCTGATTCTCCCTCATTACCTCACATCCGGTAAGCTTATCAACAAACACATTATTACACATTATCACTGCATAAATATGAGTGCCATGCGAATACAGTGTAGTTAGCAATTGATTAACACTAAACGTGGTTATATACTTTACCGGTATCTGAAACTTTTTGAGCAACTTTTTTTACAGCATGGGCGTCACCCGACGACCCGAGACATTTCTGCGATGTGAAGCCGCCAGTAATTAGGTGCCATTTACCCGTTATCCCAGAAATTTCTCTCTAATGGAGTAGACTAAGTGACCTTAATAAAGATCATCACTATTTCAATCACACGCTACGATAGGAGTAGGGTGAAAGGTATGGAAAAATTGCACTGACGCAGACAAGTTGATGTAATGGCCGTGTATATGTAAAAAGTCACCACAAGCCAGCTAGATGAATGTATTTCGATGTGGGACTCAAACCAACATCTTCTTATCTATGGCAGATAGGGTAGGTAGGGGACTAAGGGCAGGGGCTTATTCCCTCACCTGTTAATCGTTGGTTACAGGACGATTTTTTGCTGGCTCTTTGGCAATGTGAGAACCAATGCGAATCTGGTAAACAACTCTTAGATTTACCATGCTCAAATGCTCAGATTTAATCAGACATTTTTTCAAAATCCCTCATTTGCTCATGCACTACACACTTAATTGCACAGTTAAATTTATTTTTATATTTCTGGTAAATATGCAGTCCTAGTAGAATTTTTTTACTTTGGATAAATTTGCCTGGCACTTAACAGGATGCGAAACCGCCTGCAGTGTCATTGGCTGGCACCACTTGAGCGAAACAATTCTAAACTAAACCGCTATTCAGCAGTGTATTACTACGAAATGTTGGACAATTTAGATTGCCAAAACTTCAGAGAATAAATTCGATTCGAGATTATCGACGACCCTGGCGCCACCCGACAAAATTTACCAGTTACCGGTAAACTCTAATCCAGAATCAATACTCACATCAACCCTGGTCGATGCTATTCGACGGTAATGACACTGATCGAGGTGCTGTTCGGCTTGCGGCAGGAGGACAATCCTTATGGTGAGTGAGATTTGCAACATTTTTGCCCAATTGAAAACTACTTGAAGCCAATCGTTGTTGTTGTTTTTTTGTGGTGGGGGGGGGGAATTAAAGGTGAAACTTAAATTATTTCTCATCATACATTTTTCGCTCAAATTAGAAAATAACACCTCTCAGATGATAAATGTTTCACGATCGATTTTCGAGAATATTTGAGAAAGTTTTGATTATCGGTTTTGAATAAAAAACTTGCAAACAAAATAAAAAAATTTCGGTGACTTTTTATTGTAAATACCTTTATTCACCTTTTATTTTCTCCAAGCTTTCAATGCACCTGCCGCCAGTATGTATGCCAGTATGCCAGATGGCACACGACACAAAATTATATTTATTATACTTAAACCTTCCTACTACATCACTGTTCACATATCACATATGTTCACTAGTGATGTTAAAGGCACCGGGAAAAATGGCACCGCACCGCACCGGCACCTTTGCCAACGCTTGAAAAGGGCACCTGGCACCCTGGGGCACCGGCCAGAAAATGGCACCGCACCGCACCGGCACCGGTGCCTTTTGGAAAAAATGGCACCGGCACCGAAGGGCACCGGCGGGTTGCCGGTGCTAGCACCGAAAGGCACCGCACCGGGCTGGAATTTCTGAAGTAAATATCGGGCAGTTTCTTAGTGGTCTCACCTTTGGAAGTGCATATTTCCATGAATTTTCAACCGATTTTGATGGTTGAGCACTTAAAATGATCAGAATGATGTGGCAATCACTTTTATGAAGCAATTACAATGATTACAAATGAAAGATAAAATATTAAATTACAATGTCCATAGCCACTATTGTCTACTGATCGGAGTTGTTGCTGTACAGAGAACGGAACTACCTATCTCTGTCATAAACTGACAACAAATTTTGAACAAAAAATTAAGATAAATATAAAAATGATTTTAAATTCAACAAAATTTTAGATTCACTCATCAGATCACGTATCGGGTATAATGGATTTCACAGTAGGTATATTTATTTGATGGGAGGTTTACAAAATAGGCAAAAACGGTTGGCTAAATATATCGCTGTTTTTTGAAATATGAATAAGCACATAAATACTATGGACAAAATTGCACAGCACATGAAGCCTTGGCCGGTGCCTTTCCCGGTGCCTTTTACTTTGCCCTGGTGCTAGCACCTTTGGCACCGGCAAAAAAATGGCACCGCACCGCACCGGCACCGGTGCTATTCTGAAAAAAATGGCACCGGCACCGGCATGGCACCCCTGAAGATTGCAATGGCACCGCACCAGCACCGGTGCTGGTGCCCTTCGGTGCCCAGCACCGGGGCACCGGTGCCCCGGTGCCTTTACATCACTAATGTTCACATCACTTATCGACTCATTTCCATACCTTTGTGCTCATTTTCATGTTTGTTAGCTGTGTTTGGGCCTGAGTCATTACTATACTAATGATGGAATGGCGCCCCTTGAAGTGACCCCCTAGAAATTTGCCAGCGAAAAAATACACCCCCTGGGGGCAGTCCCAAGCCCTGTCAAGTGTAAAGTAAAGTGTCAAACGTAAAGTCAAATGCAAAGTCAAATGTCAAATGCAAAGTCAAATGCAAAGTAAAGTGTCAAATGTAAAGTCAAGTGTCAAATGTAAAGTAAAGTGTCAAATGAAAAGTAAAGTGTCAAATGTAAAGTAAAGTGTCAATTGAAATGACATACGATGAATATTCACGAAAAAACAAAAATATTAAAAGGAAAGTCACGATATCCGTGTTGGATGTATCGTGAAACCGAAATGTCGAATATAAAAATTTAAAAATAATAGTATTTTTGGAATGTCGCTTCGTTCCCAAACGAGCGAGGATCAATTTTGTATGAATGATTATATACCCCTTTACACGTTTACACTTTACTCATTTGGCAACGAACCAACGATTTCTAAATACGACAATTTTTCAGGAAAATTAACCATATTGCATGGCATCAACTTTTTGACATCGCTATGAATATAAATGAAATAGGGTGAAAATATGTATATAACCATGTATACATACGAAAATAGCGATTATGAACATGAAAATTGGCACATTTGAGCGATTTTGAGCAAAAAATTGGGGAAACATCGCTTGGACGTAGACGTGGGTAAAATCGCTGGGCTAGCTTGGACTAAAGGGTAAGTTCCCATACGTCACCCGATCCATTTTTTAGAGATAGTTACCCCTTATGTGAAGTTGGCAGATGGCCAAAAATTTCTAAATATCTATAGATAAGAGAAGATTTTAAACATGTATATATCTAGATGATTAAGAAGGTCAAAGTAGAGCTTATTTTAGTGATTTTAAGCAAAAACTCTTTTTTCGACAGCTTTCACGCTCATTCATACAGTACATACTGGCAACTTGGACATGGGCAACTTCACATACATGATCCGGTCCGATTTTTTATATTTGCATTGGGTTATGTATGAAAAGTTGGCCCATGTCCAAGTTACCAGTTGTAAATTGTACTTTGATCGAGTTTTCCTTAATTTCTGCTCAAGATCGCTAAAAATTTATTCTATTTTGCAAATTTTCACCTCCATAACCTCTATATTTTTGTCTATATACATGGTAAGATAGGTGAAATAGTACACGGAACTGGTTGTATACCTATCTTTAGCCTACTTTATTTTTATTTATGCAATTACGAAATTTTGGCAAACTGCCAATTTGCATCTCCATTAAATTTAAGCAGCGGATCTGAATACCGAACACATCCCGCATTGAAGATCTGCCAATATGCCAATAATTGGTGTTGCGGGATTCACAATACATCTGACACGATACTATACATGTCGGAGTCCATTTCGATGACTTTCCATTCAATATTTTTATTTTTTCGTGAACATTTTATGTTTTTCATGACAATTGACACTTTACTTTACATTTGACACTTTACATTTGACATGACATTTTACTTTACATTTGACACTTGACTTTGCATTTGACTTTACATTTGACACTTTACTTTACATTTGACATTTGACTTTGCATTTGACTTTACATTTGACACTTTACTTTACACTTTACAGGGCTTGGGACTGGCAACAGGCTTTTTTTCGAGGAATACGGTTGATATTTAAGGTGGAAAATTGGGTGAGGGTAGGTGGTATAGATAAGGCCGAAAATTCAAATTTTTTGTATCTAATCCAGTACTTAGGGTGATGCCCCCGACCCGCCCCCCACTAAAGCTTTAAAACATTCCCACTAAAGCTTGCAGACACCATTGAAGATCCTATTGTTAACTCCAGTCCACAAGCAATGCAAACAATCGGCCAAAAAAATCTCCAGCATGAAATGGCCATAAAACGGCAACGATCCCGCATAAAATCACTTATGAAAACCTACAGCACTGTGTTAATCAGCAGCAACGATGGGAAACTTTCTGTAATATAATTTTTATCAATTTTAAGGAAAATAGTTTGAATTTTACTTTCCAATAAAAAATGTAAATTTAATACGTGATACTTTGATAATGTGCGCGTACTTCTCCATTATCAGGTGTTTATGTATTCATCACCATTCATATTGATTTGTCTTCATGTCTCTGAGAAACAAACAGTATGCGAATTTTTGATGTAAATATGAGAGACTCGAATCTGAAGCGTCGAATCTTCGAAATCTTCGGATAAGTCCCCGAGGGAGTTATTTTTTCGTCAGAATTTTCTGAGGGAGACTTTTTAGAGGGGGAGATACTCAAGGGGGAAGTTATTTTTACATCAGATATTCAGAATTTTTTTCAATTGATTTGTGTGAACAGGTTAAATTAAGTTCAATCTAAGCATTCATAATAACTTTTTCAACCATAAACTACTGAAATTCGTGTTCATCAACATCAGAATCAGTCAAATACAAAACATCATCATCACTATCACTATCCTTGTCATCCAAAATCCAAAAATTTACACGAACCGGTGAAAATGGTCTATGTACGCAGATACACACCGCCCTAGGTAAAACATTATTTTGTGTTTATCATTGCACCCTGCACTGCATTTGCATTCTATGAATAAAATAATGGCCCTTATGGTCTGTCTGGCTTCATCAAATGGCTTTTTCATGTGACACGATGCATCGATCAGAGGGGGAGTTATTCGAGGATCTACGCTATTATCCATACTACTGAATTGGTGAAGTAAATTGGACATTTTATCAGCAAAAGAAAAATTTAAAAATATTTTCCACTTTGGCTGAATGAACGTTTTCCCAGGCCTGCTGGTAGACAGTCTGGACGAAATTTTATGGCCCGGTAAACTTCATTATTATGTTACGCGGACCACAGCCGGGGTGTCCCCAGAGACCACGCTGGCACACTCTGCGCAGTGCAGCCGGAGCGCGCATAATGCAGCTGCAGCGATTGCAGCCGTTCCACTGAACTCCCCGCGAACTAAGCCCACTTTTCTGCATTTATGCACTCATTTCCGTTGGCCCGCCCACCCGCGACCGAATTCCGCGAACTCTGAATGCGACATTGATTTGGACGGAACCGGCTAATCACGCGCCACAGCAGAAGCACGCTTGCCGCACTTATAGCCCATCGCGTTTTACCAGTTCAAAAAAAAATTTAGGGCTGCACTGGTGCCTCAAATGTGCTGTATAGGCTTTTCCTATATAGGCTTTTCCAAAGTATAGAGGGAAAAAAGAGTAAAAAAAATCGCATTAAAAAGTAGGTGAAAAATAGGTATATAAGCATACAGGGGTCTCCCAGGGGGGGGAGGGGTTACCCCCCAAAGCCGCCCAGATATCTATCTATCTATCCCAGAGGCCGCTCAGCTATCCATCTATCCCGGAGGCAAATTTTTTGGCTATTATCCCCTAAACCCCCCCCCCCCAAATCACCCAGCTATCTACCTATCCGGAGCGATTGTTGAGAAATTTGGAGAGATAAACTATAAAAACATATGGAAATTAGCGATTTTGAGCAAAAGATGGTGCAAAATTTCTAAAAAATAGCTCGAGATAGGTAGATAGCTGGCTGATTTTGGGGGTAGATAGCCTCCTGAATGGATAGGTAGATAGGTGGCTGATTTTGGGGGTAGATAGCCTCCGGGATGGATAGAAAGCTGAGCGGCCTCCAGGATAGATTGATAGATGGCAGATTTGGGGGGTAACCACCCCATCCCCCCATTACTACTAAACCCCGTACCCATTGCACCCAAGCCCTAAGCTGCAGTCATGCTGACGTACCTAAGCCCATAGTGCAGCATGCTGAACTATTGTCTGTGGCTGACAATCGACGTAGTCAAACATAGGGATGGCCAAGGTTTTTTTCAAAGGTTTTTTAAATAAAAAACGTTTTATTTAAAAAAAACCCGACCATTGATACCGTTAAAAAAAAAAAAAACCTTGGCCAAAATTTTTAGTACTAAGCACCAGGTATTTAGCAATTTTTTGCGCGCAAGCACGCAATTTCACCTGCACTTTACCATTTCTGGTGGTTTTCATTGCTTTTGGAGCATTTTAGTGTTAAAGGTTCCATTCGTTTCTGCTATTATGTCAAAATAAGCCATGATATGTTAGTGTACTTTATAATATACAGCTAATGTGCCCCCACATACTTGTGCAGTGTGAAACACCACTGCCAATGTGTTAGCCTGCTCTTACATCCTTATTTAAGCACTTCTCCACACCCAACATCACTTGAAGTCATGAATGTTCAACAAAAGGCGACATCTGTAATAAGTCGAAATAAAACAGATAATTTTTGACAGAAATTACCACATATTATGCTATCCCATGGCTCTAAAGCCATTCTATGGCTATATATAACATCAAAAAGTACTGTCACCTGTCTGATTTACCTGTATCTGTTGACTCATGACCATATCTGGGAGCTTTTGAAAAAAGGTTTTATTTTAACATAAAACCCTGTTTTTGAAAAAAAACGGGGTTAAACCCCCCCCTGTCGTTGAAAAAAACCCTTTTTCGGCCATCCTTAGTCAAACCAACTTTTAATTGAGGGAAAAAACCAATACCATTATAACAATTTACAAAAGCCTATTATGACCAAAAATGAGTGTTGACATGGATGCAGGGGTTTCCATGATTTTGACCCAAGCGCAAACTTCTCCCAGAATGAATATATCGAGGGTATTGCCATAGCAACATATGGTAAGTGCAATTTTGCTCTTTGGAGGGGGGGGGGGGTAACCCACGCCACCTCCGTTGGACACGAATGAGAACTCTCCAAAATTTCACCAGCGCCAGGATTATCAAAGAAATGTCCCCAACAGTTCACATGTATGTCATGGCAGTTATTAACGAAAAGAAACCGATCTGCACTAGACAGGTGGGGATAATATAAATGAGGCGTCCAATTCTAAAAGTCGACAAGTCCAAAACATGAAAATTTTGGGTTAAGCCCGGAAACGTCATGTGGGGTTTTCCCGCACATTTTTCATCATTTTCCATAATTTTTTTGACCTCACATGCCCATATGGCAAAGTGCCAAATTTGACATTTTCAGGGAAGAATGCAAAAAATTTGGGCGAGAAGTCGACAAGTCCACATTCCGCAGCCGTATTTTATGGGGGAAAAATGCAAGAAATGTACTAAGTCCATCATGGATACCGATTTCTAAAAGTCGACAAGTCCATAAATTTCCCATAAGGCAAGCGCAAAGCCGGCGGGAACCAAAATGTTCTCGAGTGCAAGAAGTCGACAAGTGCGTTTTCCTCGACAAAACGGTTTTGTTCTGTCCGAGTAGAATTTTATAGACACCCAATTTTTCCATTATACGTTGAGAGCAGGGGCTGAAAATTCGACACTTTATTGTTAACATTTGAAACTTGATGTTAAGCATGAGAGAGCCCCATTGGACACGCACCACGGACCTGTAATTGGAAATGAAACTTAAAATGCGATTTACTCAAAATCGCATTTTGTGGACTTGTCGACTTTTAGAATTAGACGCCTCAAATACAATCCACCTGACGAAAACAAGTAAACAGAGTTGTTTCACATTACACACGCGTAAGCGGCCCTTATAACGAACAAATCAGAAACGTAGTAATTTGAGTTGGTCAATATGAATACTCGATTCCTCAATTTTCCTTCTGTCAAGTGCACACAGAGGTGAGGTAGTTGAAAAATGCACTAGTGCCCGTCAATTGCATTCTGCTCGCTTACATTAACAAATTACGAGGGCAAGCTTTGAAAAGCTGTGAAACTGCAGTAGATGTAATTGCGTTAGTTTGACAGGGTCAATCATGAAGTATGCTGCATGTTCTGGTTTCCACATGCACACTTGTAACAAAAATATGGAATGGGCATTTTATCAATACACTATACAGGTACATGAATAATATATTTAATGTTTTATGGAATATTTAATGCAATTCGTATAACATTCCCTTATCATGCAAATAAATATAGGTACTTTTCATACAAATACCATATTTATGCTAATAGTGCCATTCTGTTTGTTTTTCAACAACTTTTCACCTGCTTTTTTTCCTTGTATCTGAAGTATATAGTATACAGTTCTATTAGAAGAAACACAACAGCTATATCATACTTGACAGTATTGTTACAGAATAATACCGTATTTTCTCGCATTACGCCCCTGGAACCCTCCTCAACATTTACTTTCAGGTAATATGACAATACACCATGTAAATACCACATCTACAAGGACGTAGCCAGGGGGGGGGGGGCGGGGGGGCGACCGCCCCCCTAGGGCTCGAACTCGACTCGACTCGACTCGTGACTCGATGGTAAAATTGGGTACCGACTCGACTCGCCCGACTCGACCGGAAAAATATGCCCCTGACTCGAGACTCGAGGTTTTTGCCCGACTCGACTCGAAATTTTGGCAAAATTCGAGTCGGGGTTCTCATTGAAAAATGTCCAAAAATTTCAGTTTTGATATGAATCTTAAAACATTTTTCAAAAATTTTGCGCACAAGTGCGCATTTCCACACCATGTGCATGATACCGTATTTCCTTGAAATACCCCCTTGATACCGTATTAACCCCCCTCGAAATACCCCCATGTGTTTTTGAGCTGAGGAAAAAATCCCCCCTCCCTTCAAAATACCCCATCTGGAATATCATCATCAGGTACATCATGTATGCAATATACATGATGTATAAATAGCAGAGTTGGAAAAACGTATTTACGTTTACCCAAAATACCTGGTTATTTGGGTATTTATACTTATGTTTACATTTGTTTTCCAAAAATACCATTACGTTTTGTTACGTTTTCCTGACCAAAATACCCGGGTACTAGGGAAAACATAAAAAACTTGTGATTGTTCACATGTGCACATGTTCAAATGGGGTGCACCACTTGCAGCCGCATAAACACAACATGTATACATACAAAAATGTAGTGTATGAAAAAAGTGACTGCACGGTTGCACTTATGTACACATGGAATACTGGGTACATATTCATAAATGTGTTCAAAAACTGAACACAAAAACCTTTTTGTTTGTTTCTGGAGCGTTGTGTTTATAAATTTTTTGTGATGAATTCTGACAACGCCACTAGCAACAACCGTGAGTAGTACATGTTCCGAAACTGGCAGGGTGAGTGCAAGCTCTGGTGCCAATCCCAGACTCTGTAGGATGCCCTGTAAAATGTAAAATTTCATGCAAATGTCAAAACACATGTAAAATGCCCAGCAAAATGGCAAAGATTTGCCACCTTCCAGGGCACTTTGCAAGACTTTAGACACTTTGCATGCCATTTGACATTTTACAAGGCATTTTACAGGGTCTGGGACTCCCCCAGAATCACCAGCGTTAGTTGGATTTAGCCACACTTACTACAGAAAGTGGTGCAGATGGAATGATTGACCCACCTGAAGGTGAAAATAATGGTATATTCCAAAGCACAATGGCAAATATGGTGTGTAAAATTTTTTACGTTTACTTTTTTTTTACGTATTCCTTGGTATTTTAAAAATACCTTACGTTTTAGTATTTATACTTTTTATTTGGAAAAGGTATTTATGTTTACGTTTACGTTTTCCAAAAATACCAGTATTTGCACAACTCTGATTAATAGAGGCCAATTTGCACCGCAGCTACACACCTGATTTGTGTAGTAATGTAAATACGTTGATATGTCCTTATATAGCCTATTGAGTCATGTTTTTACCAGTTTTGGGTATGTGAAGGCCCATTCTTTACTACAATCTTTACAAAAATTTCTGACGAAATAAGGAACCCCTCCTCAAACCACCCCCCTCAAAATTTCCACTCTGAAAAAATAATTTAGACTTCATTAAGTGTGTGTGAGAAAATCGGTAGATAAACCAGTATCTGAAATTTCTGCAAGAATCATGCAAAAAAGTATTGCATCCTACTCGACTCGTGACTCGAGATTTTTGCCTGACTCAACTCGAATTTTCACTGACCCGCCCGACTCGACTCGCCGACTCGACCGGAAAATTTTTGGGGTTGCGACTCGAACTCGAGTTTGAAAAAAATCGAGTTTCGAGCCCTAGCCCCCCCCCCCCTTCCCGGGCCGGACCAAAAAATGTGCCAGAAATGGCACTTCCCAAAAACGATTTTGTCGCTGTATGAAAATTTTTGCGCGCAAGCGCACATTTTCCCTTTCACGCAACAGATATTTTCGGCTGACACGTTTCCGCAGCGTCCAAGCCAGTGAAAAACCTAAATTTTTGTACATGTCGCTGTATATGCCTGTAAGATACAGACATACAGTTGTTCTGGCGCCAATGCCAACACCAGTGGCGCCATGGCGTGGCGCCTACTAATGGCGCCAACGCCAGTGGCGCCATGGGGCCATTCCCTTTACTACAGGGGCAAAATTTTAGGGGGGGGGGCGCCGCCCCCCCCGTTCGCCAGGCTCCGTATACAATCCGCCCCCCCCCCGCTCAAAAATCCTGGCTACGTCCCTGCACATCTAAATGTATTTATGTAACACTAAATACTATTGTCAAACACTCAACGGAATTTTTAAACAGCGCTTCTTATTTTTTTAATGGGTGTACTATCTTTTTCTGACCCTAAAATGGAAGTTTTTTTCTTAGTGGCATGCCTGGCTCCAGAAATATCTCTAAATAAATATCAGTTCGAGTAACTTCATGAAAATATTTGGTAAACCAAAGAATTCACGTAGATAACCAGAGCCCATTCATGCAGACAATAAAGTGACAAACTATTTGTCGTGCATGCAGGGAGGCCACTATACTGGCTATATGGCCAACCTCGTAAGCACCATAGTCACGGAAGCAGAACAGCGTTTACTGGTGACTACTCACATGCATAATGGCTTTGGGGGCATGCGAAATTGCTCAATAACACGTAGAGAGCTCATAGTGTCGCCTCGAATGTGTGAACAGACGCTACTTCGCTATAGTTCGTCCTGCGTCCGCGCTATATCAATTGTTGCACAAATGCAGTCGTCAACAAAGAGTTATTGCGTCCCATTCAATTGTTTTTTTAACAGACATTCTGGTGTATTTGCCCTGTGGGCTGTATCTCGCAACACGTTACATTATATTTATTTGCAATACGGTATTTCTAATTAAGCATTACGTAAATATATTTTTAACATATTCTTATTTTAACATTTTCGTGACTCACCACAAATCCTTTAGATTCTTTCAACACCTCATAATAACTTCTGTGAATTATAAACATGGAAATACTCATTCAATAGCAATACGTAACTAGGTATGGCTTGCTGAAGTGCCTTATTTCCTGCCCATTCCCGTGACCGTGACGAGGGGAGGAAAAGCTACGGGGCACATAAATATTATTCACCGTTCCCAATCAAATCATTGCGTAAGCAGACCTTCGCTCGCACTCAGACATAGCCTTTGTTTTCTATTGAGAAAACTTTCCATTTATTAAGCTTTGTCTGGAGGGGGCAAACGCGAATCAGGAGTCAGCGAAATGTGGCGAGGTTGGCATTATAACTCAAGTCATAGTCTCGAAACGAATTTAAATTTGCTTGAAAAGTATATATAAACTGGTGGAAATATAAATGGAAAATTGGAAACAATTCACAAAACCATGTTTTAAAACGCCCACATGCAAGCTGTCAGGCTGTCATTGGTTGGGGATGGTTTAGGCCACTAATTTTTCTTGACATAGGAGATGGTAACTCCCAGCAACTTTTCCACCCCCCCCCCCCCACAACCCACAGAAGCCACACACCAAAATTTTGACGAAGATCAAACCAAAAAATATAATTTGAGCAAAACATAGGTTGGGGAAATTTCATGCTCAACTGCCCCAATACTTTCACAGAGTTCCTTAGTGTCAGGAGCAACCCATGTCTGCTCCTTTGACATGCCTTTGCACACACTATGTTTTGACCACCAGTGAAAATGCTGTGACAAAAATGAAATTTGATCTTCAGCAAAATTTTGGTGCAGGGCTTGTGTAGGTTGTGAGGGGGTGTAAAAGTTGCAGGAAGTTACCACCTCCTATGTCAAAAAAATTAGCGGTGTAAACCGTCCCCAACCAATTTAAAAAAAAATCAAATTCCGACCTAAACCAAATTTGTTTATGGATTTTCCATTTATATTTTCCGGGAAAAAACATGAAAATTTTTTTTTCAAAACCAAGGGTAGCCTGAGGGGGTCCCTCCCTTGGGTATATATAGTAAATACTTGGGGTCACCCTCACACAAGATGACAGCCTAACAGCTTGCATGTGGTTTTTTTTTAAACATCGTTTTTTGGATTTTCCATTTATATGTGCCACCAGTTTACTCAAGAGTAGGGATGTTTTTTTAAAACATCAGCCAAAAATTTTTGTACTTATGCACTAGGTATTTTACAATTTTTTGCGTGTAAGCATGCAATTTCACATACCCATTACCATTTGTGGTTTGTTTAATTGGTTTTGAGGCATTTTTATTGTGAAAGCTTCCATTTGTTCATGCTATTGTGTCATAATAAGCCGGTATGCAATAAGTCGACATAAACACCATTTCGACCAGTCAACATTTTTGACAAAAATCACCACGTATAATGCTATCCCATGGCTCCACATCCATTCTGTGGCTATATATAACATCACAAAGTACTGGAAATAGTCTAATATACCTGTATATGTCGACCCATAACAATATTTGGGAGCTTTTAGAAAACCCGTTTTTTAAACGTTTTATTTCTAAAAAAAATGTGTTTTAAAATTTAAAAAAAACAATGTCGTTAAAAAAACTTTTTTGTCCATCCCTACTCAAGAGTGAAAAAATGCAAAGAGAATATGCAAAAAACAATCCCAACCACAAAAAAATATATCCCGTTTGAACCCTAGAGTTACATAACAAGTGACTAAATATGAATTTAACATTGTCACACTTTTGCATAAATACACTCCAGAACGGAATATTACATTCTCAATTGCAAACTGATTTTCAAATGAAAAGAGTAGCAATTATATCATAAACAGCTTTGGAAGGGGCTAGAATATTAGAAGAACTCTTCAATCTCTGCAATAATATGAAATATTCATAGGAGTTACGTTGTCGATTAGCCGTCAGTTGTTGGATATAAGATTTTTTTGTGAGAAAATGATACATTTACACTTGTTTTACATTTTCCTGTGTAAACATTTCAAAACGGTTTTATTTTCGTTTCTTTTGATCTAAAAATGGACATTTCTTTAACGTTCACCAATATAAAAAAGCACTTAATATTTTCTGTACTCAGGCGGTGGGAATATTTGCAATACATTCTTGCATTCATGGATGCCTTGCAAAACGTTTGGTACATTCAGCTACTCGAGTTTCTAGCTAGACCAGCTATTAGCTTATCGAGGGTTTTTTCAGTTTCTAATCTCAATATTTTGATACGTCACATCACAAGTTTTGATGAACAGACATATATTTACATTTACTTTGCTTGTTCATTCAAATGTCATCAAAACAAATCTAGAAGTTCCAACAATCATTGAAGCCATTCTCAACCCCTCTATCCTCAAAGAAAATTTTATTGTTGAACCATTCACTGATGAGCTACTATAAAAAACTGAAGGGACCACAATTTTAAAATTCGCATTTTGTATCCATTTTGGCGAGTGGTGCGAGGGCACCAGCCGTCATGCCACTGGAATGTGAAAGCGGTATTTGAGCAACAATATTTGCTCCTGTTTTGTAAGGGAAATGCGCCAAAAGAATGGCGCTAGTTGAGAATGGCGTTAGAAAAATGATGTCATCAAATGCAATGGCGCTCTTTAAAACAACGCCAAAAGCTAGGAAAAACAATGTGAAGCATCCGATACAATACGATAGGGCATCCTTCATAGATTTTAAGTACTGCGAAATCAATTATGTCGAGTGGTTGCTGACTTCTGCTAACAAAGTACAGTTATTTGACGTACAGAGTACGACATTGTAGGATATTTGGAAACTTTTCCAAGTGGAGGTCGCCAAACGCCACGACTAGAACACCATGGCGCTAAAATGGCGCCATCCCATCGCCGCGTCTTCGCGCCGCTAGGCATGTGCATCCGTTTGCCTGCGAGCTATCGCGGTCATTACGAGATGGGCGCCGGGGCTTATACTATCTCAGACTGGGCGGTTCGTCCAATGCGAGCCCGCCTAGCCATAAACTGTTCAGCAAATTAAAGTCCGGCGTGCAATTCTATTGGCAGTGTGCGTACTGCGGCGCGGCCACGGCGGCGCGGCCGGGTATTGTTGCAGCGCGGACAATGGCTGAAATTTCTTTAGCTAGGTGTAACTGCGTGTTCGCCGCGCAGGCAGTGGCACAAAATTGCATGCGTTTCGACGTTTGGAATTTCGCACGCAACTTGCCGAGTCTGTGAGAAATTATTCAATCGAGTGACCAGACCAGTAACGTCACGGCTTTAAAATATGACATTTCGATCAATTGAGTTCTATTTAGGTACCTAACCTTTCAAAATACCGACTTTTTGAGCTGCCAGTGGTCAGGCTTAGAGCCGCGGGGATTCATAAATCATGGATGATATGATAGAGAAAGCGCATTTATGGTTGACTTCCCATAGTGTTTAGCTAGGTGCAATCTGTGACCAAGATAGACGGTGATGTCTGAAATCAAAAGATACTAGCATCTTCAATTTGCTAAGCATTTTCATGAAAAATTGTCTATCTGTGAAGTGCATGAGCGTTTGCATTCTTGCTGCTTCTGCTTGCAATAAATATAAGTGTTTGGTTAGATGCTTTTTTGTAATTTCGATCCCGTTTGAACCCTACTAGTACCATTTACCACTAATACATAGCCACAATAGTGAACAGTTATGTAAATATCCAGGATTTCTGAAAGGGGGGTGCTTGTTAGCCCCTTAAAAAATTTTCCCAGGTATGTAGGCACATATAGTACACGAAATAGCTGAAAAGAGGCAATAAAACACATGAACTGGCGATTTTGGAGGTGAAAATCTATAAAAAGGTATGAAAAGTAGTGATTTTGAGTGAAAGTTAGGAAAAATTTCTCAAAAATCGCTCCAGATAGATAGATAGTTGGGCGATTGGAGGGGGGAGGGGTTCAGCGGGTAGTACCCAAAAAAATTTGCCTCCAGGATAGATAGATAGCTGACCGGCCTCCGGGATAGATCGATAGCTGGGCAGTTTGGGGGTTACCCCCCTTTCCTACCCCTACAGGTACACCATTGTGTGAATTGAGGGGGGCTGCAGCCCCCACCCCACATGTTTTGATAGGCATAGTAAACAGTACAGTGCTAGCTTATCTACATTTACCCGACAATGTGATTGAAGTTTTTTAAACAGATAATGTTAAAGATTCTTCCAACCGCCCCCCCCCCCCCGATAAAACTTAAGAACCGTCAGGAAAAAAAATAATAAACTTATTTAGCCTTGATACCGTTAAAGGCATGTACGTATTCATGCGAAAAATAAATGCGGTAGGTAAAAAAACTTGGTTGAAATGGTCCACAGAACGACGGTGCGGTTCGGTAGCCCCATCAAATACAGAATAGCTACCTACCACATTTATCATGCCGCAAACCCGGTTCATTTACATAAACGCGATACGCAAGTAAGCGAGAAACCCAATCATTTCCAGTCGAAATGAATGATGGGAATTCTAAGGCAGACGCTGCCCATCGGAACTGATACATAAATATACGTAATTGACTCCCGTTAAGAGGCAAATCCTCTTAAAATACAGGAAGCATGCTCTGATTTCATTCTAAACTAAATTTTATTTTATATTGCATACCAAATATATGATATGTCTACAGACATTTACATTGGCATTATTTTGACTACAGCCTGGACCTGATTTTTACCCCATGTGCCAGTCCCAAGCCGTCTAAAGTCAAGTGTCAAATGTCATACAAATTACTAAATTTTCATGCAACCTGTCAAAAATTTTGTAAAATAGAAAAGATAGTAAAACAGTATTAATTTTTCCTTTTTGTTTTGATTGAGATTTTACATGATATTTGAAACGACTTTTCACTTTACAGGACTTGGGACTGCCTACACGGTTTTATTTTGATAAAAAAATGCTAAAGTAAGTGATTTTGAGATTGGGGCGAGATTGCTCAAACTCTTCTTGAGAGAGATAGATAGCTGAGCCATTTTTTGTGGGGGGGTTAGGGAGTACGAACACAACGGTTGTCTTGGGATAGATAGATAAATAGCTGGGTGGGTCAGTGATAGATAATTACCACTCCGATTTGGGAGACAATTTCCAACCCCCCCCCATTGGCCCCCTGGCTCATTGAACTATCCTGTAGATCACCACCTGGGGTCACTCACCATCATCAATTCACATGCGTAAGGCTGTGTCCATCTCCAGGATGTCACACGATGAAGGGTGCCCAATGAGTTAAATGAAACTTATGATAGTTTTTTGAAGACCGATTCATTTTTACAGTTTACTGAAGGCCGATTCTATTTATAATTTATTTTAGATCAATCAAGCAACTTTAAAAAAGATTTTTTGTAGATCCCTAGCCAAACCATGCCGGAAACTTATAAAAAGCACATCCAAAGTGACCTTAAGTGCTGAATTTCGCGCTTGAGAAAACACACTTTTTTCTTCAAACATATGGAATTCAGTCCCTACATTCACAACACTTCAATCCATAACAGCGAGCTAACAAAAGTGTATGGATGCAGCGCTGAGCAAACAACTATTTAAACAGGCCGACCACAGATGTTGGACAAATCTAACACTAATTTAATCATTTTACTTGCTTTAGCTAATCAAAGTGTGCGCCAAAGCTGGCGCTCAACCGCGGCGGGCGGCATTGCAGACACAAAAATGGGCAGCCACCAAACAATGGGCTAAAATCAGACTTTTCCTGCAGACTGGGCGATTTCCAGCCAGTTGCTAACGCGATTTGCACATCACACCAAACCGGGCCGTAATTACTAGCCGGGCGCACGACCGGCGATTGGATAAACAACCGGCCAAAAAAGCCGATTGCCGCCGCCGCTGATCGAATGCTCGGAGGTGGCGCATAAGGCGGCGAAGGCGCCATGTGACGCGCTCCAATTGAAACGGACCGGTGCAACGCGGAGCGGGCGACACGCGCGTGCGCCGCTATGCTGCAGAACGTGCTCACGCGGCTGTCGTCCAAGCCGGGCAGCGCCGAGAGCCGACAACAGAAGCGAGCGTCGAGCGCGCACCCCATGGCGCACCGGGCGGCGCCGGTCGGCCAGCGCACGCCCAAGGCGCCCAATGGCGACGTGGTGTCGCCGCAGAGCGCCGACTCCAGCGCCAGGGTGCACAGCGAGCCGGCGAGCGCCAGGACCGCCCCGCCCGCCAACGAGGAACAGTACATCGTGGTGGAACTGCAGCCCAACGACGACATGCTCGACGACCCGCGCTACTTGCGCCAGCTGGCCATGATGCAGCACCAACAGCACAGGAACAGCGTGGGCGTGCGCGACTCCACCTCCACGAACACGTTCCGGGCCAAGCGCGTCGCCGGCTCGGCCGCCTTAGTGGCCAGGGCGGGGCTGCGCGTCATCGCCGACAATCTCAGCATGGACACGCTGGGGCTGTCGCTCGACCGACTCGACAGCGACGGCTCGCAGTCGGGCTGCGGCACGCCCGTCGCCAGCACGCAACGGCGCAATCTATACGAGAAGAATCAAAGGTTGAATCGACAGGCGATCAGCGCCAGGTTCAGCCGCGACAACATCTTGGATGTGTTCGCCACCAAGGCGTCGCGTGGCCGCCGAGTGAGCGCGCCCATGCCCATGGAGCCCGACCAGGATTCGGGTGCGTACTGGCATGCCTTTTATTTTTACTCGCCGCTTACTTCATTGACCCTCCCACGCTGCCGCTTACTCTCATTGTTTTTAAACTCAATTTGGGAAACGCAATCAGACTCGTACTCGTAAATAGGGTTGGAAAGCGATTTTTTTTAATGATTTTTTTTTAATCGCTATCAAATTTGTTGGTACTTGTGCAGTAGGTAAAATACAAAAACGCGCAGTTTCATGCACGATTTAACTGGATTTCTTGTTTTGATGGTTTTTGCTATAAATTTGGTGGTATAGCATTCCTTCCTGTATATTTTATCAGCGTGAATCATTGGGGAAGTATACATAGTTTAAACACCAATGCAAACACATTCATGTTCACTTCCAAAATGATTAAGACAGTGTTCTCACTAGTAATGTAACCCCCCAACCACCCCCCCCCCCATTCGAGACCCCTGGGTGAAAAACAGCTAGAAATAGGTCTATAAGTACATATAGTACAAACAATCACTCAAAAGCGGCAATAAGGAACGTGAATTAAAATTTCGAAGGTGAAAAACTATAAAAAGGTACGAAAATTAGCGATTTTGAGCGAAAATGTGGCCAAAATTTCTTAAAAATCAGACGATTTGGGGGATAGATAGCCAAAAAATTTGCCTCGGGATAGATAGATAGCTGAGCGGTCCTTCAGGTAGATCGATAGCTGGCGGATTTGGGGGGGTAACCCCCCCCCCACTAAACCCCTGCACCAAGTCACAAAATTGCACTAAAAACTGTGTGTTCCACAACTGACCCAAAATGTGGCTGTTTAGGCTGCAAACTTCAGAATAGGTGTCCTATGGAGTCTACTCTATCGTGTTAAAATTTCATTATGATAGCTCAACCGTAGCTCAAGCTATTGCGATTTTCCAGCATTAACTGAAGATGCCCACCCCTGTATTTACATTATATCTGACACTATATACATTATATAGTGACACTTAACATACACATATTTTTCTCTATACTCCCATTTTTGGACAATTTTGAAAAACCTGACTTTGATAAAAAAATCAATTTAAAAAAAAATTATTTTCCCAAACTAGTTCTCACCAAGAACAAGCAATTTCTGCCAACAAAATTGCAATGGAATGTGATTAACACAGTAAATATAACTAACATATTAATTTTAGAATTGAAGATGACCTATCTTAAAAGCTTCTCCAAAGCTCTACATTAATTTTATTACCACAGAAGGCATAAAAGTGCACTGGCCAGGGGTATCTTGAATTTTGACCCTCCGAGTGGTTGGATAGATAGCAAATCGCTCCTCCGGAGGGATAGATAGCTGAAAAATTTTCTGGGGGGGGTTGGGGGGGGGGTTTGGGGGGGGGGTTGTGGTGGTTCGATATATAGGCTTTTTCGGGGCATAGAAGGAAGAAAAGGGAGAAAAATCGCTAAAAGTAGGTGTAAAATAGCTCAAAATGGGTATACAAGAGCATATAGTACTTAAAATAGCTGAAAATAGGCAGTTAGACGCATTAACCAGTGATTTTGGAGGTGAAAATCTATATATAGGTATGAAAAATAGCGATTTTGAGCGAAAATTGGGGTATAGTTTCTGAAAAATCGCTCCAGATAGGTAGATAGCTGAGCGATTTGGGGGGGTTTAGGGGGTAGTAGCCCAAAATTTTGCCTCCGGGATAGATAGATAGCTGAGCGGCCTCCGGGATAGATAGATAGCTGGGCGGTTTGGGGGGGGGTAACCCCCCCCCAACCCCCCCCATTCGAGACCCCTGGCACTGGCTAACAATTTATATGTCTTTTAGTTCCGTCTATATCCCCCAAGGTGATTTTGATGAACACTATGACTTATCTCAACTCCAGTGTTTTTAAAAATCGAGTTTTTTTGCAAAAAATAGCGTAGTTTCAAAAAATCTATTTTTCCCAACATGTACTCATAAAACGTCGCCCCCAGGCAACTCAGATAAGACACGACAGCGTGGGTGAAGGAAGTCGCTGTATTTACGACGCAATTCTATTTAACGTTTCGTCCATCTATAGCGGAAATGTGATGAAACTGAAGTAGCTAAAATAGGCCCCAATTTAGTAAGCCACAATAGCCAACGTGACCAACTGAGCGGTTCAAAAACAGTCGATTGAACTAAATTTCTGTTCACTCAGCAACAGTCTCCGTCATCCAAATAAATGCAGTTATGTAACCCAACGCACTTGCATTAGTCGCGTTTAGTGATAGAAAAAGCGCCAGGCATTTGGCGCCAAGCGCCATGGCGCTTTTGCGAACCCAAGCGCCAAACGCTAGAAGCGTCATGGCGCTTTTGGCTTTAGCGTTAGCGCCAGGCATTTTGTTTCTGGCACCAGGTAGGAATAGCGCCAAGCGCCCAAATCGCCATGACACTTTTTCCTTTGCCGCCAGCGCCATGGCGATTTTCCATCACTAGTCGCGTTTCTGTATTTTACTTAGCATGCGCAACACTGAACGGCATCAAGTGCACCGACCTTATAAATATACATACATGCCTAAATAACACGGGCGTTGCTTTTTGCTACATTCCAAAACAGGAGAGCTGTTCATTGGGCATGAAAATTGCATTCCATTTCCACAAACTCACTTTATACTTTAATTAGTGAATACTGATGCGTTTGCGGCGCAGTTTTATTGAAAATTGTTATGCAGCGAGCGGACTGGATACCTAGGAGATAGTGGCAAAATTCGCATGACAGGCAGACCCGCCTAAAAATATGTTTATAAACTACGTAGCGAGCTAGCTGAAACTTTACTTTTCCGCTGATGTCACTCACGATAATTTGATAAATTCTACTTCTGAATGATTGTCAGACTGCAATTATTGCCGGCGATAAAGCTGCGGCTTGAGCAACTTACCCAACTACGAGAATTGAGTGCGAATAGAAGCGATGCAAGCGAGTTTAAGCTTGCCGTGTTACATGGTGAGCGCGGACGCGCTGGGTGATGAACGCGGTTCGTCTCTGTCGCCAGCCGCGTTTGTGCGAGCCACCAGGCGGCTATCGAGGGCTTTCAAAAAGTCAAAAGGTACATGATTATTATGCTAAATTTCCCATCGTTTCTGACTTCACCAAATTTACCATTGTTTCTGACTTCGCAATAAAAGGTTTTTCGGTCCATTTTCTCATGTTTTCATGGTAAAATGTTCTAAAAAAATTTAAGAAACGCCGCCGATAAATACAACTTGCTGCCCTAATTCAATATTGTAGAAGCTTGTAAAATTGTTAACTATTGTCACTACACTCGACCAAAAATGTTGTGTGGCGTTAGTCATTGGCGCAACCCTCCACAAAGCTCAAACGAGGATAAAAAATACAAGGTACACAAAAATTGGACCCTCATATTGCATATATTACCGTATTTCTTCTAATAGAACGGCAGCCTCCAATAGAACGGCACCTCCAATAGAACGGCAGGTAAAAAAGTAGACGAAAAAAATAGAACGGCGCCGTTCTATTAGAATAAATACGGTAACCATTACATCTGGCCGACATCGAAGTACTTGTCCGACACCCAAAAATAGTTTTTGGCCGCCCAGTGTCACATACTCTGGCCTTAAGCTAGTGGTCGGACGATGAGTTTCATTTAAGCGGCGTTTACACTGCGAGCTGTGCCAGCAAATTTTTTTTGTCGCCAATGGACTTTTTGTCACGACAACGCACAAATTTTACAGAAATTTTGCCTGTGCCGACAAAAAAGCCTCGTTGAACAGAAACCGAACCGACAACAAAAATATGACGAAAAAGCCTCGTTGAATTCCGGGCGAACCGACAACGAACATTTGGACGGATTGGCAAGTGTGATCATTTTTGGAATGAGGTATACTCGGCAGACACGATACTCTACAAACAGATAGGAGTTATGTACCTTTTTTATCAAACTCGAATATCTATGTCAAACTGAAAACTTTAAGGAACGATTTTTCCCAAAAGAATTAAGAAAATGATAGATTTCTCTGTATGCCGGGCTGACGCTACTATTTTCAAGTGAATATGTGGCGTTACCGGAGCCAGAAATATTGCTATTTATCTTAAGCGGAACTTATAGCAGACTATTTCACCAATTGCGGCGAACGTTTCGAATGTGGCCTTTAGATTGAGGAAATATCTCGCTCGTTCTGTCTGAACAAGTTCTAGCGCGGCCGAATTTTCCATGACACATATACTCAGCGGACCGCAAAGTATTTATGTGCAGAATCCTACCATAATTTAATGAATAAAATCTTGTGAAAAATTTCGCAATTAATTATTCCATAGTAAAAGTGAAATGAAATATGATGAAAACTGTATAATTTTTGGTTCATTATTCAGATGGGTTATGGTATGTTTCCATACAAAGTGTGATGTCCATCGGGTATACCTATTTTTTTTTTTTGTATTTCACACCGGAACGAGTTGGGTAGCGGCTGAAATTTATGACGTATCACACTGCGGGAGTGTTTCCTCGAGGAAAAATGTACGGCATAAAGTAACTCACAGAGTATATGAATTGCACTATTTTTAGCAAGAACAGCTCCCATAAAATACCTAGCCCCTTGAATTATCCCTCCTGCATGAATTACCTACCGCCTCGAATTACCCCCCCCCCCCGCGTAATTACCTATCCCCTCAACTTATCCCCTCGTGAATTATCCATCTCCTTGAATTATCACACCACATGAATTACCCATCCCCTCGACTTATCCCCTCCATGTGAATTACCCATCCCCTCGAATTACCCCCTCCCCGTGTGAATTACTCATCCCTTTGAATTACCCCCCAATGAATTGTCAATCTTCTCGAATTATCCCCCCATGAGTTGTCCATATCCTTGAATTATCCCCCCATGTGAGTTACCCATCCCCTCGAATTACCCCCTGTGAAGTACCCATCCCCTCAAATTACCCCCCTGCATGAATTACCATCCCCTTGAGTTATCCCACCTGCGTGAATTACCCATCCCCTCGAATTACCCCCCTGGGTGAATTACTCATCCCCTAGCAGTAACCCCCAGCCCCATGTGAATTACCTACCCCTTGAATTATCCTCCCGGCGTGAATGAATTATCTACCTCCTCATAGTAAACCCCCAAGGTAGGTGAATTACCCACCCCCTCAAATTACCCCCACAAGTGAATGAATTATATTTGGCAGACATCACACTTAGTATGAAAGCCTACCAGAACACATCTGAGTAATGAACCAAAAATTTTACAGTCATAATATTGAATTTTTACTACGGAATAATAAATTATACAGGTTCAATATATCAAAAAAATGGTCAATCTTCAATATCGATATTTGATATTTTTCAAAAAATTTGATATCGATATTTGATATTCAATATTTTTTCAAAATTTTTGATATTGATATTCAATAAAAAAAAATGGTAGATATCCGATATTTGATACAATATATCATTTGTACCCTATGCACATGAATGAATTGCCTACCTCTTCAAATTATACCCCCTGTTCGAATGTTTACTTACCTCCTTGAATTATACCCCCTCCCATCAATGAATTACTCATCAAAATTGTTTTATTCATATGGGATTTTACAAACATTCAAATTTTTGTAAAATTTTACTAAAATTTTGCAAAATTTGAATTTTAGTAAAATTTCGCTTAAAAAAATTACAAAAATTTGAATTTTAGTAAAATTGTATTTTTATTTCATTAATTTTATTTTATTCTTCATTTTTCCATTTTATTTTCATTTTTTTTCTGAGATTTTGCCAACCCTGGTCATAGTATACAATATAGAGCCACAGTGCCCCCACATTTCTACAGTGTGAAACGTCACTGCCAATGTATTAACCAGAGTTGTTAAAAGTACTGAAGTTTTTTAAAAGTATACGTAAACATAAAGTATTTATTTTTACTCACCCCTTGAGTACAGAAAACATAAAGTAAATTTATTTACTTTTACTCTTGAGTAAACATGAGTAAACATACTTTTCTCCTGGAAAACATAAATGTGAGTATTTTTGAGCAAATGTTGCCCCAATTTTCAGTAAAAATTACAACTTTTCACAACTTATTGCATATTCTAAGCAAATTTTTGGCTAGATATGGGCTTGTATATTCATTTTTGTCTATTTTCACTATTTTTAGCATATTCTCCCATTTTTTTCCTTCTGTGCCTTCAAAAATGATATAAAAGCCTATCTGGAATACGTTTTCTGTACTTGCATACTTTCAAAAAGTATACATAAAAGCAAGTACTGGAACTTTTTTCAGAGGAAACGTAAAAGTATTTACTCAGTACTTGAGTATACGTATTTAGCGAGTAAAAGTAAATATGTTTTAACAACTATGGTATTAACCTTCTTTTGTAACCTAATTTAAACACTATTCTGTGCCCAACTTCACTTGCAGACATGAACATTTGACAAAAGATGATATGCATAAGTCTACAAAAAAACAAATATATTTGACAGAAATCACCACTTATAATGTCATTCCATGGCTCCACATCCATTCTATGGCCATATATAACATCGCAAATTACTACCATGTGTCTAATAAAACCTTTTTATGTAAACTCATAAACTATGGGTCTGGGAGCTTTTGAAAAACAAACAGTTTTATTTAAAAATGGAATCATTGAAAAAACGTTTTTTTTCATCCCCACTGAGTACTCGAGTATATGTATTTATCCAGTAAAAGTAAATATGTTTCAACTATGCTGCCAAGTGCAAAGGTATAAATATAACAATATTTATTGGTAAAGCTTGATTTGTGAAGTTGGCAGTAAATTGGCAGAATTTGCACCATTATTCCGATATTATCAGTGATAAAATGAACTTTTTTCAAAGTATACATAAATGTAAAGTATTTATTTTTTACTCACCCCTGAGTACAGAAAACGTAAAGTAAATTTTTTACTTTTACTCATGAGTAAACACAAGTAAAATACTTTTTACCCCATAAAACGTAAAAGTGTGTACTTTTTAGGAATTTTGCCACAACTTTCACTAAAAATCTCTATTTTTCATACCTTTTTGATCATTTTAACCTTCAAATTCACTAGTTCATGTGTTATTTGCAGAGTTGCGAAAACGTATTTACGTTTACCTGAAATACACGGTTATTCAGGTATATATACTTACGTTTACGTTTACGCTTTCCAAAAATACCATTACGTTTTGTTACGTTTTCCTGGCACAATTACCCGGGTACCAGCAAAAACGTAAAAAATATGTGAACGGAACTTTATTATTTGACAAATGTAGTGTTATATGGTCAGTTCAACATGCTTAAATGTTAAGAGGTTGCCAATTCCGCAAGTGGAGAACTAGAACGATTTAACAGTGAGAAGTCAAAGTTGAGAGAGACGTCAATTTATTAGTGAGAAGGCAGGTAAAAAGATAAAACATTTTTAGTGTTTTCTTGTGACCTTGCCACTTGCCACTTATAAATTTACGTTTTTTTACTTATCACTTGCCATTCAACTTGTCATTACCTCTCACCTATAAATTGTTTTATTTTTTAGTTCCCCACTTGAGAGATTGACACACTAGTTCACACTTAATTACACCCACTAGTCGACAATGACGCCAAATGTCAACAGGTTCCGATCCAATTCAATATCCCGATCCCATCATTCTGTTTAAAATATAGGTAATATCAATGTCAATGAAGATAATAGGAACGTAAATAGATAATGTTGTAAAAACGTTGTTTTTATATTAACTGATAGTGGTAGCACTTGATAAAAATTTTTACATTTACGTTTTATTTTACGTATTCCCAGGCATTTAAAAAATACCTTACGTTTTAGTATTTATACTCCAAAATTTGAAAACGTATTTACGTTTACGTTTACGTTTTCCAAAAATACCAGTATTTGAACAACTCTGGTTATTTGTCTACTTTCAGCTGTTTTTGAAAAAAAAATTCTCCTATTTTTTGCGTTTTTCTAAAAATTTTTCCCATCTATGCCTTGTAAAAGCCTATAACAAAGTCTATCTGAAATACGTTTTCTGTACTCGAGTACTTTCAAAAAGTATGCATAAATGCGAGTACATTTTTCAAAGTATACATAAACATATTTACTCAGTACTCGAGTAGAACTTTTTGAGTAAACATAAATACGTTATACTCGGCGTACATGATACTATACAATGAGTTGCATGATGTCATATCATGCCCGCTGTATCCAACCTGTAGAACTCTGTTTTGGTGACTCGTGCTTACGCATATACATAGTGAAACTATTCAATTGTGCCCGCACAATTCAAACCCCCGTCAAAGTGTAGTTGAGTTTTTTGATATGATGCCATCCAAGCGTCGTCTGGATGGACAGCATCTGAATAAATACAAAGCGGGAACGTTTTCCGAATTCAAAATTTTGAACGTAACAAGTTTTCTTCAAAATGAATCGATCGATTGGGGGGGGGGGGGTATTTCGAGCGGGGGCTAAAAAATTTATAGTGGCCATTTTGAGGGGGTGTTTCAAGACGGGGAGGGGTATTTCGAGGAAATATGGTGTATAAATACACACCTGGGTTTTTTTCCTACTTCATTTGGTCCATTTTCCCATTTTTTATTTTTGTCGGTTTGGGTCTCGTTAACGAGACCCGAACCGACAAATCGAGCAAAAACGCGGACAGTCGCGTGCGTCTTGTGTCAGTTTGTTGGCACATTGCCGTCACAAGCTGTGAACGTGTTTTTTATATTTTATTGTGCCAACATTTATCATTCCAATGGAAAGGCAGGTTTTGCACATTTTTACACACAGGTTTTGCACACAAAGCAATAGAATGGTAGGTAGATATTATAAGGGTGTAAACTAAGTTTCTTTTTCTTTGCCATCTCATACAAATATCTCCACATTCCTGCATTCCATTCTGTTGTACATTCACCAGTTTTGATGCCCTTCGAGTATGTTTGGGTTTGGGGTGTGGGCTTTGACGATAAAATTTTTTCCTTGAATATGCCCCCAGTCCTGAGATAAGGGGGTCTATAAAAACACAGTCATTTTGCATGGCTGATCAATTCGGAGCTTAATAACTCGTCCATTTCTGGGCCGATTGTGGCCGTTCAACATTTAAAATGATCGGCACAACCTGTAGAGTACATTTTTGATGTCGGCTTGGTGATGTCAACATCCCTTATGCCGATTTGACCCGGTTTTTCAATGCAAAAAATGTTTCTGAACATGCTATCATATCATTTAGACGAAGAGAATTCATACCGGAAAAATTATCTCAACATCTCTTTCCAATAAAACATTGTAACACTCAAACTTCCGCTTCAGAACTTCAAAAATCACTAATCCGACCTCAAAAACGGCATCTACAGGTCGTGCCGATCATTCTGCCAAGTGTTGAACAGTCAAAATCAGCCCAGAAATGGCAAGTTATTCACCTTCAAATTCTAGCAACCAGCTCAGTCATGTAAAATGACTATCCTTTATTAGACCCCTTTTATCTCAGGACTGGGGGATTATTTGAGGAAACAAACAATTTTTGTCATAGCCCAGACCCCAAACCCCAACATACTCGAAGGGGATCAAAATCGGCCAATGTACAACAGAATGGGAATATTCATTTCTGATACTGCAAAACATATAAGAAACATAGTTTACACCCTAATACATTGGAAGAGTGACAAAAACTAAAATATAAAAAATGAATGGTGAGAATAATAAACCCCCCCTCGAAATACCCTCCCCTCCAGAATGATTTACATCATGTATACAATGTGCATGATGTGTTTTTTACTGCTTATTTGTATTGCAGCTGCACATAGACTTGTTTGTGTAGCAATCTACCGTATTTCTTCGATCATATTGACCGCCAATGTATTGTTTCACAAGCGGTTTTGGGGGGTCAATGTAATCGAGCACGGCAATGTATTCGAGCACGGCAATATATTTTTCAGATCGTATTCATCATTTAAGTGCATTTAGTGACGTAAGTGCAAATCATTGTAAATTCGTGACATACGCTGCACAATACCGTATGAGTAGATAGCAAAAGCAAAACATGACAAACAAACAGACGATGTGCAGATGTATGGCGGCAAACATCAAGACATGCATCAGATCATGCAACGTCAATTTTGTTCATACGGCAATGTATTCGAGCACGGCAATGTATTTTTCAGATGCTCTTTAGACCCGCCAAAGTATTCGAGCAAGCCAATGTAATCGAACACGTCAATAAGATCGAAGAAATACGGTACATTTTTTTGTCCAAATACACCCTGTTTGGATGCATTTATTACCTGTTTTGGGTATGAAAATGCCAACTTTTTTACTACTATCCTTACAAAAATTTCTGTTGAAATAATGAAGCCCCCTCGAATAGACCCCCTCGAATTGACCCCCCTCAAATTTTTCTGGCGAAATAATAAACCCCCATGGGGGTATTTTGTGGTAATATGGTAAATAAGTATGTAGCTAGTAAAAACCCTGACATTTTACAGGGTCCTTTACGTGACACATGACATTTTACACTTTGCAGGGTCTTTTACATGGTCTTGAACTGCCCCCTGGGGGTATTTCAAGGAAGATAAATTCAATGGGGGGATAATTCGAGGTAATACAGCATATGCATTCCCCCCTATCACTCACTACACCACTCCCTCATACACTTTTATAAGCAACTGTGGTAAAGTCGGTGTCGTCACAAAAAATGAAAAAAAACACGTTCGCAGCTCGTGGCGACAATCAACGACAAAAACCAGGCTCACATGAAAACATTTTTTTTCTTGTGACGACAAGCGCTCAATGTCACATTGTCGCCAATCAAAAGCTTGTGCCGACAACAAGATTTTTTCGATCAAAAAAAGCGAACCGACAACGTGAAATTTTGAAAATGCTTATAACTCTGGAACAAAATGGCCGATTTATCTGAAATTTGGCATGTGAGTGCAACTAACTAGTGAGTATACTGACCTGTTTTTTCTCGCAGATATGGAACTTTATTCTGGATTTATGGAACTTTTTCACTTTTCGAATTGTCGGCACATTTTGCAGTGTAAACGCCGCTTTAACAGTGTTTAAAAAAATTCAATCTTGATGTTAGATAGCGGCTCACGCGAAAATACTTTTCCTGCCCGGGCGGCTTTTGATCCGCATGCCGAAAAAACGAACAGCACTCAAACATAAAACCCCCTCAAACTGTTTCCCAACGCACGCAGACATCGAGGAGGAGCGGCGACAGGAACGGCACAAGCACCGGCACCAGACGCAGTCGGGCAGCGCCGACGATGGAAACGGGTCCGGCGACGCGCAGCGGCACGCCGCCGCCCTGTCCGGTTGGCAGCGTTATCTGCCGTTTCGCAGCGCGCCCCAACGAAGGCCTGCGCAGTACATTTTCTACAAGAATAAAGTATACAGGAGGCTGCACGACTGGGAACCGCCTCCGCAGGTTGGCAAAGTGCCAAAATTTGCTTATTTTGCAAGTTGGCATAGCGCCAAGATTATGCGGGTAGGATAATACGATGTCGAGTAATTTACACGTTGCGTGTCTTTATCAATCGATTACAACACTAATAGCGAAATTTTTATGCCGTTCCACTCTGTCAGATTCGTAAACGATTTTTTCCGCTTTTAACCCTGCGTAAAAAGTATGTACGTTTTAGTTCCGACGTATAACTTCATTCATTAAATTTCAAAAACGTTAATAAAAATGCGACGAAAAAAATGTTTCGCAATCATGAAAATGTTCGCGACAGCAAATTTCCCAGAGGTTTCCCATCTTCTCGCAGAAGTACAGCGCGCAAAAGCTGTTTCTCAACGATGGGTGGTACGTGCCCGAGTCGACCAGCGCGACGCCGTTGCGCACGCCGCGCCAGGACGTGCTGGGCAGCGACGCGCACCAGACGGCTACCGACACGAGCACCAGCGCCACCGCGGTCGCCGGGTCCAGCGCCGTACAGGTGTCTTTGGGGTTGTTGTTTTGTTGTCTCGTGTTACAGTTGGCTTACAGTCGTCCGTAGCATTTTGGGGCATCTTGAGCGCGTACTCATGACTCTGGAAGCGCTTGGTGAAACATGTCGGTTTTTGAACATAATGTGGTTTCATATAAGGGGTTACATAAAATCGGAGGCATTCTTCTACGACCCCCCCCAGACTGGAAATTGGGTTGGTCTAAAAAGTGGACCTTTAAATTTGGAGAAATTTTTGAGTGTCAACCGGAACGGGCAACAAACGTTTGGGAAGTCCATTTTTGGTGACACATGAACATGATCATTGATGTTCGGTGATGTTCATTGTGTATGTATCGATTTAGCCAAAGTACAGGCTCAATTTTTTTTAGAGAAATCTATCAAATCCCTCGATCAACAGTATATGATAAAATTCGAAAAATGTGCCTTTCTTCAGACCCACCGTATTTATTACCAGTTATAGGGGTCGTAAAAAGATGTCTTCGCTTTTCATGTTAGCTACGACAAGATACCATATTATATTCAAGTATCAACAATTTTCACCAAACAGTTCCCAAGTTAAGGACGCGCTCAGGGCCGTATCCAGGGGGGGGGGCGGGGGGGGGGCTGCAGCCCCCCCCCCTCCCGGGGCGAGACCAGAAAGTGACCGGAAAATGCGACTTTTTTAACGTCAGCGTAAAAAATTTTGCGCGCAAGCGCGCATTCTTCACCAAACATAAGGTATTATCGTCAGATTTGCTCCATGTGGCTGCAAATCGTTATAAATACACCCAATGTGGTGCTTATTTCTGTTTTGTATGTATATTTACATACATATACAGCGTTCCATGGCGCTGGCGTTAACGCCAATGGCGCCATGGCGTGGCGCCTACTAATGGCGCCAGCGCCATTCCGCCACTATGTAGCTAAAATTTTAGGGGGGGGGGGGGCTGAGCCCCCCCCCCTCGCCGGCCTCCGTAAACAAGCAGCCCCCCCCGCTCAAAAATCCTGGATACGTCCCTGGACGCGCTTGTGGGCCCCGAAATGCTACCCCAAATTTTCTCCATGGCCCTGCCTCCGTTCACCGTATTTCCTCGAAATACCCCCAGGGGGTTCGTTTTTTCAGAGTGAGAATTTTGAGGGGGGGGGGGTTAAACGAGGGAGGGGTATTTCGAGGGGTGTGGGTATTTTTTCGCCAGAAATTTTTCGGTACTAATTTGTAGTTTGTAACGTATGCAGACGTAGAAAAATGCAACAATAAGCACCATGTATAAGGATCTTTAGACTTATTTAAGTATGGTATTGGTATAAACCATGTTCTAACGTAACAAAGCCATTGTTTTTAACGTGTGTTCTGCATTGTCCAGAGCACAAACCGCAGCTTTTGTCATTCACGTTTTCTTTACACTCAATTTGGGGGTATTTCGAGGGGGGGGGGTTTATAGATTCATAATGTCCATTTTGAGGGGGTTAATTTGAGGATTTACGGTATACTCTTTTGCCGTACAAGAAGCGTAATAAATTGATTAGTAACCTTATCTATTTATAAACACAGGTGCTAACGGCGCCGACATCGCCGAGCGTGGGCAGCTTGCACCTGAGCGACGAGCAGTACTTCACGCCAGCCAGACAGCCGCCCGAGCCCCTGCTGGATTATGTCGAGCCGCACTACAGGTTGGCGCTTTGTTGGAACTTGGGTGGGATCCAGTACCCTTGAATAGAGACTTGGACAGTGTGGCATGTTTGTTGTAGGTTTGGATCGTGCTATTCGCTCGTTTCGGTGCTTATGAATGGTACCACACACACTGGATGTCAACTGGTTTCGTTGTCAACTCGATTTCAGATGAATTTTGGTCCCAGGACAATTTTCGAGTGTATTTCCGATGCGGCAACGTTGAAAAAGGAATCAATGTACCGTGTGCATTTGAACGTGGTTTCGCAACCCATAAACTAAAATCTTCATGGAAATCAGTCTGCCCAGTTGACAGCGTGTGTCATCGTATGTCAACTGGGCCGACTGGTTTCAGTTGTTAGATTTTAGTTGATGGGTTGCGAAACCGAATTTCTTTTCCACATTGCCGCATCTGAATTGAACACATCATCGCAATTGAACTAAAATCGAGTTGACACCGAAACCACTTGACAGTGTGTGTAACGCCAATCTCCTCCTAATCTCCAGATATCTGATCGACCTTTTCATATATTTTTTCGATTTGACTAATTGTTATATTTTATATGATCATTCATTATTGTAAATACCGTATTTCCTCGAAATACCCCCCCCCCCTCGAAATACCCCCCCCCCCTCAAAATGGGCACTATGAATTTGTGGTCCGGGAAATGCATAACAGACGTTCAAAACACTTACTGTGTTACGTTAGAACATCGTTTATACCATCTACATCCTTATACTTGTATAAGGCTGTAAAAACTTATAAATGGTGGTTATTGTTGCATTTTTCACGTTTTTCTCTCAAAATGTTCACTCTGAAAAAATAACCCCCCGGGGGGTAATTCGAGCAAATACGGTATTTATGATCTCATACCATATCTCCTTAAACAAACTTTCACTGGGTTATTCCCTAGCGGAACGTTTCGTCAACCAAAACTTCACTTTTCATCTTATTTTTCTCAACCATTTGGACCATTCAACTACGCCTCATTTCATACTTCATAAATACATACAGACAGTTACCGCAAATACAGTATTTGATTGATTTTGATTGAATACACAGCAACTTCAGAAAAATTTATGTGAGTTTATGTGCCCATTTGTTTACTGTGCATAAATGTCACATAAATTTTACATCAATACATAAATCCCACATAAACTCACATAAATTTTTGTTGAGACACATCAGAACTGTGGCTGTAACCTCTGATCACAACAAAAAAATTTATTTGTCATAAGATCCAGTGTCATGGGAAAGTCTGTGTATCGCAAATTTTCTATTCTTTTCTGGAATTGTCAATAATTTTTCATTGTACACATTGCAATTCCCATATGAAATTGAAATATTTATGTTATCATCATGTCAGTAAACATGCAATGTAAAGATCAATTTTAATAAGTCCATATAAAACTGACAGTACTCATAATATTCATAATTTTTCAAGATTCTGGATTTCTCATTGAAAAACAATTCTTCAGCATTGCATTCAGTGTTACAAAAAGGGGCATTTTTCAGAAAATGTAATAAAATTTTCTTCTCATAAAACTGGTGTGAATGCTGAATTTGACATCTAAAAATCATTTCTCTCATGTAAAAAAATGTTTGCACTGTAAAGCAATGTATAGTTCTGGAAAGCCAACATTCACTCACACAGACACAAGCAAAAAAATGCAGGAATGCTAGGGTTGGTTTTCCCCATGCCACACACATTGGTTTGCTCCCATACAGAGTTTTTTTAATACATGTACATGACATTTCAACTCTGTAAAGGTCATTCATCCAGCTATTGAGAGTACAAGTGCAAGTATGAGCACAAGTTCTGGAATGTTCTTTACACTGTTGCTGACGAATCAATGTATGATACATACATACAAATATGCAAAACAAAATTTCATAAAAATGTGTTATAAGTTAAGCATGATATGCTACGTAGTTGAACAACCATGTGTTTAAGTGTTTTAAGAAATGTTGATGTGTGATAACAAAATTTTGTCTCTGCAGAAACCCTTTTCAAATAGTGTGTGACCATAACTGGTGACAATAACTGGTGTGGTGACACATGTGACACATTTTTCACAGTAATCTCAAACATCAACATTTTTTAAGCACTTCTATACATATGATTGTTTAACTATGTGGCATAGTGAGACATGTAAAACTGTTATGTTGCATAAATATCTTGTATATATGCTGGCAGAGCTTACTGTAAAAATTGTATCAAGTGTGTGTCACAAATTATTGTCAGTGTCACCAATGTAAAAATGTTTATGGTAAAAGATGGCTCTAAAGATGAACCAAAAATAATCCAAGTCAACCATTATGTGCCACAGTTTCCATTTTTTATGTCTCACATTTGTAATACAGAATGTTTATGTGCCATACAAGAATATTATTTGTTATGTCACATATGTAATACAGAATGTTTATGTGACATACAAGAATTTGATTTGTTTTAAATTCAATCTCGTCATATAATCATTTGAAGTTAATTTGACATTGTTGTGAAGTAAACAAAAAGTAGAAGATACACATACAAACAACATAAATGCATACCATAATACCTCGAAATACCCCCAGGGGGTTTATTATTTTGCCAGCAAAATTTGAGGGGGGATAATTCAAGGGGGGGTTTATTAGAGGGGGTGTCTATTATTTCACCAGAAATTTTCAGAAATTCCCCATACTCGGACGTAGAAAAACCGAACAATTACATAGATGTATATGTGTTTATAGGCATATAAAACTGTATATACACATAAACCCTTCCCTAACGTCACTCAATCACCAGTTTTAACATGTGTTCTGCATTGTACAGATCACAAACTGCGGTATTTGTCATGTACGTTCTCTTTACACTCAATGTTAGAGGGGTATTTCGAGGGGGGGGGTATTATTTCAACAGCCAAATTTTAGGGGGTATTTCGAAGGGGGGGAGGTAATTCGAGGTAATACAGTATGTATTTATGATAATGTTGCACGCACGGTAGTAGAGCAAATAGGCAGTCGTGCCACCGGCGTGCAAATGTCAATGTGTGAACCAGCCTGTGGACCTTAACGAGCAAGTGTCAAGTCCACGAGGTGCTGGGCAACCGAGAAGAAGAGTGAATGTTTGAGTTGGATGTGTTTCGCTTTTATATGACCACCGTCGCCCTGCGACACGGATCTCAAAGTGTTAACATCTCAGATTCATTAATGGGCCACCCTGTAGGGCAAATGAATTGAGGTAAAAACATCCACTGACTTAAACACCCAAGTAGGCAATACTTGATGTTGGTTGAAACATAAAAGTTAACGGTTCAGCACAATTACTCAAACCTGCTGAACTGGAGAATACAAATGTAAATAGAACTGTAAATCTAAGTAGAATGTAGGATAGCTACAACAGTCCCCCCCAAGTTCACCCTACGGGAGAACTGACAAAAAATACTCAAAACTAGTAAAATCAAAATTTCCTTAAGACAATAGTAGACCAAAAACAGTTTTGCACAAAAATAGTCAAAATTTTAAACAATCACATTGTGTCATGTAATCCAATTTCTTATTCCTTGAGTTTCCTTGCATTTTGCGGTCACTTTCTGTCCTTTGATGTGAATGTCTGGTGCTCAGGCTGGTGGAATTGGCTGGTGCCATTCTGTACTGTCTGGTTCCAGAAAATGCGGGAGGAGTAATTTCTGGGCTGTGGATGGGTGTGTCCAGTGATGGCCCCATAGTCGATGTTGATTTGGTTCATTCGCTGCCATGATGTGTGCATACGATTGGACTGATGCACATCTTTGTTATCTTTTGGCTTTGCGGCATGGCCATAATGTAGTGGGTTGGGGGCCAGCCTGTCCAGAGTTTGTGTGTGCACATTTGTGTGGCTGATTGGTTGCACCATTTTTGTCTGCACAGCTGGCATGGGTGTGTCTGGCACTGTTGGGCCTACTTTCATCACTGGATCTGGGTGCATGATTGCTTGTGTGTGCCGTATGGAATGCACCTGTTCCATGTGTGCTCCTTTTGGGCCTGACTTCTGCCCCAGTCTGCTGCCAGTCCTCTGCTTATTTCCACTTGTCGACATGCATTTGCCAAATTTTTGGGACAGTCGCTCTAGCTCACTGTGCATTGTTTGCACAATATGCAGCTTGCCCCAAATCGCAGCTCTGCCAATAAGGAGTGGGTCAGCTGGCGGCAAGAATTTGCACAGTTTTATTATTGCTGGCAATGTGTCTTCTTGCGTGACTCCATCAGGTGTTATGTGCGTTGCTGTGATGTCATAAATTCGCAACCAGTCGCCTTTTATAATGTTCCCCGCTGTGCGGATATGACTATCCGTGTATGGGCGAAATTTCCTTCGCTCGCTGCTTGGGTTTATGCCCGCTTTTGCCCATATTGCTTCCAATGTGGTGTCCTCGATGAACAGACCAATGTTGCATCCTGTGTCAATGTGCCCTGTCACTGGGATTCCATGTATAGTGATGGTAGCCATCGGGTCTGGGTTGGTTGTCAATTTGCTGTGTTCCGCCTCTTCCACTTTTGTGCTTGCAATTCCGGGTACCCAATCTTCTATGTCCCCCCAGTCTTCATCGCTCTCGATGTCGGACAGTTTCTCATCTCCCGTTTCCGTCGTGTATCGACTCACTACCTCAGGTTCTTTGTTCATGGAAATTCCGAGTTCTGCGCATTTGCGAGCCATAATCTGTTTGGCTTTTTCGTCGGTTTTCCCTTGTCTCTCGTTGTTTTGCCTGATGGTTCGTGCGTGATCTGGTTTGAATTCTGGCGATGCTGGGTTGATAAAGCATTTACTGGGGTGGTGCATCATTGGGTTCCTGTGCAGGTAGTATGTGCACCATGCACCCTTGTAATCTTTTGGATCCATTGTAGCGCGCGCTGCGTCTTGGGTTTCCTTTTCTGTGGATTTGTAGACTTTTTGCTCTTGTTGCCACTTCTGGTCTGTGTTGCGCTGCTCTCCTTGCCAGTTTCTGTTCCAGCCATATCTTTGTCGGCCTTTCTGGTCTTGCTCCTCTTTGCGTTGCATGCGCACTCTTTCCACCTCGACGCGCGCTGCGTCCATTTGTGTTATGGCCCTGTTCAGTGTGCACGCTTTGTCCATCCAGCGGGTGCGCCACATGTACCAACATGAGGAGGGCACTAGTTTTGGGACTTCTGAAAATAGTTTGTCCCCGATCATTTGTTCACGGTCTTTGTCGGACATAGTCTCACTGATGTGGTAAAACTCCGCGCTCAGCCGGGTGTGCAGGGACGATACTGATTCCCCGGGTGTGGCTTTCAAATTGTACCAGTCCGCCACTGAGTAGACCTGGTGCTCCTGTCTGTAGGCTTCTGTTAGTTTATCAACCACGTACAGGATGTCGTGGCGCCTGGAAATGCGGATTGCCAAGTATTTCTCTCTGGCCTTTCCGGTTAGGCATTGCATGAACACGTTGTTCCAGAACAGTTGTTGCATGCCCTCTGGGACGCCCATCGATTGCTGCATTACCATGTGTAACCAGAACTTGAATGGGCCAGTGCTGCCCTTTTGGTCGCCGTCGAATTCGATTTGTTTCTTTGCGGCTGACGCGACATGTCCTACACTCATTTTGTCTTGTGGGATTTTGAGTGAGCTAAGCCGTGTCAGTCCGTCGCCTGGCGATAGTGCATATAGCTCCATGTATGCAATCATTTGTTCCAAGATGGAGCCCGGTGGTAATGTTTCCAAACGCTCATCTGCTTCCCACGACCATGGGTCGGTCTGGTGGTTTGACTTGGTGGCTGCGCTGCTTGTCGGCGGGTCTGCGCTCTGTTGCTGCTTCTGGTTGGCCAAATGGTCCATTCGTTGCTCAAGATGCATGAATTGTTGTTGCATCTGTTGCTGCAGCATGTCCATCATCGCTGCAAAATCGGGCGTTTGTTTTTGCGTTTTGACTTCCCGCCTAGGGGTCGGTACGTACTGTGTCTGTGGTATTTTGCTTGGGCGAATTAGTGGCGTAGTGCTGATGCTTGCGTCATCTGGTTCATCTTCGGGGTCCTCCATTGTGATATGGCTGTCTTTGGTCGCTCCGAAGTACCTTTCCGCCATTTTCAGCACTTTTTTCGCCATTGTCTCTGTCCCGTCTTTCCAGGGTGTGTTGAATTTTGGCCATTTTTTCTTGGCCTCGGTAATCGTGTCGTCCCAAAATTGGTTGAGGATGTTTCCCGTGTTCAATAGTGCCCACCTGTTTTCGGTTGTGCACCATTCATTAATTTTTTCCGTGAGCTCGCGCTCTGTGTATGTTATTTGTTTGGCCGTTGAAGGGTCTGCTGTTTTTGAGCCCGCAGGGGGCAATTCGTCTGCATTGGGCATGTTAAGTTTGCCCTGCGCTCATGTGGCGCGCCACACTAATCGTGTTAACGGTGTGGTGAAAGTGTTTGCCGGTGCGCAGTCGGCTGGTTTTATCGCGCGTGCGGGAATCGCTGCTTGATGCCCGGGTTGACTTTTTGGGTTCGTTTAGTTCGACTGTACGGTCACCATGTTGCACGCACGGTAGTAGAGCAAATAGGCAGTCGTGCCACCGGCGTGCAAATGTCAATGTGTGAACCAGCCTGTGGACCTTAACGAGCAAGTGTCAAGTCCACGAGGTGCTGGGCAACCGAGAAGAAGAGTGAATGTTTGAGTTGGATGTGTTTCGCTTTTATATGACCACCGTCGCCCTGCGACACGGATCTCAAAGTGTTAACATCTCAGATTCATTAATGGGCCACCCTGTAGGGCAAATGAATTGAGGTAAAAACATCCACTGACTTAAACACCCAAGTAGGCAATACTTGATGTTGGTTGAAACATAAAAGTTAACGGTTCAGCACAATTACTCAAACCTGCTGAACTGGAGAATACAAATGTAAATAGAACTGTAAATCTAAGTAGAATGTAGGATAGCTACAACAATAATGGTTTAGTGCAGCATTTCACCCGTACACAGATTCTCGAGACACCGGTTGGAACCTTATTTGACTTAAATGCTTTTTAGTCACATTCACATAAAATACATTTATGTCAAATTGGTAGAAAAAATTTATGTGTTGCTGATGTGACATAAATACACATAAATTTTTTTGAAGTTGCTGTGATAGTGCGTGACAAAACTTGTATTGTCGAAAAAAATTGTGAAATTTTTTATAGATTTTTTTTAAATCGCAGCATGAAATCCGATTTTTTTAGATCACCGGAAAATTTTGTGTAGATGCAAACATGCTAACTCTAGGTAATGCAAACAAATTTCACACCCACTCTAGTCAGGCTTCTTATCTCGTGCCTTCTGCACCACATTTATGTGTTGGTCCCTTACTATATACCATGAACCGTTGCGGAAGTGTACGTAATTAATCTAATGTGTTCTCATATCAAACATTCATGAGGATAGATTCACATTCACTTCCAAACTAATTTGGCCTCTATTCTTCAGAAGAACGTTCTATTTACACCAACAAAGTATCAAATGTTTGTTGAAAAATGATAGACACGACTAGGGATGGCCGGAGTTAAATTTTTTTAAACGTTGTTTTTAACGTCTAAAACATAACTGTCAATGTATCTTCTCTTGTAACCTACGGTATATTAAGCACTATTCCATGCCCAAATATTTATATAAACTTGAAGTCACAAACGTTTTGATTAACGTTTTAGAAAACGTTTTTATTAAAACGCATGATTTTATGATTTTGCTGCTTATTAAATCGTTGCTGACCAGGTAGCTATGCTATGAATTTTTGTGATGCTTTTTTCCTACATTTGCATGATAGGTATGCATGTTCACTTATGTTTATCTGATGGCGCTTACAGACCCTGTAAAGTGGAAACCAAGTAAAAATGTTATGGAAAATGCCAAATACCAGTAAAAAAGTAAATTTGTGATTTACGTGACCTTTTACATCTGGCAGGGTATCTTACAGTACGGTATTGTGACAAAAAATATCAAAACACAGGTATTAATTTTTGAAAAACTCAAAACACAGAAAGCGTTTTTTAAAGAAAAACTCGTTGAATAAATCACTGGTGCGAGTGTTTTGTTCAAGAAATACTTTCGCCCAAGCCGCGTGCGTGTCCTCGCGTCCTTAGCGCATCCCAGCGGCATAATGCAGCCCGCCGTTGCGGTGCGCTGCGTGCAGCCCGCGTGGCACGTCGCAGCGCCGGCGCACATGCATTTAGCTGACGAGCGGACGCCGGCCGTGTGCGACTGCGCCATTGTTATCGCAGGCTGCGTTCCGACATTCCCGCCCTTGTATTCATCTCGTCGATTTGCCATCTTCGAGAAACCCGCATAAAAAGTCGAGGATGCTTTTTATGTGGGGGGGGGGGGGGCGGGGCCACCAATTTTGTGTCTCTCCATTCGTTGTAAATATTTATTTACGTTGACCAGTGTCGGCGACATTCAAGTTGTAAAATAATACGGAACTTGTTGAAGTGACTTGTGAACCAGCTCCTATTCCTAACCGAGGAAGAGGACAAATGTGAACGTTTGAAAGTTGACGTGAAGCGTCGTCTCTTAGTTGACGTTCCGTTATTTTATCAAATGTGATTAGTTGAGTTGAAGTGAATTGACGTGAGTTAGTGTGAAGCAAATTTAGATTACAAAAGGTTTTGACAAACGTTTTTATTTAGACAATTAAATACAAAGAAACAAGTGTAAATAAAATATATATAAAATATACTTAAACAAAGGAATTAATTTACAACTAAATTAATTACTTATATAAAACGTAAAAGAAGCTCTAATTACCGAAGAAATAAGGCAATTTAAAGAAGGCACTTAATTACGACAAAAGGCGATAATTAAGTGGCGCGGTTGTGAGAAAAGCACCTCAAACAGCGCAGGTGTGAATAAAGCACTGAGGTGACTTAAAGCACCAAGAGTTAAACTTAGCACCAAAAAAACAAGTGACTTAATAAAGTGACAACGGCGCTTATTTAGATCCTAGGAAGAGATTCTTGTGAAGTTGACGAGGTTGCAAACACTGCCGATTCTAGCTGTGAAATCGGCTTTTAAGGGCCAGACCGTTGGCGATTGACTTGGCGCCTATCGGTCGGCTCTAATCTCCGATTTTTACCCAACATTTCCAATTGTGAAAGTTCAATCCTTGCCCGCTCGCTTCTCCGATGAAAAGCGAGCTAAACTGCCAAGATAGTGAAAATGTGAGACAAGCCAGACAGCATTTGAAATGGCGCGCGGGCCCGGCCCCCTGCTTGGGGCGAGCCCGCCGCTTAACATAAACATGACGGCGTATTTGCGTGCTGCTTGTCAAGGAAATGTGGCGGAATGTGAGCAATGACTAAGATCTAAATATGTGAGCGATGTAAAGTGCAACGTTGTAAACAATGTTGCTTGAGATATTAAATGATGAATGTGAAGATGTTAAAAAAAAGGAATGTGAATTAAAATGGAATCTTAATAAATTGAATTAATTAAATATAAAAGCGAACATAAGAACGTCAACTTAAATATTAAAGGTTTTACATTTTACGATAATGTTACACACAAGTATGTTTGGGTCCCAGGAATGCGCGGTGACTGAAAAATTATTCGATTGATGTTCCACCAGTCGCGACTCGCGAGACAAGCGGTGTCTATAAAAACACCATAATTTTTCATCGAGACCCCAGCATAGCTGAAATCGGGGGTAGCATTTTAGGGGGGGGGTCTAACCTGCCGGCACGTGTTTATATCTCTGGAACCGCTTGGCGAAAATTGTTGATATTTTAACATAATATGGTTTCAGGTCGGGGCTAACATGAAAATCGAGGGCATCCTCGAATAGTCCCCCATTCCCGAGATAAGGGGGTTCTATAAAAAGGTGGTCATTTTACATGTCCTATCTGCCATATTGATTTTAAAGCTCAATAACTCAGCCATTTCTTTGCCGATTTGGATCGTTAAACACTTAAAATGATCGGGACAACCTGAAAATTCCGTTTTTAGGGTTGTATTAGTGATGTCTAAATTCCGTATGCTGATTTGACCCGGTTTTTCAACTTGAGAAATAAACTTTTTTAAACATGCTATCATATACTTTAGACAACGAGAATTCATATAAAATGAAAACGAGTTCAATATCTCTTTCCAATCAAAAGTTATGGCGCCTCAAACTTTTCCCTCCCATCCACATAAATAACCGCATGGAGAATGATGCATGCAACTTCGAAAGTCCATATCTCGACTATTTCTCATCGATCCAAATCGGCAAAGAAATGGCTTAGTTATTGAGCTTTAAATTCAATATGCCAGATTGGACATGTAAAATGACCACCTTTTTATAGACCCCATTTATCTCGGGAATGGGGGACTATTCAAGGATGCCCTCGATTTTCATGTTAGCCCCGACCTGAAACCATATTATGTTAAAATATCAACAATTTTCACCAATCGGTTCCCGAGATATAAACACGTGCCGGCAGGTTAGACCCCCCACCCCTAAAATGCTACCCCCGATTTCAGCTATGGACCCCAGGCAAACAGCTCAGCAATTTCTGAGCTGAGCTGGACCATGCGACACTTAAAATGATAAGCTCGAGTTTTTATATTTGAGGTTGTATTATTGGTGCCAAAAGTATTCCTGCCAATTTGACAGCTTTTGTAATAAATTTTTCCATGCTGTCATATTTTCAACAAAAAATTCATTTGGCAGAATGTTTTCAATATCTTTCCAATCATAAGTTATAGTGCTTTCAATCAATACACACAGAAGGGTAAACCACCATGTATTAAAATTGAAAGCTGTGTATCTTTGTCATCAAGTTATTCTTAACAATTCAAGTTGAGTCATGTGTTGTAGTTGGAGTCTACTACATTCTATACACTTGCATTTCCACAGTTGTATAGGTTTTTGGGTGATTGGTCTGAACCCCTAAACTTCATGTTTCAGCCAATCGTCATATGTGCCTACATTAACTCATTTTCCCTCATCATTCATGTCCCCTTTGGGGGTTGACCATCTATGAATATGACATGTTAACATTTGAGACCCGTGTGGCCGAGCGACTTTCACCCAAACACACAACCACACCACATCACAAACGCAAATCTTCTCTGGTTGTTGGCTTAGTGGACTTGGCTTCGCCTCTTGTCCAAGGTCCAGATGCCAATCCAGCTGAAACTCACTGCACGTTTCTCATCTGTGCGCCACGGACTCGGTACGCAGTGAGCCCCGTTTCCCGTGTGCGCAACACATGCTTTCAACAAAAAGAGTTCATTTGGGCCAATTACTTCAATATCTCTCCTATCCAATATTATAGCACCCTTGAAGCAGTCTTGAAGCTTTGTGCATGGTTATGTGTTTGCAAATATTTTGTATATTGAAAAATGGAAATACCTGCTGAAGTACCTGCTTACTTTTGATTGGATAGAGATACTTAAATAAGTTTAGGGGTAAATACTGTCCTGTTCCATAAGCTTTTTTTGGTGGGGGGCAATATAAATGACCATGGCGAAGTGAATGAGCATGGCAATATATATATTGCATATGTATTTTTAATGTAAATATGTGCATTTGTAAAAAAAAATATGTATAATATGTGAAATGAATATAATGTACCATAATCAGATTTGTGACCATGGTCAGAAATTATTGAAAACATTATCTTGGTCAGGGACGTACGCAGGATTTTTGAGCGGGGGGGGGGCGGATTGTATACGGAGCCCGGCGAACGGGGGGGGCGGCGCCCCCCCCCCCCTAAAATTTGGACCTATAGTATGGCCCTATAGAAGAATGCAGCCATGGCGCTGGCGCCATTTGTAGGCGCCAGCGCCATGGCAGTATTGGCGTTGGCGTTGGCGCCAACGTCTACTATATAGGTACCTATTTATACCTATATATGGTACCAGGACCACTTTTGGCACTCTTGGACACATTTGTAATGCAATTTGACACCTGGAAATACAGAGTACAGAATGGGGTGGGGATTTGCGCGCTTGCGCGCAAAAAATTTTTAGAAGTGCCCACAAATTCGCCTCAGAAAAGTGCCATTTCTGGCAAATTTTTCTGTCCGGCCCGGGAACGGGGGGGGGGCGGCCGCCCCCCCCCCCCGCCCCCCCCCCCTGCGTACGCCCTTGATCTTGGTCAAAGCGGAGTGTAGACTTCAATAGTGCAACCTAAAAAATGAAATTTTCGGGTTGTTGCGATCATGTTTAGTGTCAAATGATCCTAATACAGCAGAGTAGTTTAGTTTCAGACCTGGATGGCCGGGATGGCATCAATAAATTCTAGTTTTTTTTAAGATAGACAGATAGATAGTTATTATAGACACCCCTCTTATCTTACGACTGGTACAATACTCGGCGAAACATTTTGAGTTATAACCCCTTCCCAAAACGTCAACATATTTACTTGAATGGAATGAAAATTTACCAATTTACAACAAAGTACGAAGACACAAAAGTCTGGTTGACACAGGGATCTTGTAGATCTGTACCCGCACAGGGTTTAGAGACATTGTAAATTGAGAGTAATACAATTTCTTTGGTGATAGTTCATGGCGGTTCAATATATATGTGTGTTCAAGTAGAAGGTGAAATGGGGCAAAATCACTAAAAAGTGAAAAATAGCCAAAAATAGGTATTTAAATATATTTATTGCTGAAAATAGGCAAAAAATCGGTAAAAATGGGTAAATATTCTGAACTACTTACTGAATGAAGAGCTTCATTCCAAAAGTTGATACCTAAAAGTTGAAATTTTGATAGATGCAGGGGTCTCCTAGGGGGGGGGGGGCTGCCCCCCCCCAAATCGGCCAGCTATCTATCTATCCCGGAGGCCGCTCAGCTATCTATCTATCCCGAGAAAGAATTTTTGGCTACTACCCTCAAAGACCGCCCCCCCCAAATCGTACAGCTATCTATCTATCTGGAGTGGTTTCTGAGAAATTTTGCCCCAATTTTCGCTCAAAATCACGAATTTTCGCACCTTTTTATAGTTTTTCATATATATATTCATATTCATCCGGCTATGTACCTATTTATTTTTTGAAAACCTACTTTTTTAAACCTTTTAATTTTAAACCTACTTTTGGCTACTTTTAAGCCCCCGCCAGCCCCCCCAAGCCGCCCCCAGCTTCCCCAGAAAAATTTTCAGCTATCTATCCCTCCGGAGGAGCGATTTGCTCTCTATCCAGCCCCCGCGAGGGCAAAAATCTTGGTGACTCCTGATTCGCCTTGTTATTATCTGGAATGCTTTCGGCTCTTATTATTTATTTATTCAAGTGTAAGAATTTTCAGAAATACAGCAATATCACAATGCTTCACTAATTCTACGCGTAGCGGCGCTAAATTGCATCAGGGCCACATATTTACATCCACGCCCACCGTCTGCACTCGATCAATCTAAATAAAGTGAAGCCAGTCGTCGTGGGCTGGAGGACACTGGCTGTCGATCCGCCGCCGCTCCAAGTTGCCGCGCCGCTGCGGGCTATATCAAAATTGCCGAGTGTTTCCGGCGCGCGTTGCACGCAATTATTGCGCCGTCCAGTTTGCCCCGGCGGCGCTATTGGCTTGTAGGGAAAGTTTCTTCCGCTTCGAGGTCGTCTCATCTTGGATAGTCCTCGATTGTGAGGGTTCCATCGGGTACACATAAGCTGGAATTACAGCTCGACAAAAATTCAAGAATATAAGTTAATTGCAAAATTGATTACATAAAGTCAGGGCCGTATCCAGGGGGGGGGGCGGGGGGGGCTGCAGCCCCCCCCCCTCCCGGGGTGAGGCATGAGAAACACGGGAAAATGCAAGTTTCGGTACGATTTTGCAAGGTGTAATGCAAAAAATTTTGCGCGCAAGCGCGCATTTTGCTACTACACATTAGGAATATCACCTTATTGCTCCCTGTAGCCGCAAATCCTTCAAAATTTACTCTACCGTGCGTTTTTTGCTGTATTTGTAGGTATATTTACATACAAATACAGCATTTAGTGGCGCTGGCGCCAACGCCAATGGTGCCATGGCGTGGCGCCATTGACTGGCGCTAGCGCCATGGCGCCATTCCGTCACTCTATAGGAAAAAATTTAGGGGGGGGGGCTGAGCCCCCCCCGCTCGCCGGGTTCCGTAAACAAGCAGCCCCCCCCGCTCAAAAATCCTGGATACGTCCCTGCATAAAGTGCATAGAATATACTTGCCTCTAAATTTATGTTTTCAAGTGATTTTATATTGAAATTTTATTGAAAAATCGAAAACTCTGAAAATGTTGGACCATGCACGTTGAGTTTTTGACATTTTAAAGTGATAGATTACTACTATATACACTATTAAGTAATCAATTTCACGGTTAAATTTTATGATCGAACAAATTCCAGCTTATACCCCCCGGCTGAAACTCCACTGATCGTCCAGGACGATCCAACACGAGCCTATCATGAAACGGAAAGAACTTTCCCTACAACCCAATAGTTCCGCGTTATCCTCGTGCTGAGCGCGCGTTTGCCCCCTTGTCTAGGGTTTGTTGGACCCGACCCGACCCGGGTTTGTGATACTTGCGGTTTTTTAGGTTGGAGTCTATTTTTTCCTCTAGGCCGAGATTTGCTTTTTGTTTAAAATTTGATCCGGTTTGGGTTGTGGTTCGAGCCGTGCGCGTGGCCTAGGGATGAAAAAAACGTTTAACGACTCGGTTGAAAAAACGTTTAAAAATACTCCGCTCGTCCCTAGAGTGGCCGCTTATGTACTATTTTTTGCAGTTTCGGTTCGGAGTTGTACAGCCAAGTATTGCAAACTTTTTATATTCTTCCTTTCGTCGCATAACATGTACGAAGTACACATAAATACATAATTGTATCAAAATGTATGTTCGCAAATACTTGAATTGTTTCCTATTGAAAGGTGACATTCTGTTCTCCGGCACGTGTCCAGTTAGCACGTGAAATTTCTTCCAGTCACATTGCATAATTGGAAATTGGAATTTTTGAGCAGTTTCGAGACGGCCTAACACGCGTGTATACGTGCAACATGGTGTCCATTGGGTGCGCGCGCGCGAGTACGCGCCTGATCTAGCTGGTGAACTGTATAAATAACATCGACGCCAACTACGAGATGCACTAGAGCCTGCCGCGTCGCTTCGCGGTCGCTTACCACCCGCGGCGCCAGCGATAAAAAAATACACTGAGCGTAAATATGTGATAGAAAATATGAAATAAATATAAATACCGTATTACCTCGAATTATCCCCCCTTGAATTAAACCCCCCTCGAATTAACCCGCCCCCCCCCCTCAAAATGGGCCGGGAAAATAATAACCGCCCCCTCGAAATACCCCCCGGACTGATGTATATCATGTATACAATGTACATGATGTATTTTTACTGCTAATTTGCATTGCAGCTACACATAGACTAGTTTGTGTAGCTGTCTACGTTTTTATGTCCAAATATATCCTGTTTGGACACATTTATTATGGGGGTAATTGGGGTAATACGGTATGCTCGCCAGACTGAACGCTTTACAAAGAATATTACCGTATTTTGATGAATTAAGTGAGGTGGAAAATTGCACGCCAAATTCCTCCAATGGGGAAAGCTATTTATGTAATGTGATGAAAAAGTAATAAAATTTGTGGGTTTGTATTCAGATGCAATATGGGAGGTTTCATTGTAGAGCGTTTCACTTATCGATTATACACCAATCCGGTTATTTTCTCTGAAAAAGCTTCGTTAAATCAATTTGTCGCACGCAAAACTTTATGATTCAGCTTTGCACAGCTTGCAGCTCTCGTTGGTTGCAACATGAGTGTTCTTTTCGGGTAAAGGCTGCATTTATTTATATCGGGTGTACTGCACGAGTTCGACCATTGTGTAGGGTGGGGGTGTGCGGCTTGACGCCATTACTTGTTTTGTTAGGTATGCGGCACAAATTATTACTGGACATTTCCTGGTAAAGTTATGTGGCCAACTAGCTTTATAGTCAATTTAGCGATAAAAGTTTCTTAGGTGTCAACGAAGCGAGTCATTTTGGAAGGCAAAATGGAAATAATAAGATTCATTGTCTACTGTGGTCGTGCTATAATATTGGATTTACTTGCGAATGCTTATCTTCCGTTATATTCACTTCAATCATGCGTATATCATGAAGAAATGTTTGCTATGCCATGTAAATCTCTAGTATTTATTGAGCAATTCTGATAATGTTATAATAAAAGAAAGCATCTTTCTATTCAACCCAATTTTGACAATGATGGGCAGCGCGGCAGGTGACTTGCTGACATGCCGCTGGCGTTATCACTCTTGATTAACTCAGCCGGACGCTGTGCTTGTAAAGCTTATTTTACTGCAAATACTACGATACGCCAGGCGGAAGCTTGTACTGCAACCGATGAACCACGAAATCCCGGTACCGGTAAATCGTCACCATTGACCGGTTATTAACGGGGCGGTAAATAGTTTTCGCGACGGCACCGGTGGCGGCGACTGCCCCCACCCAGCAACCAAGTGCGCGCGGCGGTCGTCGGCGCCGATCGCCCGCCTCAGGTGCCATCAATCTCTCAGCCGAATGGCCGCGCGTCCATTGTCACAAAGGCCGGCCGGCCGTATAGCTTACGCTGGCCCACGCGCGCATCCATGCGTCGCATCCAGCAGCCGCTGCAAACCCCCCCGCGCCAGCGCGTTACGTATATTTACCTGCCCGCTGCCGCTTGATACAGCGGGGCGAAGGTGGTCAATTTGTATTTTGCTTGAGCTACTTGTGTATTGGGTTGATGAAGGCGTCTTCTGGGCGAATTCTGTCTTATGACGTCACGTTTTACGACTGTTTTATGAAATTGGCTATTTTACGCGGCGCGCTGCGCGATCGCGCTGTGTCCGCGTGCTTTTCCTCTGTTAGATGATCCGCTTCCTTCATGCGTCAGGTGGACAGAGTTTCGACGGGCGAGATCAAATTCACGTGTACTTTTGAACGGCGCGTGCATTGATTTCGGCCTGCTTGAGCTTGTATTTCAGATCATTCAATCCTTTTTTCTGCTAATTACATTACATGTCTATGACAACTGCGACTGCTTCTCAGCTTGCACTTTTTTCGCGATGATGACCATTGGATTCGCTATTCGTTTTGTTTGTTTGTACCTACCTAACAAACAATGTCGCCTTCACCGCCATCTTGACATAAAGCAAACGTGTCATTTCTCCGCGGCCGAACAGCGTTCACAAGCGTCCCACTTCGCATGTGCGACGTCATTGGCGGCGACCCGTGCAGCGGCGCGACGGCACTAGCGGCCGCCGTGCGATGCTACGCGACTCGACTCGAATAGCCACTCATGGTACCCCTCATGGCGCCGCGCCACACACACACTACTTGAAGGCGCGCGCGGGGAACTAAAATTTTCAATGTCGGCTATAAATAAGCTCATGCATGCTCAGTTTTCATCGAGTTGACATTTTCACTAGAAAAATCCAAGTGTTAATTTAGATTTCGCCCCAAATCGCCAAATACCCACCCCCCCCCCCAATCGGCCAGCTATCTGTTTATCTATCCCGGAGGCCGCTCAGCTATCTATCCCGGAGGCCGCTCAGCTATCTATCCCGGAGGCCGCTCAGCTATCTATCCCGGAGGCCGCTCAGCTATCTATCCCGGAGGCCGCTCAGCTATCTATCCCGGAGGCAACATTTTTGGCTACTACCCCTGAACCCCCCCCCCCCCAATCGCCCAATCGCTATTTATCTAGGTACCCGGAGTAATTTTTAAGAAATTATGCCCCAATTTTTGCACAAAATCGCTAATTTTAATACATTTTTATAGATTTTCAACTTTAAAATCAATAGTTCGTGTGTCTTAAGCTCATTTTCAGCTGTTTTAGGCTGTTATGTGCTTGTATACCTATTTTTAACCATATGCCCCTTCTTTTTTTTCTTTTTTTTCCTTCTACACCTTGACAAAGCCTATATATTGGACCCTCACGAACACCCCCAAAACCCCCAAACCCTCCCAAAAAATGCAAGATACCCCCAGTCGAGTCAGTCCAGTTGCAGGGCGTGCGAATTTGCCGCGCGTCGTCGTTCTGCCGCCGGCCGTGATGTGAGGGCAATGCCATGAATTCACGATGGCAGAGCTGGCGCCGCCGCGGGTCGTATAATGCGCGCCTCATTGCATGCATTCCCGCGTTTGCCTGCCGCGATGGGCGCGTAGAACCGGTCGCCCCTGGCGGCGCGGCTGCCCGTCGCCCGCTTACCCCATTTTTATGAGCTTTGTCTTTGGCAGGTCGCCGCGCCGTGTCCGAACTGCTCTGCGCCGCGCCGCGCCGCCCTCTGCGCTGCGCTGGGTACGTGCGTTAGCGCAGTTAGTCAGCCCAGGTAGCGCTGCAGGTGTCGTCGCGTTAACATAATGATGTGCGTGATGTGCTTGTACAGTCGAACATTTTCTGATTCTTGTTTGCAATTTGACATTTGATTACTTTGTCGAATTTCCTACCAGCGCTTGCCATGGATATATTTATTTATTTAAATATATCAGTTTTGCATGCGACCTAATACACTTTTTATGTCTATGCTCACGCTCGTACGCCGGTCACATGTCGCACCATCGTTTTTAATTGCACTGCAAGATGTGACACGTATGTCTACATGAGCATCAAGTTTTTAAAAGTTTTCTGCAAAGAGATGTATATTTTATCTGTGAATAATGCAAAAAAGCACATTGCATATTTTCAAATCGCCCGTTTTGCACTTATCTCAAGCAAATTTTCACTTGCATTTCTACACTCGTAATTTTTTCGCTAAGTTTTTTGCACCGTTTTTATTACACAGAAGCAACGCCACGCTAAATTATCCACACCACAGGTCGCTAATTTCAAGATCGTTCAGCATGTGCTCATCAAAATCCAGATTCAAATTTCTGCCGCGCAAACAATAAATATCTTTAAAAACTTTTCGCACGTTCAGTGCCCGCGCTTTCTTGATGTCTATGATGAGCGTGCAGGTGGCCAACGCGAGTGGTGGCTTCAGGGTGCCCGGATCCGGCCACAAGTTGGTCTGATTTAGCTTTGTGTTTTTTGTCGTCATTTTGTTTTTGTTTTCATTTTAACCTCACTTTATCTCACATATTCCTTTCATCTACACCAGTCCAATAACGCATCTTGCCAAGTGGGAAATTTCGAAACAAATATTTTAGGTGCCCCGTCTGAAAATGGCAATGTAGCTTTAAAAAAAAAATTTTTTTCTAAAGGCTGATTTTCTAAATCAGGTAATCAAAATTATTATTGGTTATCATGCGTCCATTTCTGTGTACTAGCCTAGCTAGTGTAACTTCTATACTTTTTCACTGTATACTACTCTCTTGAACCATTAAAATATTTTAAAGTGTTCATTTTTATTATGATTGAAGCAGCCTCAAAAAATTTCTACAATGTGTTTCAGGGGTCTCCAACAATAGGGTCCCCCAACTCGGTTTAGCTATCTACTTATCTGGAGAAAATTTTGAGCGATTTTTACTGAAAATCGCTATTTTTAAAAAACTTTTGTTTTATTTATTTAAGTACATGACATTTCACACGGCGCGTGGCCCCTGTTGAAAATCGTTATTTGGCAGGGTGCGGTAATGGTCTCTGGTGTTTTGTTTATTTAAATAATTTTAACCACTTTTCACTCATCATTTTGACTGATCATTTTGGATCACCTTTCACTCATCACCATTTTTAGTTGATCATTGTAAATGTGAAATTATTATTTTTATCTAACTCCGCTCGTTTGAAAGCTCCCTCCAGCGCGACAATGACAACTCCTGTACTTTCCATAACATTCACTTAAAAAGCGGCCTCCCACAATGTAAGGGGAATGCAATTTATGCGGTGCGGCGGTGCAAAAGCTCGAAAAACGTTTTTCCAATTTCTCAGCTAAACAACACTTGTAAGCGCAGATGCAGCTTCCAGCTTTTCTACTGTCCATCATCAAGACGTGCGATCAAAAACGCGCTGTTTTGTGCTATGCATTCTTGTGTTGCAGTTTTCGCTGCAAAAATTCCCCCGTTGAAAGTTGAGTGTGAATGGAGTGTTTGATGTATCAGCATGGAATTAGCCACCGTGTGTCGTTGAGATTGATCCATATCCGGAAAATTGATCATTGTCGAATTTTTTTATTATTTAGAGGTGTTTCATAAGTAATTGATTTACGACAGTCACTGGATATCATTTGTCCAATTTACATTTGTCAGACCTCCATGAGGTGACCTCCTTATCGCCCAAGAGCACACAACAGAAACTTTGCGAAGAAACTCGTACCCGTCTTTTCCCCAAGTTCTGGGCCAATGGCCCTACACACACTAGTTTTCGCCGTGACCGATGTGAAAGCTGAAATGGCGACATGGCGACATCCAGCCTACCTACTCCTTTTGTATGCTATATGTGTTTTAGTTTACAAATTTTCAAATTTTAACTTTCATTAATTTAAATTCAAATTTAAATAAAATCAAATCATTCAACTGTGTTCATTAATTTGCATTTGAATACATTTCAGTTTTCACACGAAGTCACGGTGAAACTAGTGTGTGTAGGCACAGTGTGTTTCCTTGGCTTGGGCGACAAGTATGGCGATAAAATCGTTTGCAATTGTTGTTATTTTGTCTGCGAAAGTTTCCATCAAACTCCAGTGGTGGCCAAAAAGGGCGCTGGAAGTTTTCGTTTATGTATTTGGTTGCAGGTGTTCAATATAAATGCATTTAAGTCTGTAATTAATTTTCATTTTTATCTCTAAAAAATTCGGCCCATAAAACACACATTCGCAGACATTGCGGCACAGCGCACGTATCCTACAATTGACTTTTGAAAGTAGTAAGATCATCTGGTTGGCACTTGTCGCCTGTCAGACCCCAAGCGCCAACAATTGATTCATGCATTTCAAAGTTCTCGCTTCATGTTTTCGCATGCGCTGCTGCTATCGTGGTGACAGGGCTGCCACAGCGGTGCTATGGGTGCAAACAACCATCTTAATCGTAGTTGTATTTACGAACTGTGGAAATTACCCCAATTTCCAGTTTTCTGAGATCACTGAATAACCGGTTTGGTTTGGGGTAGGGTCCAAACGGGATCCCGATCCCGACACTGAATCCCGAGATATTTCATGGTCCCGATCCCGAAGCCCAAATCCCGATCCCGGTCCCGAAATCTCGAAATCGTAATCCCGATCCCGCAATTTTTCAAATTCCCCTCCCGATCCCGAAACCCCAATCCAATCCCGATCCCCATCCCGAAAACTCAAAAAACCAATCCCGATCCCGAAAAGTCAATCCTGGGGCCAGTCCCGCAAGTTGACAAGTGCTTGACTCTTGCACTTTACCTTGACTTTGTTCTTCACTTTTTACTTAACTCTTGACTTTGCCACTTGCGGAACCGACGCCAGGGGGCAGTCCCGAAGTGTCAGTTGTGTATCCAAATCTACTTTTGTATCTAAATCTTGTGTTCGACATAAGCTTTCGGTACACAAACATAAGATTTGATACACAACTGGCACTTTGGGACTGCCCCCTGGTGCTGTTTCCGCAAGTGGTAAAGTCAAGAGTAAAGTGAAAAGTCAAGAACAGAGTCAAAAGTAAAGTCAAGAGTAATGTAAATACTTGTCCACTTGCGGGACTGGCCCCTGTTTACCCTAGTTGGCGGTCCGGTAATCTTGTGAAAAGCGTTATAATTTTCAAAGGAACAGTTCACAAATGATTCACTATTTGCAGCCAAAGCTGTTCCACTCATTGCCGGCTATCTTATCTAAATTAAATGATTTAATATTGAAAGTGTCCACAGCGCACCCATAGCATAGCACCAATGCGACGCAACGCAATAATTCCTACTCCACTAGGTAAGCCCCGCCCATTTCACCATCCGAATTGACCTAGAAACTTACTGCAACACTTTACCTAAATCCACCATTTCAGTCGTTGTATTTAACATTAAACGTGGCGTTAACTACGGTGCCACATTGGCGCGGCCGGCCGCAGCGGCTGCCACCGGCGATTGCAGTTGCTTCTGAGCCGTCCATCAGCTAAGCACAGTGCACGCGCATCGGTCGGTCTTTGGCACAGTGCCAAGTGAATATATGGTTGTGCGGGCACTGATGACGTCAGGGACGTATCCAGGATTTTTGAGCGGGGGGGGCTGCTTGTTTACGGGGGCCGGCGAACGGGGGGGGCTCAGCCCCCCCCTAAAATTTTTTCCCTATATAGGGACGAAAAGCGTTTTGGCGCTAGCGCCATACAAAGGCGCCACGCCATGGCGCTATTGGCGTTGGCGCCAGCGCCAGGAACCGCTTTTTATGTCTGTAAATATGGATACATATACGGCGAAATTCGCAAAAAATGTGTTCATTTCCAAGGATATTGGTTTACAGCGGTCAATCCGCTGAAAATACAATGTATGGGGAAGGAATTGCGCGCTTGCGCGGAAAATTTTTAAGAAACATCGAAAAATATACATAAAAAGTTGCATTTTCCGGGACTTTTTCGGTCTCACCCCGGGAAGGGGGGGGGGGCTGCAGCCCCCCCCCCCGCCCCCCCCCTGGATACGTCCTTGGATGACGTTGGAACGGTCGAGGTATCGATAAGCTATCGATTGAATATATTGGGCTGTAGCGTAAGTTTTTACCGTTTCCCCATCGCATTTCATTGGATCATCCTGGAGGATACTAGCGCGTTTCAGCCGGCTCTATAAGCTGGATTTATAAGCTTAATTGAAGTGTAAAAAATTTCATGAAATTGAACACATAAAAGTGGATCCAGTACTAATTAATTTTTTTATCATGTCCGAAACAGCATGCACCGTCGCCGTTTCCGGGGTTACCAATTTTTCAATGAAATCCGATGTAAAATCATTTGGAAACAAAGTCGGATATGTGTAGTATCATCCACTTTTGTGTAATCACTTTCGCGGTAAACTTTTGTTCTTGAATTTTTCATCGAGTTGCAATTACAGCTCATACACCCCAGCTGAAATCTCACGATCCAGGAGGATTCGATGAAAGACGATGCGGAAACGGTAAAAACTTATGCAACAGCCCAGTAGAATGCGAGCATTTTTGATCACATATCGACATCTGAAACGCTGAAACAGTATCGAATATCGACATCAAATATCGAGATGTCGAGTATACTTTATAGGGCCCACACACGCTAGTTGACATCGACACTAAATGTCAACTGGTGCCGATCCCCATTCAAAGCTTGCTGACGTGTGGATGAACGACGTTCAAACGCAATCTTTGAATTAGGAAAGGAACCAGTTGACATTTGATTTCGATGTCAACTAGCGTGTGTGGGGCCATATCGACTATCGACATCGAAAATTCAAACAGCACATCAAATGTTGGTGTCACCAATTAGATCGTTCCAACCATCTCGACCCATGTCGCGTGCGCCAGCACCAAGGGTCGCATCACTGCGCAGCGGGCTGACCAGGGGCGGGCGGCGGCTGCGCGGCTGTCACTCGGCGGCCGCGTTGACCGGCGCGCTAGCGGGCGCCGCGCCCACCGTCGCAGTCGCCGTTGGCGCCGCCAACTTGCCCGCGGCGCCCGCGTCGCTCCGCCGCGGCTCCAGCCTGGTGTCGGCCGGCGTGATGCTCACCGAGGCGGTGTGCACCGGCGGCGGGGCCAACATCCACCAGGGCAGGCAGAAGCGCTCCTACGACAAGAAGCAGTTGAGTCAGAACTTGGAGCACAAGCAGCAGATCAAGGACAGGGACGTCCAGCAGCTCAGGGAGAGGGACGCGTCCGTTTGGGTGCTGGATTTTTTTCATTGTGTCATTTTTATTTGCATGTGTTCTATCATTAGCATGCCCAATGTGAATAAATATGGATTCCTCACATCCTAATAACAGTACTCAGGTATCTTTCTACCCTAAGTGAACACTGGTTACTCGTACGTTTTGAGAACGTTCTATTGCGTGTTGCATTCTACACAATGTGCTTGAGGTAATTTGGTTCGTCTCCCTTTCAAGTAATGAGGAAAGAGTTGCTTATATGGAGAAATACGTGTGCCAAAAATACAGACATTATCCAGGGTGATTCATTCTAGACGCAGCATTTTTGAATTGCTGTGAATGGCAATAATGGGTAATTAAAAAAACACCGTTTAGTTATAAATTACAACAACATAATAAAAAATAAATAATTTAGTTTGTTTCGTTTTTTGAAAGATGGATACCTGTTTTTTGCTGTTGTTTTTTGCCAAAAACACTTTAATTACACTGTTTTTCCCAACGAGCAACAAATTGTGCGTTAAATTAAATTAAAATTAAGCCACAAATGCGTGAATGCATGTGTACTGTATAAATACGTCCATTTTTACAATCTATTCACTATATTTCCTTTGATTTGGGGGACTGGAGATTTCATATAACTAGAACGATTTTGGTAGATGATGGCAGTGGGGTTTTTTTAGCGGTGGCGTATTGGAGGAATATTACACCCAAAATGACTTATTTTTACACATTTTTGTCCATTTTCACTTTCAAAATCACTAGTTCATGTCCCTTATTGCCTAGTTTCAGCCTTCAAAATTTTAGGTGCCACTCATTCACAGTTTACAAATTAAGTACCACTAATCATGGAGAATGCAGAGATGTGTTACACATTTTTAAAAATCCAGTCAACCAAGGAAAAGTTTTGAACAGATTTTTGCTTTGTGTCAACATTTCAGCTTGACAAATTCCAAACTGATCAACTGGTGGCATTTTTAACTAAGACGATTTAGTATCAATCACCATGCACACTTACTTTGTACTGTTCAGCTGTCCTGCTACCTCATATTGTGTGTATAATTCCGAGTAGCCGAACATGCTATAGTTGTTTGCGAAAGAATGTTTAAAAACACCTTCGGCGGTTTAGTCGCTATTATTCATCTGCTATTTATTTCCAAGTGTTTATTTCCATCTGCCTTGTTCGATTGGTTTGATCTAAAAAGCTTCATTATTCATCCATGCTAATTCAAAGTCGCCGCGTGGTATTGGGATCATGTATAATGCACTGGTCTCAGTGTCTGCCCAACACTTCGATATTCTCAGGTTTGAGTCATTTTTACGTATATTGCAGAGGCAAACCATTGTGACTGCGCGCGCTAGTTTACAACCGAAATTTCGAGAACTCGGAAATCAGGTTTGAACGCTTTTGAGTTTCTATAATGAAATAACCGTCAACTATAGTTGACGAAGATTCAAATACTAGAAAAATCAAGTGCATTCAAATTAGATTAATGAGTTATTCAAATTTCGGTTGAAAACTAGTGTGCGCGACGCCCCTACATTTCGGGCCAGGCTCATTACGCACATAAACTCGTTACGCACATGCGCCCATTACGCACAGGATCAAAACCCACCACGCACAGATGCCCGTTACGCACACAACTGGGGCTGTGTGCGTAACGTGCCCTGTGCATGGCGGGTTTCTGTGCTTATCAGGTGTATGTGTGCACCGGGCAGAGGATTAGTGAGCGTGACGGGCATAGGGGATTTTGGGGTAGCATTTTAGGGGGTGGGGTCCGTCCACAAACACGTGTTTATAACACGGGAACGGCTTGGTGAAAAATGTTGAAATTTGGATATAATATTGCTTCAAGTCGGGGCTACTTACAAGTCTGAGGAAATTTCGCTACGACCCCTCTGACTGGAGATAGGGGGGTCTATAAAGAGGTGGTTTTTGCGAAATTTTTTGGTGTTGCTCAGAACATGTTAACTTTGCACGGCAATAAATCGGTGATTTGTCAACCGATTTTTGTCATTTTACTTTTAAAATGATCACAAATGTTTGGAAAGTTCAATTCTGAGATCAAATCAGTGATATTCATATGTGTATATATTCATTTGGCCAAATTTGCGGCTGTAACATTTCGGGCAAATTTTTTTTAGACATGCTATCTTATACTCCTAATCGAAAGAAACTAAAAATAAAAAAATGAGATCGATAGCTCCTTCCAATCAAAAGTTTTAGCACTTCAAACTTTCGCCTCTTATAGACACAAATGACCACATGAAGAACAATGCACGCAACTTCAAGACTCCATAAATTTATCTGAACCATTTCGTGGCCAATTTTCATGTTGTTGTTGGCGCATTGTTCATGTAACAAAAGCATGGTCATAAGCGTCGCTCGCACACAAACTCGGTATGCACAGAAACTCGGTACGCACATGGCATCAGCTATGTGCGGGGCGAGTTTCTGTGCGTACTGAGTTAACTTCTGTGCGCAACGGGCCTATGTGCGTGCCGAGTTTCTGTGCGTACAGCTACAGGCTCCCTACATTTCACTTTGCCGGGACGGCCCGTGTAATGTGGTGAGGTCATAACCATCGCTTATTCTTGTGTGCATAAAGCATCGTAACCATGGCCCATTTCTACCCAAGTATCGACAGTGTCACAAAATCTGCCATTCATTTAGTCAACTAGTTGTTCACTATTTATAGATATTTATAATGACGTCAACGAAACACTTTTATTCAACAGTTTTATTTTTCATCTATCCACTTCATTCCATCTATCCATATTGACTTAATATCGTAGCTAGGTACTTTAATATAGATTTTGTGAACTTCACCTTAGTATTTATACATTTCCACCTACCTATACGTTTCATGGAGTGCAGGGGTAGAAAAGGGGGGTTGGGTGGTACCCCCCCCCCCCCGAATCGTCCAGCTATCTATCTATCTATCCCGGATGCCGCTCAGTTATCTATCTATCCCAGACACAAAATTTTGGGCTACTATTCCCTAAATCCCCCCCCCCCCCCATCGGCCAACTACCTACCTATCTGGAGCGATTTTTGAGAAACTATACCACAATTTTCGCTCAAAATCGCTATTTTTCATACTTCTTATAGATTTTCACTCCCAAAATCACTAGTTCATGTCTCTAACTGCTATTTTCAGCTATTTTAGTACTATATGTGCTTATATACCCATTTTTAGCCATTTTTCACCTACTTTTAGCGATTTTTCTCCCTTTTTCCTTCTATAACTCGAAATAGCCTATATATTGAACCCCCGCGAACCCCCCCCCCCCCAACCCCCTCCCGCCCCCAAAATTTTTTTTCAGCTGTCTATCCCCCCGGAGGAGCGATTTGCTATCTATTTAACCCCCCGGAGGGTCAAAATCTAGAATACCCCTGATGGAGTGGCGCGTTTCTCTCACGCGCCCCAAGTGCTGCTTGAGTGACTGAGTATCAATTCTAATTGCCTTTCCAATTATAGCAGTCGTTTCATCATTTCACAATAGATTACTTTGCGCTGAGCACATTGCAATGCGCGGTGCACTGCGCGTTATATTTCTTATATATATAACGCGCTGAGCGCACACCTTACGATGAAATCTACCGTATCCCATCTGAATAAAGGAACAACGATAAAAAAAATTTATTATCATATTTATCACATTGCTTCCAATTAAGGTGAATTTAATCCAGTTTTTTATGTCATTTTCATGTTCTTATTGATCAAAATATGGTATCATTAATTGTATCATCATTCTGTCTGCCCAGTTTACATACAAATATCTAAATAGACAGGCTATCGTGCTAGTATCATTTTGTCCCGTCCATTCGAGTCACGGCAGCGCGGCCGCTAGCCCCGCACGCAGTCGCTCTAATTGCGAACGCGCCCCGCCGCTAATTTTCACACTTTTTCTCGATACGAACCATGTGTGATTGGCGAAACGTGGAAAATTTCGTTCGTCTGGCTGCAAATACCTTGTTTCATGTTTATATTTAGAAACAAAAACACGTTTGTAAACTAGTTTTCGAAAAATATACAAATTACGGGGTTAGGGGAGGTAGAAGTTTTTTTCAAAGTTTTTTTTCAAAAAAGTTTTTTTTACGCAAGCATCGAAAACCGTTTTTTTTAACCTCAGCAAAATTTTAACTACTCATTACTAATTTTTGTGTTTTGTACCCAAATACACATTACCATATTTTGGTGGTTGCTTTGATTGGTTTGAAGCATCTTTGTGTAAAACTCCAATTTATTTCGTGCTATTGTGAGATTACAAGCTGTGATGTTAGCTCATAACTATATTTGGGAGATTTTCGTTTTTTTCGTTGTTTTTTCAAAGAAGTTTTTAAAAAAACAGGGTCGTTAAACAACTTTTCCCACCCCTATTACGAATGTATTTAAATCCGTGAAAAAAGTCAAACGTTCGTCCGAGCGTCATTTTTGGTTAGCCTCCATCGCCGGTCGTTAGCCACATCGCATGTTATCAGATATTGTGCATGTTCGCGGTGCTTATACTCACTCGAGAGCATGCTTTACAGATTACCATAATTTGACAAATAAACTGCCTGATGCACCAAATTTACACCGATAGTCGAAATAAATATGGGTAAAAATGTAATAAGAGAAAAAAATAAAATTTTGATTCTCTCATTGGATTGAATAAATCAGATTTCAATAAAAAAATAAAATTAGCATTTAATAGAGTATAACCGACCCGAATTTCTATTTACGGGCTCATCTCACTGATACAAGCACACCTACTATGTGATCCTATTTGCACGGAGATCGAACCCTGAATACTCCATCTGTAAGGAATACACGCAGGGTCGATTGCAGATTGTGCTCGAATGCATCACCTGTGCGTGCTCGCCGCTAACACAATGCCAGCTTATGTTTATGTATTTACAATTCGATTACATTTCAAGACACTAGGTAGAGAAAAGACGGTGTCCTATGTTTGAGGCCGTATGGGTTTTATTCCTCGAAATATTTATTGCTAGCGGCCACCATAAATCCGCTATGACATTTTCTCGACATATCATTGGACTCGAGAATTAGCCAGTGTGAAATTTGGGGAAAATACGATGAAAATGTTAATCACGTTAAGAATCGTGTAACCCAGATGTGAACACTTTCAAGTCACTGGCATTTTTAAAAGAAAAATTCATTTGGTGACAAATATCGACTACACTGTAGATTTTCAGTTCTGTTGTGTATTTTACTCTGTGTCTGGCACAGACTAGGGTTGAAAAAAAAACGTTTTTTTAACTCGATGTTTGTTTGTTTTTAAACGTTTTTTTTTAAAAGCTCCCAGATATGACCTAGTGTCAACATATATAGGTATATCAGACACTGGCAATACTCTGATGTTAAATATGACCATATAATGGCTGTGGAGCCATGGGATAGCATTATAAGTGGTGATTTGTGTCAAAAATATCCATTTTTCGTCGACATATCGTTCGTATATTGCCTTATAGTCGAATGTTCGTGACTTCAGGTAAAGTTTGGCACGGAATGGTGATCAAACAATGTTATAAAAGGAGGTTGTTACTTTGGGAGTGAAGTTACACACTGTGGAGGTACATGGAAGCACATTACCTCAATATTATATATTACAGCAACATATGTCAGCTTATTCACCCATGGTAGCACATAGAAATGGATGTTTTGATACTAAAAATGCAACAAAACCAATGAAAACAACCACCAATGTCAATTTGTGTGTGAAATTGCGCGCTTGCGCGCAAAAATTTTGCAAAATACCTAGTGCTTAGTACTAAAAATTTCGGCCGATGTTTTTTTAAAAAAAAAACATTTCGGACGTCATTTTTTTTTTTTTTAAACGTTTTTTTTATAAAAAAAACGTTAAAAAAAAAACATCGGCCAACCCTAGCACAGACTCGTTTTTTTGCCTGAAAGTTTTACTTATCTTATTACAAAAGCAGTATACATCAGCTCCCAAGTTTGTTTTTTCGTTTGGTTTTCATTCGGCCCTGATTTTAAACACATTTGGCAACTAAATAGGTATGTGTAATAAAAATATCATCGTATCAACGTCTACACGTCGACTAGCTGAAACTGTGTGTGTCAATAGCACACTGCCCGGTGCTGCAGAATTTTCATTAAATTTTTTTGTACAGAGTTGAACAGTTACTTACTGGAAGCGTGATGTGTTCCCTCAGGCATGTATTTAAATATATCACCTGCCGTAAAACCCTCCCCAAACTAGGGTGTCAACTTTCCGAAAAACTTTCCCGTTTTCCGAAGGAAAAAATAATTCCGATTGCCGGTCATAAAATGTTTTATTTGTTACCGGATTTTATCATTTCCTGACTCGATTTTCTGTTTTTCCACCTCATTTTCCATTTTCCGGCTCAAATTTCTGTTGTTGTTTTTTCTTCAGAATATTGCCAACATTTGTCTGAACTGTATTATATCTTTTTGTACCAGGGTATTTTTTGTTACACTTCACTCAAAACAACACCTTAGTCTCTCATATTTCCTAGTTTCAGTTGTTTGTGTGCCTTCTGACTAGTTCCTACGTATCCAAATTAAATGAAAATTTAAAAAAAAACTGTTCTGCTTACTCGGTGCAGAGATTGTGTACTGGCGCTGATTGGAGTTATCCACACAGCCTTTTTTGTGACTGTGAGTGGCCAAAGTTGACATCACTTGTCGATTTACTGATGATGTGTGATGTGGGGGTTTTCAACAGCTTGTATCAAAGGGCACTTTCACTTTGTGAGCGGAATGCACAACACATTTTCGTGGTAAGGCTGACTGTATTTTCACTATAGAATTCTACGTAGTGATGAAATAGTGGAGTGGTATTAGTCCCGTAGAGAAAATGATGTGTGATTGAAAAAGATCACAAACCAAATTTCCATTCTTTGGCGTGATATTGTCGTGTTGCTTCCGTTCAGGTACATAGAGCAAAAGTAAAAGAACAGTGGCGAAATAAATAGTTGATTGATGAGCTACCACAGTAAAAGCCAAAATGGCAAATGTAAAACACTGGGCACAGTATTGAATAGAGTACAATGTAGTGTGACTACAGCACAAACCTGCATGCAAGTTCAGTTTTGGTAACTGTTCTGTTTCTGGAGAAACATCTGCAAATTTTTCTGTTTCCATGCAAATTTCACTTTCCATTTTCAAATTTTCGGCAAGTGTAACACATAAGCGTTTCCCGTTTCCGGCAGGTGCAAAAAATTTTTCCATTTCGGTTTTCCGTAAAAAAATACCCTTGACACCCTACCCAATTGCTTGCATTCGCTTGCCATCGAAGCAACACAAGCCACACAGAGCAGAAGTCACTACGCGCGAAGTTCAGTTGACGGCTTCCATTCCGGCAGCGCGTAGTAAGCCTGGCCGTCCCCTGGCTGCATGCGCCCGTGTTTGCATAGTGCTGCACCATTGATTATATATCGATGCACACGAGCGGCGCGCCGGTCGGGCGTGCGCACTCAACGGCGACACGTTTCGCAGCCGTGTGTTCGCTGGACATTTCCATGCCCCCTAGCTGTGACTGTTTCGTGAATGACGTGTCGGGGTAGGTAGCGGCAACAGGTTTTCGGAGGCAGTGTTGGCTTTTTGAGGCGGCATCGACTTGACACGGGCCGAGATCGTTTTTGGAAAATTCCGACTTTTTGTCGGAGTCGGTATAAAAATCGGGATTCTCTTCACACTCAATTAGTGTGGAGGTATTTCAAGGATGGGTTTTCTATTTCCCTAGCTCGCTCAGCACTGGGGGTATTTCGAGGGGGTTAATTCCAGGAAATACGGTAACTCAAAAGGAATGTCAGTGTACTGGCTATCATTTGATATAAATAGCTTTTATTTTCATGTAAATATTATCCACCTCTGAGGTGATTTCGAAGAAAAATAGGTGAAATTTGAATTGAACTATTTTTAATTTAATGTGATTTTTTGATCGGGGTGCTTTAAAAATCGATTTTTAACCACTTCAATTGGAAGTATCTGCTTTGAAGCAGGCCAGACTATTTTTTACAATATGTAAATGTATTATTTATGTAGATACATTCGGAGTGAAGCTTTGTGGCATCTTCGTCCCAGTGGTCTATAATCGTCATTTGCGCGGACACGCTCTTCTACGTATTTATATACGGTATTTACTCGAAATGCCCCCCTTGAAATACCCCCCCGTCTGGAATGATATACATCATGTATGCTATGTACATTATATGATAATTGGGACCAATCTGCATCGCTGCTATTCATCGACTAGTTTGTGCAGCGATGCGCGTTGATACGTCCTAATATTTATATCCTCATCGCTTGCATTTATTACCAGTTCTGTATGTAATAATATGGATAGTAAATCGCTCCTCCTGAGGGATAGATAGCAAAAAATAGGGGGGTTGCGGTGTAGAAGGAAAAATGGCTAAAAACAGGTCACAAATCGCTACGAATGTATAACATACAGCGATTTTGTATGAAAATTGGGACAAAATTCCTCAAAAATAGCTTCCAGTGAGATAGATGGCTGGCGATTTGGGGGGAGGGGGGTTCAAGGGATAGTAGCCAAAAAATTTGCCTCGGGATAGATATATAGCTGAGCGGCCCCTGGGATAGATAAATAGCTGAGCGGCCCCGGAGATAGATAGATAGCTGGAGCGTTAAGGGGGTAACCCCCCCCCCCCATACTGAACCTCTGCGGTAAATATATCTTTTTTTGGAGGTGGAGTGGGGGGTAAAAATTCTGAACTACTTACTGAATGAAGAGCTTCATTCCAAAAGTTGACACCTAATAGTTGAAATTTTGACAGATACAAATCACGGCCGCATGAGCTGCATTTTTTCGATCGCACCCCGACGCGAGTGCGCCTCGTTAGCGCGCGGTGTGCAACGCCGTCGGGCCGGCCGTTCCGCCGCGGGACCATTTCAAATTACAGGATACGACCACGGCCGCCAACGCGCGCACTGGCCGGCGGCTTATGCCGCGCGCGTAAATCTGCTTGCAAATCGAAAAATGTGGACACGCATCCGTGGGGATCTGTAACGAGTCCGCCTTTTTATTCTCGGCGTACTCGGGTACCCTGATTTTTATTTTGCGTCTGCTTTAACTCACTGCTCACTATTTTTTATCGCAGAGTTTTTTAAAAAAAGTGTTAGAGCGGTGATTATCCGTGAAACCAAATTCCTGTCATTAATTGAATGGGGGAAATTTAGTATGTACACTGCCTTCGGAAAAGAGAAAGTACTCAATTCAAATTTAAATTGGCACACTTCAATTTAAATGTTGACCAAACTGTGTGCTCCACAAAGGGTGTTGCCATATTTTGATACGAAAAGTCACATAAAAAGTCGCATCCAGTGATAGTAAGGCAACGCATGTGCATATCGGTCGTATTTATAGGTGGCATGTAAATATGCAGTGCACTGCAAACATGCGCGCAAAGGCGCAGCGATACAATCTGCTGCGTTGCTCTGCTATTTACCTGGTCTCTTGCTTTACATCCGCTCAATGTATAATAGCTTCATGTGTAGTTTTGATGAATGGTGCCCATTTTTGCTACGTTGTCTTCATCACGATTTAAGCAAAAGTCAAATGGCTAATGTTGAACTGTTCTTGAAGAACTGTATTTTGTACTTGACTTGACATTTTAGTTCGTGTAATTTTGAGTTTGACTTTATTCTTTATTTGTTCATGTGTCGTATTTACGTAAATTGTGTACGAGACGTGTTCACAGCAATGGATACTACAAATATTTAGCATCCCATCAAATCCATGTTACTATTTGCTTATATGACATCCATATCTAGATAATGTTTCACTTCTTTGTATTCATACAATACAAGTTTCTCAACCTGCACGTTACGTCATTAATAACCTTGCAATTCTGCGCTCAATCCAATGGCTATATAAGTTGATTGAAATTAATCCCTTTGGCATTTCCCTCGCTCAGACGGATAGGTCCATCCTCGATTTATTCGAGCCCCTATTCATCGGTTATGCCCACAATTTGGACAGAGGTAACTTTATTGAATCAGTCACATTTTCAAGTGCTAACTTGAGGCTTGGGTTAATTTGCTACTCATTTTTATGCCGGGTACGTACACGTAGCATTATTCAACATGTTTCCCGCCATCGGATCGTCAAATACCTCGAATGAGATGCCAGTTAGCATGATGAGGTGAGTGATTTTTGAAATCCCGCCTGAAATGTTTAAATCCGTTGCCAAATTCGTTGTTTCTCATCTGTAACTATTCGTGTCTTTTTTTCAGATTGTTCACAATCATTATTTATTATTTATTTTTCACTTATTTATTTATATTTTATTTATCACTTTGAGATCGCAAATATCGCGACTCTTTGATATCTTACTTATCATGTCCAATATGCAAAATTCTATTATTTCCTGTCAGAGGTCTTAAGGATTTTTCGTCGGGGTTCGCTGGGGTTCAGTATACCTACAAGCTGTTTCTAGGTGTAGAAAGCTGAGACGAGGAAAATCGCTAAGAATGGGCTAAAATAGCCAAAAAAGTACAAATAGGAATATTAGCCCAAAATTTATGCTTTTGAAGGTGAAAATTGGCAAAAAGGTGAAAAAAAAGCGATTTTGTGTTGAAATCACACAACATTTTTGGGATAGATAGATAGCTGAGTGGCGTCTGGGACACCTAGATGAATAGCTGGCTGATGTTGGGGATAATCTTCCCAGCTTACATCCATTGGAGACCCCTACTCTCAATATATGTAAAAATTGGTTACTTTTATTTCTTAAATTTCACTCACTGGTTACTAAGATTATTTCTAATGTTTTATGATTATTAATAAACGGATTAAAAACGCCGGCCATCCCTACCAAGTGCATTCCAACCATAAATATGAAATAAGGAACCTGTGTCCCTGCGACCCATTTCTCCAGAATGCTTAACAAGCAAATATGTGCATGTGCGTGTACATATGTACGTTCGGGCGTCACTATTCGATTTCACCCAAGTATATATGCTAAATAGATGGGCGTTTTTGGCGCGCGGCGGCCGGTGTTTGCCGCGCTACCGGAGCGAGCTAATGCGACTAGCCGCAATGATGCATGCGTTCCGCGACCGGCGCCCCGCATTTCCCCTTGTCTTACGTAAGCGCCACCGGTTTGGGGGGGATTTGCCCGCGCCTGATGTATGGCATTAGTTAATGTTATGACACCGTGATCGATGGAAGACACTTTTGCTGTTGCACGGACAAAGTGCGCAATCAGTGCGGTGCGCGGTGTTCGCGTCACGGAGTCGAGCTGGTGCCAGTCCCGAACCCTGTAAAATGCCCTGTAACGTTTGCCATTTTACCGGGCATTTTACATGACTTTTGACACTTTGCATGACATTTGATATTTTACAGGGTCTGAGACTGCTAGACGGTAGGCCGATCCTATTTAACATTTTACAGGCCATCCCAGGGACGTATCCAGGATTTTTGAGCGGGGGGGGCTGCTTGTTTACGGGAGCCGGCGAGCGGGGGGGGCTCAGCCCCCCCCTAAATTTTTTCCCTATATAGGGACGGAAAGACGTTTTGGCGCTAGCGCCATACCAAGGCGCCACGCCATGGCGCTATTGGCGCTGGCGCCAGCGCCAGGAACCGCTTTATATAGATGTAAATATGCATACATATGCAGCGAAAGTCGCAAAAATGTGTTCATTTTCAAGGATATTTGTTTACAGGGACCGATCCACTAAAAATACAATGTATGGGGAAGAAATTGCGCGCTTGCACGCAAAATTTTTAAGAAACATAAAAAAAAGTATAGAAAAAATTGCATTTTTCGGACTTTTTAGGTCTCACCCCGGGAGGGGGGGGGGCTGCAGCCCCCCCCGCCCCCCCCCTGGATACGGCCCTGGGCCATCCCCTTGGGTAGTCGCCTACCTGTGCAGTCGTGCTTCTGTCAACTGACCACAGTTTATTGACAAATATTGAAATTCTCCCCTATTTTCACATTCTATTCCATCACAAATATCATCAAGTGTTTGATACTATTTATTTATTTATCTACGCAAATGCAATTGACTCTCCAGGCTGCGGCCGCGCCGCAGTTGTTTTTTCGTGCGTGCGTGAATGTAACGCAAGTTGGTGGGATGAAACTGGACGCGTTTTATGTGAAATCGGAGGTTTCGCCGTTTTATAGCCCAGTCGATGCCGAACGTCTGGCCCCGGACCGACGTTCGGAACTGATACAATTTTGACAGAGGCCTAGCTGCCGGTACAGCGACGCACCGGCATCTGGGTGGAAAAACTGGGCATTGGGATGAATGGATCGGTGCATGCGACTGCTTTCGTGCCGCCGCAACCGTTCTCCGAGCCGTTCGAGTCGCCCGCGCTTTTGCCCGGCTCATCGAGTTGCCGTACCGGTCGCACCGCCAGCGGTGGCGAAAATGACCGTACCGGAAATTGTCGAAAATCTACCGTACCGCACAGTGATGTGTGGACCGGGAATTCATGAACCGCGGTAGGGTTCAAACGATATGACTTTTCGATATCGATATTCGATATTCGATATTTTTTTCTGAAACTCGATATTCGATATCGATACGATATGGAACCTCGATATCGATATTCGATATTCGATATTGAAAAATGGTCGATATTCGATATTCGATATTTCGATATTTTCGATATTCGATATTGCGATTTGCTTTTGGTATAGCAAGGCATATTTCAAGTGGCATATTGTATTTTCATGTGGTTGCACACATGGTTAATCATCTCTTTACTGAAATGTGTATGTTACATGTGATTTAAAAAGGTTTACATCAGTCAAAAGTAGAACATGGAAGAAAAACATGATGAACCAAAGTGTATCAGACAAATAACAATTGGTAGATATTACAGTTCATACTTATAACCTAATTGCTTAATGGCATGTTGCAAAAAATAGCATATCAGCATTTTCTAGCTCCAAATTTAGCACTCCAACAAAAATAACATTATAAATACTGTACTTTTACTCATCAGATACAATACTATAAGCAAATCAGATCAATCATAAATATGTCAAAATGAAAATGATAACTTAATTTAGGGACACAATACAGGTTCGATATATCGAAAAAATGGTCGATATTAGATATCGATATTCGATATTTTTTCAAAATTTTCGATATCGATATTCGATATTCGATATTTTTTCAAAATTTTCGATATCGATATTCGATATTCGATATGAAAAAATGGTCGATATCCGATATTCGATATTCGATACGATATATCGTTTGAACCCTAAACCGCGGTACCCTTCCCCTTTTTGACTCTGGTCGCGGTCGGCCGTGGCTGTGTAGTTCGTGCGTGCCCCTCCTCCCCGACCTAATCAAACCGCACCCGCTCCGTCTATGCGAAAACAAGGGGCCGCGCCGGTGCGCGTCCAACGCGGCACAAAACCGGCCCTTTGGTAGCCCGATGCTAATTTCGTCCCGTGCAGCGCCGCGGCTGAGAGCCGCCCCGTTCTTTTCGAAAGAATTCGACTCAACGTTGCGGCTTTCGCGAATGCGGCCCAGCTGGGCCGGCCTCACGCATACGTATTGGATTTCGAAAGAAATCTTATTTATACTGGTATAATCGCGTTTGAAAACTCGCCGAAGTGCGAAGTGCGCGCATCGCCGCCGGCCCGTGATCCGTTTAGGCGGCCGCGGCGGCGGGCCGCGTGAATGAAACTCGCCCCGCTGGTCGACCTGCTCGCCGTGGACGTGGCGCCGCGCGGGTTGGAAAAGCCCTGTTACATTTACTAGTAGAGTGCAAAAAGTGTGCATCTGGGGCTGTGTGGAAACGCGGCGAGGTGCAGCCGCCAGCGATCGCCGCGCCTCGCCGCCGGGCCAATGCGTTGTCATTCATCTTGGCACCGGCCTGTCAACGCGATAAAAATAGCCTAACCCGCGCTTCTCCGCAGTGTGTTGCTCGCCAGGGGACAGGCTGAGACCCTGTAAAATGTCAAATGTCATGTAAAATGCTCGGTAAACGTGTTTGCCATTTTACCGGACATTTTACATGAATTTTGACAGTTTGACATTTTACAGAGTCACGGACTGGCATGAGATCAGCCTCTTGTCCCCATGTTGCTCGACCCGTTGCCACAGTGACCTGTTGACTGAACATGAGGCCAGCCGTATTTCGACAAAACCTAGCGGCGCACTGCACTTTAGCTTGCCGCGCCACGTTCTTGCCTAGCCACTTACTTGTAGCCTGAACTCGGTGCATGGTCACTTGTGCCGTCGCTGCAGGGCGCATGCTTTCGACGCAGGTCACCCTAATGAGTTGCAGCTCGCAACTGGCTCCTCTCCTTTGTCTGTTTAGCTGTGACGCGGCGCTTCATAACGCCCGACTCTCTGGCAACTGCGCGACACTTGGTGCCGTCCCGGTGTCTGCCGAAAGCTTATTTATTTTTTTGCCGCTTCTGAAACTGAAGGCTACTTTTCTTACCGGCAATTGTTTGGCACTCTACTGCATTTCCTACGCAAATTTAGGCAGCTGCGTGGCGGCGTACATGGACTACTGTGGGTGTTTTGAATGTGGCGCCCATCGCTGTCAAAGTTGCTCATTTCCAATTATTTCAGGCCTCATTAAAATGCTAAGCTAATTGGTTCTACGCACACAAGTTTACAACCGGTAAACTAAGCGTTTAGTAAACTCATAAATCATTTTGAACGGCATCTGGAGAGTTCCGTTCATACCGTACTTCCTCGAAATACCCCTCTCGAATTACCCCCAGGTGTTTTCAAGCTGAGGAAAAATACCACCCTCTCGAAATACCCCCGTCTGGAATGATGTATGCAATATACATTATGTATTTATTGATGGGAGTTTGCATTGCATATAATTATATGCTAATTTGTGTACAGATGTATGTCAATATGTCCCGATATATTTATCCTATTCTCTCACGTTTATTACCGGTTTTGGATATGAAAAAGCGTATTATTTACTATGAATTTCACGAAAATTTGTGACGAAATAATAACACCCCCCCCACTCGAATAAGCCCCCTCGAAATAACCCTCTCAAAATTTCCACTCTGAAAAAATAAACCCCCTGGGGGTATTTCATGGAAATACGGTATTCACTTTTGAACTGAAATTATTCATTTAGTTTATCAGAATGAAGTGTTAGTCAACTACAGTTGATGGAATTTTAAAAAACTCAAATGCATTCAATGATGATTAATGAGTTTACTAAGAGTTTAAAATTTCATTAGTAAACTATGTAGTGTGGGTAGGCATGTTAGGCACACCGAAGCTTGGATGCCCCATCCCTGACAACAAGTTTATAGTACTGGTGGTGCCATCTGCCTTGCAGTACCATGCTTTTTTGAATGTATGATGTTGTATTTGCCATACACTTACTTTTTTATTGTTCTATTTTACATTGTATTACCACATTTCAGTAGGTTTAGGGGTTATTGTGCTGAACCCCTAAACTTCATGTTTCAACCAATATCTATGATTGCCTACTTTGGGATTTAGTTCAGTGGATGTTTTCCCTCAGTTCATTTGCCCTAAAGGGTGGCCCATTAATGAATTTGAGATGTCAAGTCTTTGAGATCCGTGTCGCTGGGCGACGTTGATCAAACAAAAGCGAAATCACATCCAACTCAAACGCATTTCCTCCTGGTCGCCGGCCCATTGGACTTGGCTCTGCCTCACCAAGGTCCATGCCCCGGTCATCCAAGTGAAAATCCACAACGTTCCCTTGCGGCCGGGTGTAGACTGCCATTGCTCTGACCCGTGCCCGCAACATGGTGATCGTACTTCATACATAAAACCCACACAAATCAAACGTGGCAGCATTGCCACCACCGGCGAGAAGCAGTAACGCCAGACAACTCAAGCCGTGGCAGCATCACCACGCACCCGGGCAGCAAACAAAGGCGACAAGCAGTAACGCCAGCAGCCCAAACCGGTCGTCAGGCAGCGACACCGGCAGCAACTAGTCACCGCACCGCATAAGTGCAGCACAAGGCCAACATGCCCAATGACAACGAGACATTGGCAGGGACGTCAGCAAGCACCGACCCCCCCAGAATGGCCAGCCAAGTCACATACACTGAGCGAGAGCTCACAGAAAAAATCAATGAATGGAGCGCAACCACAAACAGATGGGCGCTACTGAATGCAGGAAACGCCATCAACCAGTACAGAGATGACACAATCACCGACAGCAAAATGAAATGGCCAAAATTCAACTCGCCATGGAAAGACGGAACGGACACCCTGGCAAAGAAAGTGTTAAAACTGGCCGAGAGGTATTTTGGTGGAACCAAAGATGGCCACATTACAATGGAAAACCCCGAAGCAGAATTTGACGACGATGCAGACATAGGAAGCACGCCACTGATACGACCAGCCATCCCGCAACAAACGTCATACGTGCCCACACCGCGGCGAGAACTGACAAAGCAGAAACAGTCGGCGGACATGTCAGCAATCCTGGGAGTGATGCAACAAATGCAGCAGCAACTCCAAGACATGCGATTTGACCAGGACCAAAAACAGCAGCAGCTGCAGCAACAAATCGACCAACTTGCAGACCAAAAGCGACAGCAAAGCACCACGACTGCCACAATGGCCACGGACAATGGCCAAAATCGCAGCAGGGACCCGTGGCAATGGACCACAGATGACCGACTCGAGACACTGAACAACGGCACAATTCTGGCAAGAATGATCCAGTATATGGAGATGTACGCTTTGGCACCAAACGACGGATTGCCCAAACTGAGCTCGATCCCAACACCGCAAGATAGAATGAGTGTGGGGCACGTAGCGTCAGCAGCCAACAAGCAAATCAAATTTGACGGCGACCCAAACAGCAACACGGGACCTTTCAAATTTTGGCTGCACATGGTCATGCAGCAGTCCCTGGGGGTCCCAGAAAGCATGCAGCAGCTTTTCTGGAACAACGTGTTCATGCAATGCCTGACGGGAGTGGCGCAAAAAAAGTACATGAGCATCCGAATTGCGCGCCGCCACGACATCTTGTATGTTGTAGACAAATTAATCGGCATGTACAGATTGGACCACCAAGTGTACTCAGTGGCAGACTGGTACAATCTCAAAGCCACGGCAGGAGAATCGATAGTCGAACTACACACGCGGCTCTGCACAGCATTTTACCACATCAGCGAGACGATGTCGGATGACGAACGAGAGCGGATGATCGGAAACAAATTATTCATCGAGGTCCCAAAACTGCTCCCGGCATCGTGCTGGTACATGTGGAAACAGCGCTGGCACGAACGATGCTGCACACTGGACATGGCCGTGGCAAACCTGGAGGCAGCTCGATTAGACATTGAAAGAACACGCGCACAACGCAGAGAAGAACAAAGTCAGCGACCGCGACAAAGATACGGCTTCAACAGAAATTGGCAGTCGGAACGGAGCAGCACTGACCAAAACTGGAGGACAGAATCCAAAGAACAAAGCGCAGAAGCCGAACCAACAGGAGTGCGGGCGACATTTGACCCAGAAACATACAAGGGGCCCTGGTGCACATACCATCTACACCGTAACCCTATGATGCACAGCCCAGACAAATGTTTTGTCAACCCTGATTCACCTGAATTCAAGGCCGACCATGCCAAGACAATCAAGCAGAACATGGCCCATCAGGGGAAAACAGAGGAAGATGCAAAAAGGAGAATGGAAAAGAAGTGCAAGGAAATGAACATAGCACCCAATCCGACAACAGTGAAACCGCCTGCCAGCCGATTCACAGTGCAGGATGTCAATGAAGACTGGGACAGTGACAGTGACAAAAATGAATGGGGAGACTTAGAGGATTGGATGCCCACAATTGCAAGCACAAAATGCCCCAAGCTACTGAGAGACAGAGAACCAGCCTCCCCCGACCCCGTGGCTACGATCATCTTTATGGGAATTCCAATTACAGGCCACATTGACACGGGATGCAACATTGGGCTTTTCATTGAAGATGCAACTCTAGAAGAGGTCTGGGCCAAAGCAAAAGTAGACCCAACCAAAGAGCGCCGAAAATTCCGACCATACGACTGTGGCCATATCCAAACATCCGGGAGCATTGTCAGAGGTGAATGGCTCCGATTCTACGACATGGAGGTCAAACACCAAACACCAGATGGCACATGGCACAAAGACACACTGCCAGCTGTGGTCAAATTGACAGAGTTCCTGCCACAAGTGGACCCATTGCTTATAGGCAGAACAGCAATTTGGGGGAAGCTCCAAGTAGTGCAAACAGCGCACACTGAGCTGGAACGCCTATCAAACAAATTTGAAGAAAACCCGGAAAATCGACTGAAACACCCCGCAAGTGGCCAATCCAGGCCAGAGCCAATTGTGAAGCAGACACGCATCAGTTCAGTAGGTGCAGTGCGGCACCTGCAGGCTGAAAGTGCACCAAAACTCACAAAACCAACCTATTCACCAGAACCCATGCAGGACAGTCAAAGCAACATGAACCCCCTGACTTCAGCCACAGCGAATCTGCCTAGCCACAGGGATGGTAGCCGCACCAGTCCTCTGGAAGTTACACTGCAGAAGCGACGCAACCAACTGCAGCAGATGGTCAAAGTTCTAGATGCAAAATTAAAAGTGGAGCAAGAAAAGAGCAAGCTGGCAGAAATGTCTGCAGTCACCAAGGATACCAGTGACATGCACTTGCTACAAGAACCGGCAGCTTTGATGGGATTGACTTTGTCACGCATGCCAGCAGCAAACAGCCAACCTCCACCACCACCATCTACCCTGTCATCCCCAACCAGTATGCCAGACCACCAAACACCATCAAATCCAGACCAGTTGCACCACTCACTGGGTGTGCCAGCTAAGCAGCAACTACCCGCCAGTTCACCACCTATGGCACTCAATGGGCAGCAGAACCATAAGAAGAAACGCAAGAAACACTCCAGAGCTGCATGATAAAGGACAGTTGTGATAATGGCAGAAGTTTGGTGAAAAAAAATTTTTTTTCTGTTTTCTTTTCATGCATTTTATTCGGATTTTGATATGATTGATTTTGGGTGTTTGTTTGTTTTTGTCAGTTCCCCCGGTAGGGTGAACTTGGGGGGGACTGTTGTATTTGCCATACACTTACTTTTTTATTGTTCTATTTTACATTGTATTACCACATTTCAGTAGGTTTAGGGGTTATTGTGCTGAACCCCTAAACTTCATGTTTCAACCAATATCTATGATTGCCTACTTTGGGATTTAGTTCAGTGGATGTTTTCCCTCAGTTCATTTGCCCTAAAGGGTGGCCCATTAATGAATTTGAGATGTCAAGTCTTTGAGATCCGTGTCGCTGGGCGACGTTGATCAAACAAAAGCGAAATCACATCCAACTCAAACGCATTTCCTCCTGGTCGCCGGCCCATTGGACTTGGCTCTGCCTCACCAAGGTCCATGCCCCGGTCATCCAAGTGAAAATCCACAACGTTCCCTTGCGGCCGGGTGTAGACTGCCATTGCTCTGACCCGTGCCCGCAACAATGACTACGAAATGTGCATGTTTTGTAGGCTTGATCTGGAGTTAACCATTATATCCTATTTAAGTATGATTCATCTGAGTGGAATATGATTTTTCACTGTACTGAATATGCACCAAAATGTCGGCGTCATTCGTTTTTTTTTCACATCTCCACTACTTTTCGATCCCCCTAAATTTCTACACTTTCATTTGGACCGTTCACGTCAGCGCTTTTTGAACTACAGCTACTGTATACAATCTATACCTAATAAATTTAGTAAGGCACGTTGGTGCACACATCGGTGCCCTCCCTGCTCGCTCATTTTGCCGAATAATGTAGACCTGATTTTTTTTTGTTTATCTTGTTTTACTGAAAAAAAATCAATTTTTAAGCTGCTTGATTTTTCAAAATTAAAATTAGATTTTTACCCAATTTTCACTCAAAATCGCTAACTTTGCTCAATTTTGTCAAATTTCACCTTCAAAATTTTTGGCTATATATTTATACGATTATACCTATTTTTAGCTATTTTTAACCTATTTTGCTATTATAACCTATTTTTTCCACTTTCAGCCTTCTATACCTTGAAAAACCATTTATATTGAGCCCCCGCAACCCCCCTGAAAAATATTAGGAGGAGCGATTTGCTACCTATACAGCCCCCGCGAGGGTCAAAATCCAAAACCCCTGCTCGTATATCACCTTTCGTCAAATGAAACGTTCACGATATGAACAAACAAAAGCTTAAATAAGCTTGGTAAAAAATGGTGTATATTTAAATTATAAGAGCGCTGTTTTGTATTACTTCAGAATAGCATATTACTGCATGTACATGGTCCGGCTGAAAAGTCCGCGGGCAGTGCTCGCCATTCGCGCTAGGGGTAAGCTACGGTCATACAATTTTGACAGGTTAAGATATCAGGTGTTTTGAGTTTTCACCCAAAATTTCACCCCTATAGCTCCACCCACTGCGGAACTGTGGGGGTTACAATTTCGGTCATTTTGTACTGATGTACAAATGGTGCTCTAGCTCAATGCTGCTTTAAGTCGTGATCATGAAACTTTGGCTAGTGTAAGCCAGTGTGTTGGCAATGTGCTGATAGTATTCAACACTTTCATCAACATCATTGCTACTAAGGTAAAATTAATATGCAGATCAGGGTGATGTGCAAGAAACGTGGGAACTGTTGTGGATGTTTTTGGTAGTCATCTGAGATCATGATGTATTGCAGTGATTTGAATGTTGTTTTGAAATGTGCAGTAAATGAATTATGTGAATAAAATTTCCCTATGTTTCATTACTTGTGTGTAGTGGATACATTACCTGTGTTCAACAGCAGTGAGTAGACTCCAAGATGAATTTGGTAGTGAGAGTAGTGACAGTAATGAAAATATTACTAGGCTTATGACATCATAGCTAATGTTGGTTAGTGCTGGCACATTGCCAACACTGGTGGTTTACACTAGCCAAAGTTTCATGATCACAACTTAAAGCAGCATTGAGCTAGAGCACCATGTGTACATCAGTACAAAATGACCGAAATTGTAACCCCCACAGTTCCGCAGTGTGTGGAGCTAGAGGGGTGAAATTTCGGGTGAAAACTCAAAACACCTGATATCTTAACCTGTCAGAATTTTATGACCGTAGCTTACCCCTAGCGCGAATGGCGAGCACTGCCCGGGGACTTTTCAGCCGGACCAAGTATAAAGTAGAAACTTATGTGTTAATTGAGCGCTGTTCCCTACCTAATTTTTGACAAACATTGTGCAGGTGCGCGCGTAGAAGCGCAACTGTCGTCTAGCAGAAGAAATGTAGCCGATTACGTCCTATACACTTCAAATACATATCCTACATATGTGCCTGCGTATACGTACGTCTGTAAAGCTGCAATATTGCCCAAACTTTCCCGATCAGAACCTTCGCGATCCGGCACATGGCCACACTACTTGCAATAGATCGCAAAAATGTGGATGTTCGTTCGTTTTTGACTTATCATCAACGCGCATGCCCTTTGATCCAACGGCACTTGACTGCGACCGCGGACAGATACGCCTAATGCCCATCCTGGCTGGCGTAATTGCACGCGCGCGCCAGTCGGCTAGCTGTCTGTGTGCAGTGTTCTGCTGCCGCCGGGCGGCCGGCCGGCTACTAAGGACTAACTAAAACAGTGTCGCCGTCGCGTGCCGCCGCCGCCGCTGCCCGCTGCTTATATCGATGTATTCGCACGTGTACCTACATGTGTAAGCTCGATCGGCCGCCGACCGGTGCGCATCATAACGCGATCACGGTGTGCCGCAGCGGCGGCGCTCGCAGGTTTCAGCGTCGTGTTCAAATGAGGCTGGGTTTTTTAGTTCGGCACCGGCTTTGAGCTGGTGACCATTCGGTGTCAGGGTCGTTGATGCTTTTAAATGTCGCCAAATGTAGGATTTTTTAACGGGGTTACTGATAAGATATTTATGATGTTACCTTGATAAGTCGGTTTCAGCTTAATGAAATTTCAGCAGAACGATTCGGTATACCGGCCGTGTGCTTAAATAAAAAGTCATCGGGATCCGAAAATGGGATCGGCAAGGGAAAATCTTTATCAAAGGTGCGGGCTTCGTTTCGGGACCCTACTCGAACTGCGCAGCGCACTCGCACGACAAGGGCGGCGCGACGGCCCACCGGCGCTTATGATAGTTTAGCTTGTGCAGCGGGCCAACGCGGTCATTGTGCCTGCTAGCTACGTATTTAGATGCTTCTGCCATTGCGGCCGGCCGACCGTTGGCTGCTATCGAAAGCGCGGTTTGTCCGGCCGGGTCGTATTAGACGGCATGATGCCTGCCGCGCGCCGCTTCACCCGCCCATGCGCGCGGCCGTTGCCGCTGCCGCCGCCGCCGCTCGACCACAGTGGCGGTGCGCCGTCGCGGTCGTCCTTGTTCGTGCTTGTTTCGGCGCTCGCTTCTCATGTGCGCGGCTTCTTTGCTCCCTCGCGCATGCTGCCTCCTTGATGCACCTAGACGTAGCTGGATATGTAAATGCATACGTGGCATTTACCTATACATGCGGGTCCATGTACCCGCGCGCATTTTGTTCGCGTATATTCCAGAAGCATTCTGCCGCGCGGAACACCCGTTCCGCATGTGAATTCATTCAGCATTTGATCAGCACGCTTCGACTTTTTCACGGCGAGCCGAGGCTAAACGTCCTCGTGGACGACTCTGGGGACGGCGGTGCACCGAACCATGCGCGACTGTATTTTAGCTACCTAAGCGCTTATGCTCGGACGAACCGCGAACCACTTTGTGCCCCTACTGCCGTTGCGAACGGGCGCGGCCGGTTTGTTAGTGTTGTCGCGCTTCGCATCAACGATGCACTTCAAAGTTCCAACGGCTGCGGCTGCAACAGCGGCGGGCGGACCTTTGCCGCCGTACGGCGGGAGTGCATGCGCTTGTTTGCTATGCATACACGGCTACGCGCGGCGTTGCAGGCAGCGCCGAACGAGCCGCGCGCATCACATGCTCGCCGCCCCCTGCCAGACGACACGTATGCGCGCCGGCCCGCCGCTTTTTTCAACCCGTATTAAAAACCCACGCTTCGGAAGCGTTTTTAAAAAAACTACAGTCCGAATTTTTCGTGCTAGTACACTTGGTTTTGTAGTTTGCAAACTTTTGAGCAAATGGAATTTCACATAATAAACACCTGGGAACAAATGCCGAAGGCCGAGGCCATAACATAAGTAAGCATTAATCCTATGCATGTTAGTCATTTCTGCATGATTGTTTGTGTGAGTGCATGGTAAATTGACCTACCTGAAATTGCATCACAATTTTTTTGTCTTAAACCCCGATGAAACGCTTATGTTATGGAATCAAAGTGACATACTGATGATTACAAAATTTATTGCTCTTGATATCACTCAATCTTCTTTTGAGAATCCAACAGTAATGTGTGGAAAAATCGGGAAAATTTTCCGATGAAAAATACCCTTTTGTAAAGGTTAGCACTGAAATCCATTCCTCCAGGTTCGAAGGTTCTTTTTGTGATCTGCTCTTTGTAACCCGGTGCAATACTCAATATATACTTTTTCTTAAAATGACACATACAAAGTTGTATCTGAGAACTGCTGACCTCTTCCAGGGGGTATAGTACGTGGTTGTGAGAAACCCCCCCCCCCCCCACCCAAACGCCCCAATTTTTATAATTATTATTATTGCTTATTATTGCATTGTAGCATGCAGAAATGATAGGTTTATCACTAAAAATAAAACAAAACGAATGAAAACAACCACAATGTTAATTTGCATGTGAAATTGTATGCTTGGTAACAAAGATTGTAAAATACCTGGTAAAGAAGTACAGACAATTTCAACGTTGCTTGTGTTTTAAAAAACGTGCTTTTAAAAACATAGAAAAACACTGACCATCTCTAAAGACCTTATTGCTTATTTCTGCAAAGTTTGGCGTGACCTAACCTAGCTCTAATTTCTGTCGCTTCCCCATGTCATGTATTTGTAGAAATAAACTCAATTTTCATCGAAATCGATTTTTAAAAATCACAAAAATAAAATTAAAATTTTCAATGAAAATAAAAAATTAAATCCTTTAAAATTATCTTCGCTGCATCTGTGTTGCTTTTAAAATGTGGCGCGTAAATTTTAGCCGCGGGAATTTTTGAGTGTGGTTTTTTCACTGTAGTGTTACGAGTTACGTTACTATTTGCGTATTGCGATATCAACTGACACATTTAACTGATTGTCAAAAACGGGGATGTACCGGCCGTAAACTAAACCCGGCCGTAAAGTAGAGGGTGCTACTTTAGGCCGGGCATCATTACGGCAGAGTTGTCAAAAGTACTGAACTTTTTTCAAAGTAAACCTAAACGTAAAGTATTTTATTTTTAGTCACACCTGAGTACAGAAAACGTACAGTAAAAATTTTCTACTTTTACGCTGCTGAAAAGGGTGAGTAAACGTACATATCTGTAAATACTCGTTTTCTGTGAGTAGCTGAGTACTGGTATTTTTTCGGGAGGAAACGTAAACGTAATTACGCAGCACTCGAGTATACGTATTTATCGAGTAAACGTAAATACGTTTGTACAACTATGCATCACGGCCGGATTTACTTTACGGCCGGGTTTACTTTACGGCCGAGATCTCGCCGTCAAAAACTTATTTTTTTTTATTTCTAGCTTGACTTCATGTCTGATTACTTGATTCCACCATTTGTTAACATTTGACATGTTTAAATACTTTTTACTTTTATGCACACCATTCACTGTTCTCAGCTAACCTCATTGAGCTTCTAAACTAATCCGAAATGGATGAGTTCTAATCGAGTCCGCACTTGTTACCCGCGGCATGAACTCTGACTGAACATGGCCGCGTTTGTGAGTCGCCGCGTGGAATTCGCTGTGCCACCGCGCGGCAGATGCAGCTGAACCACCTGCCGCCAGGTCGAGTGCGGCCGGCCGGCACGGCTCGCCTGAATGTATGGAAGCGTTCGTGAGCGGCCCGCCGCCCGGCCCCCTTGAGCAGCGAGGCAGCGGTGGGGCGGCGGCACGCCGTACCCGCCACGCCGAGCGCGGCGACGTCGCCGACGCCGTGGGGCGGCTGGGCGCAGCTGGCGGCGTCGCGGCGCCTGCCGCCTGGCCCATGGTGGCCCAATGGCGGTCGTTCGACCGGCCGCCGGCCGCGGCCCGTCCCAGCTGCTCGTCGACGCACGCGTCGCTGCTCGACTTGTCCGAGGCGGACGCGCAGCGCTTGGCGGCGCACGCGCTCCACTCGCAGCCGTCCTTCTCGTCGCATGACTCCCGGTCGCCCATGTACGAGCAGCCGATGGAAGAATACGACACCGACAGTTCTTCACTGCAGCCCACAGTCAGAGCCAGGCCCACCGATTTGAAATTGGTTTCGTGTTTGGATTATCGCGGCGCATTTGCACCCGCCGCGCAGCCGCGACACGCAAGAACTGCCGACGATCAGCTGCACTCGTTTGATAACTCTTGTGCTTGGTTTGTTTTACATTGAAGGGAATGACGCGTGCCAGTGTCTGCAAGTTTTACTAACACTTCGATAATAATCGTCCGTATCCTCAAATGTAATATATTTACCTACATTTTTTAATAACGGCTTGGTGCAATCTGGTGTTGCTCAACCGAGGGTACATTTTGAACATTTAGAACAATTACAAATTCTGTTGAATTAACCACCTCTCATTCATCTGTTCATTTCACCTTCACAACTATTCTCGACAAAGTGTCAATTCAGTGGACAACAGTTGTAGCTGTCCATTCTCAAAATTGATCCCGCTCTACCGTCCCTCTTTACGGATATGTCCGACTTTTCTCTGCTCTACAGGATATGTGGAAAGAAACTCTCGATATTCAAATTAGAGCTCGATATCACCACTGACGGCCCACACACTAGTTTACACAGGTGTGTCAACTGGTCTGTGTCAACTCAGATTTCGACATCTCGTGTCCCGGAGCGATCATCCAATGCACTTGCTGTAATATTTATTTTTCAACATTGCCGCATATGCATTTGGAGATCAATCTGCCTGCCAGCCTGCGGCACGCAATACCAAAATCTTGAGTTGACACAGACCAGCTGACACACGGGGGTCAACTAGTGTGCGGGCCGCCATTGGCTATATGCCAACAAGGCGCCGCGCCAACAGCATTCGTCAATCCGCAGGGCCGCGTCGCGGTCGCCCATGCCGGCGTCGGTGTCGCAGCAGCAACAGTCGGCCGGGTCCAGCTCGCAGCAGCACTCGGGCGGCGGCGCGCAGCAGTCGGCCAACGTGCACCACCACGGGCACGGCAAGCAGCAGCGCCAGCCGTCCGCCGCCAGTCTCGCGCTCCAGCCGCAGTGCAGCGAAGAGGCACCGCTGCAGAATAAAAGTCGGTTGGGGGAGGGGTTGAAACCGTGTGCTTTTTTTTGTAAAAAAAGTCCCGGCGTACAAATGGTAAAAAAATTTTATCAAGCAACCCAACTTAGAGGTGTGTAATGTAAATAACTACCGTATATCCTCAAATAAGTTCCCGGGGGAGTTATTTATTCGTCAGCTTTTTTGAGAAAATAATTGATCAATATTTTTCCCACCCATAAATAAGGGGGAGTTATTCTAGGGGGGAGGGGGGGGGGGGTATTTTTCCTCAGTCATCTAACAGGGGAAGTTTTTGAGGGGGGGCACTTAATCGAGGATATTCGGTATTTATCTGTTGAGTATACTTCTCAGCAGTAAACCGTATGCAGGCCGGTTTCGCACACAACTGTGCAATGCTCTCTACGTTACTTGAGAACGGTCTGAAAAATTTCAATTCACTGCTCTGTGCAAAAGGTTTTGGAAAAAATTTGAAAAAAATAGCGATCCTGTCGCTGCGCGCATCTGTCGCAACCAAATTCATCTAGGTAGACGTCGCATACCACGACTACCCTTCCAGAGCCCACGTCCATAGGCAGCGGTCGGTCGTCGTTGACTCGTTACGACGGCCTGGCGGCGCGCGGCTCCTACGGCAACCTACTGTGCGTCACCGAAGACGAGAGCGGCAGTGCGAGCCAACAGCAGCAACTGCAGCTGCAGCACGCCGCCGGCAGTAACGCGGTCGGGCGGCAGGCGGCCGGCTACGACAGGCTCAGCGAGACGTCGGACGTGTCCGACAGATCGCACTCGTTGAAGAGAGTCATTATTAATGTCAGCGGGTGCGTCCTGTGGTCATTTGTATTTATACTGTGTACTTCCTTGAAAATGCCCCCTCGAATAATGCCGCGTTTCGAAACGTCAAGATTGGAAATCGAGATAGACATTAAAGAAGATGTAAAAACATTTGTAGTTAGTGCACTGCAGAGTAAAATGCCGATTTTGTTAACATGAAGATTAAAGAGATTTAAATGTACTTGAAAAATAATGTGCCATCCCCAGTCCTGCTCGCCGTGCTCGACTTTTTCCTGGCTTAGCACACCGCCCGGTATGAAGCACAGTTTGGTTGTTGGGGGACTTATTCAAGATTACACGTATTTACGTTACAGTATTCGGTAACACTCAAATGCAAATGTCCTCCTGAAAGTGGTCAAGTTTACTCTCGCATCGCAGCATGAAATTCGAGACGCTCGAGCGAACGTTGGCCCAATTTCCCGACACCCTACTCGGCGACATGCGCCGGCGGGGCTACTACTGGGACACGGCGCACAACGAGTACTTTTTCGATCGAAACCGGCCGTCATTCGATGCCATTTTGCACTTTTATCAGTCGGGCGGCCGGCTGAGACGACCGATCAACGTGCCGTTGGACGTGTTCGCCGAGGAGATCAAGTTCTTCGATTTGGGCGAAGAGGTGCTCGAGAGGTTCAGAGACGACGAGGGGTTCATCAAGGAGGAGGACAGACCGCTGCCTACGGAGAGATTGAAGAGGAAAATTTGGCTGTTGTTTGAGTATCCGGAGAGCTCGCAGGTGAGGCCCGTTTTTTGCCCTTTCGATGGCAGAGTGCCAATTTTCAGACCCACAGCGAAAGTCTGAACAGTAAAGCACTGTAGTGAACTGTACTGCCCACCAACTTCACAATTAAATCCCATCTGAAAAAAATTTCATCACACGACACTGCTCTCACTAAATAAATATCAGTGAATTTAATGCAAAATTTTTGATAATGGCCCCACGCACACTAGTTGACATCGACGCCAAATGTCAACTGGTTCCTATCCCAATATAAAGCTGGCTGACGAGCCAACGAACGATGTTCAAATGCAAACTTTGAATTGGGATCGGAACCAGTTGACATTTGGTGTCGATGTCAACTAGTGTGTGTGGGGCCAATATTTCAGTCCGATTTGTATGCATTTTAGTAGTTGATAAAGTTGAATTTGGGTTATTTTGTTTAAAATTGAAGTTGGAAAATCTGATTTCAGTTGCTGTTTCAATATCGTTGATTGATCATTGTGGGCCAGCTGTTCATACAATTTTGTGACAACTATGGTGAATCTCAAGCCCTTGAACCCCTTCAAAAACCAACTAAGGCTCATTAGGAAATTTACAGTATCTAAAAAATCAAGCGTTCACATCGCCACCGCGCAGGCGGCCAAATTCATCGCGCTCTTCTCGCTGTCGATCATTCTTATCAGCATCGTGGTGTTCTGCGCGGAGACGATCCCCGAGGTGAAGCACTACAAGGTGTCCACCGACCCGCTCAACGACACGGTCATCTCGGCGGTCGAGGTGCCCCGCTACGACGAGCCATTTTTTATCATAGAGACGGTGTGCATCGTGTGGTTCTCATTCGAGATTATCACCCGGTGCCAGTCCCTGACCCTGTAAAATGTCCTGTAAAGTGTCAAATGTCATGCAAAGTGTCAAAAGTCGTGTAAAATGCCCGGTAAAATGGCAAACATTTTCCATTTTACCGGGCATTTTACACGATTTTTGACACTTTGCATGACATTTGACATTTTACAGGACATTTTACATGGTCCGGGACTGCCACCAGGTTTCTATGCTGCCCGTCAAAGTGCGAGTTCTTCAAGAACATTCTCAACGTGATCGACTTCACGGCCATCATGCCCTACTTCATCACGTTGATCACCATGGTGGCGGGCACGGAGGAGGGCTCGCAGCCGAGCATGTCGCTGGCCATATTGCGCGTCATCAGACTGGTCAGAGTGTTCAGAATATTTAAATTGAGCCGGCACTCGAAGGGGCTGCAGATTTTGGGCCGAACTTTGCACGCGTCCATGAGAGAATTGGGCCTGCTTATATTCTTTCTAATTATCGGCGTGATATTATTCAGTTCGGCCGTATTTTTCGCCGATCAGGACCAGGAGAAGAACATGTTCCGGTCGATACCCGACGCTTTTTGGTTGGTCCACTGGATGTTGGGTAACAAAACATTTCATTGTTTAATTACTTGGTCGGGTAAGACGCGTTTCTTGGGTGTTACAATGGATGTTAAAAATTCGAAAATATTTATTTGGAAATGATGGCAAAAGTCATGATCGTTCAGCTACTGGTCGATTTTAATTCACGCTAATCCCGTTTATTATTTTATTAGTTATTTGTCCTAGGGTTCCCATAGTTCCCCAGGGGAGCCAGACGCCGAGAGTTATTCAAGGGGGGGGGGGGTTATTTTAGTCAGGATTTTGAGCAACACCCCCAACCATGCTATACATTTTTTTGAATCAATCACTCCGCCATGACGTCATTATTTATAAAATAAAAAAATTTCCATATAAGCAACAATTATTTCTGACACAAAACATATGTTGTTTGTACTCGACTCCGCCTTTTTAGTTTTCGGTGAAAGTATGAGCATAAGCTCTGCGTTGGCTAGTACGACACGGTAATTATGTGCAGATGCCTACTGTGCTGTCCCCGGTGTATACCAATGTTGGAGATGGGGGCCAAGATGGTGGTGCATAAGAAGTGTCCTATGTTGCAGGTGGGCGATCATCACCATGACCACGGTGGGGTACGGCGACATGCGGCCGGTGGGCTTCTGGGGCAAGATCGTTGGCAGTCTGTGCGCCATCGCCGGCGTGCTCACGATCGCGTTGCCGGTGCCCGTCATCGTGTCAAACTTCAACTACTTTTATCACAGGTTGGTGCTTACCATTTGATCAAAAAATTATAACATTCGTTGCTTTTGAATGTCGTGTCAAAAAATTAAATATGTTTTTACGACTCAAATTTGCATCTCCTGAAACAATTTTGACTTGACAAAATGCCGCATTGTCCTTTCAGCTTTCTTGTAGTGATGGAAAAACGCCAGAAAAATGGACGGTTTCGAAAACGAGGTGCCAATGCGTCATCCAAGAAATATGGCGCTGGGCGCCATAGAAAAATATATGAAATCATGTTACATACAATTTCACGTAAATGGCAGCTATTCAACTGTTAGCACACTAATCAAATCCCTACAAATATCTATCAAATACATCTGATGAATTGTTAAATCACTTTGTCATTTACTTGTCTACTTCAGCAATTTTCAGTCAAAACCGATTTTTGATGCACTCCTTTCTGTAAACTTTATCTCTTTTGTGAAACTCAATCTGAAGCCATGCTGGCGCCATTGTGACACCCTTTGAGAATGGGTGTGCATCATTTCAAATGCTAGTCACTTCACATACTGCCAAAAAGCTCACTTCAAGTACTGTAGTGCATTGTTTCAAATGCTACTGTGCTAGAAGTGGAATGAGAAGTGAATTGGGAAGTAAAAAAAGAAAATACAAATGGCAAGTGACAAGAAAATGCTCAAAAATTTTAAAAATTCTATTCGCTTCTCATTTCACTTCTTTATTCATGTTTAATGCTCGTGAAATTCATTTTAGTGCCGCATTAGATGAGCAAGCAGGAGATGATTTAATGGTGGCATAAATACTAAGTGTAGGTAAGTTGCCATGTTAAGTGATGCCTTACAGCATTTGAAGTGGTCTGGCCTCTTTTAGAATAGCGCGCCACGCGCCAAGGGCGCCATTCCATCACTACTTGCTTGAGCGGTGGTTTCTCCGATATTTTTGGGACGATCACAATCAGCGCCCAGGCTGAAGTTACTGTCACACGCATAATTTAACACACATCAATGACACAATCCCCCCGGTGCGCAGAGAAACGGACCAGGACGACCAGTCGACGCTGCAGGCGCTCACCGAGGAGATGCCCGTGGACCCGGCGGGCCGCGTGCTCACGCCCAGCTCGTCCACGGTGGCCGTGAAGCGGTCTGCCGAGCTGGCCGACTGCGACGAGGCGCACAAGGCCGAGGAGGGCCGCCTGCCGCTGGCCACCACGCCGCCCGGCCAGCCCATCGGCCTGCCGCAGCCCACGGTGGCGCGCAGCAACAGCGGCCCCATGGGGCACGCCAAGACGAACTCGGTGAAGAGACCCGCGCCCGCCGCCGCAGCCACCGTCGAGACGGACGTGTGAACTGTCGCCGCGCCGCCGCCCTCCGTGACACAGCGTGCGCTGCCGTTGGATGTCTTGTCGCCAGGATCGAAGTTCAGCCAAAAACCTTTGGCTCAACATTTGTGATCAGCACCGCACGGTATTCGGCATTCGGGTGACTTTGTTTTTCGATCTTTTGTTGAATATTTCTACATAGTTCCAACCCTGTGTTGCGCGCACCGCTCTCTGGCCGCACTCACGTGCCATATTCGGTCGCGTTAATTCATATTTACGTTGTCCCCCTTGAGATTTCGCCCGCCGCTTCCCACTGCTAAAAATTTGCTCCCTTCATGATTCTGATGTTTCGCGCATCTTTTTTATAAACCGAATGAGTTCGTTATTTGGCCGATCGCTTCGCATGTGCGAAAGTGAAACGTTGATTGAGAAGCGAATTTTATGTACTTTTAAATTCTATCATTTGACAGTTCCAGAGTTCTATCAGCCGTCAGATTTGTTGTTCGTTGTTGATTACCGCATTGCAAAATTTTATTCGTTAAATTTATTGTAGGGGTAGTACGATTACCTATTTGCTAACATATATTTTTCCCGAAATTCTAATTCAAGATGTTGCGAAGGTATTGTATTTATTTACATGTGCTTGGTGCGTTGCATAAGTAGCGCCCCTTAGATGGTGACTCCTTCACACGGCACTTCTGTTAGGAAGCATTGTGGCCATGCAAGCTAGTTTTCATGGGTCCCATTTGAAAACTACCATATTACCTCGAAATAGCCCCATGGGGGTTTATTATTTCACCAGCAAAATTTGAGGGTGGGTTTAATTTGAGGGGGTTTATTATTTCGTCAGAACTTTTGTAAGGATCAAAGTAAATAGTAGGCATTTGCATACCCGAAACAGGTAATGCTGCAGAGGTATTTGCATTTGTAGCTGCAATGCATATTGGCAGTAATAAATACATCATGTACATTGCATACATCATTCTGGATGGGGTTATTTCGAGGGGTGTTTTTATTTCTCCAGCCCATTTTGCGGGAGTTAATTCGAGGTAATACGGTAGTTCAAAAACTGGCGACTTGAACACTGATTGACGCTTCCACCATTCAGTAACTGAGCACTTGGACTTCGCGTACTAGCATTAGGATGCAAGTATAAGTTTACCGAAATGATCAGTCCATGAACTACTGTTTAAAGAGGTCAGCAAGACTTCTGTTGAGTTTTCAAATTTGAACCATGAACACTGGCTTGTGTGGCGCCAGTATCGTCCAGGGGTTCAGCATGGGGGGGGGTTTACCCCCCCCCCCCCCCAAACGCTCCAGCTATCTATCTATCCTGGAGGATGCCCAGCTATCTATCCCAAGGCGAAAATTTTGGCTACTATCCCCCAAACCCCCCCCCAAATCGACCAGCTATCTATCTATCTGGAGCGATTTTCAAGAAATTTTTCCCCAATTTTCGCTCAAAATCGCTAATTTTCGTACTTTTTTTAGGTTTTCACCTTCAAAATTCTAATTCATGTTCTGTATTACCTATTTTCATCTATTTGTTGTACTATATGTACTTATATGTTTATTTTTAGCAGTTTTTCTCCTACTTTTAGTTATTTTTTTCTCTTTTCTTCCTTCTACACCTCAGAAAAGCCTATATATTGAACCCCCGCGAACCCCCCCCCCCAACCCCCCAACCCCCCCCACCCCTCCCCAAAATTTAGTCAGCCATCTATCCCTCCGGAGGAGCTATTTACTATCTATATGTACCCCAGCGGGGGTCCAAATCCACTAAACCCCTGGTATCGTCAACATCTTAAATTTCACTGTCCAATCAACCGTGTCACAAATCTTTTGCCGGCTGACATTTCCTGGAGATTCTGATGAAAAATACCCCCCCCCCCCGCTTCGACCGACTCCCCAGTAAAAAATATCTGATGAAAAATGACTACACTTGGCATTTATTTGAGGATTTCCAGTATTCACAATTCATCTCGTATGTACGTAAATCGATAGAAATCCGCGGAAATATCTTACAGTTGTAGGCAACTTGTGTAGTCAAATTTCAGGTACATCTCATTCATGCTTATATTTATTTACTAGACCGATCCATCCAACTAGACTTTCACAATATCACAAGTTCAAACAATGTTAAATACTTTGAGGCACGCTACTTCCACGACGCACCACCCACCATATTTCATGTAACGGTCTGAAATCCTTTCGACATTTCGATTGCTAACATGGCCTTCTGAACACATATTTCATATGTTTCAAATTTGTACTCGTGTTACTGTCCAGTCCGAGTGAGATGACTAAATGTAGTAGTTGATTGAACTTACTAGTATTTACGTTCAGTCGACTATTACGTAGAAAAACCAATTATGTCACGAAACGTGACGATTCGTGCATTATTGATGTAAATATTTAAAATGTAAGATACCGCATTCCTTTGTCCGATTGTAAATAACGAGAATAACTTTTTCAAAACATCGATAAACATGTCGTTAGGGCTATTCCTTGAAAAACCACTGTGCACAAGGACGTAGCCAGGGGGGGGGGCGGGGCGCATTTTGGCGCCGCACAGTATATTTTAGTTATACCTGTGGTTTAGAACCAAAAAAGCACTGAAAATTCGCCCCCGTCGCTGTATATGTATGTAAAATACATACAAGTACAGCACTATTTGGCGCCAATGCCAACGCCAATGCCAACGCCAATGGCGCCATGGCGTCGCGCCTACGAATGGCGCTGGCGCCAAGGCGCCATTCCTTTACCACAGGGGTCAAATTTAGGGGGGGGGGCGCCGCCCCCCGTATACAATCCGCCCCCACAATAAAATCCTGGCTACGTCCCTGACTGCACATAAGATAACCTCAATAAAAATACATGACAAAGTGAAAATTAAAGATTTAATTTTTTATTTTCAGGTTCATTTTGTATGTTTCCAAAAATTATCTTGAAAATTAATGCCCTAAGTCTTCAACCTTATCTTCAATCGGAGTCACATTTGAAAAAATGCCCCGCAAAAAGTTGCCTCTAAAAGAGGTAACCGTCCTGGCTTTGATAGTGGCGATTGATTAAAAACATTAATTGTGTGTGTGCACTGTGCACCCATCATGTGAACTGGCGGCGGTAGCGTCCTTGCAATCCGGTGCAATTTTTGTGTGACGGTTATATTTATCGGCGAAGGATAATTCTGGCTAATTTTTCAATGGGAATGCGGTACACTTAAAAAATTTTCCATTTAACGTAGCTTTTCTTCAAATCATAGACAGAACGAAGTATGATCATGAGTCATGACATCAGTGGGTGGACATGTCCTTTTATATGGTTGAAATATTTAGTAAGTGCTTTAATCAGTAATTTCAAGTGTCACCAGTAGTGATGCAAACTGGAAACAAACTTTTCGTTGAATTTCACCAACTTTTCATCACATTTTTTTGATCATTGAGGCAGTGACCAGTGGCGTGCGTGACTTGTGTCGGGCGCCTCTAGTTGTAATTAAATCAAACCCCTGGAACATGCTCCACCCCACTGTTGTCTCAGTACTTCACCACGAACACTGCGTAATCTTTGAATAATTGAACGTGTATGTAAATATTTGATGTAAAGTAGGTCAAGCAATTAACAAATCCAAACTTTTCTTTTTTTACGTTTGTTCGAAACGCGTGACTAAACCTCTATTATTGCTTGACATACTGCACTGCACGTAAATCATAATTTACCATCCACCCAATCAGATGATGTGCGCAGAGTTATCATGCCTGAAATACGTTGTTTTCTCAATTGCTTTTTACATGTACGTTCACACCAAATCACTTATAATTGTTTCTGGAATCGTTACATATGTGCTGTATCCATGGATCTATAAAGATGAGAACGACTGCAATGATACGTTGTGTCTTGAAGAAATTCATTGTGCAGTGTTGATGCGAGAAAAAAAAACGAATGGAAAAGCGTGGGGAAAAAATGGCGAACACCATTTGAAAAGCACTTGCGAATCAAAATGCCCGTATGGTGAGGAAATATAGTATTTAGTGTCAGAAAGGAATACTGTAAAGAGCAAACACACTGTGAAGTACTCAACTCCCGGCAACTGGGATGAAAAACCAAAAGAAATTTGTACATAGAGTAATCTATAAGAAAAATGGCTACTGACAATTTCCAAACTCAAACACCATTTTCTATCACAATGAGGATCATAAAATCTCTTTACACCCATGAACTGAATGACTTGTATGCAAAACAGGAACGGAAATTACTGCTTAGTGCAAGTAATGCCTAGATGAAATTATACCCACAAAAATTACAAAATGTGATGCAACAATATATGCCAATGCTCTGATCGAAGGATAAAACAAAAACAGTTTGGATGGAAAGTTGCAACAAAAACTAGCTATTTACAATGAATATTGCTCGTTGATTTTTCCCAATTAAATATTTCGGCAAGTTGTCTGGCATTATCCTTGTCCATGATTCAACGTAGCGTTTGGTACACCAGTTGTCTACTTTGCTTACCTGAATCAGTGTACAACACCAAGTTAGGTGTTATAAATATTACGCAACTTCTTTTCATTGGTGCAGTTATGGTGGAATGGGGAGTTAATCGTATTTTCTACCCTCATATAAATATTATTCAAACAACCTGATGTATAAGCTCTAACAGCAGGGGATAATGTCCCTATTTTGCAGCGCAAATGTATATAAATATATATTATATCATATTACATTATACTGTGCCATGAGTTGTGTGACAGAGGGTGCATTCAATTGGAAAAGTATTCTAAAGTTTCATGCAATACAGTCAACAATTGTCAAATTTTGTTCACAGACTAAAATCAAATCTAATAGATTGAGTGACTGATGTTCATACAGACATGGTTGAGCCACAAACATGCATTTGATAGATATTTTTAATTTTCCAATTTTCAGAAAGAGGCTATGACTGTGTATCATTACATACATTGCATAGCTATTCTTCTCCAATGTCCTCACAAAACATTTTGTTGAATACACCCCCAAACACCTATAGCTGAGCTGGCATAAAGCGTAGCACTATGAAACTCGCTTTTCATAAAGACAATTTTGGTTACTATTCAATCAAACATTTTTGAAAATTGCTTAAATCTCATAATCATGTTGTAAATATCAGACAGTGTGTAAAAACATAACCTTGGTATCAATCAAACATTGCAGAGCACCTTATCAAACATTGACAGCCGTGTTCCAAAAAACACTGAGAATTTACACATTTTTTGTCTTTTGTCATCTTTTCATACTGAGAATGATCTTTTGTTTTAAATATTTGACAAGTGTGCTATCCTATTATCATTCATTTTCACTGTTGGAATAGTCCGGTTAATGTGTATTTAACTGTCTGTCACGCAGACTGGCAAATGATGCCAGACGAATTTAATTAGCTACACTTGTTTGGTGATTGTAGCTCGGAAGGGCATGTCAGGTGAGAGGTTCTGTCCAAGTTCAAGTATATAGAGAAATTGTAGCAGTAGGAATAATTGCGTCTGATATTGTCAATATTAAAAATATGAGATTCGATCAGTTCTAATTATAAGTTCTAAAAAAGTCATAGGCGGTAAAGTATTGACGCCTCACAAACGGTGTAGCGTCATGAGTTCATGACAGTATGGTATGGAATGGTGTACAAAAAATAGGCCTTTAATGAAAGCGAGTTTTAAGCGCAGCAAAATAATAATCAAATAGAAAAGTCAAAACCAATGCATTTCAGCATGTAAAGGTTGACCTACACTTTGTAACAAAGAAACAAGTTAAACAAATAGACAAATTTAGCTCTATATTTATTCAGGCAACATTGAGCAACGGAACAAATGCGCCTCACTCAGTCTTAGTTGGACTCCTAGCTGCTTTCCTTTCCCTAGCTTTCTCGTGTTTCCTGTGGGCCTCGTCCTGATCCCTGGGCGCAGAGGGTTCTTTGGGGTCATCGAGGGGTACCCGCGTGTTGTCCTGTTCGTTGTTGCCCTGTGCATCCGCGTCTGCATTGCCCTCGCCCTCGTAGGTGGTCTGGTATGGGTGGGGGGGGGGTGGTTTTTGGGGCCATTGTGAATCAGTTGCCAGAACTCTTTTTGTGACTAGAGGACAGTTCCGCAAGTGCCAAAGTAAAATGATAATGTAAACCGTTGAGAGACAAATGGCTAATGGCCAGAAAATGTAATTAAAATAATAAAGTAAAAAATAGTTTGGAACTTCACTGCAAACTTGCCATTTATCTACAGTATATCCTTGAAAAACACCCCCTTGAATAACACCCCATGTTGGTCAGGCGATAAAAAATTACTTCCCCCAGGTGAATACCCCCAACTTGAATAATTCCCCCCTCTTAGAAAAACTCCCACTCTGGGTGTACTCAAAACTGAAGACTTATTTTGAAGTTAGAGCTAACGATTGCCAACTCACGAGATCAGGCTGTCCCTGGAACAAAGTGGTGATGATGCTGTCTGGGTCGGGGTGCGTGTCGAAGCAGCGCTTGATGGTCTGCATGATGATGCCGAGGCGTCGCTCGAGCGCGTCCAGGTGCTTGGCTGGCAGGATGGGCGCCACCGGGTCGCGGCCGAGCGACTGGTGCAGCGCGCGCGACAGCGACACGGGCCCCGCGTAGAAGTGCAGCAGCGTCTGCAGCGTCGACGGCCGGATCACGCAGCACTGCGCAAGCGGCATGATGATGCTCAAGTCGTCCATCCGCGGGCTGCCGAACCCCCGCCCGTTGTCCAGGTGGATCGGCGCCGCTGGTGTGATCGATGACCACAATTTGATTCGCTCAAGATGGTGGCGATCCTGGTTGCCTGTGTGAAATAGTGTCCGATTCAGCTTGTGCTCTGTTTTCACAGACACCAGACTTTTCACTATAAGAATCTATAGATGAGTTAACCTACCCATCAGAAAGTCTAGGATGTGCACATCGATTAAATCTAGTAGCAATCTGCCTTTTGCATAATACTTCTTCTTTTTCACTTTCCATTCACAATATGTCTGGTCCTTTTGCCACACGGCCAATTGGTCGCGCTTGGAGTATGTTCTGCGTGGGTTAACTTGATCAGAATTTTTGCATACAGTTGTTTGTAGCCCATACTAAATATTTACAAGTTCAAAGTTTACATCAGGTGCCAATTTCAGACACTGTAAAGTAAAGTGTCAAATGTTATGTAAAATGTCATGCAATGTCAATTGTCATGACAAATGTAAAGTAAATCATGCAAAGTTCAGTAATATAGTCAGTTCTTTTTTTGTTTTGATTCACATTTTACATGACATTTGACACTCAACTTTACACTTTACAAAGTCTGGGACTGCCCGCTGCACACCTCCTATAGGGTGATCTCATATGCTGTCTCTCTACCAAATCGTCGTCGGGCAAGAAGGCCTGCACGGAGCCCTCCTTCATGTCGGGCCGGCCGCACATGGCGTGCGTGGTGTCGCAGTAGTAGTCGCACTTGGCCACGAAGCACAGGTTATTTGCTGAAACGTTATGCCTATGTTTAACGGCGCTCACACGGTTTTGACGTGACGACAATGCTGAAGTCCTAAGTGTTTCCAAAACTTACCCCTCATTGGAGAGGACACGGTGCCCCGAACAATAATAATATTAGGTTGTAAACTAATGAAGTGTCTTTTTTCGATTTCATACAAATATACATTCGTGCATCCCACATTCTTTTGTACGTTGACCGATTTTGATGCCATTTGAGTATGTTGGGGTTTGGGGGCTGGGCTATGAAGAAATGTTTTTGTTTCCTCGAATAATCCCCCAGTCCCGAGATAAGGGGGGTCTATAAAAAGTTGGTCATTTTGCATGGCCGATCTACACATTCACTTTGAACATTACTCACTCAGCCATTTCTGGGCCAATTTGGATCGTTCGACACTTAAAATGATCAGCACAACCAGTAGATTCCATTTTTGTGGTCGGATTAGTGATGTCTAAATTACGTATGCCGATTTGACCCAGTTTTTAAACACCAAAAATAAATTTTTCTAAACATGCTATCATATACTTTAGACAATGGGGATTCATATACCAAAAAAATTATTTCAATATCTCTTTTCAATCAAAAGTAATAGAACTTTAAACTTCCGCCTCCCATTCCCATACATGTAAATAACTAATCAAGAACGATGAATACAGATAACCTGAGCATAAAAATGAAACGAACAGGTTTTTCTGATCATTTTAAGTGTTCATTGGTGGAAATTGGCTGAGAAATGGCCGAGATATGGATTTCTGAAGTCACATGCATTTGCTCGTCATGCAGATTTTTCTATTTATTGTTAGGAGGCGAATGTTTAAAGTGATATAACTTTTGACTGGAGAGAGATATTGAAATAATTTTTGGGCCAGATTTATTCTTTTTGTCTATAGTATATGATAGCAACTTCAAAAAAATCGTCTTGAAAAATTATAATTACGATTATTTTTCATGTTCAAAAACCGGGTCAAATCGGCATACGGGATTAAGACATCACTAACTCGACAACAAAAATTGAATCTGCGGATTGTCCTGGTTATTTTAAGTGTTGAACGATCCGAATCGGCCCAGAAATGGCTGAGTTATTAATCTTCAAAGTCAATGTGCATATTGGCCACGTAAAATGACCACCTTTTTATAGACCCCCTTATCTCGGGACTGGGGGATTATTTGAGCGAACAAAAACATTTCATCATAGCCCAGACCCCAAACCACAACATACTCAAATGGCATCAAAATCGGTCAACGTACAACACAATGGAAAGCACAAATGTATATTTGTATGAGATGGCGAAAAAAGACACTTCATTAGTTTACAACCTAATATATTCATTAATATAAATACCAGATTTCACCTAATTATACCCCTCGAATTGCCCCCCATCCCCAAAATTTGTCACATCTATAATCAGTATTCTTCAGTTTTGGGTGTTTAAAAGCCTATTCTTACTATGATCCTTCACAAAAAAATTGACGAAATAATAACCACACCCCTCGAATGAACCCCCCTCAAAATTTTGGTTGCGAAATAATAAAAACCCCTGTGGGTAACGGTAAAAAGAATCAATGAGAAAATCGTTTGAAATTGCCTATTCTTATTTCAAGGCGTTCACTATCATCCAATTCTTAACATACCCGGTGACCAAAAGAACGTCTTTGCCAGATCATGATCCGCTTTTGACCAGATCTCGGACAAATTGAACACGCGGCCGACGGTGGGCACGGCGCGCTTGTAGCCGAGCACCTTGTCCAGGTGATAGGCGGCGATCTCGGCCGTGTGCCGTTCAAAGTCGGTGAAATAAAAGTGATTTGCATCGGTTTCATACTCGCGACCGAATCTGCGTGATGTAATGTGTGTGTACTAATTGCAAAGAAAGGAAGATTGAATCTCAGTGTCATCTCACCTCATAGGCTTGTAAACAGCGAACTTGTCATTGGAGAATGTCAATTTTAACTTGACTTGAGTTCCACCGTCCATAATTTCTGCGAAAGCAATAAATGAGGCGTCTAATTCTAAAAGTCGACAAGTCCACAAAATGTGATTTTGAGTAAATCGCATTTTAAGTTTCCGATCCAATTCCAGGCCCGTGGTGCATGTCCAATTTGGCTCTCTCATGGTTTTCATAAAGTTCCATATGTTGACAATAAAGTGTCAAATTTTCAGCCCCTAATCTCAACCTATATGTGAAAAATGGGGTGTCCATAAAATTCCATTCGGTCAGAGCAAAACTGTTTCGGGGAGGGAAATGGACTTGTCGCCTTCTTGCGCACGAGAACATTTTTGTTCCCGGGGAAGCCGAGGCTGCCTTATGGGAAAAGTATGGACTAGTCGCCTTTTAGAAATCGGTTTCCATAGTGGAGTTATCACATTTCTTGCGTTTTTTTCCCATAAAAAAAGGAAGCGGAGGATGGACTTGTCGCCTTTTAGCCCAAAACTAAGTGGACTTGTCGACTTCTTGCCCAAACTTTTTGCATTTTTCCCAAAAAATGTCAAATTTGGCACTTTGCCATATGGGCATGTGAGGTCAAAAAATTTATGGAAAATGATGAAAAATGTGCAGAAGTAGCCCCAGATGACGTTTCCGGGCCTAACTCGAAATTTTCATATTTTGGACTTGTCGACTTTTAGAATTGGACGCCTCAAATATATATGCCGTGTTTGCTCGAATAATTCCCCTGAAGAATGGTTTTTTTCGTCAAACTTTTTCTAAGGTGGGGTTATTCAAGGGGAGGAATTATTATTTCGTCAAAAGATTCAAGAATATTTCTATTGTCATTTCAAGTAATGGGATATATTCACAAAATAACACGCCACTTTTGTTCCAATTGGAGAAAACAACGTGATCATTCACGGGAATTATTCAAGGGGGGGGGGGTATTTTTTCCTCGCTCGTTTAACAGGGGGAAATTATTCAAGCAAACCCGGTTGATTGAAAAAAAATCGTAGCCAAAAATCAATGAAGCTTCAATATAAATTTAATGGACACTCACCGGCGGCCTTGAGCGGCAGGGCGGCGAGGTCTCGCTCGAGGGCGGCGGCCGTGTCGTCCGTGTAGCTGGCGCACGTGCTGATCCCCTCGTGCCAACGGTCCCACGAGTCGGCTTTCGGTGTGAACGATTCTCTGTTTGAAATCGAGATTGATGTGTGTTGTGAGTTCTGAGCTTTGTGTTTTTATGCAGTGCACTGCAGGAGTTGATTCAAATTGGTCGCGAATTGAAATAGACGTTCGCATTACTCAAATTCATTCAACGAATCGATGAATTCATTCAATACAAGTTATTCTGGAAAGTTAAAAAGGATGAATTTTGAATTAATGGCTTGGAATGTGTTTTGTTTTTACTTGGCAAGATGCAGAATCACATTCAAATTTGCATGGAAATACAAATAGAAAAAATGATGAGTCTCTTACGCTTACCCTTGATGCTTTCTCCAATACTGGCCAATGGTCATATATATGGGGCATTCCTCAGCGGTGATGTTCTTTTTTCCAAACTTGCGCTTCAAGTGCTTGGATATAACCTCTACCGTGGCTGGGTCTGCAGGCGCGCGCCTCCCCTGCGCAAAGTACAAATTTGGCGAACACTGAATGATTATTCATTCGAACACTAATTCAAGAACACTCGAACATGGAAACTCGCTTACCATATTTCCTCAAAATACCCCCCCCCTCGAAATACCCCCCCCCCTCGAAATACCCCCCCCCCCCCTCAAAATGGGCACTATGAATTTGTGGTCCGGGAAATGCATAACAGACGTTCAAAACACTCACTGTGTTACGTTAGAACATCGTTTATACCATCTACATCCTTATATAAGGCTGTAAAAACTTATAAATGGTGGTTACTGTTGCATTTTTAACGTTTTTCTCTCAAAATTTTCACTATGAAAAAATAAACCCCCTGGGGGGTAATTCGAGGAAATACGGTATATGTTTTTTCCAATATGTATTCAGGTAGAAAAAGAAACCACACAGATTGAGAAAAACGCTTAAAAGAGGCTGAGTTTTCAGAGTACTGCAACACAGAAACGCTTACTATTTTTCATGTTTTTAAACATCCAATCATATATTTTATTTTCAGTTTTTGCAATTTTCACTTTCATTTTCAGATGGTAGGCTGATAAAAAAGTTGCTCTATATTTGGTGTTAAATCGTTAACAGTACGTATGTATGTGATCAACACAATTTGCGTTGCGTCACACTGCCTGTATCTATGGCATGTTGCTTGCTGAGACGATTTCATTGGTGCTTACATTGGTTGAGTGAAAGCTTTTGACGCGAATGCCATGAAATGTGGATTGTCAACCTCAGATCAATCATGAAATCTATCATGAAAACCAATCAAAGCTCGCCCTCATTTTCAGCAGTGCAGTGCACTACTCACCTCAAAATCATGCAGCGCGAGTCTTTCGGCCAAGCCGCTGGTGTCGCCCACGTCTGCCTGCTGCGGCGGCAGTCCGAACCGCGGTCGGCCGCTGTCATCTTTGCCCAATTCGGCCGGCTGCTGGTCGCCGGTGAGCTCGTTGTCCTTGTAGAAGTCGGTGGCGAGCGTGACGTGCTCGTTGGCCACCCGCCGGTCGAACAGGTCTGTGAGGAGGTTATTGATTTTTGGACGGTTCTGTGAAGCATTTTCAATTAATTGATCAAGATTTATCAAATTTTTTTTTATTGGCCGCGCTCCGCGCATTGAAATGTTCTGTTGTAATTTTTATTTATCTATCAAGTTTTTACTTCTACGCACCCAGAAGTGTGACATTTTGTGTGAAGTGGCAGGAAGCGATCGAGTGCGACACAATTAACACGCTGATTTTTATCTACCTCGGTACTTTTTCCCCAATTCTTTCCCAGCCTGGCGACAGCCGAAAGGGTTATCATGCATTTATCTAAATAAATGTGTATGACGTGCGTGCGCTCTCCGCATCCAGCACGTCACACAAGTCGAAAATTCACCGTAGGAGAATAATAATTGGATGTATTGAAATATGTTTACATCCCCACTCAGTTTACATCAACTTTTGCCATTGTAAATAAAACCGATATCGCATAAAAACATGCACGCGTGCATGCGCCACCACGTTGTTTCGTTGCTCAACTGCTGAAAAACAGCCCAGCTGTATCCAAACGGACGCACCTTTGGTCGATCGGGGGCCGCTTCTGCGCGACGTGTTGGGCAGCGCGAGCAGCACCAACGTGACCAGGAAGCTGCCCACGCACAGCAGCGCCAGCCGCTTGGCGTACATTCGCATGTCGCAACCGCGCGCACCGCTGCACGCGCGTTACATCAGCCCACTCGGGTGTGCGCGGCGAAACGTGGTGCAAATGTTTAGATTAGGTAGTTGGATAAATAGGCACGATTTTTCGTCTTTCAGCTGGCTTTCGATGGCCGTTGATCGCCAGCCCGCTTCATCTCGCTGCCGTTGTTGTGCCTTTTTTGTTTTGGGCTGTTTTTGGTGTGCAGCACATGCGGTATGGTACCGCCCTGCGTGAAGACAGTTAAAAACTTTTTTTAGACGACACCGGCGATAAAAAGTTAGAGCAAATAAAACGAGTCATTTGTCACGTCAGCGCATCTTTTGCACTAAATAAATGACGGTGTAAACAAAAAAATTAGAACACAGAAGTGAATTTGGGACAGGCAACGTATTTATTTTTTACATACATAAAAAATTAAAAAGTGAACGAGAAACGTGATCGCAATGAAAGCCTATAAATATCGTGTTTAGCTTAATTGTGCTGCTAACAGCAGGCTCAAAAAAATCCAATGTAAATATTTTGCAACTGCGCCGCCGTACTAAATACAGACGCACAAAAAGTGTGCATACTCTAGTAAATATGTACATTTTAATGCATATGTGTACTGAAATGTGTGGTGTAATAAAAAGACAAAAATACAGCACTGTGTGCTCATCCAAGTTCAGCGACAAAATCGAATTTCGCAGTAGTGTAGCGTTTTATTGACTTCTACATTTTGCACCGTGTAATTCACCATGTCATAATGCGATGCGGTGCATTTGTAAAAATAAAAAGGTAAAAATCTGCATAAATATCATTCATAAATACTCTGAATTCTGCATCAAACAACACGAAAAAGTTGAACTTCCACAGATGTCGTGCTGATAACTGCGAATCATCTCAATCCAAAAGCTATGGATCAGAAAAAATTGCATCAGAGTGGGTAAAAAAACTACTGCGTCATTTATGACACCGGCGCGGCAGCGCGGCAGAACATACTGCCGCCGCGGCGGCGAAACGCTCAGCGGGCCATTCAACTCCGAGCGGCGCCAGTCCTCTACCTACTTCGCGTGTCGTCGCGGCGGCACATTTACAAACTTTCGCCCAAAACTGAACCAAAACAGGTATGACACCCGTGCCGCTGACGCATGAGCCAAGTTCACCACTGTTGCACACTACTTTGACGCCGTTGGAAAGTTATTTTTCATGGGTTAAACGACGTGAGTTCGGCACAGTTTTTGTTCCGACTGCATGGTGGTTTGTGCTTTGGTGTTTATGGATGGAAAAAATAGAGGCTGGCGAGATCGTAGCAGGGGTTTAACGTTCGACAAAGTCATATGCATATAACGCACTGCGATAGTGGATTTAGATCGGAGAACTTCAAAATCGCTGATGTGTTATTTTTAGAATAGCGCGCAAAATCGTCATTCGGGTATTCAAAAAAATTCGCCAAAATCATCTTTGTGCAACACCAAGTAAAAAACTGAAAAATCGAGTGAATCAAGGATGCTCAAAGAGTGAACATTTCACGCAGTCGCGGCACTTCTCGAGTGAGCGCCGCAGCAATAATTCTTTATCACCTTCCTTGGTATATTCCAATTCAAAATACACAATAAATAACACGTAGGTAGTATATTTTATTTTATTTTATAATATATAGTAGGAGTTGCGTGTAAAAACATACGTACATAGATCACTCTAATCTAATGACGTGACAATGCAGGTGCAATTGCGTAACAAATTTGTTCGGTGTGAAAATTTTTACACCAAAAACAATTTGTCAGACTCTCATAAATTTTAATATGTATTCGTTAGTTAAAGAAGTGTGAGATGAAGTGGCTGAGTATTTGTAGAGACAAAATGATAGATTGGCGATGTTTGAGTGATCTACATTCGGTATTGTGTATTTACCGAGATTTTTTTTATCGTTCTGCAGCCGACAAGCTGGTAATCAGAAGGCTTTGAAGAAAAAAAACTACTGCGCAGGTGCTGACTGAAAGGGTACATGAATATTTTATGTAAATATTTGAAGGCTACAATAGCAAAGATGTCTCGAGATTTCTGCCGTGGTTCTTGAGCTTTTTTAAATATTAAAATTCTAAGTACATTTAAAAAAATTGTATGGAGATATTTTACATATTCGCATTTTATGCACAATCTTTTCACATGTTCCAATCCAGAAACCATTAAAGTCAAGAAATCTTTATTTCTTTAGTTTTTATGACTCGCCATGATATTTCGTGAGTGTAGAACATTATTGAATCAGGTACAGACGAATGAACAAGGATTGTAAAATTGTGATTGTAGTGTAAACGCGCATTCCCAATTATGTTCAAGTGCAAATGACGATAGCAAACAAAGTCTGAATTATGGGCTGCAGCAGCATTTGATTCGCTGCTAATTTACTTTGGCTAAGTAGTGTTGCGATGGCCCGTGCATTTACAGAGACGCGACCAAGTGCACTGCTTATTAATGTGCACCTCAGACTTGCGTTGAGAATCGAAGTCATACTTCACAAAAATGATGGGATTTTTATGGACTTTATGTCAAATTTAGCGGCAAAGCGACAACAACAGGCGACCTTTCAAAATGATGCATTAATCTGGGCGCCGGCAACGAGACTGGCTGAGCTGAACTACTCGGTAAAATTAGCTCAGCGAGGCTGCATAGCAAAGCTTTAGCGTGTGGAAGCTTAGCGCCGAAACCCGCGTAAATTTGAGCAACAAAAGGCGCACATACAAAAGAAAACATCGGGTTGGATGACAGGTATTATATCCAGCCGATGCTCTACGGGCGTTGTGCAGTCTCGCCGCGGCGCGGCGGAATAGCGCACTGCGTGAATGCGGCGCACAGCACTGCGCCATGGAGACAGATGCCGGCGCGGTCCTGTGGACATCTGCATACAAGACATCTATGTGTGGGCTGCGGATATCCAGATAAAACGATATCGTTTGGGTTGTCCTTGTGCATGCAGAAATGAGAATGTATTATTTTACACGAATCACTGAATAATTAGTGATCAATGAGTGATTGAAGACCGAGTTTTGGCCCATTGCGATGTTTCCACGCAATGCCCCCCTGTACATGGGTTCACTGCGAATCATGTGCACAAATCATAAAGCATTAATCATTTTGAATTATGTGGATGTTTGCCTGCACATGGATGTCTGGTGACACACGCGCGCATAGGGTGCAACCGCAGCTGTTTCAACAGGGACACGTTGCTTCCACTGGGTGTGAATAGCTGCCATTTAGCAGCGTTGCTGTGCCACATGGTTGATGTTTTTTGAACTGTGCATATCAATAGAAAGGTGTGCATCCCTTTCTGCTTGATAGAAATCCATTCAATCAGCGTCGAAACACAATTTATGCCTTCAAATCTGTGGGATTGAAGTATGAAAGACAGACACACTGTGCACTCACATAAAGCCGATTGCACGTAACAAGCAATTTACCTTCATCAGCAGCGGATTGCTTAATTAGAAGATTTCAATCTGCGCTAACAATTCTGTATAACATGGTCTGCATTTGCGTGGAAGTTTAATTGTTATGTTCCAACTGCTACAAATTAGACAGTAAAATGTTCAGTAGACTTCTGAACATTTGCTTGATCTTGTCATACTTCATTTGAGAACTTTTGCTCAACAGTTCAGTTTGAAATAGTGATGGTGTGGCGATAGGGACATGGCGCTGGCACCATTTCATGGTGTCAAAGGCGTGCTATGGCGCTCTGTTCAGCTCCCGCTACGAGGCACATTTTTTGAACACACCCTTGGCACTTGGTGCCCTTTTTCCTGGCAAAAGCATTGGTGTTATCCTAAAGCCAGAGTTACAGCACAACGATAAATAGAAGGTGAAGCGACAAATTCATGTCGCCGCAAATTCGATTTCACAAGAACACTTAGAGAGATTTCCATAAATTGACATGCTGAAAGCACTAACCGATATCTACATTGTGTCCAAAAAATTTCCAAAAAGCTCCAGTGGTTCTTGAGATATCAATGTAAAACGAAAATTTCGCTATTTGTCCACAATCTCAACGAGAAATGTTGCCGACAAATAGCAAAATTTTCGTTTTTCTTTGATATCTCAAGAACCACTGGAGCTTTTTGGATAATTTTTGGACACGATGTAGATATCGGTTAGTGCTTTCAACATGTCAATTTATGGATGGAAATCTCTAAGTGTTCTTGAGTAACCGAATTTGCGGCATCATGTATTTGTCGCTTCATCTTCAATTGATCATTGTGCTGTAACTCCGGCTTAATACATTTAACAGCACCAATTTTATTTGGCGCAAATTTTTGAAGAGCGCTATGACGCAGTTGGTGTTTGGCGTCGTTGTTCTGTGACGCTTTTTACTGGAACTTTTCTACCACTAGTTGAAAGTTTGTCACTTGACAGGGTGCGACAATGACAAGCAATTGTCCGCATGATAAGCAAACTTGTAGGGTGTAAGCCACAATTTTGTCTACTGCTTGACAAGTTGAGGAAGTGGGTCCAACCAAACAGACAGTTAGGTAATTACTGTATTTGCTTGAATAATTCCACCCTTGAATAATTCCCCCATGTAAGACAAGTGATGAAAAGTTAATGCCCGCCTTGTGATACCATCAATTTGTATGATCGAATTTGAACAAAAATGGCATGTCATTGTGTATATAATATTTTTTGGAGAATGACGTGATAGTAACATGCCTGGAAAATTTGATGTGCCTAATAATAATTCCTCCCCTTGAATAAATCCCCTAGAAAAAGTGTGATGAAACAATTATTTCCCAGGGGAATTATTCCAGCAAATATGGTAAATATTCCATGATAGACTATAAATATATCAAAACTTATGCTATGTATTTAACACAAGCGTAATTTCTGTAACCGTGATAAATTGCATTTAAGCTCGATACATTTTAAAGTTTGAATAATTAATGTTGTTCCCAGTACAAGTGAATGAACAGGAATAGCGAAAGCGTTGATGAAATGATTGCATTGAGATGGGGTTGCACGAGAAAACACACAAAAAGTTGACTAGGCTATGCGCTGGATATGATCCGCCAGCGTTTGCCGCGCGCGCCCGACGCAATTCCCGCGGGACGGCCGGGCGGCGTCTTGAATTCGAAGTGAACGGGATATCTCTACTTTGGGCGCATTTTCGGATAGTACGCAACAAGTGGCGCTCAGCCGCGGCAGTACACGCAATACAATACGGGAAGCGAGCGACGCGTCGTTGCCGCGCATGCTAACGAAGTTGGGCGCGCATGCGAAGCGTCGCAGTGCAACGCGCCCGCCGCACTCACAGGCGATCCGCCCAAGTTGATTTGAGCGCAAACTAAGTGACTCGGCCGCTTACTTTGCGTCGCCTTATGTGCGCGCGTGTGCCGCCGCGGCGCGGAGGTAACGTGAGCAAACAGTGCCGCATTGTGCCGCTGCCGGCTGTCGTGTAGCGCCGCCGCCGCTGCGTTTCTGCCGACTCAGTGATAAGCGCCGGTGCAGCCATGCACATCCGTTACCGGCGGGCGGTGAGACGTTCTTGTGCATAGACGCACCCAACCGAACGCTGAGATGAACTCTCCGGTTGGTCAAAAGGCAGATTAAAATATTTATGTACCTAGCTAATGTGTATTGAAAGTGGCGATGGAATGGCGATGTGGCGCGGGCGCTTTTGGAGGGTATTTTAAAGCCAATATGGGCACTAGTTTATGACCGGTAAACTTAAAATTAAGTTAACCAATAATAGAGCTTTGCACGGCATTTTTAGTTTACTGGAAGGAGGTGTTCGTCAACTACAGTTGACACGGATCAAATATAACCTACCTATTCCAGAAAACTCAAATGTGCTCAAAGCTTACTTATGATTAATTTTTTTATTATATTTCGGTAGTAAACTATGTGCGGGCGCAATCACAGTATGGCCCAATTCTAGGCTGTAACAAAACGTGTAGCAAGGGTTTGGAAACTTCACATCAATTTGGATTTTATCATATTAATGTGGCAAACTTAGTGTCATTAGCGTCCCTATGTTTCATTTACTGCTATTTGAGCCGAGGTACCCGAGGACATTGGCTTGGCGCAGGCGCCCCCCCTTTCCTAGCGCGGTTACCTGTACTCTGTAGCCACATGCATTAATATATTTTATACAAACATACATAAAGACACGATGGATAATAATAGCTCTGGCTCAGGCATTTGAAAATTGTTTAGCATGCGGTTAATATTTTACTTACATTTTGCGTCTAAAAACAGTAAGGGCCATTTAATGACTAGCCGTGTACAAAAAACACAAATAAAAATACAAGTATTTTACTCGGACGCTAAAATAAAGCGCCACTCGGGAAAGGTAATAAAACAGGTCGGGGTACGGACTGGCGAGCCGGGCTGTCTGCAGCGCAGCGCTGCGGCCGACTGCGGGGAAAAACAAAGCCAAGATGCCATGACAACCTGTCGACGCAATGAGGCCACTTCGTTCACCAACACTCGGATCTTTTCGAAATGAGGCGTTTCCACACGTGGCCGTGGCTTCGATGCACCTTATGCATTGACTGTTTTGATATTTTGTAATTATTTTCCTAGACCAATAATTTTTGGACAGTCATGAATTACTTGAGTTAAACACATGCAAAAGAAGCATTCGGACTAGTGATGTAAAAAGCGCCAAGGGCCAAAAGCGCATTTCTTGTGCATGGTGCCAAGCGCCAATGGCATTGGTGCCACAGCAAAATAGCGCCAGTTATATATACCGTATATCCTCGAATAAGACCCCAGGGGAGTTATTTTTTCGTCAGAGTTTTTGAGGGGGGACTTATTCAAGGGGGAGGAGTTATTCAAGGGAGGGAGTTATTTTTTCCTCAGAAACTTGGACTGAATTCATCATATGAATGCATTCTGTGAACTCATGTAATCTATGCTAAACATTTACATAAAGCATTCCAGTGTAAATACAATTTTGGGCATTAGGGAAAATCTACTGCATTGGTGGAAAAACACTTGAACGTGTCCACACAACAGCCCCTCCCACGACGACAGTTCCCCTCTTACAGTACAATACATTAGAGGGAACTGGCTGGAGGAAAAAATAACCTCAGCAGTGGTGTAGAAAAACATCCTGAAACATTTAGTAACTCACAAAAATGTACTGAAACAAATGTCAGACAATTACTGAAACAAATGTCAGAAATGGAGCACTGTAGTAAAATGCCAGGAAAATTACACTGAAGTAAATGTCAGAAAAACACTGAAACATCACCAGTGAAAAAAATCAAGTGAAAACTAGAACAATTTAACAAATAGCCTGCAAATCGACACCCTTCCAGAGCAGCAAATCATTCAGCCAGGGTTCCATTGGGTACTGGCAATGAGTCGGGCCTTGTGCTTTTGTCGCATGCTTGGCTCGCCTCGATTGATTTTTTCTGGGTCATCCGATTTGGCCTGGGGTGCTTTTGAAAGCTTAGGCAGCTCTGGTGGTGGTCTGCCTCTGCTTGCAGGCTTGTGCAGTTTTTTCCTGGCAGTTGTGGTGGCCTTTGATTGGCATGACTTGTGGACGGGTTCAGCCGGTAATATCATCGGCGATTGTGTCAACACAGTGGTGGTCAAGTGGCCCTCGAGCATGTTACTGCTGGTCGATCTGCCAATTGTGCACGGCATTGTCGAACTGCCAATAGTGCACAGCACTGTTGAACTGCCAATGGTGCACGGCATTGTCGAACTGCCAATGGTGCGGGGCATATAATCGGCCTCCAGTCGCAGCAGCTCCGAGATCGCTGTGTGCGTTATTTTCAGCGGGCCATATAATGCCTCATGGCCAAACACGAGTGGGCATTTTGACGATGTGCCGAATTGCTTCAATTTGACCACTGCCAGGATCTCTGCAGAATGTTGCTGTCCATCTGGTGTGGTGTGCAGCAACTCCATTTTGTAAACAGCCAAATGGCGGCTGGGGATGTGCGAGCGAGAAGTTTTGGAGTGCCTGCCAGGGTACTGCCTGAATTTAGCTTTTTCCCTGGCGACATCACACTCGGCTTGCTTCCACAAATCCTCGAGGAATTGTTCCTCGATGACAATGCCTTCCTCACAGGCACTATCGATGATGCCAGTGAGTGCACAGCCCAGAAAATCCACTTTTGCAGTTGGGCTGGTACTGCTGCTGTGTTGCGCAATTGGCGGGCCTTCTGAGGGCTTTGTTTGCACATGTGCATAGCGACTTATTGGGCACCAAGTTTCCAAATCATTGAATTTCATGTTGGATGATGGTGCAGCAGCAGGCGTTTTCTCCTGAGCAATCGATTGGCCCGTTGGATTCGATGCAGCATTGCCTTGTGGAGCGAATGTGTGCTCATCCATATTCAGGTTGAGTTTTGCACACTCAGCTTGCATGTTTTGCTGAGTGGCATGCTCGGTTTTCCCAGCTTTTTCCAGCAATTTCCGGGCGCGTTCAGCTTGATTTGGCCTGTATGCACCGGTAGCTGGATTGAGGAAGCACTCAGCTGGGTTGTGCGGCTGTGGGGTGTGATGCAAAAAGTATGTGCACCATGGCCCATTGTGCACCTGGGTATCAAATCCCTTGTTGAATCTTTTCCGCCGTGGTTGTCGCCTTTTCCCCACTGACTGGTTAGCATCAGCAGCTGCAGTATTTGGGCATTGAGAGCCTTCAGCATTGCTGCCTTGCTTGTGCCGTTGATTCTGGCCTTCTGGCATATGATCATATTGTGGCACTTGATGCTCCAATTCAGGGCTTGCCATGTCTGTTTGCATGACAACTTTGGCGAGGCGGTCTGGCCCGGGCACAGTTGACGACTGCAACAATGGAGCAGCCAATGAATGTGTTCCCTCGGGCAGTGCGCCATTTCTGCTCGCAAGTGTTGCCTGCCTGTTGCCAGCTGGCAGCTGCGGTGTGCCCTGTAACAGTGAAAGCTGCTGCAAAATGGCCGTGTGTTGCTGGTTCAGCACAGCAACTTGTTCAGCCAAGGCAGTCATATTTGCCTGCAACTGCTGCAGCTGATCCCCCCCAGCAAATTGCGTGGGGGCAGCATTTGATGTGCTGGCACTCGGCAATGCAGCAACTCTGGCATCAGTTTGATTATCATTGAGGTCTTCAGAGGCATCAAAAAATTCTTGTTCCTCTTCCTCATGGATGTCCAGCTTGAAGATGGTGCCCTGCTTGGAAAATGGCATGGCTTTGGCAACACAATTTCACACAATGGTGTGGCACTGTGCTGGAGAGGGCGCCGCTCGGCAGCCAGAGACACGATGCTGAATGCAGTTGTTGCGTGGCTCAATGGCGCGGCGGCACGGGTGGAAAAGTCGACACCCAATTGAACAGAGAGGCCCCAAATATGCCAGCCACAGGCGGAAACTTTATCCACTGTGGGCAAGGGGCACTGTGGAAACACAGCTCAATGGTGTTGCCAGCACTAGTGGAGCCCAAATGCTCAACACTAGCTTTGTGCTGCAGAGGGGCGTGGCGCAGTTGCCATATTGCCAACGCTAGCGGGTCCAGTGCCCAGCGCTAACGCAATGCAGCAATGATGGCCGGCGGCGCAGGAATGTTGCACCAGGCCGGCACAGGCGGAAATGTTGCCGCCTAGCTGAACAGCGGGTGGCCCAAAATGCCTGCCACTGGCAGAAGCTTTGACTGCCGTGGGCAGGGGGCACTTTCAAACGCTGCAGCAGCAGTGCAGGGATGTGTCCCAAATGCACTGCGATGGCACGGCACGGCGCTGGACTGGCGCGGTGCAGACGCTGAAGATGACACTGCAGAAAAATAACGCAGTGTGTTGCGGCTGGAATTGGCGTCTCAACACCAGGCATGGGTGGAGACTGCTGCAAACTTCAACAGCACACAATTGGTGTTGCCCCAAATGCACTGCGCAGCCGGAAAATTTACTGCCGCAGGCAGGGGTGAATGCAGGCAGCGTGGCAGCAATCCATTTCACTGCACTGCACTGGTTGGCTGCAGCCCAGCATCCAATGCTAGTGGGGCCAGTGCCCAACACTAGCGTGACTGGGGAGGGGCAGCCTTGAATTGTGTCAAGCACTAGTGTGGTTCATTGCCCATACACTAGTGCGACGCGTCGCAGCGTGAAAAACAGCCGCTTGTGAAATGGCGCAGCTTGGCTTGGAAAATGGCGCTTGAAAACCGGCGCAGGTTGCGAAGTGGCGCAACTGCTTGGAAAACAGTGCAGCACGCAAAAGTGCACACAGGCGCCGCACAGCGACAAATCCGCTCTGCGGCTGGACTGCACACCTGCGCCGCACTGCAGGAAATGATGGTGCAGATCCACCGAAATATTTCACGGGCGGATTGCACACAAGCGCCGCACTGCGAAAAAAATCGGGCCAGCGTTAGCGGCGCGGCTCGATAGCGCGGGCGCCGCGAGGGCGCCGCGGGAACAACAGATGCGGCGGCCCGGTCCGCGTGGCTTGCCGTCGGCGCCAAGTGTCCAGCGGCGCAGGCGGAAAATTTGAATTGCCGCACGCCCAGTTGGATAGTGAGAGCCCCCAATATGCCTGCCACAGGCGGAAAATCGCGTCGCCGTGGGCAGGGGGCAGTCGCCGCGTGGTGCAGCAGCGACCGCGTCCAACGCTAGTGGGCCCAGTGCCCAAAACTAGCGTTGTGCCGGATTGATGCAGCGGCACAGAAAAAACTGTCGCGGCGCGGCGCAGGAATGCTGTCGCGGCGCGGCGCGGTGCTGCGGCGTCGCTGCAGTTGGTGTGGCGTCGGAATGTTGCCGCGTCGCGTCACTCTAGAAATGGCGCCGCTGTACAGGAAGTGCCGCGGCACAGAAATGGCGTCGCGGCGCTGGGCTGGCGCGGCGCTGGAGTGACGTGGCGACGTTACCAATGCCAGTGGGGCCCAGTGCCTAACACTAGCGCAGTCCTGCGGTGATGCCAGGCGGCGCCGGAAAGCTGTCGCGGCGCGGCGCAGGAAATTGTGCCGTGGCGCGAGTCCGACGCTAGTGGGGCAGTGTGCCCAACACTAGCGCACGGCCGACCGGCGCGCGTGCAGCGACGCGACGCGCGGCACGCAAAATCCAATGCCCCGCGGCGCAAGTGCCAATGCGGTGGCGCCGGTTCCAACGCCCCGTGGGCGCCCAACGCCAATCAGGCGCGTTGTCGAGACCGCGGCCGGCGGCTCTGCACGCAAATCGGCTGTCGTTTTCAACGGCAGCCGACCAAAAACTTTCGGCTGCCCAATGGAGCGGCCGATTATCGCTAAGTCGCGGCGGCGCACGCAAATGGTGGGGCTGCTGCGCGACTGGGTTCGATTAATGGGAGCACCAATGCGGTGCTCCCAGTACAGTCACCATATTATGTGTGTTAATACACATAGTTATTTTGGGGGTGACTTGGATTAGTGGTAACTAATTGATTAGTAGAAGCCAAGTAATTAAGGCCCACAATTTATACATTTAAGCTTTTATTGTGGTAAATCAATTAGGTTAGGCAGCAGTTGACGAGCAGGAAAATATACAAATTGATTAGAACTATCAAAATTTGTATTCCTATTGGCTCAAGAAAACTGGCCCAATTTTCCACTAAAATCAACAAGTGAAGTCTACCTAGGAAAACGGGCAGAAAACGAAAATGCTGATGAATCAGCCCTATTCAGGTTAGGACAGTCTACATTCCAGGAAATGCGTCTAAACATTTACATAAAGCATTCCAGTGTAAATACAATTTTGGGCATTAGGGAAAATCTACTGCATTGGTGGAAAAACACTTGAACGTGTCCACACAACAGTATTGAACAGTTCAAATACAACAAAAAGGTGTTTATACACTGCGTACATGTCATGTATCTGCTGTGGCTGCCATACGTTAACATTCTTTTGTATTTTCAACGATCATTTTTGTAAATTTTATGGCATATTATTCACCCAGAGGGGGGACTTATTCAAGAGGGGGGAGTTATTCAAGGGAGGGAGTTATTTTTTCGTCAGTGTTCTTGAGGGGGGAGTTATTCAAGGGGGAGGAGTTATTCGAGGGGGGTCTTATTCGAGGATATACGGTATGTATTATAGTGGAAATCTTCTAATCCATTGGCAAACTACCTGTATATTTACTACATTGCTGCTATCCGTATTGCTGCGATTACAGCTCCGGTGTAAAATTGACCAGCGTAAAATTGACTTTTGGGCGTAAAATTAATTACAGGTGAATGGATAAAGATATGGCATTGTAATTTCAGTCAAAGAATGCGCATATGCAGATGTTGCTTGTGTCGAAAGCTCATCAGTTTATTTTAATTGCACTAAAAGTTATGAATTTTGGCGCAAATTTGTTAAATTTTACACCGTAATTTTACGCTACTTACAGCGCATAATTGAAAAAATTGTGCTAAAGTTCATAACTCCCAGTACGATTAAAATAAACTCATGAGCTTTGGACACAAGAAACGTCTGCATCTGAGCTGTCTTTGACTGAAATAACAATGTCGTATCTTTATCCATTCATCTGTAATTAATTTTATGCCCAAAATCAATTTTACGCCTGGTCAATTTTACGCCCGAGCTGTAATCGCAGCATAAGTACAGATATTTACCTGTGAATGGACCAACCACGATGAACTACAATTTCTGCAATCAGCAGACCATCACAAAGGTATACAACAAGCATTTTTATATTCGTCGGCGAGATCATGCATGCTAAGGGAAACACTTATTATTCGGCCGGGTAAAACACGAAACATTGTTTCAGGCAGGAGATATTATGGGTAGCCATCTAGCTTATCGGCTTGTCCGCTTTCACCGACAATTAAACTAATGTTTGGATTTTTCTTCTGTTACTCCTTTACTGTTTTAAAATGAAAATAAAAATATTTATTTATATGTGTGCAACCACGAATTGCATTGCTCAACGCTTTTTGGCAGATCAAAAAATGCTTGGCATAGAGCTGACTGTACTAAATAAATAGCCAATGCGTTGCACTGCACCGCGACAGTTAAAAATTTGTCCGTGGCATGTGGTATGACATGAGCACACGCAGTCCGATGAATGTCACTAGATTGACGACTAAACATATTGGATTGGATGCCTTTTGATGCAACAGCTTTTGATTTGATTCGACCACAACCTGCGGCCACTGCGGCGTCCTTTCAACCGGCGCTTATGCTCCATTCAGGTAGGGTAAGGCAGTACGCAAGCTGTCTACGCAAACGAGTTTGCACACGCAAAATGACAGTGAACAATATGAGAGCAATACGTCACGCAATCGTGATAAGTGACGACAAATCCTGCAAAACGTACACGCAGATTTCGTATTTTTCCTGATGTGAGAGTACACCATTAAAATAATCTTGCATAGGTAGTAAAAATCTGGCTAAAGAATCATGCTAATCTTGCATGATTTCTGGTATACAGAGTAGATAGTAAAAATCGCAGTTTGCACGTGCAAAGTGGGTAGTTTCCCGAAACAGCTTGCGCGCCGATCAAGGACTGCTTTGCCAACATCCAACGAACACGCCGCGTTAGAGGAAACAGCTTGCAACGAAATTAAATAAGACTACTTTCAGGTATTTATTAATCTATATGCATAAGGTACAGGTATGGTATCACCCAAAGTGGTAAGCAGTTTAACATACATCACGTTGACCAAACAACATCATAAAGCTTGAGCCACACAAAAACAGTGATTGTGAAATTAGCGCCTAAGCAATATCCAGCGCACCCTGTTGATGCTCGAAAAAAGTGGTAATGATGCTGTCTGGGTCGGGGTGCGTGTCGAAGCAGCGCTTGATAGTCTGCATGATGATGCCGAGTCGTCGCTCGAGCGCGTCCAGGTGCTTAGCTGGCAGGATGGGCGCCACCGGGTCGCGGGCCAGCGACTGGTGCAACGCGCGCGACAGCGACACGGGCCCCGCGTAGAAGTGCAGCAGCGTCTGCAGCGTCGACGGCCGGATCACGCAGCACTGCGCCAGCGGCATGATGATGCTCAAGTCGTCCATCCGCGGGCTGCCGAACCCACGCCCGTTGTCCAGGTGGATCGGCGCGGCGACCTTCTTAAACATGTGCATGTGATGCCGATCTTGGTTGCCTTTGTATCGGGGGACGATGTACGCAAATTCTAAATCAATGAAGTTCACGGCTGCTGCATTGAAGAAATTACCGGTCAGAAAATCAAGAATATGGGAATCCATAAAATCCAGCAGCCACATTCCCTCGGAGAAGCGTTCCTTTCGTTTCACCTTCCATTCGCAGTAAGTTTGGTCTTTCTGCCAGATTGCCAGCTCTTTTCTCGGTACTGTTTCATACCTCCTGAAAGAACAATCAATATTTACCTGGGGCCAGTCCCGCAAATTGCGAAGTGAGAAGTGAAATGGCAAATGCGAAGTGAAATGAGAAGTGAGAAGTGAATTGAGATAGAAATTGGCAAAAGCCAAGGGAAATCACTTTTTTCGCTTTTGCCAATTTACTTGCCATTTCACTTCGCGTTTGCCAATTTTCTTCTCAATTCACTTCGATATTGCCACTTCACTTCTCACTTCTCATTTTGCGGAACTGGCACCAGAACTTTTGTATACATTCACTGAACCACACACTATCAAGCAGACCTGAAAAATGGGGATCTTATGTGCATCTTCGGAAAAATTTGTTCCCTGGCGCGAGATTTAAGTACACTAACACGTAAAATTTCTGGTAGCGCCAATCCGACAAGCAGAAACATTGTGCCCACACACACTGGTTTAGGAACATGAAATGCTCGACCAATTCGGTAAACTGTTTTGCCAAAGCAGTACGAAACACTGTACAATTCTGTACAGTTTTGTGTACTGTTTTGTCGAAACAGTTTACCGAAATGGTGGAGCATTTCATTTTGGTGTGTGTGTTGGCATTAGGTAAGTCGCGCATCATACAATTCATTAAACAAGTATCAGGCTACCAGAGATAAGTGTCTTGTTAATTAAATCTCGTGCCTGGGCAGGTAAGCCTGCACGGAACCCTCTTTCAAATCGGGTTTCCCACAGATCGCGTGCGCCACGTCGCAATAGTCGCGGCACACTGACTTGAAGCACACATTGTTAGCTGTGAATTGAAAGCAACCAACACATTGGGTAATTATTTATATTTATTCGTGAACGAGAAAGCACTGGTTTAATAGGAAACATTAAATGCGCAACTAACCGGTTGATTTGAAAAAGGTGTGTTTCAATCGACTATCACCTTTCAGCCAAATTTCGGTCAGGTTAAAAACCCGGCCCACGGTGGGCACGGCGCGCCGAAAGCCGAGTATCTTGTCCAGGGACGGAATTTAATTACCCAATCTCGTTTTTTTATCGCGCAGGCCGCTGCATTGTAAACTCAAACTGAACGCTTCAAGGTCCAAGATGCATTCATTTATGCAACAATCTGTTTGCTTCTGATAGACCCACAGGAAATCGGACCGCTCGAAAAACGTGTCGGTTAATTAAGTTCCGAACCAGGTGGTAGGCGGCTATTTCGGCTACATGTCGCTCATGGTCGGTGAAATAGAGCTGGTGCCACTCCCAGACGCTTCAAAAAGCCCTGTAAAATATCAAATGTCAAGCAAAGTGTCAAAAGTCATGGAAAATGCCCTGCAAAATGGCAAACACGTTTCCCATTTTGCAGGACGTTTTCCATGACTTTTGACACTTTGCATGACATTTGACATTTTACAGGGCTTTTTACAGCGTCTGGGAGTGCCCCCTGATCGTCGTCGGCCTCGTGTTCACGGCCAAATCTGCTCATATGAAAACGAGCGATTGTTTACTGGCCGTGCGATGTGTAGAAATTTATACAAATTCAGTAAATTATACAAACACCTCATTGGCTTGAATACGGCGCTCTGGCCGTTGGAAAACTGCAGTTTCAATTTCACTTGCGATCCATTATCCATGATCTCTGCGTAAAGGTGGATAGGATGTTCTAGAAGCGACCAATTAATACTCAAAACAAAATGTATTTACTTACAATTTACTCTTTGCATGATCCTAAAGGTATTTACTGGAAAGTTTTGGAAGTATGCGCCCACCTATGTCTCAGTAGATAAAGGGATATCTGGATGCTACCCGCAGGGGCTAGAACGATGCTTATGCACGCACTTAAAAAACGTTTCAAAACGAAAAAAGCAGACTCGCGCACAAGCGATGAATGATTTTTCCTGAATTGTTTTTTAAACAATTTTGATTTTATAAACGATTATGGCTACCGTATTTCCTCGAAATACCCCCCGGGGGGTGATTGTTTCATAGTGGTCCCGAGAGGGGGGGGTTAAACGAGGGGGGGGGTGTTTCGAGGGGGGGGTTATTATTTCACAAGAAAATTTTTGAAAACCAAGTACGAAATTGTCGTCTGAAACGTACGCAGACGTCGAAAAATGCAACAAAAACCGCCATTTATAAGTTTCTGTAGACTAATATTAGTATGTAGATGGTATGTACACTGTTCTAACGTGACACCGACATTGTTTTAACGTGTGTTCTGCAGTACACAGAACACGAACTACAGTTATTGTCATGTACGTTCCCTTTACACTCAATTTGGGGGGGGGGGTATTTCGAGGGGGGGGGGGTGATTGTTTCATAGTGGTCTCGAGAGGGGGCGGGTCAAGCTAGGTAGTGCGCGGTCCGCGGAGTACAATCAAAAGCCTACGTAGGTAAATAAATACCAGAGTTGGAAAAACGTATTTACGTTTACCCGAAATACCCGGTTATTCGGGTATTTATACTTACGTTTACGTTTACGTTATTCAAAAATACCATTACGTTTTGTTACGTTTTCCTGACCAAAATACCCGGGTACTTGGGAAAACGTAAAAAAAACTTGTAATCGTTCACACGTGCACATATTCAAATGGGCCGCACCACCTGCAGCCAACAATATTCTTATGTTATCGCATAAACGTAACATGACTGCACGCTTGCACATGGAATACTGGGTACATATTCATAAATGTGTTCAAACGCTGAACACAGAAACCTTTTTGTTTGTTTGTGGAGCCTTGCGTCTATAAAAATGTTTTTATGAATACCGACGACGCCACTTGCAACAACTTTGAGTAACATTTTTAAAATGTTTTGAAACTGGCAGGGCGAGTGCAAGCTCTGGTGCCATTCCCAGACCATGTAAAAAGCCCTGTAAAATGTCAAACGTCATGCAGAGTGTCAAAAGTCATAGAAAAAGCCCAGCAAAATGGCAAAGATTTCCCACCTTCCAGGGCATTTTGCATGACTTTAGACACTTTGCATGCCATTTGACATTTTACAAGGCATTTTACAGGGTCTGGGACTCCCCCAGAATCTCCAGCGTATAGTTGGATTTTGCCACACTTACAACGGAAAGTGGTGCAGATGGAGTGATTGACCCATCTAAAGGTGAAAATAATGGTATTTCCAAAGCACAAGTATTTTTACGTTTACGTTTTTTATTACGTATTCCTTGGTATTTTTAAAATACCTTACGTTTTAGTATTTATAATTTTGATTTGGAAAAGGTATTTACGTTTACGTTTACGTTTTCCAAAAATACCAGTATTTGCACAACTCTGATAAATACTAACACTCACCGGCGGCTTTGAGCGGCAGGGCGGCGAGGTCTCGCTCGAGGGCGGCGGCCGTGTCGTCCGTGTAGCTGGCGCACGTGCTGATCCCCTCGTGCCAACGGTCCCACGAGTCGGCTCGCGCAGTCAGCGGCTTCCTGAATGCACCACATAGAAGTGTGGCGAGGGAAATGCAAACAGTAACAGCCCGGGGGCAGTCCCAGACCCTGTAACGTCCCGTGTAAAATGTCAAATGTCATGCAAAGTGTCAAAAGTCATGGAAAATGCCCTGCAAAATGACAACTCGGTTGCCATTTTGCAGGGCATTTTCCATGACTTTTGACACTTTGCATGACATTTTACATTTTACACGGGACGTTACAGGGTCAGGGATTGACACCACTTGTAAATGGGTTTACCCACCCGCGTCGTTCTCGATGAAGCTGGCCAAGCGTTACCCGTGATGGACACTCTTTTTCCGTGATATTTATACCACTGAACTGACGTTCCAGTTGCTCAGATAGAACACGGACAATTTCCGGGTCCGCTTTGCAACGATGCGCCTGAAACGTTTTACAACCAATTTTTATACCGCCCAGAGTTATCAAAAGTAGCAGAATACCAACCAAGGCTTTTTAACCTACTAAAGTTAAGTATATGTCCAACTCGTTCCCCCCAGTTAACAGATTAACAGTTTTCCATTTGTTGTTCCAGAGGTTGTTCGTCCCAACAAATTTTCAAAAATTCACTTTTCAGTCAAAACTAGGTATAATGATCAATAGACGCACATCAAAATCGTGATGCTGTAGATTGCGGGCAAGCGAATGTCTATCTCCCACATCAGCCTGTTTTTGTGGTAGACCGAGTCGCTGTCGAACGGCATGCGCCTGCTCGGATTGGGCCGCGAACCCAGCTGCAATACGTTTTTGCGTCGTTCCGCGGTACTTCGATCGAATCCGGAACGAGCCGTAGGTTTATTGGCATAGTTGTTAAAACGTATTTACTTTTACCCGCAAAATAGGTATACTCGAGTACTGAGTAAATACGTTTACGTTCCCCTTAAAAAGTATAAGTACTTGCTTTTACATATACTTTTTGAAAGTACTCGAGTACAGAAAACGTATTTCAGATAGTGTTTTATACAGGTAGACTTTTTAAAGGCATAGAAGGAAAAAAGAAAGCAAATGGGCTAAAAATAGGGGGAAGTTGAAAATGTGTGTATAAACACATGTAGCCAAAAATTGCTGAAAATAAGCAAAAAGTAATGGAAATAGGTGATTTTGAGTGAAAATTGGGTTGAAATTTTACAAAAATATCCACTTTTACGTTTTACAGAGGAAAAGTACGTTTACTCACGTTCACTCATGAGTAAAAGTTTTAAAAATATTCGTTACCTTTTCTGTGCTCAAGTCAGAGGAGGATTAAAAAATAAATACTTTACGTTTATGTATACTTTGAAAAAGTTATGTACTCTTTAAAAACTCAGTTTATTGCTGCCATTTTCATCATACGACTTTGAAATCATGTTGAAGTGCCATGACGGCTGATGGCGTCAGTTTAAAATGCTCACTCAACTCAATAGAAGGAGACATTCGGTTAAAAACTGGTCAGCGTGCCCACCTTGGATAGAGCAAGGAACACCAGACGGAACCGAATATTTGTGGCAACGGTAGAAAATGTGGGTTGACCGCAATAACACCAGAGTTACGCTGAAGCTGGCCACAAATGATAGCAGTGCAACCCAATGTCGTTTGTTGGTGCTCGTTTCCATAGTTGGTTAAGTAAATTATGTTAGATGATCGGTGTCAGTCTTTACTTCATACCTCTCTGAATAGAATAGAAAATGCGTACTCGATGTAAAAGCGATTTATCGTCATAGCCATTTCATTTTCTGAAGTTAGCATAGGTACCGTACGTTTCCAGTGTGTAAATACAGAATAGTACCAGCAGCCAGTTAATAATGTCAAAATAAAAAATTATACTGCGCTGCATATATTATTTATATACGTAAATGACAACTGCTTCCGTTGTAGGTAAGATTAAACAAAAATAATGATGTAAACAATTCTAGACTGATTGATAGTTGCGCCACAAAATGATGGATCGTCTTTTCAATATTTCACATCGTTTACAACATTGTCAGCTGTGTGTGTACATCAATCACTATTTACCAAAAATCACATTACGTTTGCACTGCCTTGCCAGTTTCCTGTGTTCCTGAACCCGCCTGTCCGAATTTTCCCTCCTCACGGACCTATAACCAAAAACAAGCGGTGGCAAATGGACACAATGCTGGCACTGATAGTGACAGAACACTTACATGTTCATTTGATCCCCTAAAGGTGGTCATAATAATAGAATCTGGATCGCTGCGAGTGTCGAAACAGCGCTTAATTATGCGAATGACGATGCCCAAGCGCCGCTCGATCGCTGTGTAATGCTTGGTGGCGAGAATTGGCGACACGGGATCATTTTCCATCGACCTGCAAAAAATCTTCCACTATAAATATTCACTGCCAAAATAACAAAATCATAAATACCAGGACCGGAGTCCAGGGAGCAATCCCAGACCCTGTAAAATGCCCTGTAAAACGTAAAATGTCATACAAAGTGTCAAAGACCCTGTAAAATGTCATGTGTTATGTTACAGACCCTGTAAAATGTCATGTGTCATGTGTAATGATGGCAAAAAAAGATTCGAAAATTCGAAAATTGCACAAAAAGATTTGAAAATTCGAAAATTCGAAAATTAAATTTGAAATTCGAAAATTAATTTGAGGAAAAATTCGAAAATTCGAAAATTCATTTTGGAAAAAACACTTAAAAATTTAAATACTTTTTTTCAGAGGGTTTGCCATCGTTAGTCATGTGAAAGACCCTGTGCAGTGTCGAATGTCATGTAAAAGACCCTGTATCCAAATTTTATTTTATCGTATCCAAATATTATGTTTTATATCCAAATCTTACTTTTTGACATAACATTTGGATACAAAAACATAAGATTTGTATACAATAAAATAAGATTCGGACACACATGACACTTTACAGGGTTTTTTTACATGACATTTGACAATTTACAGGGTCTTTTATATGACACATGACATTTTAATGGTCTTTGACACTTAACAGGGTCTTTTACAGGGTCTGGAAGTGGCACCTGGACCGCCGTTAATAACCTGTGCAAGGCCATGGACAAAGATATCGGGCCATGATGATAAAAGTGTAGCAATGTTTGCAGCGTGGACGGCCGAATGATACAGCACTGCGCCAATGGCGCTATTATGCTCAAGTCGTCCACGTTGGGGTTGCCAAACGCTTGGCCGAAGTCGAAATGGATGAACGAAGCGTCAATCACATCGCGCCACACAGCGAAACGCTCAATAAAATGCAGGTCTTGGTTGCCTGAAAAGTCATTATGAATAATGATGGAAAATGTGTGAATGTGTTAAATTTGACGTATTTTGGAAAAATGTTGAAAAGTCCGTTTTGAAGTTCGTATTTGAACAATGTCTTTCCACGATGAATGCTTTCAAAAAACTAATTGTACAGGGTTCACAATTAGCATTCCAAAAACATAGGGAAATAAATAGGTATTTTTGAAATATCATAGAATATAAAAATAAAAGTTTTACCATATAAATATTTAGGTAAAATATCTAAAGTCGGCGGACATTTCACCCTACAAAATCGGAGAGTTAGAATTCGCTCGTGAATAGAGCGAACAACGAAACTTGTGTCCCACGCGGACGCTAGAAATTGTAAAAGAAAATCATATTAAAAGAAAAATGGACGTTTCGCTGCATCCGTGCGTGCCACGCCCTATTTTTCTACATTTTCAACGTTGCTCGTAAAGAATTTGACCGTTCAAACTACCGTTTTACCATTCAAACTAACGTTTTTGTTTCTATTTTATTTTTCATTCGTTGGTTCCGTTCCAACAGAAGAGAACTTGGCAGCCGGCCAAAATTTTGAAATCCGCTATTAATATGAATAAAATAGGCTCACAATAGCCATATAACCATGTATATAAACAAAAATAGCGATTATGAAGGTGGAAATTGGCAAAGCGAAGCAAATTTTAACGATTTTGAGCTAACTTTCAGTTTTCACTCCCATTTGTATAATACGCAACTGGTAACTGGGATAAGGGCCAAGTTTTCATACGTGACCCGATCTATTCCAATCGTTGAAATATTGCGTCACAAAACCTAATGCCGTCATGCACTCTCCACTGGAGAGATTGACGCAAATGTTTGTAGGGCGATACGTCTGCCGACTTTATATATTTTCCATCTTTTCGCCAAAAATTTTATTTACCTAATTTTTATTTGCGAGATTTTCCGAATTAACGGAAAATTACACATTTGTGTAATTCTTTTCATGCCTTTCTCAACAATTTTCATCCACTGTTCTGCTACTACCACGGGTAGACTGACCAATCAAAAAATTGAGGATGTGCGCGTCAATGAGATCCAACAGAAGCCTGCCCTTTGTAAACTTTAGCTTCTTTTTAACCTTCCATTCGCAGTATGTCTGGTCGATTTGCCACGTGGCCAATTGTTCATCATCGAACTCTGAGTATGTTCTGCGTTGGGTAATTTAAGACAATTTCCCATTGGGTAAATATTTTCGTCGAAAATCAAGCTAAATGGATAATTAAGGATCGCCCCAGAAATCCTATGAATACTGAAATGAAGTTGACTAATAGGCATTTAATTAAATAAGTATTTACAGCGGCATTTTTATGTTTGGTCTTCGTAACAAATGATGGGCTAATGAGTGAAAATCGCGACGAATTTAAATTTTTAAAACGATGGAAGGGCTTAAAACTATCAGACAGCATAAAATTGAGTATTGGGATGAGTATTCAAGGGAAAAGGTAAGGTGCATTTCATACAGGCAGAGACACACCTCCGGTAAGGTGTCCGAATATAGTCCCATTTCACCTCTGGTAAGAACGGTTGCAAAGCACCCTCCTTCATATCGGGCCGACCGCAGATTGCATACGTTGTGTTGCATTGATAAGAGCACCTGGACACGAAGCACACGTTGTTTCCTGAAAAAGCACGGTTCAGCAAAAAAACAAACAATATAAATATTTACATACCGTATTTCCTTGAAACATCCCAGCTCAAAACGGCCACTATGAATTAATAACCTCCCTCCTTATACATGGCAGTTATTGTTGCATTTTTCTACGTCTCCGTACGTTATAAACAAAAAATAAGTAGTGGGAGTTCAAGACAACTATTGCGAAATAATAAACCCCCTCGAACCCCCCCCCCTTGTTTAATCTGGGAAATATGGTAAATCAATACACACAATGTATACATTTAGGTAATGTTCGGAAAACTTCATTAGCCCGATAACATTTTGCCAGCATTCTGATGGATTCATTGTTTGAAATGGATTCGTCGCCAGTTTCACGTGGTTCAGATGGTGGAATGAATGGCCTATGAATCGAGTTGCCTGAAAATCATTGGGCTAATGAATTTTCGATCTACCTAGTTACTCCCCTGGTGACAAGAAAAAAGTTCTTTCCAAGTAGCGATGAGATTTTGATCGGATTTCAGTCAGATTGAATACTCTTCCAACAGTAGGTATGGCACGGCGGAACCCAAGTACTTTGTCCAGATGGTAACCCGCAATCTCTGCCGTGTGCTGTTCAAAATCGGCATCGTACATGTGGTTTACATTTGCTTCATACTCGCGTCCATACCTGAGTAGACACAAATTGTCAACTGAAATTGCATATTGATCATTGCCCATTAATTTGGAGAATTCTCACCTCATCGGCTTGAAAATGGCCGACCGATTATTCGAGAATTGCACTTTCAACTTCACTTGTGTGCCATCTTCCATTGGTTCTGCAATTTGCAGGTGAAGTATCTAGTCATTTATGTATCTACCTAGGTACATATATACACACCTGCAGCCTGCAGCGGCAGCGTGGCGAGGTCCTTTTCCAAGTCGACTATCACATCGTCGGTGTAGGTCGTGCATGGGCTGATCACCTCGTGCCACCGATCCCACGAGTCCAATTTTTGGGTGAAATCGTTGCTGCAAAAAAGGGGGCCAAGGGATTTACTCAACGTGTGATTGGGTTGAGTTTGACCCAAAAATCTAACCAAAATGAATCAATCGCAGAATTGATTTTGCGTAAAATTCAGCGCACATCAAACCATTTCTTTCGTGGAAAATGAAAGAAACAGTGCAAATATTTAAACCTCGAAATAATTGGACCTATCAATATTTATCCTTACTTTTCCGGTCTGACACACCTGATATTTTCAGCCCAATATTCGCCCAATGTTGTGTTCACCGGGCATTCTGCATTCACATCATTCCTATCTAAATACCAACGCAGACTATCAGAGAGGAAGTTCACTAGTGCTAGGTCTGATTTCACTCGGTGTGCCTGTCATGAATTGGTCGATTATCCGGAGAATCTGTGTTCAAATGCTTTACCAACTGCCCAACCACTTGCAATACAATGCATGCCACACCTTCAAACTATCTGATGGTGTCGCTGACACCTATAGAAATCAAAGCATTGTGTTGCGACTAGTGATGTAAAAGCGCCATGGCGCTGGCGCTTGGCGCTAGCGCCAAAGCAAAAAGCGCCATGGCGCTTTTGGCGCTTGGCGCCTTTTTGCTGTGGCGCCATTGGCGCTTGGCGCTGTGCTACGGAAAAGCGCCATGGCGCTTTTGGCGCTTGGCGCTATGATGTCGTGGCGCCATTGTTTTCGTCCCAATTCAAGGCTTGATGACGAGCCGACGAACAGCGTTCAAATGCATAGTGTTGCATTATATTGCAAATGGAGTTGTATTGATGCTCTGGAATGAAGTACGGAATGAAGTACGGCACAGAGCATCAGATTTGTGCGCGCCGGGCGTTTGTGCGTGGCGGGCTCAATTTTGTGCGTGCCGGGCGTTTGTGCGCGCCGGGCGTTTGTGCGTAGGAGGCCTGGCCCGATGTACCTACCGTATTTCCTCGAAATACACCCAGGGGGTTTATTTTTTCAGGGTGCAAATTTTGAGGGGCGTTTCGAGGGGGGCTTATCCGGGGGAAATTTTTATGAAGGGTCGTAGTAAAGTATCGTTTTTTTTGTACCCAAAACGTAATCAATTGACCAAATAGGATAGATTTTGGCCATATTATCATAGATCGTTCCATAAACAAGGCCATGTATACGTAGCTGCGATGTAAATCCACAGCTAACAAAATGTATCATGTTCATTGGATACATGATCTACCTTACTCCATACGGGGTGTATTTCGAGGGGGGGGGGGGTAATTGAAGGGGGGTATATCGAAGAAATATGGTATATGTGTATACAACGCTGGATAGTGTTACTTGTCAGCAAGCTTTGAATTGGGATGGGAACCAGTTGACAAACAAATAGATAGCACTGCATTTGCATCGCTGCACTTTATGCAGCAAATTTTTTTGGCGCTGGCGCTATTGGCGCTTGGCGCCATCATCCACTGGCGCCATTGGCGCTTGGCGCCACGGTCTAGAAAAGCGCCATGGCGCTTTTGGCGCTATTTTGCTGTGGCGCCATTGGCGCTTGGCGCTCGCATGCCAAAAGCGCCATGGCGCTTTTTACATCACTAGTTGCGACATCAAAATATCTCGTTAACCAACCACAATATACCCAGAAATATATACTCGGCGGACAGCATTATATGCATTTTTCCGACGGAAACACTCCATCATGACGTCATCGTTAATAAAATGGAAAAAAATTCAACAAAAAAAACACGTCCCAGGATAATACGTTCGTCGCCTGTCCGCGACTCCGCCTTTTTCGTTTTTTGTGAAAGTGCATACATAAGTATCCCGCTGGCGCATTATCGACCAAGACATAAGTAATTTTGGGCGCATACTTTGCGGACGCCGAGTATACATTATTGCAGTGTCCCTAGTAATGGCAACGCGCCAGAAAAAAATGGAGCGAGCGTGACGACACCACTGACCGCCACCGTATTTCACCTGGAAATCGTAGGCAGTCAGGCGCCGCGCCAACCCCTCTCTGTCGCCCACATCGGCCTGCTGAGGGGGCGGTCCAAGCCGCCGCTTCTCACCGACGTCCAGTTCGGGTACGGCTTGTAGCCCACCGGGGTCACGTTTTGCAGCCGGGGAACAAATGCTAGGTGGAATCGCTGGTGTGATGGACCACAGATCTTGCTCATGTCGTACCTGGAGCGTTCAATTTTGTGTGGCGCGCCTCGGATGGGACTCAGCTAAAAACATATCATAAGGAACGACCCCGTATCGCGACAGATCTATACACTAGTTTTTGTAAAATCACGTGATTTTTTTGTAAAAATTATGTCGCTTCTGTTGTGAAAGCGAAAAATGTCACCGAAATTTTGATTTAATCTTACCGACCAGGTACCAGTGGGCTGCAAGCAGGACCAAAGTGAGAGCAAAACTGTTGAGAAACAGCAGCGTTGCATGTCTCACGCCCATGTTGAGATGAAATTCTTTCAGATTTAGAAATAAATATCATTTTATAAAGATGAATCCATGCACTGTAATTTCATCACCAACCACTTTTTTGCGTAAAAGCGATAAAAAAATTGACAGCACAAGCATATTGAATTTATGGACATCCATCAAACAGCGCCTGTCACTCGCAAAAAGCCGGTGATAACACTTATAACAAAAACTTGGGTATAGGCATAGAGAAGTATTGTTACTTTACATAAACGATATTCTGTACATTAGGTGCGTAATAAATGACCTCACCCTGAAAATTCTGAAAGAATTGCGAGAACAAGCTATCGGAGCAGGCTAGAGTTCGTTTAAAAAAATTATCTTCATAACTTTTTTCCAGTGCAAATAATTTGAATTTTATTCGATTTTCACTGTAAGTTCTGAAAAACTAGAAAAATTAGCAATTTTATGGAAATATTTTATCAAAATTGTTCAAAAAATTACTTCCACATTGTTTTCATTTTCTGTAATTTGCCACATCTGGTCAAAAGTTACACGTGAGTAGATATTTATAAAACGATCTTAGATATAACCGACCAACATAAATAAGTAGTAGTGACACCCAGAACACCTGTAGACCACATCACAAACTCTCAATCTCAGTCCATCAACCACTCAGATGACTCGTGGACGCCAACGCAACTGAATCGCTCCTGGCCGCCTGCAGGCTACGCGCGGCGGCTTTGGGTCGCAGTAGACGACACAACTCGTCGACGGGCTTGGGGCCGAGCGGCAAGTGCACGCCGGTCTCCTTGAGCAGGATGACCAGGACTATGTACATGGCCACCGCGCACGAGATCGTCTACGGATCGAGGTTGGGTTCTGGTGTTGGCGTTAATATACTTTGAAAACATGAAATGGGTGTCAAAATGGTCTTACTATTGAAACAGCTGCAATATACTCAGCCCAGACATAATGGTGGTGGCCTTCGCTCTCGCAGATTTCCACTGCTGAGGCATTTCGGCCGCTGTATTTCCAGTGCCTAGAAAGCCCAATTGAACAAGACTTGGCGCGGTGTAGGTTAATAAATATGTAAAAAGGTCATAAATTGGGTGATTGAATGTGATAGGCCAAGAGGGCTCCAACTTACGAAGGTATCTCAATTTGGTACTGATGCTACAAATTTACAGCGTTGCGTGCAATTTAGAAAAAAATTCTTTTATACTCGGCAGACACGATACTCTACAAACAGATAGAAGTTATGTGTTCAGCTGGCAGACGGCCAGCCGATAACTTATGGAGACGTGATGACGATGATGTAATGACGTCATGAAGACGTCGTGATGGCGAGAGATGATGATCGGGACGAAAGTGATGACGTCATGATCAGGGTTGGCAAAATCTCAGAAAATAATAAAAATAAAATAAAAATAAAATGGAAAATTTAAGAATAAAATAAAATAAAATAAAATAGAAAATTTCAAAATAAAAATAAAAATAGTATAAAAATTCGAATTTTTGTACAATTTTTGTAAAATTGTATAAAAAATCGAATTTTTGTAAAATTGTATAAAAATTCATATTTTTGTAAAATTTTTATTGTGTTGCTTGAGTTTCTACCTGTCTATTTTGGGAACTGGGTGCTGTACTAAGCCTTTGAAGTGTTAAATGTCATGTAAAATGTCATGCAAAGTGTCAATTGTCATGACAAATGTAAAGTAAAGTGTGAATTGTCATGATAAATATAAGTTTAAGTGTCAAGTGTTAAGCATGTTGCATCTTTGTATCAAGCACAAAATTTATGTTTTGTATCCAAATCTTGTTGTTGTTTTTGTATCCAAATCATATGCGAACATCAGATTTTGATACAAAATGATTTGGATACAAAAACATAAAATTTGGATACAGAAATATTTGATGATTTGAATAAACAATTTATACTTTGCATGGCATTTATAATGACAATTGACGCTTTGCTTGACATTTGACATGACATTTGACACTTTACTTTACATTTGTCATGATAATTGACACTTTGCATGACATTTTACACCCTGCACACTTCAGTAGTTTTTACCAAAAATGCAAACCATCGTTATCAATAATTGTAACCTTACACTTTTAACTAGCTAACAATACCTACTGCATGCAACGTTTTGCAAAGTAATGAAAAAAATTTCACTTGAAAGTTTTTCATGTTTAGGTCTAATGATAACATTTTGTTGGCCTTGCATGCAAGATTCGATTTTTTGTACAATTTTTGTACAATTTTTGTAAAATTTTTGTAAAATGGTTCCATTTTATTATTTTATTTACATTTTGGAATAAAATAAAATAAAATAAAATGAAACAAGAATAAAATAAAAATAAAATACATTTTTATACAATTTTTATACAATTTGTATACAAATGATTTTTATAAAACCAACCCTGGTCATGATGGAGTCTTTCCTCCGGATAAATGTACGGCGTTATGTCATCCGATTATACGTTACTTCAAATCTACATTTAAGTTGTTATGCCATCGTATTGTAGGCATTCGTTTTCCTATATTTATATTCATTTTCTTATGGTAGCCATTCAAATGCAACTTGTAAGTGTATGCCTGCGAGTAGATCCCCCCCATGCGCCGCTCTACACTTTCCATGCGCCCTATGTATTTAGGTATTCACTATGTACTCGCGTCGCGGAACGGTTTCGCCGCGACGGTTTTTAGGTGTTCACTTTTGTGTGGCCTATGTACACATGTATGTGTTATGTACTCAGCGCCACATAGTAGACAGTTTGGCGCCGTTTTGTTGTACCGTTTTTGTGTAGGTATCCCCCCATATCTTATGCATAGCCAGCCGATATTTTGAATCGGCTGGCAGTCAATGTTTTGCGATTTTCGCGTGAATATTTTCCTAAATTTCGATGTTTTGATTTTTCTATGAATTTCGCCCAAATTTCCTATTCTATAAACCAATTTTGCCTAAATAAACGCGCTGGTTTATTTGTGGACTTGGGCTTGATTTGGCACTTGCCTACACCTTATTTGAGTGTAATTAGGGCCGCCGCTAATCATTTCATCAAAACAAACCCCCACCAAGCAATATCTCTTCAATTGGCTGCGATCAGCCAATTACATGGTGATCGTACTGGGAGCTATTTATTCAGCTCCCAAATTCGACCCCAGGCCTCCTGCAGTCCGCCTGGTCATCGCGGCACGTTCGCCGCGCTAATCTCCACTTCGATCAGCCACTGGGGCTGATCGATATCGCGTCAAATTCCGCGTCGCGGTGCCACTGGGGCCCGCGACATCGCGACAACCCGCGGCACCCGGCCGCGACGTTTTCCGGCTCCGATCAGCCACTGGGGCTGACCGGAACCCACCGTTTTCGCGTCGCTTTGCCACTGGGGCTAGCGACGTTGCGGCGACGCTTCGCGCCGGTTTTTTGACTCGATCAGCCACTGGGGCTGACCGAACCGTCGTTTTTCCGCTGTGCCACTGGGGCCAGCGGAACGCCATCGTCGATCCGATCAGCCACTGGGGCTGACCGGAAGAAAATCGTTTTTTGTCGCTGAGCCACTGGGGCCAGCGACGACGTTTTTTGATCTACCTGGCCACTGGGGCCAGGTAGAGTTGATCGATAGGGCGCTGGGCCCTGTTTCTGTTGGGTGCCGCGCCGTGTTTTCATTTTTCTGGTGCTGCACGCCCACACGCAATCCGAAGGCGCCACTGGGGCGCCATTTGTGCAGGTTGCTGCGCGGTGTGGAATTTTGGCACGGTGCCAATTGCTGCACGTGCTTGCATTCACATCGATTTTGGGTCATTTTTGGCACCTACATGCCTCATCGAAACTCCAGTTGTGTTTAGTCACTCCTGCACCGTCTTTGCACGTGAATTGTGCCTGTGCAGATTTCGTGACTTCTCACATTTTCCGACATGTCGCAATATACGCGAGCGGAACTGGAGCCGGTGGTCGAATTGTGGGTGGAGCGCACTGAACGGCAAAAATTGCTGCGTTTGCTCAATGTGCTCTTGCAGTTTCGAATTGATGGCGATGATTGGCCTACGATTAGTGATCCGCCCCGCCTGGGAACCGTGCCACTTGTTCGGCATGTATGGCGGTGCATGGACCTGTATTTCACCGACCCAAATACTACATTGGAATTGGTGCTTGACCTCGAAGATCAAGTACCGCCCGTTGGCATTGGGAACGACCCCACGCCGCCTCAAGGCATTGCGGCCGCCCAACCGGCTGTGGCGCTAACCGTGGACAACCTTTTGCCGGCTCTCCAGCAGCTGCTATCCAGCAATCCAACATTTGTCCAGCAATTGACTTCACAATCAGTGCCGGCACACACGGCACCGGTGCAAAACGTGCCCGTGGGGACACAATCAGTACCGGCACCTGGCACGATTAATCGCTGTTCATCAGCGACCCCTTCTGCTTCCACGGACCAGCTAATTGATTCCACCGAAGCTAGATTGCAAGCCGTCTCTTCGTCACCTGGCGGTTTGATTGGTCAAATTGCTGCCTACATCGACCAATACGTCATGGTACCGGCCGATGGTTTTCCGTCACTCGTGGATACCCTGGGGCAAATGTCGTCTCACGATCGCATGGGTGGTGGCCATGTGGCCAACGTAGCCAGCAAACAAACACCGTTCAATGGGGACTCGAGCGCACCGTCGGGGCCGTTTAAATTTTGGCTTCACAATGTGGCGCTGCAGGCTCTGAACGTCCCGCCGGCATACCAACATTTGTTTTGGACCAATGTCTTCCAACAGTGCCTGAAAGGCAGTGCGCAGGCACATTACACTTCTATCCGCCTCGACAAACGCAATTCTATACTTTACGTTTTGGACCAGTTGGCATGTGTGTATCGTGTGGACCGCAAAGCGCATTCGGTAGCTGAGTGGTACAGAATTTCTGCTAACAAATCTGACACCGTGGTTTCCCTGTACAACAAGTTGTGCAATTCATTCCACTACATCAGCGAGCAGATCGACGACTCACAACGTGAAAAAATGATTGGGGATAAATTATTCCTCGAGATTGGCAGTATACTGCCGATGTCGCTTTGGTGTCGGTGGCGCGATGAATGGCGCGAAGGTCGGTATCGATTAGCTGATGTCGTTGGTCGCCTCGACATATCACGAGAAGAAAATTTACATTTCCGTGCCGAGCAGAATGAACGACGTAATGCTAATCGGAAACCGAAGCCGTCGCATCGGGGAAATGCCGGGTGGGGCAACGCTCCATCGGCTGCGGCTGCATCGCAAAATGCCTCGGGCCGATCGGATGGTCAGAAGGGCAGCTGGGATAGGCAGTCTAAATTTGACCCGACGACACACCAGGGTCCATGGTGCACTTATTTTTTGCATCGTGCTCCCATGCCGCACGAGCCGGAAAAATGCTATTTGAACCCCGCTTCTCCTGCCTTCCGGGCTGACCAAGCTGAAAAGGTCAAAGCTAACCTCGAAAGGGCTAACAAATCTCAGGAGGATGCAAAGCGAAATATGCTAGCTGAGTGCAAGAAACTAAACTTGAATATGAACAAATGGTCGACCCCGAGCGCTAAATCCAGCAGAAGTGGCAAACGGAATCCGAAAGCCAGGACTACTGCTCCGCCTGCACAAGCCTCGGAACCAACAGCCTCGGACTCTGAGCAGTTGGACTCGTGGTTTCCACATAGCGAGTCTGCCCGCCCAGTTGCTGCCCAACGGGCTGACAACGAATTCTGTAATCGGGCAGTCGCTAAAGTCAAATTCATGGGCTGTACACTAACTGGCCTACTCGACAGCGGGTGCGATGTCGGTATTGTGATCGAGGAGCGCCTTTTGGAGCACGCGTGGAATACGGCAAAACGGGACATATCGGCAGAGAAGGCCAAGTACCGGCCCTACCCATATCCGCATTTAGGCACAACGGGTGAACCGATTCCCAGCCAGCACCTAGCATTGTATGATATGCATCTGCAGCACACCACGCCCGACAATCGGCGTCAATCCGCAAAAGTCACAGCGGTAGTTAAATTGAAAGAATTCTGCCGGCCATCATCCGACCCATTGCTGTTTGGCCATGAAGCTCTTTATGGCCCATTGAAAATGAACCGCACTTCTATTGCGGAACACCAGCGCTTGGAGCAAAATTATGTACCAGTCGCCATGGGCACTTTTGCAAGCCCATTGCCTCAGGCTAGGCGGTCTATCCCGGTACGCTCAGTGGCTGATGTGTGCATTCCAGCAGGTTGCCAGCGACAAATTTTGGCTGCTGCTGACAAGGGCGTTCCTTTGGAGGGCGACCTTGGTTGCGGTAAGGCGGCCTACATTATCGACAGCCGCTACCGTGATTCCGATTCAAATAACTTGGTTGAATTTTCGCCGGGTCTGGTGTGCGATACTGCATTGCATACCGAACGGGCTATTCTAGATGAGCCTTCATTCCCCTTATGCCTGACAAATCAGTCTGGCGACGATGTGCGACTCCGAGCTGATACACCGGTGGCCGAAATTTTCACGGCCAACAGAATACTGGTTGAAAGCGAGCCGCCGTCGGTGAACAAGGCCATTTCTCTGCCCTCTCCGCCCGATCTGGCCAAACTTCCAGACTTGTCACTGCCACTCACTAGTGAGCAGGAAGCATATGTCCGTGAAGTTTGGGCTCGCTTGCCAAGCGACGGCTTCGAAGCCCTACCGGCCACATTCCGGGAAAATTTTCGAAAACTTTTGGCGCACCAGTCAGGCCTATTTAGCCTGTCTGAATATGATATCGGGAAAACGCATATTCTGGACCATCAGATTTCGCTGGTTCCAGACGCGCAGCCTGTCAAGTGCGCTGTGAGATTCGAAACTCCACCGAAGCGCGCTTTCATGTGGCGCACGGTGGAAGAGATGATTCAGCGGGGCCTCATTGAGCCCTCTTCATCACCATGGGCTTTCCCTGTTGTCATAGTGCCCAAGGGAAAGGACGACTACCGTCTATGCATCGATTTCCGCCGATTAAATGAAGTTACTGTGCGGGATGCATATCCTTTGCCGCGCATCACCGACATGCTATTGCAGCTATCGGGCCGATCTCTATTTTCGGTTATGGATGCCAGCTTCGGCTACTATAATGTGGCCATCACTGACCCAGACACACGCGACATGGTGACTTTCGTGTGCAGCCGGGGCCAGTATAGCTTCAAGCGCATGCCTCTGGGTTTGGTCAACTCTGGCGCCAGTTTCCAACGGCTCATGGATTGTGTGCTCACCGGGCTGAATCGAGAGCCCGAGCGACCTAATTTTTTTGCATACATCGATGACGCACTGGTGGCCAGCGATAGCCCTAAGGAGCATTGCATGCATTTGGCACAATTCTTTGCGCGCCTCCGGTGGGCCGGGATTCGGCTCAAGCCGGAGAAATGCCATTTTTTCAAAGAAAAGGTGCAATTTCTCGGATTCGAGGTCAGCACCCGTGGCATCGCTCCGAAGCAGAGTAATGTGGCTGCGATTCTGGAACAGCCCGTGCCAACTACCAAACAAGAGCTGCGACGGTTCCTGGGCCAAGTGGGCTACTTTAGCGCCCACATTCCCGGTTTCCACCGCTATCAATCTCCATTGCATGCTCTATGTAAAGGGACATATACTGCGAAAGGCGCTGACCCAATCCCTTCATTTTCGGAATGGCCCGCTGTCGCCCAGCAGGCCTATGACATTTTGAAGCAGAGGCTAAGTACCGCCCCTCTTCTGGTGCACGTGGACCGCGACAAGCCGTTTTACCTCTACAGCGACGCATCAGACATCGGTTTGGGTGCTGTCCTAATGCAAGAGGACGGTCAGGGCAATTTGCGCCCTGTTGCTTTTGTGTCCAAGTGTCTGCCGACTACTCATAAAAATTGGTCGGTGATTGAAAAGGAAGCCCTCGCCGTGACCTGGGCCCTTGATCGACTCGGCAGTTATATCGATGGTGGCCATGTCAAAGTTCGCACTGACCACAAGGCTTTGGTGAATGCACTCACTAAACCCTCCAAAGGGAAAATTGAGCGCTGGACCCAGCGTTGGGCCATGCGCCTTTCCCTGCAAAATTTGGAGATTGAATATGTGCCCGGTGAGCAGAATGTTGTTGCCGATGCGCTAAGTCGTGCGCCAGTTGACGACATTGACTCTGCTGCATTCGAACGGGCCAGTGAAGCCATCAAACTGCCTCTCGACAAAATTTGTCCTCATGTGTCAAATACGAGCCCTCTCGACTGGGCCAAGGCACAATCTACTGATCCTGAATCGCAGAAAATTCTAACTGCACTTGACGCAGGCCAAATTAACAAAGCCCAATTCATCAAACGCAAGGGTGTCTTGTACACAAATTGCCCCCGTGGTTTCGTGCCATTTGTGCCTGCTGCATTGCGACAGCAGTTCATCAAGTTGGCCCATTCGGGGCTGACTGGCGCCCACGGCGGTGTGGAACGTACCCTGCGTCAACTTTACACTGCTGGACATTGGCCGCAAATTCGCCGTGACGTCCAGGCATATGTTGCCCAGTGTGAAGTCTGTCGACTTACCAAGGATGCCCAGCGCACTTGTGTGAGCCCGTTATTCCCCGTGACCCCGGGCACCCGGCCTTTTGCTAAGATTGCTGCCGACACAACTCCAATGCCTAATTTCAATGGCTATCGTCACATCTTGGTTATTGTGGATTACATGACACGTGCTGTCGCCCTGGCTCCATTGCGGAGTGCCAATGGGAAAAGTGTCTGTGCTGCACTGGAGCGGGAAGTCATTCACCGTTTTGGGTCTCCCACGACATTGATCAGCGATAATGGGCCTGAGTTTGCAAATCAGGACTTAGCTGCTCTCGCTGACAAGTGGGGTTTTACCCATCGGAAAACGACCCCGTATCATTCACGTGCAAATGGTCTAGCTGAACGCGCTATCCGCAGTGTCGAGCAGTTGGTGCGCCAGTGGTCGGCGCACAACAGCAACTCCTCTAATTGGCCCATTGCATTGCCCGAAGTTGCATTTAGAATGAATGTGGCTTATAATCACGATGTCGCGCACCCTCCCTTTGAGCTACTGTTTGGTTACGTGCCATCGTTCTTGGGAGGGGCTGGGGAAGCATTGCTTGAAAATTCTAAGAAAAAATTGGCTGACCCTGCAACAGTCGATCCTAATCTGCAAGCTGAGAGTGGGGATAGTGACAGCGATGACGATGGGCCACTTCAGCGCCCTGCTGTTAACAAAACTAAAACCACCTACAAAACCAAATTTGCAAAAACGCTGCATAGTGTGGCTACCATTGTGCGAGATCGTGCCCACCAAACTTCTGGCAAGCACGTACATCTCTGGCGTAAAGCGCGCGAGTGCCTTAAGCGAGCCCAAGTCCGCTATAAAGCCGCATTTGACAAACACGCTGGCCGCACGCTTAAAATTGGCGATTTGGTTTATCTCCGTAAAAACTTTGGCATTTCGGTTGATAAGAAAATTGAACCACTTTACTCCGGCCCATTCGAAGTGGTTGGAATAGATAAATCTGTCGCCCTAATTGACACTGGCACCCAAATTCGCAGAGTGCCTACCGATTTATTATTATTAAAATCCACTATCCAAAATCACGTCATGAGCAAATCCGGCAAATCTAAAAAGGGTGATAAGGCCCCCTCCTCTAATAGGGGGTCTCTTTATTCTGGCAGTATGGACGATTTCCGTGAGAGATTGGCCCGCCAGCCTGTTCGCGCGGGCAGCGACGACTCCGTCTGGCACGTGGGCGATCACGACCAGCCCCAGCATCAGCATAGTCGGTCACCATCGAGGCACCGACGCGATTTGGCGGCTGAGAGCCGCTCTCGTTCTGGTTTCTGGCGTGCGGTTGGTCAACACTCCAATTCTCTCATGCACTCGAAAAATGAATCCACTGCTAAACACAATTCTAATCGCGTGCCTCAGGACCGTGATCCTGCGAGGCGCACCGGGGCCACTGACCGTCGCCCTCCACCGCGCTTGGACGACGTGTCTCCTATCCGCAAAGGCGTGAATCACAAGGATCTGGACGAACAGCGCCATATCTTTGGCAAGCGCCGCTACGACAACATCCACCACAAGGATCGGGTCCCCATTGATAATGACCCGGTTCTTCCTGCGAGGCATTCGTCTGCCTCCCTGTCAGCCCGCGCTGTAGCTGAGGAGCTCTATCGCCCGCCTACGCCGCCCGCAAGTCAGCCCGCACCTGGTTCCAAACAGCCTTCTCGCCCGGTCTATGTGCCGCAGCCGCAGCCTACTATCACTGCTACCACGCCGGCTTCCGAGGCTTATTCTGCTGCTATGGCCGCCGTTAGCGGTCAGGTTCCCGAGCGCCAGCTACTATTTGACGTCCGCTACATTCGCAATATTCTCGATGAGCGGCACCGCACCCATCTGCTCTATCAAGCTGTTGATCATTGGCAGCGCACCGTCGATGATCTCACTCTGCACAAGGAGCGCGATCTGCTGTCCCAGTATGCAGTGAAAATCGAGGAGATCACGCGCCTGAATACCGAGCGAAATGATTACAAGAATCGGTATACTACGTCCCAAGCCGAAAGCAAAGTTATGGCTGCTGACTACCAGAAGAAAATTGCATCCCTCAAGGAGCAGCTGCGCCTGAGCACTGACCGCTACTCTAAATTAGAATCCGCTCACGCTCAGCGCCAAGTCGAGTATGAAGATTTGAAGAACATGGCTGAAGGCCTCATCCGCGATTGGTCCATCGAGCACCGCGCATTTGCTAAGGCCGCCCCTAATTCCGTCGGCCCCGACACAGGCCCACCGTCCCTACGCGTGCGCACTATTCAGCAGAAGATGGCCCGCAGCTTTTCGTGCCCCTCTGGAGGGGACTATTTCGAGCTGGATTGCCTGCACGGCCTGTCGTTCCCACCTACTGGTGAGTGGGAACCCTCTAGCGATCTTTCCGATGGTCATTTGGTCAACACTAGCACGCTTGGCGATGCTGGAGCGATGGTGCCTATTGATAAAACTTCTGATTATCACAATGGCGATCACGACGTGGTTCCTACCAACATGGAAAATGCCACTCGTACCAGCACCGCCATCACCAACACAATCGCAAACACTATCTCACACACGAAAATGGCTTATACAGTCACCGAGCCTCCTGTCGTGTCCGAGCCCGCCACCGTGGTCGTGTCCGAGCCCGTTGTCGTGCCTGGGTCCGAGCCCATCTCTGAGCCCGATTCCGACCCCGAGCTTGCACGCGCATCTCCACCTGCCAAGAAGCCACTGCCTGATTCGGTGGCCAAGTCGAGCGAGCCTACTGTGGAAGTGCACGAGATTACCGATCAGAGCATGGCCCTCAACCTGTGCACTGGCCGCGCCAAAGATTCATCTGTTTGGCGCCCGTTTTAGCGTGTAGTTCTGCACTGTTATATTGTTGTTTTGCGCTTTAGGTTTTTTCTCATTACAATGTGTATTTCACTGGTAACTTCACTTCAATCTATGTGCAACAACAAATAAACTCGTCTCAGGTCTGATCAGAGTGTGATTGTAGAAGTACTGGTTTTTTATTCAATCACTGGTCAAATCCTATTGGGTAACTTCAAAGATTCTGTTCACAGTGTAGTGTGGCTGAAACTTTTTGTAGCTTCTTCTTGTAAGCAGTTATCTGACTTCCAGCTCCACTAGTGTTTCTTTTGTAGGTAGTGTAACTGTTGTCATGGGAGGGGCTGTTATGCCATCGTATTGTAGGCATTCGTTTTCCTATATTTATATTCATTTTCTTATGGTAGCCATTCAAATGCAACTTGTAAGTGTATGCCTGCGAGTAGATCCCCCCCATGCGCCGCTCTACACTTTCCATGCGCCCTATGTATTTAGGTATTCACTATGTACTCGCGTCGCGGAACGGTTTCGCCGCGACGGTTTTTAGGTGTTCACTTTTGTGTGGCCTATGTACACATGTATGTGTTATGTACTCAGCGCCACATAGTAGACAGTTTGGCGCCGTTTTGTTGTACCGTTTTTGTGTAGGTATCCCCCCATATCTTATGCATAGCCAGCCGATATTTTGAATCGGCTGGCAGTCAATGTTTTGCGATTTTCGCGTGAATATTTTCCTAAATTTCGATGTTTTGATTTTTCTATGAATTTCGCCCAAATTTCCTATTCTATAAACCAATTTTGCCTAAATAAACGCGCTGGTTTATTTGTGGACTTGGGCTTGATTTGGCACTTGCCTACACCTTATTTGAGTGTAATTAGGGCCGCCGCTAATCATTTCATCAAAACAAACCCCCACCAAGCAATATCTCTTCAATTGGCTGCGATCAGCCAATTACAAAGTAAACGGTAAAAAGTCCCGCTCTTTAACAACTCTGGTTCCAGGAAGGTGAAAATGCGCAAATTATTGAGGAGTGCTGCTTCAGGGCTATTCTATCCTATGGCCTAAGTCCTATCCTATGGCCGTCATCTAGATAAATTTTTTTAAATTATGCTGCATTTAAGCTCACAGTCCGACAGTGGCACCACAGTTTCTCAACCAGAAGTACACAGTGAGCCAGAAAAAGCCACCAAACAGGAAGAAGATAGTGGTGAACAGCGCCAGATGGTGCCACATGGACGCCACTGTCATCATCAGCTGCAGGAAATGCGCCTCTAAGTTGTTTTAGAGTGAAAGTAAATACACCACTTCTAAAACCAACCGTATACAATCCAAACATGAACAAAAATGCGGCGTAATCGTTGTCGCCAACGGGAATTATCTCCAAGGTGCGCACCATGCCCAACCAGGGCAGCGCCAGCCACATAGCGCCGTAGGTGCAGAACGCGCAGTAGCCGAAATGGTTGCCCACTTGGTAGCACTGAAGGCCTGTGCATTAGAATTTGTTTGCCTCGTACCGCGTACGCGGGGGTATATTTAAATTCGATTACCGTATTTCAACGAAATAGCCGCCCCTCGAAAAAACCCACGATCGAAAAATCCCCCTCTAAATCAGCACTATGAAAAAATAACCCCCTCGAAATACCCCATCTCTAAATCAGCACTACGAAAAATAACCCCCTTCGTAATACCTCCGAAACGAATGTAAAGAGAATGCAATTCAGAAAAACTGCAATTTGTGATCTGTGTATCGCAGAACACACGTTAAAAACAATGACTGAGTTAGGTATGTTAGGTCAGGGCCTATATCATCTACCGTATTACCTCGAAATACCCCCATGGGGGTTTATTATTTCGCCAGCAAAATTTGAGGGGGGGTTAATTCGAGGGGGGGGTTAATTCAAGGGGGGGGGGATAATTCGAGGTAATACGGTACATAAATAATTACCTAGGTAGGTATATTGAACAGTTTATAGACGATTACCCATATTTACACGTTGGTTATTGTTGCATATTTCTACGTCTACATACGTTACAAACAACGAATAAGTGCTGTGCTGTGAGTTCAAACAAATCTAGCGAAATAATGAACCCCCCCCCTCGATAATAATAATAATACCCTCCCTCGATTAACCCCTAAAAATTTGCGCTATAAAAAAATCAACCCCCTGGTGGTATTTCGAGGAAATACGGTATTTAAATTGCCATCGTTGCATCCATAGTTGTTAAAACGTATTTACGTTTACTCGAAAAATACGGATACTCGAGTATTGCGTAAATACGTTTACGTTTCCTCTCAAAAAATACAGGTACTCGCGTACTTTTTGAAAGTACGCGAGTACAGAAAACGTTTTTCAAACAGGTTTTTTAATAGGCTTTTTCAAGGCATAAAGGAACCAAAGAGAGAGAAAAGCTTAAAATATGGATAAAATATCCAGAATAGCATAAAAATAGGCAAAAACACATTAACTAGTGAATTTGATGTTGAAAAAGTTCAAAAAGTAGTGATTTTGAGTGAAAATTGAGGCAAAATTTCTCAAAAATACCCACTTTTACGTTTTCCGGGGACAAAAGTAATTTACGTAAACGTAAAAGTAGTTTACGCATGAGTGAAAGTAAAAAATTTATACTTTACGTTTTCTGTACGCACGTGTGAGTAAAAAATAAATACTTTAAGTTTACGTTTACTTTTGAAAAAGTTTGGTACTTTCCTACTAGTTTGGTAACAACTCTGGTTGCATCACACTAACCAGCAATCAGTTGCGTGATGCCACCGAAAAATATACCCGCAGTGGCGGCGGGGCCGCCGCCGCAAAGGCCGAAATTTTTCACTTGGAACAAGGCGGCCGTGATCGCATAAGCTGTCAGGCCGACCACCGCCGGGTCGCAGTAACCTGCACATTGTCAGCCCTGTACCATATCAGTGTGATGGAAAAGCGCAAGGAAAATGGCGTCGTGCAGTAGTGGATCATGCTGAAAGGTTCAGAAAGGCTGCGCTTGTATAAAGTGTAGTGATGGAAAAAGCGCCAGGTCTTTGGCGCCAGACGCCATGGCGCTTTCCGAACCCCAGCGCTAATGGCAAAGCAAAATGCAGTAACCGCCATGGCGCGATTTGCTTTGGCGCTAGCGCCAAGCAAATATAGCGTAAAGCGCCGCGGCGCATCTCCACCACTAATCAAGTGGCACGAGCGCCACGCTCCCAGCGGCTATACGCGGACACACAAACTCAGCTAATTCACCCGCAGTATGCGGAGCGCGCTTGACTTTGTCCACCATGTGCACGTCCGACGTGGTCAACGACAACGACCCGTGCGCGATGTTAGACATGTCGCCGACGTTATCGAGTAGTGTGCGTTGTTCCGGAGCCGATTGAGCTGCGAGCACGCCGGTCTTAGTCATTCAACGGGGGCACAAATGGAGGCCGATCGGCAACGGGGATGTGCAATGTGTACACAGTGCAGACGGTTGACTTCACGGTATTCACGACGGGCCACCTTTCTGCGAAGTGACAGCGGCGCCGTCGGCCGCGCGCCCCGGACCGCGTTTGCTGCCCATCTAATAACGATTAATCAGTCGCAAATCTACATATTTAAATAAATCGATGGGTGTGGGTTGTTTACAGCGTGCTTCTGCAACACGGCGTGTTTGCACTCGTGGTATAAATGCACAGAAACGCCACGAGGGTTTTCTATTTCTCATCCCATACGGTTTACATGCACACGGGTTTCATCCAAATTGTGTCATTTGTGTTGACCGTGCTGAAACGGGCGTGCACTGATACGCACACGTGCCCGATACGCACATATGCCCGTTTTTTTCACTTGACACTTTTTCAAGTGATTTTCAGATATAAGTAAAGTGAAAGAAAGTTGCGCAATGACATTAGTAAACTTTTTCACTTCACTCATATCTGAAAATAACTTGAAAATGTGTCAAATGAAAAACAGTGAAAAATGGCTATTTTTCACTGTTTTTTTTTCACTTGACACATTTTCAGGTGATTTTCAGATATGAGTGACGTGAAAAAAGTTCACTAATGTCATTGCGCAACTTTTTTCACTTTACTCATATCTGAAAATCACTTGAAAAAGTGTCAAGTGACAAAAACGGGTATATGTGCGTATCGGGCACGTGTGCGTATCAGGCCTGCCCCGCTGAAACTTCACCTAATTTGGCAATTTTTAGAAAAATTAGGTGTATTTAGGTTTATTGAGAATTTTTAGATTTAAATGTCAAATATGTTGAAATTAGGTCTATGGATTCGATATTACATTCATTCAACTCAAAATTTTCTCCTGATTCAGAATATATATACTTTTCTTATAACAAAACTTGCTCGAGTAGGAACATGTCAAACTCTCTATTCAAGCTCCTTTTGGTAGCTTCAATGTGCGTCAGCAAAGCCTGACAACTTTTTCAAATAAACAGTAAAAAAGCAGTGAAATTCTCACAATTGCCTGCTTTGGTTATTAATGCTTCCAGCGAGCTCAAAGTTGTACCGTATATTTACCTACAGTATTTATAGGTATGTATCTGAACGCAACATATGTTGTTCAATTTCCCTGTTTTACATTTAAAATATTATTGTAGGCTGTTTACTAATACAATATTTTATGCTGCCCCAATTTTCGGAGTTTTAGGCAGTCTACAACTTAGAGCTTTGCTGTAGACTCAACTGGAGAATTTCTGGCTATATATATCTGATCTGAACTACAATAATGCAACATAAACAACCTTGAAAACCCTTTTTTTCACATAAACTCACTGGACTGCCATGGCTTCTATTTCTACCATCTACACTGTCGCAGTGTAAATCAGCTACTCAATAGGCTATCACTCACTACAGCACACTGAATGACATCATTTTTCAAATTTGAGTTAGGACCATTTTTGGGCTCACCATAAAAACGCGCTTCAAAAATATATATAATATGTGGGGGGTGCGAAATTCAATTTTGAGTTATGAGGGTCAAAAATTCAAAAAGTAGCAACACACAGTGAATGTAATTTTGAAAGTACCAATCTACAAACTTTTTCAGCCTTAGTATCTTTAAAAGTACCCATCTACCGTATTTCCTCAAAATACCCCCCTCAAAATGGGCACTATAAATTTGTGGTCCGGGAAATGCATAACAGACGTTCAAAACACTTACTGCGTTACGTTAGAACATCGTTTATACCATCTACATCTACTACCATATTATAAAGCCACTATTTATTCGTGTGGTAAGGATGCTCCAACGTAAAAGATAGGACGTTTCTGCTTCTGCCCGATTCGTGTGTGTTTTTACACACAAAGTGGACACGTTTTATCAGCACAAAATGCCCTTTACAAACACGATCCATTTACAATCTTGACAAACAGGGTTCACATATGGCAGAGTAGCTTTCCAAGAATGCAATTGCACATGTATAGGGGGTTGGCTTGAGTTTTTAAGGGTTGAGTTTACAATTCAGGGTTGAGTTGACAGGTGTTTATAAATTAGGGTTAAGTTGACTGAAGTTTAAAAATAAGGTTCTGTGTTGACAAAAGTTTACAAATTAGAGGCTGAGTTTATGGGAGTTGAGTTGATGTGAGTTTACCAAATTAGGGGCTGAGTTTATGGGAGTTGACAATAACATTACCATAACCCTTAAGTGAGGCCCCCAGGGCTAAAAAAATATAAATTGTGAAATGATGCATTTGTGGGTTTCTGATTACAATGATTTGAAATATGCACTCCATTCTGACAGTACATCACCATAACCCTGAAATTAAACCCCTGGGGCCAAAACTTTCAAATTGTGAAATGATACATTGTGGGTTTCTAATTGCACTGATTTGATATATAATGCACTCCATTTTGACACTACATTACCATAACCCTGAAAATGAACCACTGGGGCCAAAAACTTTCAATTTGTGAAATGATGCATTTTTGGGTTTCTGATTGCACTGATTTCAAATTTGGGTTTCTGATTACACTGATTTGATATATGCACTCCATTCTGACACTACATTACCATAACCCTAAAAATGAACCCATGGGGCCAAATACTTTCAATTTGAGAAATGATGCATTTTCAGGTTTCTGATTGCACTCATTTGAAATATGCACTTCATTTTGACACTACATTACCATAACCCTAAAAATGAACCCCCTGGGCCCAAAACTTTCAAATCATAAAATGATGCATTTGTGGGTTTCTGATTGTAGCGATTTCAAATATGCACTCCATTACTAAAACCCTGAAATTGAACCCCTAGACCCAAAAATTTCAAATTGTGAAATGATGCATTTTGCGGGATTCTAATTACACTGATTTGAAATAACTCAATTTCAACTCTACATTACTGTAAGCCTTAAATTGAACCCCTGGGGCTAATAAATTAGAACTTGTGAAATTATGCATTTGTGGCTTTTTGATTGCCTTCATTTGAAATATGCACTTGATTTTGACACTACATTACCATAACACTGAAAATGAACCTCCAGGGCCAAAAACGTTCAAATCATAAAATGATGCATTTGTGGGTTTCTGACTGTAGCCATTTCAAATATGCACTCCATTTTGACACCACATTACTAAAACCCTGATAATGAACCCCTGGGCCCAAAAACTTTCAATTTGTGAAATGATGCATTTGTGGGTTTTTATTGCAGTGATTTGAGATGTGCACTCCATTTTTACTCTACATTACCATAACCTTTAAGTCTAACCCCCGGGGCTAAAAAATTGAAAATTGTGAATTGATGCATTTGTTGATTGATGATAGCAATGATTTGAAATATTCATTCCATTTTGACACTACATTACCATAAACCTGAAAATGAGTTTACAGGGGTTTCTAAATTAGGGACTGAGTTTATGGGAGTTTCCAAATTAGGGGCTGAGTTTATGGGAGTTTCCAAATTAGGGGCTGAGTTTAAGGGAGTTTCCAAATTAGGGGCTGAGTTTATGGGAGTTTCTAAATTAGGGGCTGAGTTTATGGGAGTTTCCAAATTAGGGGCTGAGTTTACAGGAGTTTCCAAATTATGGGTTGAGTTTACAGAAGTTTCCAAATAAGGGGCTGAGTTTATGGGAGTTTCCAAATTAGGGGCTGAGTTTATGGGAGTTTTCAAATTAGAGGCTGAGTTTTTGGGAGCTTACAAATTAGGGGCTGAGTTTACAGGAGTTTGCAAGTTAGGGGCTGAGTTTACAGGCATTTGCAAGTTAGGGGCTGAGTTTACAGGGGTTTCCAAATTAGGGGCTGAGTTTACAGAAGTTTCCAAATTAGGGGCTGAGTTTATGGGAGTTTCCAAATTAGGGGCTGAGTTTACAGGATTTTCCAAACCAGGGGCTGCATTTACGGGATTTAGAGGGGGTCCCCATGGGGTGCCATTTTGGGGGGTCTCCAGGGGGTGCCATTTTTTGGAGGTACATATGGGGGTGCCATTTCAAGGGGGTCCCCATGGGATGCCATTTTTTGGGTGGTCCCCATGGGGGCCATTTTTTGCTGGTCCTCAGGGGGGTGCTATTTTTTTATTGGGGGGAGTCCATAGGGGGTGCCATTTGGAGGGGGTCCCCATGGGGGGTGCCATTTTTGGAGAGTCCCCAGGGGGGGCCATCTTTGGGTGGGTACCCAGGGGGTGCCATTTTTGTGGGGGTTCCAAGGGGGTGCCATGATTGAGGGGTCCCCAGGGGGGTGCCATTTTTTTGGGGGGGGTCCCTAGGGGGGTGCCATTATTGGGGGTCCCTATTGAGTGCCATTTGTTGATGGTCATCAGGGGGTGCCATTTCTGTGGGGTCCCTAGGGGGTCCCATTTTTGGCCAGTTCTCAGGGGGTGCCATTTTTGGGGGGTTCCCCAGGGGTGCCATTTGGAAGGGGGTACCCACTGGGGTGTCAGTTTTTGCAAGCCTCTGAGTAGTGGGTTTTGTGGTTCTCTACAATTAATACCACAAGGATTTACAAACACAAAAAGAACAGCAAAGCACAAATGTAACCAATTTAAGATTACAACAAAGTTTGACACCTTGCATAAACCACACTATCATATCACAAAACCTATACCACACAGAATGCACACTGCACACTGTCATACCAAATCACTAACTGTCCACATTTTACTACTGAGTTTCATGCCCAACCATTTTACGGAAGTTTACAAAAATCCATTCCAAAACATTGCATCTTTGGTATTGGTCTTGTTATTGTTGGTACATTACATACTGCATTTCAAAACACATGCCTAGCATGTGGGCAAACTTAACTAAAGTATCATAATTCCTCCAATGACAGAGGACCCATATAATTTTTCACCACCTCTTTACCCACCTCTCCATTGAAGACACCAGTCTAGACTTTAAGCCATATTATAGGAAATACACCACTCTAATTAAGGTTGCCCACATGCTAGCCATGTATTTTGATCTAATGTAACAAGACCAATACCAAAGATGCAATCTTTTGGAATAGATTTTTGATTACCGTATATCCTCGAATAAGTCCCCCGGGGAGTTATTTTTTCGTCAAAGTTTTTGAGGGGGGAGTTTTTCAAGGGTGGGGAGTTATTCAAGGGAGGGAGTTATTTTTTCCTCATAACTTTCTGGAAAACTTGCAGGTAGGTAGGTGTGTATACACTGCGTAATACACACTGTGTGCATCTGCTTTCGCTGCCGTATGCTTTCATCCTTTGTATTTTTTGTCTCACACACTGCACTGCATTTGCATTTCGTTTTTATCACTTGTTCCAGTATCCTCTCCACTCATCACAGAGGGGGGAGTTATTCAAGTGTGGGGAGTTATTCAAGGGAGGGAGTTATTTTTTCGTCAGTGTTTTTGAGGGGGGAGTTATTCAAGGGTGGGGAGTTATTCAAGGGGGGGGTCTTATTCGAGGATATACGGTAGTTCCTTAAAATGGTTGGGCATGAAACTCAATGGTAAAATGTGGACAGTTTGCAATTTGGTATGACAGTGTGCAGTGTGCATTCTGTGTGGTATAGGTTTTGTGATATGATAGTGTGGTTTATGCAAGGTGTCAAACTTTGTTGTAATCTTAATTGGTTATGTTTATGTTTTGCTGTTCTTTTTGTGTTTGTAAATCCTTGTGGTATTAATTGTAGAGAACCACAAAACCCGACCGAAGGTCGGAGAGAATCCTGCTAGTCCTTATATAAGGCTGTAAAAACTTATAAATGGTGGTTATTGTTGCATTTTTCACGTTTTTTTCTCACAATTTTCACTCTGAAAAAATAAACCCCCGGGGGGTAATTCGAGGAAATACGGTACACACTTTTTCAAAATTGTACTTTTAGAGGTACCGATCTGCACAATATTTTTTGTGCTTCTAAAAGTACCAATGTCAGATTGGCACTTTTCAGAGCAAAAACTCATTTTGTGCTTTTTATTATGGGTAAAAGTACCCATCTACATTTATCTGATATTGTGCTTTTAAAGGTACCATCTTCATGGGCTTCCCATACCCATACCCAATACTCCTGTGTGGGAATTGCAAAGACCAAACTTTGAATTGCGATTATCTCAAAATAGATTTTTGGTAGATCGGTGCTTTTAGAAGCACACCGTTCTTAAAGAAATATGTCTGGGGCTAAATATGTCTAAATCGTATGTTGTGGCATGTATTTTAGATGAAAAACGGCCAGCATGTAAACTGTTAGGGATGAAAAGTTGAACACTCTCAACGCTACTGGCGCGGCGCACACTGGGTGGAAGTCAACCAGCGGTGAACTGAAAAACATACATTAAGCATGCTTTAAACATTAAAGTTAACCTTCAAACCCACCAGTTGATGTTGACTGAGTGGGACCACAATATATGTCTCCGCGGACTGAAATGTGTGAAAAATATATTTACCTATTTATTTACTTTTGAGTTGATCGGTGTGTTCACGCGCAATATTTCAATTTTTCATGCGTTAATAAATCTACAACATTAGTTAGTTGTTATCAATATGCATTATGAACATTTCAACATGCTGATAAGCAAAATACAACGTTAGGCAGGTGTAGATTATTCGTTCAACTAGGATTAATTGCGTTTAAATTTTGTTAATCAACTCCGTTAATTACATATTTACGTCCTTGATGCATATTTTAGCCAACACTTCAATTATTTCAGGAAACCACGTGGGCCCACATACTTAGTTTGAAATATTTTGTTATTTACATTTTTGCACGACACGGGTTGCACACGTAACAACTGATCGGCAGCCGTCTGTGTCAGATAGGTAAAGAAACTGATAACAACAAGCGCAGAGTATGATTGACGATAACATGCATGGGCATGTGAGAAACAAATAGGGGAAAAATTTCGGCGGGGCGATTAAACGACGCGATTACACACAGACCGCAGGATGATTTGCGACTTGACTTTTACCAAAATTGTGAAATTATAATAGCAAAGATTATTTTATTCAATTATAAATACAGCGCCACATCAAAGCTGGAGTCTGTCAATTAGATAAAACTATCGCATACAAATTATGAACGTATGGACGTAATGCCAAACGTTTTTTCTACGGAAGCCAAACGAAAACTACACATGAAAATTTGTTATTTTTTAAACCGATTACCATTCAAATCTATGAACATAAAAAATATAAGAAACGCACGAGAACTGGTTTGAACTATACTCCTGTAAATATTGTACCTAATCGAAACACTTCGGGTGTAAAACATAAGACTGAACTGCGTACTCTAATAAGAAGGGGAAGTTAATTTGAAACTTCCTCATTGTAATCATTCTTACGCGAAAATTCCGCGTACGGATAGTGTCTAGATGGTGGCAATAAAGTTGCCATACAAGTGGCAATAAAGTTTTACGACAGCATTTTTTATCAAGACAAGGCAAACAGTGCTACAAACCGGGGAAAAGCAATAGACCCTGTGAGAGAATGTAAGCTGAAGAAATCACAATTATAGCTCCATCAGCCTGAAGTAGACAAAATGCTCAACACAGGTGCACCCCAGCGGGTCGCTCAAATGCCGCCCCTGTGATAATAAATTATAATACAACACAAGTCTTGTCAAACACATTAAATAACCTACTCTTCAAGCTGGCATAGAAGGACGCATAGGTGGCGCTGCCGGTGACGGCGCCCACGTTGGCCGGGTTCGTGCGCACCGTGTGCACCTTCAGCCCGCCCTTGCCCACGGCCAGCACGTCGACGATGTGCACGTCGGCGAGGCTGGGAAAGCCACACAGGGATGAAAATAAGGAAACTTGGGTTATTTACTCGAAAAATTTCACCCTTGCTACACGAGGAAAAATTACCCCCCCCCCCCTCCTTAAGGCCATAGGATCAATGAGTTCTGTCCACTTTGAACAAAAATGGCATGTTAGTGTTTATTTTGTGGAATGGTATGATAGAAACATGCCTGAAAATTTTGATGAAAATGTAATCTTCGCACTTGAATTTCCCCCTCGAATAAGCCCCCTCCAAAAAAAAGTCTGACGAAAAAATAATTCCCTGGAGGAATTATTCAAGTAAATGGGCAGGTTGCTCACGTCGGATCGGCGATCAGCGTGGCTCGCACTTTGTCAAAGCCGAGCGTGTGCGCCGCCACGCACGCGGCCGCCATCGTGTTCACGTTGTTCGGCGCCAGCGAGCACAACGGCCGCACCGGGCCTGCGAAACGCCGGCAGTGAAAAAGGTCCTCAAAAGTGAAATCGCGTCAACTGACCTTCGTAGAGAATCGTCGCCTTGTCGGTTACCTTTGCCAGGGACTCCCGCAGTTGCCCGACGAGCATCAAGCACGATGGGTGCTTTTTCATGGTGACGTGCAGATCCTACGGCATGATACACGTTAAAAAATATCAATTTGAGCAGAGTTTGATCAAAAGTATTGAACTTTTTCAAAGTACGCGTATGTGTAAAGTGTTTTGTTTTTACACACCCCCGAGTACAGAAAGCGTATAGTAAATTTGGCTTACTTTTACTCGCGAGTAAATGAGAGAAAAATACTTTTTTCCAAGAAAGCATAAATGCGCGTATTTTTTCTCAGGAAACAGGGAGTAAAATTACCTTTTCTTTCTGAAAAATGTACAAGGGAGCATTAGGAATGTTTACCCTGGACAACAATAAGGTCTTCGAATGTCAAAAACACTCTTTCTGTACTCACAAAAATTACTCTACTGTACTCATGTACTCTCAAAAAGTAAGCGTACAGGTGGGTACAGATACTTTTTCAAAGCACGCGTATGTGTTTTCACTAGGTAGTCGAGTACGCGTACTTTTAAAGTAAAAGTAAATACCTATACAGTAAAAACTGCGCATTTGAGAAGCACAATAAATATCACACATAATTACGTACAGCTAGAGTATCCAAGTCAGCCATTTTCTTGATATCTTCCGCGCCCCACATGGCACCCGCGGGGACAAAAACACACTTGCCATATTTTTCAGCGAGTTCAATCGTTCTAGTCAGCATTTCACTCTGCGCCAGAGCCGTGGGCGAGCCGATCTACGCGTTGGGGGCTGAGTATTAACCATGACTCCCATTAATTAATGTACCGCATTTACTCGAATAATTCCCAGGGGGAATTTTTTTTCATCAGACTTTTTAGGGGGGGGGGATTCAACGTCAATTATTATATTCGTCAAAATTTCCAAGCGTGTTCACTATCAACTCATTTCACGGATTATGATCATTAACAATATAACATGCCATTTTTGTACAACTTGGACACAATTTTTGTACAACTTGGATCATATGCCAAAAGGGTTGAATTTTTCAAGCAAATACAGTATTCAACAGAGTTAGCAGCACAGGGATATTTACCAGGTAATTGCAATTTGCCAAGATAGTTTCAAGATACTCGCGCGTGACATCAGGGTGGGCCACCTCAACGACGATATCCAATGGCCTGGAAAGAGGGTAAATAGAGAACAGAAAAAATGCGAACAAATGAGTTGAACATACGGCAGCGGTGACTTCGACAACTCATCTAGCGCTCTGATAGGAAAGGGTGAATTCGGAACACACGTATTTCTGTTCCAAACAGCTACCAAATCGAGGTTATCATCTTCAACTATTTTATTGCACAAATATTGCCCTGCGACGGAAACATCACTGTTCTGCTTAAATCATTCATAATGGCCCTGCGCACACTACTTTTCACACGAAATTTTGAAAACCCATAAATGAGCTTTGAACGTGTCTAAGTTTTTCACAATGAGTCATTTTTAATCTCCGTCAACTGTAGTTGACGGCCACCTCATTGTAGAAAACTCAAATGCGTTCTAAGCTGATTTCTGAGTTTTCGAAATTCCGTGTGAAAACTATGGTAAAAAAATCAGGGGCGTGGGTGCGCAGGCACAATAGTAAAAAAATCAGTAATCGCACCAAGGTGACCGAAGCCAATAACACCGACGCGCGTTTTCCTGGACATTATGGTTGTTTTACATCAGTTTTATTTCTTTAATGGCAACACCCGTGTGTAAAAGTGAATAAAGTCTATAAATTTATCATGCATCAAACTTATGCATGTAGGTAATGCAAATGCAGTCAATCGGCAATATGATAATCAATAATGGATATCAAATGTCTGTGACTACACCGTTCTTTCTTATCACTTGTGATCAGTAAACAGGCACATGCAGTCCATTTGTACACCACGCGCATGCAGAACAGACTTTTTCAACCACAACTTTTCGTCACAACTTTCTGGGCCCCTTCTCTGGCCAATCTATCTGCTTCCTCATTTTCGGGAACATTACTATGTGCGGGCACTTTGTTCCATAGTAATCGCTGAAATAATTGAAAAATAAATTTAGTGAGGGATAATTATTTTTTGATAAACATGGACCAAGATCAGAAACAAGCCAACATCAAAATACGGTTTCATTTTCACGATTCTGTTGATGATATCACCGTTTGGTATATTTCCGTTGTTCGCTTCGAGCCACTGAGTGGTGAATCCATTGAACGCATAGACAGAATCAGTGTTTATTCGGATGCGTTTGATCCCTGCATCGCGTGCCTGCGTTAAAATAATTGAGCAGATATCAATGGGAAAACGTGGGGTCATGGCGCTCCACACAGCGCTCAATGGAGACTCATTTGCTGCAGACTTATGAAAGTGGTTCATTTACAAATTTGGAGAATAAACTAATAACGAACTAATACTTTTACACTGATGTAAATAAGAAAGTAATTTATATTAATTCCCATATGATTAAAGAGGGCATATTTTTGATTACACACATTTTTACACTTCTAAAGTGTAAAACACCACTCTCAATGGATTTTTCGGCAGAAATAGCCTCAGTTATCACTAGGGTTGGCCGATGTTTTTTTTTAAACGTTTTTTTTTTTAAAAACGTTGTTTTTAAAAAAAAAACATGACGTCCGAAATGTTTTGTTTTTTTTAAAAACATCGGCCGAAATTTTTAGTACTAAGCACTAGGTATTTTGCAAAATTTTTGCGCGCAAGCGCGCAATTTCACACACAAATTGACATTGGTGGTTGTTTTCATTAGTTGTGTTGCATTTTTAGTATCAAAACATCCATTTCTATGTGCTACCATGGGTGAATAAGCCGACATATGTTGCTGTAATATATAATATTGAGGTAATGTGCTTCCATGTACCTCCACAGTGTGTAACTTCACTCCCAAAGTAACAACCTCCTTTTATAACCTTGTTTGATCACCATTCCGTGCCAAACTTTACCTGAAGTCATGAACATTTGACTATAAGGCGATATACGAACGATATGTCGATGAAAAATGGATATTTTTGACACAAATCACCACTTATAATGCTATCCCATGGCTCCACAGCCATTGTATGGTCATATTTAACATCACAGAGTATTGCCAGTGTCTGATATACCTATATATGTTGACACTAGGTCATATCTGGGAGCTTTTAAAAAAAACGTTTTAAAAAAAAAAAACATCGAGTTAAAAAAAACGTTTTTTTTCCAACCCTAGTTATCACAGGCAGTGGCGTAGCCAGGGAGGGCGCGGGCGGGGGGGGCGCCGCCCCCCCTTCCCGGGTGAGACGCGGAAAATGTCCGGAAGTGGCGGTTTTAGGTACCGTTTTCAAGGGTGCTGTAAAAGTTTTGCGCGTAAGCGCGCATTTGCCCTTCCCACAACAGGTATTTTAAGTCCACCTGTCTCTGAGGCCTAAAAATCCTGAGGCAGTATACTCAGGGTGTCCACTTCGCTGTAAAATACATACATAGGAAGCGGTCTTTGGCGCCAATGCCAACGCCAATGGCGCCATGGCGTGCCGCCTACGAATGGCGCTGGCGCCATTCTCTTACTACAGGGGTAAAATTTTAGGGGGGGGGGCGCCGCCCCCCCCCGTTCGCCGGGCTCCGTATACAATCCGCCCACCCCCCGCTCAAAAATCCTGGCTACGATCTGATCACAGGGCAATAAGGAACACCACAAAGTACCGAGACTTGTTTTTTTCAAAACGTCTTTTCCATGATCTGTTCATCAGTTTGGTGAACAAACCAAATCACCTGCTCCATAGCCCGCAGTATCGCAGTGAGCTCAGCTTGATTGTTGGTCGGCAGTTTGATATCTAGTGGCTCGGACACATTCAAATGAGAGTATTTTGTTGGAAAGCTGGCCCCAACGCCCGCGCGCGCCAACTGAAACAGAGAAATGCAGAAAAACAGCTTCAGTTAATTAGAATTAAGGGTGCTCGTATTTCATAGAATCACCCCCCCCCCTTGAAATAACCTCCCACCTGGAATAATGTGCATCATGTATACTCAGCAGACACGATACTCTACAAACAGATAGGAGTTATGTCTTCGGCTGGCAGACGGCCAGCCAATAACTTATGGAAGACGTGATGAAGACGACGTGGTGGCGATGATGATGGCGACGAAAGTGATCACGTCATGAGGAGTGTTTCCTCCGGAAAAATGTACGGCGTAATGTCATCCGAGTATATGCAATGTACACGATGCATTGATAGGTGCCAATTTGCATAGCAAGTACGCATATACCATTTTGTGAAGATATATAAGTAGGGTAATTCAAGACACTCTGAACAAGTAAGGAAATTCAGATGTGTACAAGCTAGGCTGCTTAAAAAACGATTATCCGGCTTGCCACGAGCGTGGTGCAAAAGAAAAATGGCTCACCGCAGTCCCCTGGTGTGAACAAGCACCATCAGTGAATATATCAACAAAATCCTCCACAATCTCCCTACTAGGTCTTGATCTTTTTGGTGTGGCTGGTTCACATTCATCTGAGGGAGTGGCAACTTCTTGATGCCTTCTCTTTACTGCTACATGTTCAGTTTTGTTCGACAATGTGGCTGACAGAAAATTAGCCAGAAAACTATCAGCTTCATGTTGACTTTCGAATCCTTTGAACTTGGCATTCGGGTACCCGTTTACCTGGGAAAGTTACGGGAAAGAGTGAACCACGGTTTCAGGGCTCGCAAACATTACTAATCGATAATCTAGTGACAATGTGTGAAAACTTAACAATGCCTGGCGTAGACAATTCACAGAGTCTGATAAAATGTGTGATAAGAGAAAAGAATCTAAAATGTACTGCTTGATAATTAGTAAATTGACATACAAACGGACGAAGGCAGAAACACAAACACACTTGCGCTTTGCATTCATCCCAAGTCGTGTAAATTCCAGGAGATTTGCCGACGGCTACCGCATAGAACTTCTTCTTGCCCATAGCAGAACCGCTGCTGCCGATGAAACGCAGTGCGCGGAGAAACTCAACCGCCAAAAGCGGCATCCAGGGGACGACAAAAGGCCTCTTAGGTCTTTCCTTTTTTGTTTTTACATAAGATTTGCATACGCGATGTTTTACTCATATTGCATTCGAATCTTTCGCCGTTTGATGTAAGCATTTCACAGAGAGTGTCGTCGGGTACGATAAGCATCAATATTGTCAGCGTTTGAGTTTCCGCCGTTTTATTCCAGTTTTCCTTTTAAACTTTTTTTCCATCAACTATGACGTCATTAGTAATCTCGTATCCACATGGTGTAAGTTCGGTAAAAAGGAAAAGTCAAATGGCCCCTCTGTGCTGTTCAATGATTGCGCGAGCGTTTGGCACGTTTCCAAGTCGCTAAAAACCGACGCACCCGCATCGATGACGCGCACGTGCAAGCACTGCGGCAGCGAGAACATCGAGGAGGATGCGTCCCGCGGCGACACGGTGTGCACTGACTGCGGCGCCGTGTTGGAGCAGTCGGCGATCGTGTCCGACGTGCAGTTCGCCGAGACGGGCGGCGGCGGCGCATCGCTTATTGGCCAATACGTGGCGAGCGATGGCACGCATAGACTGGGCATCGCCGGCCTGAAGGCTGGCTGTGAGTGCGGCTCCTTTTTCTTGCTCTGCTCACTGTCTATTGCAACAGATTGCAGTATTGCAAAAAACACTATGCATTTGACTGCATTTCTGCATTGCAGCACGAGATTCGCGCGAGCAGACGATCAGGAATGCAAAGTCCAAGATAAATCAGGTCGCAAACCAGCTCCGTCTCAACAATTCTATGCAAGAAATGGCGCTGAGTTTGTTTACGCAAGCACTTTATCGACACTTGACAAAAGGTGATTGAACACAACTCGAGATTGTCGTGTATCCTATTACTATGTATACTGTTTTGTATGTGTCTAATGTATCGATCAAATATGGACACACACAAATTGACATTGTTGGTTGTTTTCATTGGTTTTGTGACATTTTTAGTATCAAAGTATCCATGGATTTATAAGCCGTCATTTGTTGCTGTAGTAAAATAATATTGAGGTAATTTGCTTCCATGTACCTCCACAGTGTGTAACTTCACTCCCAAAGTAACAACCTCCTTTTATAATTTTGTTTGATCACTATTCCGTGCCAAACTTTACCTGAAGTCACGAGCATTCGACTATAAGGCGATATACGAACGATATGTCGACGAAAAATGGATATTTTTGACACAAATCACCGGCTGGGTACAGTTACCATCCCAATGGAAACAGACGCCAACACACGCGCACTCAGTACCGGGAAGGTTTTTTTTACGTATTGATTCAGATCGACCCGTGCGTACGCACGCAATTACGAATTATTATGCCAATTCTTGTCGGATTATCTTACCTATTTATATTGTCTTTGCGTGAACGTTTTGCGTCTTTAGGGCACAGCCGTGACGTGACGTTGAGTGACATTTATTTGTGTATGTACATTTGCGGCAGTTTGTGCGTACTGAATTATATGTTATAAATTTTTCCTATTTATATATTTTCAGTGAGTAATTAGTCAATATTACAAATACGGTAACTTACATAAAAATGTGCATAAATGTAGGGTTCAAACGGGATTGACTTTTCGGGGTCGGGATCGGGATTCACTTTTTGAGATTTCGGGATCGGGATCGGGATTCACTTTTTGAGATTTCGGGATCGGGATCGGGATTGGGGTTTCGGTATCGGGATCGGGATTGGTATTTTGAGATTCCGGGATCGGGATCGGGATTGGCCTTAAACGTAAAGCGGAGTAATAATCGGGAGTTCACGTAAAGACAATGAAAGATAATCCTACCAGAAGCGGCCTTGATGCACGCCGCCGCTGACCTCTCAAATGCAAGAGCAATCAAGGCGGAACAAAAACTAATGCAAATCCCAGTTCCTAAGTGGGCGTGTGCGCTTGGGTCTGGCATTGGGATGGTAACTGGAATACGCCAAATCACCACTTATAATGCTATCCCATGGCTACACAGACATTATATGGGCATATATAACATCACAGAGTAATGCCACTGTCTGATATACCTATATATGTTGACACAAGGTCATATCTGGGAGCTTTAAAAAAACGTTGTTTTTTTAAAAAAACATCGAGTTAAAAAAAAACGTTTTTTTCCAACCCTAGGTTTTGGGACAATGTTGATAATGATATCGTCCAAGTAGCGCTAGACAAACAGTTTTTCGATTTTTTAAAATGCCATAGATTAATAGTGAATTAGCAGTGTTGCCTCGAAGAAAACTCTCTGCACGTTTTTACAAGGCATGACAAATGTAGATCGTAACTCACTTTTGTAAATAAATTGTACCACCCCCAACAACAGAGGCGTTTTATACTTATTGTCAGTACTTTTCTATTGCATACGGCGCGTGGCCTGGGTCAACGAGTGTTCAACAGACGCTATTGTAAGGCTTAGGCGGATTAACGTGACGTTTGTAGAGAAATAATGAAATAAAGGCAAATAAATGATCGATTGCATGATCACATGCAACACGCGTCTTGAAAAAACTACGCAAATTTTTTACCTGCATATGAATGACAGCCAGTTGCAAATAAAGTTCCGAAAGTCTGCAAATCATTAATAATTCCCCCGCACACAGTTGAAAAGTTCATTTGTAACATAAAAATAAATCACTGCATTATATAATATTTTACTAAACATATGAATTGCGCTATTTGTGCTAATGGCGTCTGTTACACACAGATTCACCCAAGCCACGCGCGCCGTATGCAATAGAAAAGTACTGACAATAAGTATAGTGAACCACAACAGACAATCGGGTGTAAATATAAACCACATTGTGGATAATATTTTTCAGGTCGCCGTACCCACCATGTGGCTGCTGCGTGTCTGTATATAGCCTGCCGATCCGAAAACCATCACTTGCTGCTATTGGATTTTAGCGACGCTGTCCAGGTTAGCATGGGGTGTATGAAGATGCTCAAAAAAGTCTGGTCGGAATATGGACGGCGGGGAGCTTTTTAAACTTTTTTTAAAGACACGAGCATCGAAAGTAGGGATGGCCAGAGGAACAGTTCTATGAACGGTTTTTTAAACAACAGTCAAAAATTGTAGTACTTATTTTGCAAACTTTTTGCACACAAACGTGCAGTATCACATATTTACAAAATGCAAATTACCATTGGTGTTTTTTTAAATTTTTTTGTTGTTATCACTGGTTGTGTTGTTTTCATGAAGATCACAAATATGGTTTGGGGTCAACAGGTACAGGAATATCAGACATTTTGTGATGCTCTATATAGCCATAGAATAGCTGTGGAGCCACGGGATAGCATCATAAGTGGTGATTTCTGCCAAAAAGCCAAAAATATTGCTTTTATATGTTAAGTACTAAGCACTACAGTGCGCGCACAAATAATTCCTGTGCGCAAGGACGTAGCCAGGGGGGGCGGAGGGAGGCGGCCGCCCCCTCCCTTCCCGGGCCGGACCAAAAAATGTGCCAGAAATGGCATTTCCGGAAGACGATTTTGTCAACAGTTTGAAAAAAATTTGCGCGCGAGCGCGCATTGTCCCTTCCCACAACATATAGTTTCGGCTGACCAGTTTCCGCAGCCTCAAAGCCAGTAAAATGGACTCGCCAGATATTCCTGTTCATGTCGCTGTATATAGCTGAAAAACACAGACATATTTATACTGCTGTATTGGCGGGAATGCCAACGCCAGTGGCGCCATGGCGTGGCGCCTACCAATGGCGCTGGCGCCATGGCGCCATTCCCTTACCACAGGGGTAAAATTTTAGGGGGGGGGGCGCCGCCCCCCCCCGTTCGCCGGGCTCCGTATACAATCCGCCCCTTCCGCTCAAAAATCCTGACTACGTCCCTGCCTGTGCGTATTGGCACCGACGCCTGTGCCATTGATTTCTGTGATAACTACACGCATTTCTTCACTCAGGTGAACGTGTACGCGCTCGGCCGCGTGGTTCACACGTTCTGTCTGCGTCTGTTCATCAATCTGCCGCCGACCGACCCGTGCACCTACGTGATGCGCTTCGCCCACAAACTGCAGTTCGGCGACAGGGAGCACGAGGTCGCCTCGGTCGCCATGAGGCTGGTGCAACGCATGAAGAGAGATTGGATCGCCACTGGCAGAAGACCCACGGGCGTGTGCGGCGCCGCGCTGCTGCTCGCAGCTAGATATCATGAGATTAATCGGTTAGGATTTTTTACGGTTTCGTTGACACTTTTTATCGAAGCAGGTTTTTCAACAAATTTTTTAACTGTTCTAAAACGTTTCACTTTATTTTTTTATGTTGTCAACATACGTGTGTACATAAATGAAGCAGTACGTTAGATATATGGAACAAAGCCCATTCTAGGGATGGATAAAAAGCGCTTTTTTCAACGGCCCACTTTTTTAAAATCGCTCTTTTGCTTTTTTTAAAAAATGTCAAAACATTTCCTAGAAAGCTCCCAAACATGCTTCTGAGTCAATATATACAGGTATATCATACAAGTGGCAGTACTTGTGATGATATAAATAGTCATAGAATGGCTGTGGAGCCATAGGATAGCATTATAAGTGGGGTTTTATGCCAAAAAATCCATTTTTTATGTTGACTGGTTATGTAAATTGCTATATGTCAAATGGTCGTGAGTTCAAGTTAAGTTAGGCATGAAATAGTGCTTTAATAAGGTTATAAAAGAAGGCTAATACATTGAGACTGATGTTTCCCACTGTAGAAGTATGTGGAACCACATTGGCTGGATATTATATACTACACTAACATATCACAGCTTATTATTATATGATAGCATGCAAGAATGACACTAAAAGTACACAAAACCAATTACCAAACAACAACCAGTGGTAATGGGTATGTGAAATTGCGCGCTTGCGCGAAAAAAAATACAAAATACCTAGTGCATAGGTACAAAACATTTGCCAGTGCTTTTTTTAAAAAAAAGCGTTGGGACCCTTGCGCTTTTTTAAAATAGCGATGTTTTTTTAAAAAAAGCGCTGGCCATTGCTTGCGCACAAAAGTTTTTTTTGGTGTTTGAGTACGAAAAAAATTATCTCAAAGATTTTCTTTAAAAGAATTTCGTAAAAAAATTTCTTAAATGAAAAAAAATTCTGAAACACGATCGCTCGCATTCCAAAAATACTGTTTCCAAAAAAATATTTGGAAAAAAACGTGTCATCCATTCGTCAGCACAATATCGGACGTGGTGCGCGTGGTGCACGTGGGCGATTCGGTGGTGCGCAAGCGGCTGACCGAGTTCGCAAACACCGCGTCGGCCGGCCTCACCCTGGACGAGTTCGCCGAGATCGACTTGGAGCAAGAGGCTGACCCGCCCTCCTATTATATTCATAGACATGTCGGTAAACAACGCGAAATAGACCAAATTATATCAAATGTATAGTCTACTGACGGTACACCTTACAATTAAATGTACCGTAATCCATCTGAATAAACGTACACATTTAAAAAAATTTCTCATTATATCACATTGATCCTGGTTAATCTGAAGGATAATTTTTACGTGAGCTCATTCATCAAAATATGGTATCATTAATTGTATAGCTTTATGTCTGTCAGGTATATATCAAATTAGCTTGTCGATTTGTGTGCCTTTCAGACCGAAATCGCCGACAGCCTGTCGCGTGACCTGCCCGCGCTGCAGCACGAGATGGAAGCAGCTATAGAGGAACAGTCTATGAAGCGTTTATCAAAAGGTAACACCGATTTTTGTGTTATTTGCGCAGGTTGAATTTGTCGTTTTTAAAATCGGACATTTACTGCAGGTCCATACGCAAAGTTTGCCGCTCCAACCGAAAAGGGCAACGGCACCAAGAATTCTGTGGCTATAAAGCTACTCAGTAAATACTCTGGGTTATCAGGCGATGCCGGCCAGTTCTTTGCGTGAGTTTGGAAAGTTTTTTTGTGCACCATATCGTCTACGGGACTAAGGATGAAAAAATCGCTTTTTAATGGCCCAGGGTTTTTTAGAGTTTTTTTCAGAAAATGTCCAGACATTTCTAAATTTCACACAGAACACAATGCACTTAGCACGAACACAGTCATGTTACTTTTCAACTTGCGGGACTGGCACCTGGTGAACTTTCTTTGTGACTTTTTGGGGCATTTTTTAACTTTCAAAATCCCTATTTTGGTTTTTTTTATGTACTAATGTGCCTGCGCACACTAGGTTTCACACGAGATTTCGAAAACTCACAAATCAGCTTAGAACACATTGGAGTTTTCTACAGTGAGGTGGCCGTCAACTACAGTTGACGGAGATTAAAAATGACCCATTGTGGAAAACTCAAACACGGTTTAAGCTCTTTACTGAGTTTTCGAAATTTCGTGTGAAAACTAGTGTGCGCAGGGCCAATACACCAACTTTGACCTATTTTTGATATATTTCTATCAAATGAAATGAAATCTATCAATAAACTGTTTAAAAAACTAAAATTATTATGGCAAAAATGTAATACCGAAAAAATTTTTTCTGAGGAAATCGAATAATTGAATCAATATTGCAAATCTCATCTGCCCATCCACAAAAATTCCAGCGAGGAGCTCCTGCAATCGGTCCAAACCACGGACAACAACTCAACCAACCCTAACGACGCAATCGCCTCTAGCAGCAGCAGCAGCGCTAACAACCAAACAAACCCTCAAACCACCACACCAGTGCCCACTCCTGTGCAAAACGGCTCGTCGCAGTCGGGCATCGAGTCGGCGTCGAACACGGCCATCGCCGGCCCCACCATGGCCAGTTTGGGCATCGACGCGGCCGGCAGACAGCAGTGCGAAATGGCCGACCGCGCCCAGCAGGAATTGGAGAGGGAAAGGGAGATGGTGGGCGGGGCGCTGGATTTGAGTGGTTTGTTGGCAATTGATGTTTTATTTTGCTCGTTTTTGTTATGATTTGATTTGGTAAATAGTTTTTCTCATGCGAAGGTATCGACGACGACGAGATCGACGGTTACATTTTGTCTGAACCTGAAGTTAAAGTGAAAGAACGTCTGTGGATGGCCGCTCATGGCACCTTTTTAGAGGTGGGTCGTATTTTTATTCTTTAAAGTGCGACCCTCGTAAATATAAACTCGTCCATAGGAAATGCAAGAGAAGCGTCGATTGAAACTTGAACAGGAAGAGGCCGATGACCAAGCGCCCAAAAAGAAACGCAGACGGCGCAAGGAACCCATCCAGGCGGCCACCGGCTTGGAGGCCATGCACAAAGTTTTGCAGGTCGGTTGTTGTAAAATGCGTTGGTTTTGGGGGTCCCTCCAATCGGAGATACCTGGGGCCAACTGGGTGTAAAAGTAAAAGGATAGGTTATATGTAAGAAGTATTTAATCTGGGAAGTGGCATGTGCAGAAACCAGTGAAAAGTCATAAGACAAGTCAAGAAAACGTTTAAAACAAATTTGATATATATATTTGAAAAGCATTAAAAATGAAATGGATGGAGCGGTTCATCTTTATTTCCGCTTACAACATGCAATTCGTGTTTTGATGAGTAAGTTCAAGGACTTTTTCGTTTAAGTTTTCGTATTACTTCTCCACTTGCGGAATTGATGGACCAATGGTTGAAAGTTTGCAGCGGGGGTTCTAGGCGCCTTCCATAATGTTATTGTTAAAGACGTAAATTAGCAAGGGATGGCCGGCAGAAATATCAATTATCTATCTAATTTCGATCTTATTTCACGAAATCTCCGCAACCTCGATTGGCGTCTACCGTCACCAGTAAAACAAAATATTTACAAGTGTTTGAAGCCAAAAATGCTCACAAAACCATTGCGAACAATTGACCATGCTGAATTGTATTTGCGTGTGATTAAAAAGGTTAAATATTTTACGATCGATTATTTGGCTAATCATTACCAAAAAAAACTCCGATTTGACCCTCTCATTTTTAAAAGTTACGAAAACGACTGATTTTGAGCGACATTTCTCGAAAATTTTGGCAACATTTCTCAAAAGTACTCACGTTTACGTTTTCAACGGGGAAAAGTACGTTTACTCGTGAGTAAAAGTAAAAAGATTTTACTTTACGTTTTCTGTACTCAAGGTGTGTTAAAAAAATAAATACTTTACGTTTACGTATACTTTGAAAAAAGTTCGGTACTTTTAACAACTCTGCACAAAACCACTAAATTCCCACCAGGAGAAAAAGCTCTCGTCTAAAATCAACTGGGAGGCGTTACGAAAGTTCGAGCCGAGCACTGCGAACGGCAGCGACGAAGCCACTAGCAGCGCGGCCCCGCCGAATGCCGCCGACGTGTCTGCGAGCGCCGCCGCGCAGCCCAATGTCGACGTCAAGAAACTGGAAGTGAAAACTGATTCTCCAAAGGCCAAGGTTGAGCAGGTTGAGTGTAAGAAAAATTGTGTTGAAAAGGGAGATGTAGTGCCAAGCGCTGGATTATCTGAACAGCAGAACAAACAAAGTGATAGTAAGCTTGATGTCAAGCCTAAATCTGATAATGCTGGCAAAGTGCCAGCCAACGCTCGCCGTCGCCCAGCAATAAGAGCAAAAGTTAATTTGGCTGCGGCGGGTAAAAAATAGTCAGTTTAGACTTTAAATGTGATGCAATTTGTTCCGTTGCGTTTTTTATTTGTCTAGAATTTTTATTGAATTTGGAAGCGTTCAAATAGGTTTTCTGATTGCGTTTGTTTTCCTGCATCTGTGCTTTTAATTGGGCTTACGGGTATTGGTTGTTATTCAAAAAGCGTCCTATCCTGTGTATTTGTATTTGTATTTGGCCGTGCGTGCCTGTTTTCAAAATTGTCTATCGCATTTTTTGCTGTTAATTCGAAATGAACTGTCTCTAATTTGCATTTATAGTGATTTCGATGGCACATTCAAATCCACATTTCAGTTAAGCATTTCTGATTGAATGCGTGGTGATCGCATTCTCTGTGATTGGTCCATTGATTCATGCAGACTAGCAATTAACTGAGGAGTCCCATTAAGCGTATAGGGCCAGGTAAATAATAGCCAACTGTCCACTGTATTTTTTGAAAGTGCTGAATAATTAGTGCCTGAAATTGTTAATGCCGCGGTTATTCAAGTTAGGTTTTTCACGTATTTCAGCAGGAATAGCAGCTAGGGTTCAAACGGGATTGACTTTTCGGGATCGGGATCGGGATTCACTTTTTGAGATTTCGGGATTGGGGTTTCGGGATCGGGATTGGTATTTCGGGATCGGGATTGGCCGGGATTGGGATCACGGGATCGGTATCGGGATTGGCATTTTTTCGGGATCTGGATTGGGGTCTATGGATAGAGATTTTGGCCAATTTTCTGGCATTCACAGTTGTTCATAAAGGTCTCAAAACACTGTTGGATGCCGGAAAAGTGACATAAAATGGACGCTGGGGGTTTGCGTTCACATTTTTGCATGCAAAAATGTCATTTTTTCACTTTTTATAATTTCCACTATTTTTTCCGGGATCGGGGTCCCGGACTTCGGAGATTCTCGGGATCGGGATCGGGATATGAAAGTTTTCGGGATCGGGATCGGGATTGTTATTTTTGGATTTCGGGATCGGGATTGGGGTTTCGGGATCGGGATCGGGACTGCTTAATCCCGGAATTTCACGGGATCCGGGATCGGGATCCCGTTTGAACCCTAATAGCAGCTTCCATCGCAGGGAGGATGGAGTACTTTTTAGTGGATAAGGAACAGATATATGAACTCTTTTTTAAAATTTCTTTTATTGAAGTATGGAATGTAATTTTGTTGATGTGTTATATTGATGGAGGCAGAATTTCGCTTGAATGCATCGCAGCGTGACCATGCAGCAGCTCGCGTAATGCATTTGTCAATGAATGCGCCCGTCTCAATAGTCGCATTGGCGTCACAACTGCAACAATTCAAATCCAGCGGTCTGCTAGCGGATGCGCATGTAAATGCGCGCAGATGAAGTGCTTCTTGCCCGTTTCTGCGCCGAGCCTTCCAACGGCCGTATCCATGCATTTTTATTGTCGCTCTCAAGGGTCAGATCTGCGCCGATGTGGCTGGCAATCACGCGACTGCGCGCCGCCGCGAGATGCATGATTCTGCGCGGCGGCTGCCGCTGGACGCCGGCGAGCAATTTTGGGCTCGCTGGAAGCGGCTCGTAAAAGGGCACTGCGAGTGTATCGTGCCGCCGCCGCGGCCGTGGTGACGTCCGCGTAGAAAACTGCGGCTGACGTCTCGTGCGCTTCTCTGCTTATTGTGGCTTGTGCTGCGATCGCCGCGCGGCGCGACGTAATTTACTTTGCCATTGAATTTGTGCTCTGGCTCTATTGTATCGGAAAAAGCGCGCAGTGAACCGTACGGTTTTCACAATGCGCCTGATTTCTTTTGGGCGCCGGCGCGTCTTTGCCCAAAAGGCGAGCGCTGTTTGATGCCGCCGTGCCTTCGCTCGTCCCAGTGACCGCATATATCTTCCGGCGGCCCATCTCTGGGGTGGCGGCCGAACATTCTGCGGCCCAGTGCGCTGGTGCGCCGCTCCCCATGCTCGCGGCTTTCGGAACTTGCCGCGCGCAGTCGCGCCGTTGTCGGATGAGCTTTGCGCGCCAACAACTCTGGCGCAGGCGGAAAAGTGGCTTAATTCCGTGTCGTTCGATGTATGCTTCTGCCGATTGCGCTATAAATTTTCCAGTGCTTAAACGGCGGTTGAGAAAGGCCTGGTACAATTCTCCGCCCCTGACCACCGTCTCAAGCACAAAACGGCGCCTGGCGTGGTGCAAAGATGAGATAGGCACATGCGATGCTTCTGCTCATGCATAGCTCATGCAACTGATACCGTGCACTGCGCGTCACAATGCCGCCGTGCACTGAAGTGCCCCGCTACCAAATATGCATAGCGAATGGCTCGGCGGCGCGGGCAGTTTCGTTTCTGTCGCGTTAATGTTATGCAGTGTACTGCAACTGCAGCTGCAGCGTGTGATCGATGCCATCTTTGTGCCTCTCTGTGGCATGTATTTAAATATGTAAATATACATGATACCTCCCGTACAGAACTGTTAAATTCTCCATTCGAAATCACGCGTTCACTCTAAACATGACTCTGTTTCCTCAACCAAAAGTTGAATAAAATCGGCGGCACAGTTCAAAAATGTCGTCGGACAACTCGCGGCCGGAGTCGATGGCGCACACGGCGTGGTGGTGCGGCGAGGACGGCTCCACCAGCTCGACCATGCCGATTTTTTGGACCCACAAAACGCTGCAGCTGCTAGCTGGCGCACTGGGATTGGCTTTGAATGTCATGCTCGCTTACATTGGCTACAGGTGCAAGGCACTCGGTTTGTTGAGGACTGGAGCACTTGTGTTGGTCGTTCCGTCGGGAGTTCTGCAGTGCACTTTGATAGCACTTGCCAATCTCGTTTGATATTTTACAAGTGCCGGTCCCTGTCCCACCGCGTAAAATTTCAACTGCCGTTTATCCTCGAATAAGACTCCCTCGAATAACTCTCTCCCATTGAATAACCCCCCATCTAATACTAAAAATTACAAGTACAAAATTTACAAAAAAGATCGAAAATACAAAAAATGTTAAATGGCAGCGACATCAGATACATAGTGTGTACGCGGTGTATACACACTATTTTGTTGTTGTTGAACTGTTAAATATTTACCTGGATTACATGAGTTGACAGAACGCATTCAAACAATGAATTAAATCCAGTTTTTCCGAGGAACAAATAACTCGACCTTGATTTCCCCCCTCAAAAACTGATGAAAAACCTCTAACCCTAAAAACTCTCAACTCCCCTGGGGTCTTATTCGAGGTGTTACATCAAACATGTCATAATATGTCAGGCAACATGTAAGATCGATTTTAAAAAGTGAAGAGTTTTTACGGTCACTTCCGTCACATTCAGATGACATCCAACAAATTTTGTTGGACCTTCTTCATTTTCCATTACATTTTACAGTGTTTGGGCCCGGATCCCGGTGGCTACTGTCTTCCTACCCCTCAGTAATTCAGTGTACACTGTCTGTCTGAATTATATCCAACACAAACATCTTACAAAGTCGACCACGCAGGCAAGTACCTCCGGCGAGTACTAACATGCACGGCGCTGACGCACGCGCTCCTGTGCGGCTACGTGCTGGCCAAGGCGCTGCACGCGTTCATCGCGATCAAGCTCGGCACCGACCTGTTGGCCAGTTCTGTGGATGGGTGCAAGTTTCAGGAGTCGCTATTCATGTTCTCTTATCTTCACTGCGCCCTGTGCTTTTGCACGCTTGGTCGGTTTCTGGTGGTGGTTGTTATTCGCCCGTGTTTATACATATTATACTTGGAAGAAAAGCGCTGTATTTGGGTTTCTGGGAGTTTTTGTCGTAGATAATTGTGGTCTTGTCTGCAAATCAGTGCCAATGTGTGCAGCTGCTTTTCTGGCAGTCAATCAATGTCAGGTAATTGGCTACTAAAGTATGTATCAATCGCACATCGTGTGTATGTCGAGTCAACTAGGTAGGTAAATACAAATTTTTTCCAAATACCGTATTACCTCGAAATACCCCCAGGGGGTTTATTATTTCGCCAGCAAACTTTGAGGGGGGGATAATTCGAGGGGGGAGGGGCTTATTCGAGGGGGGTCTATTATTTCGCCAGAAACTATCGGAAATTCCTCATACGCAGACGTAGAAAAATCGAATAATCACATAGATTTATATGTGTTTATAGGCATAAATTACTGTACCGTATTACCTCGAATTATCCCCCCCCCTTGAATTAACCCCCCCCTCGAAATACCCCCCAAAAATTCGGCTGAGGAAATAATAAACCCCCCCTCGAAATACCCCCCCTAAAATTGAGTGTAAAGAGAACGTACATGACAAATACAGTAGTTTGTGATCTGTACAATGCAGAACACACGTTAAAAGTGATGGCTAAGTGACGTTAGGGAAGGGTTTATGTGTATATACAGTTATATATGCCTATAAACACATATACATCTACGTAATTGTTCGATTTTTCTACGTCTGCGTATGGGGAGTTTCCGAAAATTTCTGGCGAAATAATAGACCCCCCTCGAATAAACCCCCCCCCCTCGAATTATCCCCCCCTCAAATTTTGCTGGCGAAATAATCAACCCCCTGGGGGTATTTCGAGGTAATACGGTATATACACAAAAACCCTTCCCTAACGTCACTTAATCATCAGTTTGAACGTGTGTTCTGAATTGTACAGATCACAAACTGCGGTAATTGTCATGTACGTTCACGTTACACTCAATTTTAGGGGGGGGGTATTTCGAGGGGGGGGTTATTATTTCCTCAGCCGAAATTTAGGGGGGGGTATTTCGAGGGGGGGGGGGGTATTCAAGGGGGGATAATTCGTGGTAATACGGTACATAATTTCCCGTGTCCTTACAAGTTTCCAATGCTCCCGCCTGGCACCCCTGTCACTTAAAACGTTGTCAATTCCACATTCCCAACACATTCCCCCACCCCCATCTTGCCCAGGCGTGGAGCGGGCGCGCACGTTCATCCGGCGGCGGCGTTCGCTGCAGCAGCGCGCCACCACTTCCAACTGCACGGCGGCGGGCGTGAGCCGGCCGTCGCCCCTGTTGAATCGAAGCTTGCCCCAGCCGGTGCTGCACTCGGCCGATGGGCAGCTAGATGCCAGACACGTTGAAGCTGATGAGGCGTGCACGTTCTCTTTGAGCATGCTGATCTTGGTCAGTGGAGGACTGGCGCTCGCTTTGCTCGTAACCAGGGCCAAGGATGAGATTGAACCGTGGCCGGGGGTGAGTAAATAGGGCCAATAAATTGTCCCGCGAAATGTCAAGCACATATTGTCTATTGGATGTGCGAGTAATACCTACCTATATAGTAATATTTTTAAGTCCGGCACCCATTATCGCCATGTGCTTTGATCAATTGAACGGTAAAAGCCTTGTCACTAAACATTTATGTCAATAGTCAATTGCCTATCAATTCAACATTCAAGTAAAATGCGAGCCACAGTTAAAAACTGTTCAAACCACAGGTTGTCGAAATTTCATAACTGACCAAAAATGCAAAATGTCTATGGTGATCTCAGAGCCAAAATAACTACCCCACAAAACCCTACCAGGCATCAAGTGCAGTCACCCTACCTCTGTGCAACGTTCTCTTGGCCATGTCGACCACGCTGGCGCTGTGCTTCTGCAGCACGGTGCTGTGCACCTACCTGGCCGCAGTGCTGCTGTTCCTGGCCGTGGCGGCGGTGCAGAAGCGCCGCTCGGCCGACCCCGCCCGCCTCATGGCCACCATGCGGCTGGGTCGCTACCTGCTGCTCATGCTGGTGCCAGTCTGAGGCCTTGTAAAGTCTCCTGTAAAATTTCAAATGTCATGCAAAGTGTCAAAAGTCATGTAAAATGCCCTGGAAAATGGCAAACGTACGTTTGCCATTTTATCGGGCATTTTACATGACTTTTGACACTTTGCGTGACATTTGACATTTTACAGGACACTTTACAGGGTCTGGGACTGCCCCCTGGCCGCGTGGGGATTCGTCACCGTGGCCACCGGCGCGCTCCTGCTCGGCGCGCTGCTGCAGCTGTACGGCAGGCGAGCGTCGTGGCTCTACTTGGCTCTGGAGGCGACTGTGTATGCTGGCCCCGCCGGTGTGGCGCTGCTGCACCCGTTCGCTGCCGCCTGGTACATAAGGCCGCTGAGGGATGCGTTCACTGACATGATCCCCATGCTCGGGTGCGTTTCCATGTCTTTCTTGTCCCTGAAACCCAGGGGTCTCTAAAGGGGGGGGGGATAGGCAGGGGGTCTGCTACCTCTTAGAGCTATCTTTCCTATAGCACCACTCTGCTATCCATCTATTCTGAAGAGCAAATATTATTTTATATAGATACCACCCCCTGAACTAGAGTTGCGAATTTCAAAAATTTTGGGTTAGTGTATCGGGTATCAGTTGCCAAAAAGTTCGTGTCACGTCAGGTATCGATAACGACGGCACACCCTCTGGAAAAAGGTTATTAAATTTTTAAGTCTTTTTCTAAAGCGAATTTTCGAATTTCGAATTTTTTCTGAAAGTAATTTTCGAATCTTCTTGATTTTATGTTTTCCAGGGGAAACTACATTTATTTATTTTATTTTATTTCGTTCAGGGTTTGCGTCACAAGTATAGATACGTGTTTCGCTGGAGCTTCCCAAAGACTAGTGTCGCTGGTGGTACTCTCGTTTATTCACGAGTAAAAGTGAAACATTTTTTTTACATTTCCTGTACTGAGGGTGTGAGTAAAAAGAAATACTTTGAAAAAGTTCAGTACTTTTAACAAGTCTGGATTTTTCATGGATTTATTCATAGCGACACAACAAGGATTCAAAATTCAACAGAATAACCTGAAAATACAATAATTGACTGTAAATAAAAACGAAAATTCTAAAACGATATTCAAAAAGACATTTTAGCAAAAAAATACTCAAAAATTCAACTTGCTGTCCAGAGGGTTTTTGCCAGTGTTACTCCCAACGCCATCGCCATTCCGCAGGAACATCATCCCGCCGCGGGTGCCGCCGCCCATCGCCGGCGAGGACAGCATCAGTTTCCGGACGTCGCGCGCCAGCAGCGAGTACATGGACATCAAGTTCGACCTGCCCGACGAGCGCATGATCGCCTGGGGCACCGGGCGGGCGGCCACCGCTAATTTCCACGATGCCGATCAAGATGATGCCATCAGCGGCGTCAGTGAAGAGCAGAAGCACGAGCCGCAAGATCATGAAGAGAGGGAAAGCACGACCACTGAAACGCCAGTTAGCGGGCCCACCGCGCTTGTGGTGAGTGCGCCGAGTGCGCGTCCGCACTACGTTGGGACAGGCTATGGCGCAGCTGGCAATATGCCAGTGACTGTGGCCAAGGCGGTGCCGGTGTGATTGTCTTATTCATGTTGAATAATTTATTTATTACCTAGTGGTGAGAGAAGATTTTTACCAGTCCTGCAGATGCATATTTATTACAAAAGTAATTGTTGAGGTGATAATATGTGTGTTGATCGAAAGGCATCGATTGGCACAGTGATATTTACTTTGCTAGAATTCAGCCTATTATCCTAGCGATGCGCAATGATTGGCGCATGACCATTTTTTTTGTGACACATTCCATTTTCCATTTTCTTACAGTTTTAAAGAACTATGTTTGTCATAGCCATTGGATGAACTTGTTAGGTTTATGTGAAAATTTAGGATTATTGATCCAGTTAAACTGCCACAACTCGTCTCTACCTGTAAGGTTTTATCTGCTTGAAAGAAATTCTGCTTCTCAGTTCTAATCATGAAATATCAATGAAAAGCACTGTTTTTGTTTTGATCAATATTTTGACTGTTCAACTAACCAAGTTGTAAACAATAACTTGACCTTTCATTTTCTAGAGAGATGCCAAGCTTGTTTCCTCTAATGAAATGGATGCAGTGAATGAATGAATTGATAAATATTAAATTTCATTGCAATCCTACAATCATACAGAGTGCCATCTGCCAGAGTATTACAATTTACACTCCACAGGGATGATTACAGAACAGACATGGCAAAAATGTTACCTACACAGTTTTTGCATTGCACCAGAAGCTATTATACAGTAAGATGTTGATTAGCTGTACCTAATTGCAAATTATCTCATTAGAATTTGCAATGCAGGTGTTATAAATACATGTGCTGAGACTGAAAATGCATGTTATATGTGAATTCATTGCACCACTAGAAAAACACTCGATTCTTTCCTAGAAAAATTTGAAAAGTGTTTTCAAATTTTTGTCTGTACTTTTTTGTTGAAATGCAGGAAAATGCATGAATAAAATCACCTTAAATTTCTCGTGGTGGAAATTTCTCGTTCCACCTTCTGGTGGAAAAACAAAAATGTGCAAATGTGTCTTTGGAAATAGCTCGGAAGGCCACAAAGCACTGCCACTATGCATTCAAAATTGACCAGAAAACAATCGAAAATGCAAATAAAAATGAAAAAATTCAAAATAATCCTGTCCTGTCCTGCATGCAAAATAATCTTGTCCAGGTGGGAGTCCCAAGCCCTGTAAAGTGTAAAGTAAAGTGTCAAATGTAAAGTCAAATGCAAAGTAAACTGTCAATTGTCATGCAACGTTCAGTAATAAAATCTTTTCTTTTTTGTTTTGATTGACACTTTACTTTGCATTTGACTTTACATTTGACACTTTACTTTACACTTTACAGGGCTTGGGACTGCCCCCTGATGGCGCACGGTAAAAATACACTGAAAAATGTTCGTTACGAATTCGAACGTTATGATCCCGCAAATGCGGAGATGGCATTCGTTGCACCCCGAAGAAAAATTTTTTTACCGTATTTCTTCTAATAGAAGAGCGTCGTTCTATTTTTTCGTCAACTCTTCTGCCTGCCGTTCTATTAGAGGCTGCCGTTCTATTTTTTTCACCAAATTTTTCACACATTTTTCATTTGAACATTTGAAGTTTTTAATGAAACGTGAACAACATTTTAATACCAGAGCATCAATTCAAGCAAAACCAAATGTGAAAACACCCCTGAATCATACTTCTGAACACCTTGGATGTTCTCACCCACTATTTTTCTAACATTTTTGTGTTTTGTCGATACGAACGTAATTACTACCTGCCGTTCTATAGGAGGTGCCCTCTATTGGAGGGTGCCATTCTATTGTTTTCGTGAGTGCAAAAACGTGCCAAAACCTGCCGTTCTATTGGAGGTGCAGTTCTATTGGAGGTATGCCGTTCTATTAGAAGAAATGCGGTAACTGGTTCCAGTCATGGCACATGTATGTATAGGTAAACCGTTAAAAATGTAGTAGAATCTCGATTTCTGGGTGAATTCTAAAATACCTCGACGTACTTGTATTGCTGCAGTAGTTGGTTTTGTTTACCGTATATGCTCGAGTAAGACCCCAGAGGAGTTATAATTTGGTCGGAAGTTTTCGGGTGGAAGGTTATTCAAGGGGGTGTTATTCAAGGGACGTCAATTTTCCAAATAGGTACATTAAATACTCAGGTGGGGAGTTATTTTTTCCTCACCTGGCCAACAGCGGGAGTTATGAAAGGGAGTCTTATTCAAGGATATACTGTAGATGTTCTTATTTTGTTTACATTTATATTTATTTGGCCCGACGCCACCTTATGCCGCTTTTGGAACGACGCCAACTTGAGAATTCAAATTGTTAATTTTCTCAAGGTTGAGGTATGAACCTATACGCATTTTTTTCAAACATACAATTCTCAAAAAGTTATCTGCACACTTTACGATGATATCTGCTAACATATCAAAGAGAAGACGTCATTATACTAAATTACGTCGTTTTTTTCATTATTGTTGCGAATTTTATTACACTGTGAAGTCTGCAATACGAAGGAGCAAGGTGTATAATTTCATACCAAGCGTGGGTATTTCCGTTAAAAGAAAATTTCGACGGTCGGCGGCGTTGATCGTGCTAAAATGGACGCTGGGAGATTTTCTGCGATGCCGCGCTTCGACAGTTTGATTTTCATCAACAAGGGCAAACCGGACAACCCATACTTGCTGAAGAATCCGGCCACGGTCATTGGAAGGTTCGATTTTTTTGTATTTCTATTTGCTGTGCAAAATGGCGTGTATCCCAAATTTGCGGCGTACTTGCGATTTGACCCTTATGTACATCTGAAACAAAACAATATTCAATGCACATATGGTACACTCCAGTCGCCTTACACCATGCACGCGTGGTTTCGCTGGAAACGTGGAAACTGTTTTTATGGAACCGTGCCAAATATTTTTTACCCATGCGATTTTCATAAAAATGTATGAAAGTCATCTCTGTTATAACGCCATACGTTAGGTTAGGTTATTCACAACAATGATTTTTTCATCCTGTATACAAAAATCGCATGCTTCATCATTGGCACGCTTCCAACGCGAGACATCGGGATGGTGCGATGGCAGAGTATCATGTCTGCCGAGTATAACAGTCGTTTTCCTTTTATAGCGCCAGGACGTGCGACATCGAGGTGCCACTATCGTCCATTGAACCGCAGCATTTTGTCCTCCAGAAAAGGAATGGAAAGGTAGTGTCCTTGTTGCGATTACTGCTGTTTGGTGTAAGCGCATTTTCAGAACACATCCAGACAAATTCAGTCTGCTAGCTGTTCAATTTCGATTGAATGTCGACGATTGCTTGATGCAATGATAAAACCAAATCCCCTCATGTACAGGTGCATTTGTCGAGTCGCTGCGAAAAAACTATACTGGTCAATAGTCAAGCGGTGCCGTCGACTGGCATCGAACTTAACAATGGAGATATGATTTCATTCGGTGGAAAACAGGCGCGCTTTGAGCTTGCCGGTCCGGTCGTCATCGGTCCCCGTGAGTTTTGGAGAAGCGGCGGGAACAGACATAAAAGTTTTGATAGGATTGGCTAAATGATAATTTCGAAGTGAAAATTCACCCCTCCGCCAAAATTGGAATGGATAATACAATGTAAAATGTTAATATGTGACTGTCTTTATTTTTGGGTGTGACTGTTGTAGTTTTGCTCTATGCGACAGCAAACGCATGGTTTTATTTTAAAATATTTAATATTTACGTTCACATTTTTCCAGGAATGTACTTTTGATGTTTACTTTTAACGTTATGATTTAATTTCAAGTGATCGAATTCTGTTTCACACAGGCCGGCGGTCGTCGTCCTTGTCCAGCGTACCGAAAGCGCAGAAACAGCTGCCGGGGCTTCCGGTGCGCAGCGTGTCGGTTCGCCCACCGATCAGCCACATTCCCACGGTTTCCGGTTGCGCCACTCGCATTCCACGTATGAATGTTGGGCGACAAGCGGCCGCCCCGTCGCCATCCAGGTGAGCTGGTCATGCGGATGCTTTCTATTGGCGCAGCGTAGAACCTGGACCCCCTTAGATATATTCAACTAGTTATTAGTTCAACTTTCAACTAGTTCAACTTAGGTATATTCAACAAAATCCCGGAAACTATTTCCTATTTTTGGCGACTCGTGGGCTGATGTGGGCATAGTGCTTGATTTCATTTAACAGAATGAAATAAAAAATAATATTGAATTATTTGATTTAAAAAAATAGACCAAAATTTTCGATATTGATGTTCACGCGTTTGCAATTTTTGTACACAAGCGGGCCATTTCGTATTTACATTTTCTTCACCATACGTTTCTTCGCAGATTACCCAAACCGGCCACCAGGTTGCCCGTGGCGCGGCCGGCGATATCCGATGTGAAATCGTGCGCTGATAGTGGCTTTGGGTCGGATAGACCGCTGTCGGCTGCTTCCAGTGGTGACTTTGCTCCACCTGCTGCACCTGTAGTTAAGCCATCGTACGTGACTGTTTCTTCTGTGGGGTTTGGGAACTGTTGTGAGACGTCGCTAGATCGTGTTGATTGGCGCATCACGCGCTGAAATTGAACGTTCAGTTATGATTGAATATTTCGGATTCGGAACTAGAAAATCAGAAATAAAAAATCGGCCGCTATTTGCGTAAATGACTAGGAACCATTGCACTCATTTGCAAGAATGTTGCCTTTCAACCACAAATTCGCAGCACCCCCGACAGTGGTAACGCGTCGGCCACCGAAAGCGATCCAGCCGTAGATGTGCCGCCAGCGAGGGCAGTGTCGCCGCGGGGCACCCCCGCGCGGCACTCACCTGTGAGCTCCCGGCTAATGGATGAGACCGCGTCGCCCGAGGTTGTGATCGGCGCCGGTTTGCACGTCCGCTGCTCGACGCGCGCCGCCAAGCAGCTCAGCTCTGCCGTTTCGAATACGGCTTCCAGGTTTGTGAAGGAAATTGTGTTTTGGGTTTGATGAGTTGCTCGGTAGACTAGAAACTTTCGTCACTCATTTGAGCGGTTTTGGCTTCGCGAGTTCTGGAATGGTAATCTCGAAACGGAAACGGAAAAGCACGATTTTTTGAAATTTGAAGTTACTCATCGCAGAAAGAGTGAAGGAATTTGTAATCGTTCACACAATTTCCATCTGATTCCGATTTAAATGACAAAATCAGATTTAAATAATCAGTTGAAAAACAAAGCAAGGGCCGTCCCTAGTTGCTTGTTTACCAATGTTTATTAATCACCTGCAGCTGTGCGGCCCCATTATCCGCGGCAAAGGCGGCGCCCAGTAGACGCTCCGGTAGTGCCAAAAAAGGCGGGGCTAAAACGGCGCCGAGGCCAACTGCAGCCGATTTTCTCAAAAAGAATTTTGCGAAGACACCCAAGCAGGAGGCAAAATATGGTAAAAAGGAGAAAATGACTGCTAGTGGCAGCAAGAGGAAAAGGCTAGGTTCAAAATTGTCGCTGAGTGATAGCGATGATAGTGACAGTGAGGATGCGTTGAGCAGGATGGTTGCTAGGGTGAGTATTCTGAACAATCGTTGAAAAAACGCTTTCTGCCGTCACTAGTCACATTCTACTAGCACCGGGCACTAAACCTTGCTGATTATTTGTCGAATAAATACATTCGGTCAAATGCAGCGAATAAGTCTTAACGAGCCCGTTTAAAAAACATCACTTGTTTTTCACGGTATATTTTTCCACTTATCGCTCGACCAACTTACCACTTATTACTTGTATTTTCATCTCTCCACTTGTGAAACTGGCACCTAAACTCTAGATTCATAGCAAACCTGTTTCCTGCAGGCATTTGCCATGCCGGCCAGTGTTTCACCGGCATCTGTCACGTCGCCGATGCCCAGCCTGAAAAGCAGCACCAAACTTGGCAGCGATTCGTCCGACAATGTCAGTGTAGCCGATGCCGCCGCCGCTGTTGTACGTTTTGACATTTGTGACGTCTTAATTGAGGCCTCTACTTCTAAAAGTCGACAAGTCCACAAAAAATGAATTTGAGTAAATCACATTAAGTTTCCGATCCAATTCCAGGCCCGTGGTGCGTGTCCAATTTGGCTCTCTCATGCTTTCCATTAAGTTCCATATGTTGACAATAAACAGGGCCGTATCCAGGGGGGGGCGGGGGGGGGGCTGCAGCCCCCCCCTCCCGGGGTGAGACCTAAAAAGTCCCGGAAAATGCAATTTTTCCTATACATTTTTCGATGTTTCTTAAAAATTTTGCGCGCAAGCGCGCAATTCCTTCCCCATACATTGTATTTTTAGCGGATCGGTCCCCGTAAACAAATATCCTTGAAAATGAACAGATTTTTGCGACTTTCGCTGCGTATGAATGCTTATTTACATCCATATAAAGCGGTTCCTGGCGCTGGCGCCAACGCCAATAGCGCCATGGCATGGCGCCTTGGTATGGCGCTAGCGCCAAAACACTTTTCCGTCCCTATATATGGAAAAAATTTAGGGGGGGGGGGCTGAGCCCCCCCCTCGCCGGCCCCCGTAGACAAGCAGCCCCCCCCCGCTCAAAAATCCTGGATACGTCCCTGACAATAAAGTGTCAAATTTTCAGCCCCTGCTCTCAACCTATATGTGAAAAATGGGGTGTCCATAAATTTCCATTCGGTCAGAGCAAAACTGTTTTTGGGAGGGAAATGGACTTGTCGCCTTCTTGCACTAGAGAACATTTTTGTTCCCGGCGACGATGAAGCTGCCTTATGGGCAATTTATGGACTTGTCGACTTTTAGAAGTAACTGTCCATGACGGACATCATATCACATTTCTTGCTATTTTTTCCCATAAAAAAAGGACGAAAGGGATGGACTTGTCGACTTCTTGCTCTAAACTAAGTGGACTTGTCGACTTCTTGCCCGAAATTTTTGCATTTTTCTCAAAAAATGTCAAATTTGGCACTTTGCCATATGGACATGTGGGTAGGGTTCAAACGGGATTGACTTTTCGGGATCGGGATCGGGATTCACTTTTTGAGATTTCGGGATCGGGATCGGGATTGGGGTTTCGGGATCGGGATCGGGATTGGTATTTTGAGATTTCGGGATCGGGATCGGGATTGGCCGGGATTGGGGTCACGGGTAGGGTGTCAAAAAATTTTTTTTACGGGAAACGGAAAAGGAAAAAAATTTTCAGCAGCCGGACAACGGAATGGAAAACGGAAAAAAAATTTCAGCGGCCGGAAAACGGAAAAAGAAGCCGGAAAAACGGAAACGGAAAAATCTAATTTGCACAGAAATGGAAAAACTTGCTGAAATTTTGCTGGAAAATGGATAAAATTTGCTGAAATTTTGCTGGAAGTGGAAAAAATTTGCAGTACTTTTGCTGGAAACAGAATTTTTTTCACATCATTGACAATCTGCATGAATTTTTACCAGTTTGGCTGATCAGAAAACAGAAAGTTGAGCCAGAAAAAGGTAAAATGAGGCGGAAAAATGGAAAATTGAGGCGGAAAATGCAAAAAAGGTGGAAAAACTGGAAATTGAGGCGGAAAACGGAAAAAAGGCGGAAAAACTGAAAATTTAGCCGGAAAACGGAAAAAAAATTTCAGCAGCCGGAAAACAGAACGGAAAACGGAAAAAATTTGCCTGTGGAAAACGGAAAACGGAAATTTGACACCCTAGTCACGGGATTGGGATCGGGATTGGGATTGGCATTTTTTCGGGATCGGGATTGGGGTCTAGGGATAGAGATTTTCGTCACTGTTCTGGCATTCACAGTTGTTTATAAAGGTCTCAAAACACTGTTGGATGCCAGAAAAGTGACATAAAATGGACGCTGGGGGGTTTGCGTTCACATTTTTGCACGCAAAAATGTCATTTTTTTCACTTTATATAATTTCCACTATTTTTTCCGGGATCGGGATCCCGGACTTGGGAGACTCTCGGGATCGGGATCGGGATTTGAAAGTTTTCGGGATCGGGATCGGGATTGGTATTTTTGGATTTCGGGATCGGGATTGGGGTTTCGGGATCGGGATCGGGACTGCTAAATCCCGGAATTTCACGGGATCCGGGATCGGGATCCCGTTTGAACCCTACATGTGGGGTCAAAAAATTTATGGAAAATGATAAAAAATGTGTGGAAGTAGCCCCAGATGACGTTTCCGGGCCTAACTCGAAATTTTCATATTTTGATCTTGTCGACTTTTAGAAGTAGACGCCTCAATTTTAACGTGGTGAAGTGACGTTTTTACTTTCAAAAAGTGACGTTTCTTTCAGGTGGACGGTTCCGATTTACCCAAAGAGGGCGCAGCTACCTCGCAATCCAACGTGCTCTACACGCCAAAGGTATTTAGGTTCTGCACTGTATTCATATTCATTGTCAGAGGTGGTCATGAAGGGGGGATACCTCAAAGCGCTCCGCCTATTTATACCGGCCACGCTCAGCGTGTTTTTTTGCTTTTCAATCCAGGATTTTTTAGCAGGGGGGGGCTGCTTGTTTACGGAACCCGGCGAACGGGGGCCTAAAATTTGATCCATTTTTTAGCTATTACGATCCTCCAGCGATCTTATAAGAGTTTTTGTAGATTTGTGGCTTCAGATAGATAACAAATTCGGGTGGGATAGATAGCTGAAAAATCTTAGCTGCCGTAAAAAAACTGTTGAAAACGCTGTCATCGCGTAGTCATTATGATCCTAAAACGGGTAGCACTCATAAGGCGCGTTTCCATGCCTCAACCCACGGCTAACGTCTCAACTCGCTACTACCCAGCTGCTGTTCGGTCTGTCGCGGCCCAACGTGCGTCTGGAAGCGGCCACCGAGCGGCAGGCAGTCAAGCGACAGCCAATGGCCGCGCTGCGCACGCCTCCCAGATCGGCCATGTGCTCGCCGGGTGCCCAGAGGAGGTCTAGAAGGAGCCCCGGCGGCAGTTTGTTGAAGTCCAAGGTGTGTACTGGTTGAAATAGTGGTTAAAAATTGACACGCGTTACTAAGGCTAAAACGGGATCCCTATCTAGAATCCCGCGAATTTTCGGGATTTTGTGATCCCGATACCGGAAAATGTTAGCCAACTTTGTTTAAATAACGTTTTATTCACTATTAAATGTGCACCTAAACCCCAATGTCCAATTTATACCACTTCTGCCATTCATCTGTATTTTTAGAACATTTTGTCGCTGATTTAAAAATCATTTAATATCAGAACTTTTTCAAACATTCCGATACTGAAAAAATGCCGTCCCCATCCCGAAAACTAAAAAACAAACAAAAACAATCCCCATCTCGAAAAGTCCCATATGAACCCTACTACCTACTTGTCATAGCACATGGAACATTTATTTTCATCTTTTTAAGGTGCTGTTTTCGAACAAAGTGACAGTCACTCCGATCACGCGCATTGGCACAAAGTCGTATCTGAAGGAGTCTGGCGAAGAGAAATCATCTTGTGCCGGTGGAGACCACTTCCCCGAGGAGGTCAGTCTTTGCATTTCGATGCCAATGTCTGAATTCGGTTTTCCTTTGATTTTGATGCTCAATTTTTGCAACGTACCGTTGGTTGGAAAATCTGTGTTTGATGCCCCACCAGCTCCGTCCTATTAGAAAAAATATATAAGTTGTTAACTGAACGTTATTCTAAAGATCATAAATATTATGATGGTGCATTTTTCACTGAAAAAAAACAACTCTCAAAAGACTGCCATCACTTCTTCAAACTCCCTTCACCTCTCATTCAAACTGCCATTCAACGTCCATTCCATTCGCCCCGATCGCAGGTGACGCTGCACGTGACCGCGCCGGACGCCACGCCGCCGCAGACGCCCACCACGGCGCGCGAGGTACGGCTGAGGCAGCGCGGCGCCAGGACTGCGCCGCCAGCGAGAGCGTCCATCAGGAAGAAGCTGGCTATAGTCGGTGAAGGTGGGTGAGGGTCGTTGTCTATGGGCCCACGCCCACACACCAGTTGACATTCGCAAATCCGTGTCAACTGAATGTCAACTAAAAAACACACTAAAAACTTTTTAGAGCACCGCACTTTACAGAAAGAATGAAAATTAAATGTCACGATATAAAATTAATGATGCTCTTATCACATAGTCACCTAAATTTAGTTGACATGAATTTTAATGTTAACTGGTGTGTGTGTGCCCCATAGGTCTGCTGCATAGATTGTGGATGATTTTTTTCCAATTATAAACGTGTTATGCATAGGGTTGGAAAAAAACAACGTTTTTTTAACTCCATGTTTAAAAACAACAACAACGTTTAAAAAAAAATTAAAATCGTTTTTAAAAAACAACGTTTTTTTCAAAAGCTCCCAGATGTGGCCTTGGGTCAATATATAGGTATATCAGACAAGTGACAATACTCTGTGATGTTATATATGACCAAATAATAGTCGTGGAGCCATGGGGTAGCATTATAAGTGGTGATTTGTGTCAAAAATGTCCATTTTTTGTTGACATGTTCGTATATCGCCTTATAGTCGAATGTTCGTGACTTCAAGTGAAGTTTGGCACGGAATAGTGATCAAACAAGGTTATAAAAGGAGATTGTTACTTTGGGAGTGATGTTACACACTGTGGAGGTACATGGAAGCACATTACCTGAATATTATATACTACAGCAACATATTACAGCTTATTTACCAATGTAGCACTTAGAAATGGATGCTTTGTTACTAAAAATGCCACAAAACCAATGAAAACAACCACCAATGTCAATTTGTGTGTGAAATTGCGTGCTGCGCGCAAAAATTTTGCAAAATACCTAGTGCTTAGTACTAAAAATGTCGACCGATGTTTAAAAAAAACGTTTCGGACCTCATGTTTTTTTAAAAAAACAACGTTTTTTTATATAAAATAAAAACTTTTAATAAAAACATCGGCCAACCCTAGTTATGCATGCTTTCGATTCTTAAATAATTTTATTTTACTTGAACAGATGACGATGGTCCAAATAGGACGCCGAAAACCGCACCTCGTCCCAAGCCAGCAAAGAGCACCGGGCGACGCAATGAAAAGCGCGTCGCTGCGGTCACTCCCCGACGGCGGAGACTGGCGGCTGAAGTTGATACTGAACCTACGCAGGATGACACTATTCATAACGAGGTTTGTGTGAAAGCAGTGCATATTTTCCGGATAATTGGTGTCATTTGAATATCCAGCGTTTTTTAATCCGATTACCAGAAAGTCGTTTCACCCGGCAGATGCTCATGGTTTACCCACTAACGTACAGCACAGGATCCCCAAAACTTAACTTTACCCATGCCATATTTCCTACACGTTTCCGACACCGGAATTATTTAGCTCCATTTTCTGAATTTCCATATTTTTACAAGCAATATTCCATTCCTCACCGATTTTGCACTTGAGATCTCCATAAAAAGTACTTATTTTTTACCCAGTAGCGCATTTGTACCCCATTGCTCCGAATTGCAATGCGACCGCTTTTACCCTTCAGACAACCGCCCCCACTGCGAGCACCTCCACACTGGCCGTGGTGGACGCCCTGTTGGACCACGTGTCCTCCACCAGCGACACGGACTCCGCAAAGGCCGGCGCAGATTTTGCAACTGACCGGCTCACCAGGCGCGCCGTCCGCGGCATTGTCGCCAAAGTCGTCGCTGCAGCCTCGCCTGGCGCGAAACGCAAAGCCGAATTGAGGAACGTTAGAAGGCAGCAAGCTGGAAAACACCAGGCTGCGGCTTTGGGTGGTTTGAAACCACTTTTTGGCGCGGCGGAGTGAGTTTGACTGTTTTGCTGATTATACATTGGGAATTTGGTGACCTGTGTGCTCTGATTTCAGCGACGTCGAGTCTGGTACGACCCCGGTAACCTCTGGTGTGAAGGAATTGATGCGGTTGTCGGTGGACTCGCGCACGCCCACACCGCGCGTCGGCGCTATACGCCGCCTTATCAGGTAAATAGCAACTTGGGCCAGTTTGCGCCATTGGAAAGCACAAATACATGTTCGCAGGGCAAATTTTCAAAAAATGTTACAAATTAATAATATCCGTGAACATTTACATTGGATCAGCCAGCTGACACATTTACTCATTTTTTATAAATTAGCAGGGTTCAAACGGGATTGATTTTTAAGGATCGGGATTGTTTTTTTATATATTTCGGGATCTGGATAGGGATTGACTTTTCGGGATCGGGATTGCTTTTTTGAGATATCGGTATTGGGATTAGGGTCTGGGATTTTTCTCATGAATTCTAGTTTTCAGGTTTCAAAGTTCTGGGTGCACTCAAGATTTTGGAGACCCTGTCGCATGCACAATCTTTCAAACTGCAGGTCGGCCCGCCGCCCGGTCACCCCTCAAGTGCGCGGCGTGCGGCCCATGTTCAGCAGCGCGCGTCAGCACAAGCAGCGCCAAAGTCCGCGCGTGGCCGGCATCAAGAGGCTCATGTCCACGCCAGGCAAAATTGTGTCGCCCAAAGTCGTCGGCGTCAAGCGTTTGATGCAGTCGGCTGTTAAGGTCAAAGTTGCGTCACCCGATGTCACTGGCGTGAAGCCTTTACTGCGGTTTGTTTGTTCGTCAGTTGTTTATGGCGCTTTTACGAGACAGGGTTGTTCAATGGATGGCGTGCCATTATGTCCCCACACACGCTAGTTGACATCGACACTAAATGTCAACTGGTTCCGTTCCCAATTCAAAGCTTGCGTTTAAACATCATTCGTCGGATCGTCAACTAGCTTTGAATTGGGATCGGCACCAGTTGACATTTGGTGTCGATGTCAACTAGCGTGTGCGGGCCCTATCCAGCTATAAATAAATAGATAAAGAATTCCAAAATTCAGAGTTTAGTTTTGAAGTATCAGGCAAAAATTATCAGTTGCGTGTCAAAAGCCCCAACTTTCGATATTAATGATCCACATGAAAAGTGCTCACAGGCGCACAACACATTCAAAATTGGCAAGGGCGGTTAGAACGGTTTTTGCAAGGTCGTAATTCAAAAGAGGGGTGTTAGTCAAAATGGTCCGGACCGACCCTAATTTCAGTAGTTTTTCAGTCTTGTCGTGAATAAAATCGTCCGAACCGACTTAAGGATTCCGTCCGGCCGTAAATAAAAGACGTTCAAATCACCCTTGCCAATTTCGCGTGTGATCGTTGGCGCTCCACACAGCGATTTTAAAAACGTTTTTAAAAAGTTCGAACGTTTTTGGCAAAGTACGAATCCCGTATTTCTTCCAATAGAAGAGCGCCGTTCAAATTTTTTCGTCAACTTGTTTACCTGCCATTTTATTGGAGGTTGATGAAAAAAATAGTACGGCGCTCTTCTATTACAAGAAATACGTGATTCATACTTTGCCAAAAATACGTTCGAACTTGTTTTAAAAATCGCTGTGTGTGGAGCGGCTATATCCTAGTTTCTGATGATCTTCAAGGATCTTAAAAATCTGTGCAAAACGTATCGTATGTTTTTCAGGCAAAGCAAGAAGTTAGAACCAGTAGTCGATGAAGCCATTCACAAGCTGTTCGATGGGGAACAAAGCGCTAGTCCAAAGCCATCTGGGAAGCGAGGGGCTGAGGCGGAGTCTACACTGACTAGGGTTTGTATGATTTAGCTGTCTTCTAATTATGCAAATACTATCACTTCCAAAATGATTTAGACTGTTCTCAGCAAGAACATTGTCTAAATTCTAGGGTTGGCACTTGATTTTTAAAACTGATTTAAAAAAAAATCTGATTAAAAAAAAATCAAAGGGTGGAAATTGATTTTAATTTAAAAAATAAAAAGTCAAAATTTCTGGTAGACTTGCACTAGGTATTTTGCATTTTTTTGAGCGCAAGCGCGCAATTTCTCATACATGTCACCATTTGTGGTGTTTTCATGGGTTTTGGGGCATTTTTAGTGTAAAATCTTCCATTTATTCATGTTACCGTGCAATAATAAGCCGTGATATGCTAGTGTAGTATATATATCTAACCAATGTGCTCCAACATACTTCTACAGTGTGTAACATCACGGTCAATGTATTAGCCTTCTCTTACAACCTTATTTAAGCACCATTCCATGCTGAACTTCACTTGAAGTCACGAACGTTCGACAAAAGGCAATATATGTAATAAGTCGACATAAAATGGATATTTTTGACAGAAATCACTGCTTATAATGCTATCCCATGACTCCACAGTCATAATATCACCACAATAGACATAACAATACATTGTCTGACACTTAACATACATATTTTTCTCTATACCCCCATTTTGGGCGATTTTTAAAAAAATCTGATTTTAATTTTAAAAAATCAAGGCGTTTAAAAAAAATTGATTTTTCTCCAACCCTACTAAATTCTGCCAACAAACTTGTAAATGGTCGATGGAATGTGATTAACGCCAGAATTTGAAAAATAGAACTAATGTTGATTCCAACGAAAACTCCTGTTGTTTTTTTTAAAGTAGGGAAGCTCAAAAAGTCGATTTTTTTCCAACCCGGCCCTTTACGTATCAATGTGTCGCAGGCTGCGGCGTCGCCTCCATCAAAGAAAACGAGAGTGACGCGCCGCCAACCCGCCGTTAAGGCTCACCCCGTTCCCGCCACCGAACCAGAAGCCGTCTCACCGCCGGCTCGACGTACGCGTCGCGCTGCCGCGAAGCCAGACTTGACAGGCAGCCAAAACGCAGCTACTGACACGAAAACGACGCGACGAACTGCGGCTAAAACACCGAAGCAAGAGCCGGAACCGGTACCCGAGTCGGCCCCTGTAACAGCGACCAGAACGACTAGAGCGGCGCCGAAACGCAAGGTGGCCCAAAAGGATACGGTTGATTCGAGTGCCGACGATGCCCTGAGCAAACCGGCCGCTGTGGCTAAAACTCGACGTGTCGCGAAGGCGCCCGCCCAACAGGTTCCTTTCGTTTTTCGCTGTTTATTTTTTTTTGGGGGGGGGGGGTTTGGGGCGGAGTGTTGTAAAGCTTTTTAAGTTAACACTCAATTCTGTCGAAAATTGATATTTGTTGAAAATACATTTTGCGAAGATTTTTTGAAGATTGAAAATGCAATATCATTTGTTATATTGTTTTCGCTGATGAATTACACGCTACCCACAAAACTCAGCAGCCATCGCCAGCGGCCAAATCCTCTCCAATATTGCCGCCGGCCCTGAAACCCAAAACCAGGGGCACTCGAAAGAACACGCGCGCCAACAACGAAGCGGCCACCGGCGTCAACTTGGCGCCCGACCACAACACCAGCGGCGCCAGCACGGGCAGCAGCAAGGAGAACGTGGCCGTGCCCCAGGGCAAGTCCAGGCCGAAGAGGGGTGCCAAGACTGGCGCGAGTTCAAGTGTGACGGATGAGAAGAAGCCCTCAACAGCGCCGGCCGCCCGCCGCGGCAGGACGCGCGCCGCTGCCGCCGATCCCGTAAATTCTATAACTTTTGAACAACGCATTTTTCGTTAAGGAGTGATTTGATATTTCCGTCTAATAATTATAATGGGGCATTCCTTTCACACTGAATTGTCACGTTTATGAAATACGCTAAATTTACATGATTTCATCGGCGAATAACCGCATGGCAACAAAGACCGCATGGCAACAGCGCTCAATGGGCAACTGCGTGCGCGCACCGGGCCGCAATCACGCGGCACGCTGGCGCCAATGTTGCTGCGCGTGTCTACATTTTACAGAGTGCAGCGACTAGCGTTCCGAAAATGACTTCAGAAATTATAATTTTATGTAATCGCAGGAAATCGCTCTAATAAAAAATATTAAATAAATAATTAATAATCAAAAAATAATTTAATCTCTCTGAAAAAACTAACGAATATAGGTATTAAAATAAATCAGATTTTTTTCTTTTCTTTTCATAACATAAATATAATTATATATCTCCGGTAAAACCTGGAGTAAATATAAATAAATATAAGATTTTTTATATTATTTATTGTTTATGTGATATTCAAACATAGCTATATTAAAAAATAAATCAAGATAAACTCCAGAGATATTTGGAACGCTAGTAGCAATCGTCCGCACAAAAGCGGCGGCTGCCCGCCCAACTGGCGCGAGCGGGGCAGCCGCTCATGCATTGGCGTGCGCGCGTGTGTGCCGCGGTTGCAATGCGGTGATTGCGGCCCGGTGCGCGCACGCAGTTGCCCATTGAGCGCTGTTGCCATGCGGTCTTTGTTGCCCACAGCTGCTGGGTCATTTCATCTGATGCTTCTCTTAACTAATAAAATTGTTTAAATACTTACAGGCATCATCTGAAGATGCGCCAGTGAAAAGTGGCCGCACACTGAGGAAGCGAGCTGCGATTAGGTAATAAAAAGTTGTAAAGTCTATTGTGTTTGGCGTTGGTTCTTTGTAAAAAATTTAATTTGTTGCAGAATTTGCATATTGCTTTATCTTATTGGTCCCACACACTAGTTGACAACGACACCAAATGTCAACCGGTTCCGATCCAAATTCAAACCTTGCTAACGAGTAACACTACGAGTTCCGAATATATTATGAGTCAGGTTGGAAAACAATCAATTTTATAACGCAAAAAATTGCAAAATACCTAGTAGTAGAAATTTTACCAGCGCTTCTTTGAAGTGGTGGAACCCTTGGCAGTTTTTGAAATCTTTTTTATTGTCAAAAGCGTTCAAAAAGGCGCTGGCGATCCCTATTGTCAACACTTTTGCATTTGAGTATCAGCAAGCTTTGGATTGGTATCGGAACTTCAACTAGTTGACATTTGGTGTCATTGTCAACTAGTGTTGTGGGATCATTGAAACACTTCGTCAAAAGAATTTGACTCAGTTGTCTGCGATTTTTACTCTTACTGTTGTTAAGTAATCTGCATTAATAGTTGATTTTCTTCTCGTGGTGACGGTCTATTAAATAGTTTTCTAAAGTCATGTACAATTTATGATATTCTGTTGGTTGTAACGTTGAGCTTTGTAATTTTTCTGTGCCTCCGTAATTTCAGCTCGTAAATCGATTTAGCGTGCGGATGTTAGATTGATAGTTAGGAACTGTATCCTTGTGTCACATAAGCAGAAATTCATGTGGCAATTATTGTTGAGGCGTAATGCATGGAATTCTCCAGGATCGAATTACTAGAGGTTATTTGTGTGCTTAGATCGATTTAAGTTGAAATTGCGGACATTTGCCTAGCAAAATTATTACCTCGGCAGTACAATGATTTCGTGAGCGTTTGTAACTTTTCATTGATGTATTCCAATTTGCACATTTTTATATTAATGTACATATTTCCCATCACTTGCACGATCTGAATTTTCGAGTAATTTCTTGGATTTTACTGACTGTATTTTATTCGTTGCATTTCGATGCATTTGGTTTTCTGGAATGCGATGTGTTTCTCACTTTAATTGGTTAGAAATTGAAAACGTCAACACTTCCTTTTCGATTTAGTTAGCATGACATCGTGCCGATTTTGTTCCCTGGCGCACGTCGCACTGGAAACTTAGGTTCGAACATTTTTTGCATGCGGAACCTATTGGGGGGCTGCTGAGCCATGGTATTCTGTTTCCGCGATGGTGTTCCCTTTACTCTAAAATCATGGTTCTTTGAAGCATTTAAATACTATTTCCGCGCTCTGAACTCGTGTTTCCGGGAACCAAAAACGTTTGAATGCTGATTAAACTTCTCAGTGTGCCGTGCGGCATCGAGTACCAAGTATTTATGGTCTCTTCATGGATTTTTTCAGATTATCCCAGCACCTGTGTACAATGTACACATTTTCAGGACTACCCACTGTACATAAATATTTTTATGATATAAATAAATGATTTCATCTCAGGCGTTCTCACGTTTAGTTCACTCAAATTCCGAAATGGTTATGTGAAATGGTATGTAGTTTATTTAAATTTGTACGGTTGTTGTATCATTCTTATAGGTACTATAATGGTATTGAATTTGCTATGTTCGCGTCACTCAATGAAATTTTGTCTCAACAACTCAAAAACTGCCCTTTCAATAGTATCATTTTAAACTGTCGTTTCACATTGCAGCCAATGTAACTTAGCGTGGCAATTTGGTGCACGTCCAAATGTTCCTGACACCTGTCCTCCTGCCCATTTTCTGCCCGTCTGTGTCGATGAGATTTTTTTCCAAATAAGATGCTGGATAGGCAATAGATTCAAAATTCATGAAAATTGTAAAAACAACGTTCGCCAGGCTGATGTAAAAATCATAGCGAAGTCCCTGCATGTGGTTATAAATTGATCAATCAGTATATCAACTCACCACGTGGTATCAAATCCACTTGGCTACCTTGGCGATTTATCGCATCAAGTTTTGAAACGTCGGTATTTTACTGCCCACACGCGCTAAAATTGTCGCCGCTGTGCAGCTGCATCATGGAAAGCTACATGTCCATGGAGCAGACCAACTGCTACGACCTGTCCACGTCGGCGTTGGTGAAACAGGAACACCAGCACCTGGGCTATTTGCAGGAGGAGGATCCTGGCTGGAAGGGTTCGTTCCGTGGTTTCGGTTTGCTTGCTTCGTTTCGGTCTTGATCGGTCGTCGTTCGGTGGCTGGGCTTTCTGCGATTTGAGTTTTGTCGCGCGAGTTGATTTCCTTGGCGCCTGCGCTACGCTTGCTGTTTGTGATGGCGCGCTTAATTTCTGCGGTTATTCGATAGGTGTCTTGTGACAAAATCTGATTAGGATAAAACGGTGAATTTTTGAGATCATTCAGCTTGAAAAATTGGTTTTTTCCCAACCCAACTCTCGCACCATCAGCGTTATCTCCGACGACTACACACACAACAGCAGTAAATTACACTGCTCAACGCTAACCCCCCAGCTAGCGAGTGTCTCTTCGACGACTTCCTCACCGGCCTGCTCAACTGCGGCACAGACAGCCCACTGCAGCTGGCCACTCACGCGGTGCGCTGCTGCGACCAGCAGGCGGCCGTGCTGCGTCAGCTGGCCGCCCGCGCCCAGTGCGGCGCGTCCGGCGGCGTCACCGTGCCCAGGTGCCAGTCCCGGACACTGGACAATGTCACTTGTCATGGAAAGTGTCATAAGTTGAGTGAAATGGCAAACGTACGTTTGCCATTTTGCAGCGCATTTTACATGACTTTTGACACTTTGCGTGGCATTTGACATTTTACAGCGTCTGGGAGTGTCCCCAGGACCAAGGCGGTGGCCGCCACGCTTCACGAGGAGTTGTTTACCTGGCGCTTACTCGAGTTGCTGTATGAGGATAGGTTGACTTGGGAGGGGCCCATGGAGGAAATGGACGGTGAGAAGGTTGGTTGACGTTAGGCTGTGGAAGAAAGGGGCAGGGGTTCAGTGGTAGTATTGTTTGTGTTTGTGTATGTCGATCCTAGGGATGGCCGAAAAAGTTTTTCCCAACGACAAGGTTTTTTTCAAAAACGGTTTTATTTTAAAATAACAGTTTTTCTTTCAAAAGCTCCCAGATATGGTCATGAGTCAACATATACAGGTAAATCAGACAGGTGACAGTACTTTTTGATGTTATATATAGCCATAGAATGGCTGTAGTGGCATGGGATAGCATTACAAGTGGTGATTTCTGTCAAAAATATCCGTTTTATGTCGACTTATTACGGATATCGCCTTTTGTCCAACATTCATGACTTCAAGTGAAGTTGGGTATGGAAACGTGCTTAAATAAGGATATAAGAGTAGGCTAACACATTGGCAGTGGTGTTTCACACTGCACAAGTATGTGGGGGCGCATTGGCTGTATATTATATAAATACTACACTAGCACAACATTTTTTCTCTGCGTCGCAGCTACCGCCGATTGACGACCGTTCTGCGCACGAGTATCTGCGCTCAACTGATAGAGAATACAGAGAAATGGACGTGCGTTTTAGTAATCATTCTCAAACCTTTTAAATATGTATAAACAGGCATTTCGCGGCAGATAATCCTACGTTGGTTGCAAGCTAACGCCTCCGACTTGTTTGACGATTCCTCTGTGCACGAACGATTCGCAAAACAAACTCTCATGTGGCAGCGTAGCATACGCAAATTGAACGAAGGAGACAAAAGTGGACTGAAAGATTTTGTCAGTTCCTGCGGGTTTTTTTAGATCTCAAACTTTTCAAGAAAGAAATTTTTTAAACTAAAACTTATTAAACGCTCAGCACCCAGACGCGCCGCTCGAAGGCAGGCTGGTCGCAGAAGACAATGTACGTGTCCTCATATTGACTCCTGCGTGCTTTGCATATGATCACTTTAAATGCGCCAGGCTTATCGCAGGATGCGGAGCAGCGGCTTCTCTGGGCCGTGCTGCAGTACGTGCGCTGCGGCGAGCTGCGCAAGGTTATCCCGGATCCACTCCCATACCCTATATAGTGTAAAAGGCCCTGTAAAATGTCACGTGTCATGTAAAAGACCCTGTAAGGTGATTTGGATTTGTGATAAAGTGATTTCCAATCAAGATTTGGATACAAAAACATAAGATTTGGATATGTATTTGGGTACACATTTACAGGGTCTTTTACATGACATTTGCCACGTTACAGGGTCTTTTGCATGACATTTCACATTTTACAGAGTCTTTTTCATGACACATGACATTTGACAGGGTCTTTTACACTATACAGGGTCTCGGAGTGCAACCCGCTCGTTTTTGATCAACCAAAATTCAACCGCTTCTACATTTTCTCCCCAAGGCGGCCGACCTTTGCCTTCATTGCGGCCAGGCGTGGCGCGCGGCGCAACTGTGCGCCATGGAGCTGTACGCTGACGAGAATGCCCATGATTACTTCGATGGACAAGAAGTAGATGCCCGGGATGACGATGGGGCCAAGGCGGTGCTGGGTAATCAGGCGAGGCGCTTCACCAAATTGGCCATGTGGATTGCGAGTGAACAGGTCAATTTCCTGGCTGCACTGCACTTTTCGACCATTAAAAATATCTGGAAAAATGTAAAAAGAGTCTTTTAATCTGATTTTTTCACCAAGTAGCCTGAAAAAAAGATAGATTTTTTCCATCACCAGTTCAATGTACATTTACGCGTAGCGGGTGCGCAGACATCGCTCTCCCCGGTGGAACGAGCCCTCTACGGTGCCCTATCAGGTCGCCTATCTGCCATATTGCCAGTGTGCAGCAACGCGGCCGACCGTTTGTGGGCGTACGTCCTGTGCGCAATGGAGCACCGCTTGGAGGGCAGGCTGGCCGTTGTGCACGAGCAGTGGCAGAGGGATGGTCCCGGGGCGGAGTGAGTTCGGATGTTTGGGGGATATTTAGATATTGGGCCCACGCACTAGTTGGCGTCGCAAATAAATGTCAACTAAGAAAATTCAAGCATCACACATGGCAGAAAAAAAGACAAATAAATGTCGCGATATAATATTAACTATGCTCTATCGCATAAGAACATTGAAATCACATAGATAATTAACAAAACTTAAGTTGAATTTAATTGACACGAATTTTTATGTAAACTAGTGTGTGTGGGCGCATTCCTCCTTTCAGCATTGATTATAGCTTGCAGGGGATCGTCTCTAGGGTTCAAACGGAATTGACTTTTCGGGATCGGGATTGGCTTTTTGAGTTTTCGGGATCAGGATTGACGTCTCGGATCGGGATCGGGATTCGTTTTTTTGTGATTTCTGGATTGGGGTTTCGGGATCGGGATCCCGTTTGAACCCTAGTCTCCTTTCGCTGCCTACTCATATATCTATTTACTTCTCTAGACTACTCCCACACCTCAACGCAGATACGCCGCGCTGCCGGGCTGCGCCGACGACACGGCCGACTTCTCCCTGTGCGACATTCTCGACGAGTTGGCCGCGCACGACGCCGTTTCAGCCGACTCGAATCGACGGTCGCTCAGCGAGATAGTTAACAGGAGCAGGGTGACCGATTTGGATGTGGACATGGAGGACAGCGCCGACTCGTTCAAGTTGGCTACTACGATGAGGAGAGGCTCCGTGCGTTTGATTTTGAGATCGTTTGTGTTGGTGCGTATACTTGGCGGACCGCAAAGTATGCGTCTGAAATACTTATGTCTTAGTCGATAACCCGGGATTATGTCGATACTCATGCTCGCACTGTAGTCACCAAGAAATTTTTAAATACAAAGGCGAAGTCGCGTACAAGCGGCGAATTTTTTTTCCTGAAACGTTTTTTTTAAAAATCGTATTACGATGACGTCATGATGACTTCAGAAAAATGACTTGACTTTTGCGCGCTAAATCGACTGCCAAAATCAACTTTCTGCCCTGCTCTGCAGTCGATCGCGTCCGCATTCAACCCGTACGAGCGGATGCGGCGCTTCGCCATGCTCGACGACGTGTCCGGGCTGGTCGGCTTCCTGGCCGACTACATGCGCACCGCGTGCGTGGAGCGACGGCGGCACAGCGGCGACGGGGGTCCCGATGAAGTGCACTCGGCCGGGCGACACTTTGTACGCTGCGCCGCCCACGTGGTACTATTGATGGACAGATTCGGCAAGGAGATGCAGGTGTGTGTGTGTGTGGTTTTTACTTTAGGATGCAGCAGCCTTTGGTGTCATGACATTTTTGTTTCATACGTTTTTTTAAAGCCACGTCACATGCACATCAAAACGTTTTTCCCGCTTTCTTTGCCAGGAGGAAAATAGTACAGCCGTTATATCGGAGTACGTCAAGCATTTGATAGAAGACCGACGACTAGAGCTGGCGCCGCATTACATCCGCGATCTGCCGTCCGAACTGCGCGTCGCTAATCTGGCTACTTTGTTTGCACGTCAGTTTCACCGCTTTTGTTGTGATAGTAGTCATTTTATTGATAGTGTTACGTTAGGTCCTTTATCTCAGCGGTTAATGTGCTATAGAATAAGCAACAAAAAAGGGTGCAGAACGAACCATGGCGCGTTTTTATCAATGGCGCCTTTCGGCTGCACGTACCCGATTTGTAATTTGTAAGCCATTATGTATAGGAATGGAAAAACGTTGTTTTTTCAACGATCCTGTTTTAAAAAACGTTTTCGATGCTTGCGGCCTTTGAACCTTTGAAAAAAACTTCAACCATCCCTAACTATTTACGTAAATAGTTCGGCCATTCGATCACCTGACCGATGAGTATTAATTACAGCAAAGTGTATAAATAGTAATAGACCAATCCAAAGAACCCCAAACAGGCGCGAGCGAAGACGACACAGAACGCACTGCAGTGCTGCAAGCGGCAGAATCTGCATGTCTCGATGTGCGCGCCGGTGCCGTCCAATGTGTTCTCGATGCGCGCCAGCTGCATGATCAGCGCTCTGATTTAGAGGTGATTTTTGCGTGTCTAATATTGGTTGGTCTAAGTGAGAAAATTTTACTTTTGAGCCGATCCAGCGCGAGTATTATGAGACCCGATGCAATATACTGTACAATATTATATTTGAAAATAGGTCAGTAGGAGAGACAACCACACGGTATAGTCTCGGCCGAAAGGCAATCCATGTAACACAATAACAAGTGGGAAAATTTTACTTTTGACCCGATGCAGAGCGAGTCCGCGCTGCTGGTGCACTTCGATTGGCTCTTCATCGACGACTCGCTGCTGATCGACGTGCTGCGGCAGGGCGACGCGATCGTCGCTCACTTACTCAGTGGGTTACTTTGTGGTCGCATGCGCGAACGTGCACGTATTGCTGCACGCTACGAAAACTGGATGTCCACCGGTCAACTGAACTACTGTGAAGTTCCTTTTAAACTCGTACCATTTGATGAGAATGCATTGTTTTTGGTATCATCAGCAGCCACACTTACTACGTTTTAATTATGATGATGATAGTAATTTTTTCAGCTGACCAAGAATGCGTTTCATATAGATTTTTAAGTTGACCAGTGTACCCAGCTGGGCAACCTACTGCAATCTAGTTATTGTGTGTGGTCACTTTCACCAATCCATTCAGAAAGCGGTCGCGTGGACAGCGCACGCGGCATTTTTGAACGCATGTCGGCCACGGCGGCAGTGGAAGCGGTGCGGCGCAAGTGGGGTGATAATGAGGATAACCTTCCGGCGGCCGATGCGAACGCTCTCAAGCGTTGGCTCGGCTATGACGCATATTTTGTGAGTGAGAATGAGTAGTCTGTACATTTCGGCGATCTGGTGCCAATTCTGCAAAAAGGGAAGTGAGATATGGAAACTGAAGTGAAAAGTGAAGTGAAAATTTTTATAGAAAAGATGGAAAGTGACCAGGACATTCTAAAAAAATTAAATACAAATGAATATTTTAAACTTTTAATTTTTTAAATACATTTTGATTGTTTTTGTATTATTATATAATTTTTTGTAATTTGTAATTTTAATATTTAAAAAAAACTTTTTTTTCTTGTCACTTGCCTATATTTTTTTGAATTTTTCACTTCACTTTTCACTTGTCATTGCACTTCACTTTTCACTTCTCCCTTTTTGCGGAATTTGCCCCTGATCCTTGAGGGACGTTCACTGAAAATCTACCAACCCCCACCACCCATCCAGTCCGCTCTGTCCGCATACACGGTGTGGTGGACGGCGGTGGACACGTCGTTGATCCCCACGCTGGACGCCGACACGGACAGCGAGACGGAGCAGCAGGACATGACGCACGAGCAGCGGCAGAGAATCGACGTCGCCAGGCGAGAACGCGATCGACTCGTCAAACAGAGGGAGGAGCGGATTTCGTTGGCGGCTCGCACCGCCGTGGAACGATTCCAAGGCGTGCTTCTTTTTCCGGCCGGCTTTTTGGTGGATGTAAAGGAGCAGGTTGGCTTTGGGGGTGTGGACGGTTTTTCTGCTATGTTCACCACGGATAAGATTTCGTATTTGTGGTGCCTACAATGTCGGTAAGTGCCCACACGCGCTAGTTGACATCACAATTTGTCAACTGAATTCAGCTAAGTTTTGGTAAATTATTTCAACTTCGCTATGCGATGAAGCTAAGGAAGCGTTAATTTTATATAGTGACACTGTATTTTCATTGTTTCTATTACGTGGTGTTTTTGTTTCTATTACGTGGTGTGATGGTCTAAAAATTGTTTTATTTAAATAGTTGCATTTATTTTCGATGTCAACTAGGGTGTGTGGGTCCTTACTACGGTTGAGGCGATTAATGATATATAATGTAGTTTTTATGATCTATCAGTCCGTCGACGAGGTTGACCGGTGGACATCGGCTGAAATAGTTTCGTCCGTGCGTTCTTCTCTCGCCTTCGAAGTGGCCACCATGTACGCGTCTGTGTTGGCGCGCAGCCAACAGTACAATTTATGTCTGAGACTGGCTGATTTGATGGCTAGCGTCAGGTTGTCGCTGCATAAGGTCAGTCAGCTGTGAATTTCTCTTGTGTTCCGTCTTCTACTTGGAATTAATCAAATGATGGATGTGTGCACTATCACTGCAGATGTTCACCCCGGAGCAGCTGGGGGCGCTGACCACTATGCTGGCTGACTGTGCTCTGCAGGTAAATGTTTTCATTTGTCTCAATTAGGTTTCAAACGGGATCCCGATCCCGAATCCCGTAAAATGTCGGGATTTTGTAGTCCCGATCCCGAAACCTCAATCCCGATCCCGAAAAGTCGATCGCGTTTGAACCCTAGTCGCAATCACGAAGTGGGTTAAATTAGCCATATTTTAACCGGCTTTTGACTGCCAATGAAGGCAAACTTCAAATTTCGACCCATCATTTCTATCCTGTAATCCTAAATATAACGAAAAGGGCGCCCGAAAACAAGCGCGCCGGTCTTATTATGTCATAAAATCTCACGCCGGGTCAGGCTTATTACGCATGTAAACCCATTGCCCATGTAGACCCATTATAGACACATTTTACCCGCTGGGGTAAGAAAGGTAAACCGCGGGTAACCCCACCCCAAACCGCCCAGCTATCTACCTGTCCCGGAGGCAAAAAATTATGCTACTTTTTCCTGAACACCCTGAAATTGCTTAGCTTCTAGCTATCTGGCGCACGTTTGAGCAATTTTCACCCAAAGTCGCTAATTTTCATACTTTTTATAGATTTCCACCTTTAAAATCACTAGGTCATGTGTTTTATTGCATATTTTCGGCATGCTGTGTATGGTTAATTGAGTTCCCGGTCTACATGCGTGATGTGTTTACATGCGTAATGTCACAGGGTCTAGTCAGGCTTAGAAAAATATACCAAGTTATGTATATATTTATATTATTGCGTCGCAGGCGATCGAAGATAGGGTCGATCCGTTCCAGCCAGCGCAATCCGGAGATAACGGGTAGTGCGTTATTTACTGAGCTATCATTTTCAGTATAGAAGTAAATAGACCGGGTCTCCGTTGGACTGCCCTCTCCAATTAATTGTTTATTTTTTCACTTTTTGTGGCCGCGTTGGCAGGCTCTGTAGCAAAAAAATTAGTGCCAGCTATAAACTTGTAAACTTCTATACAGAAAAAAGGTAACTAAAAACAGATATTTCTCCTTGTTGAGGATGTGCTGCCGTTACTTGTGATTTATCCTTTTGAACATTTCTCACGCATCGACTTTAAAGATGAAATCAAACCCTTGTCTCGTTTGAGCACTTTTTCCTCACTGGATCAAAAAAGGATTATTCGTGGATTTACGGTAACTAAAAAAACTTTTCATAAAAAGTAAAATTCAAAATGCAATATCCTGCGTGCAGCAAATAACATATTGATATTCAACATACCTTTGTGGTTCAACATCAACAGATGTTAGAATAAAATTGATATTGACTGGATGAAAACGTTGCTGCGAAGGGCGAGGAACGTTTTTTGGTAGAAATACTGCGAAAGCTATTCCGGGGAATTCAGAATAGTTTGGTAAACATTCCCGCGCTTCAGATGCAGCTTTTAAAGTTTTCATACGAATAACATAAATACATGGTGCTATGAAAAAAACCGCTGGTGACCAACCGACAGCGAGTAAATATAAACGGTCACCATAAAGGTACAAACTTGGCGATAAGTCTACCTACGCAAAATTTGATGGCAGTACGCCTATCCGTTTGCCTGGCGCTCATTTCCTTTCATTTTATCACATTCCTATCAGCGATTTTCATCTTACTGTAGCGCTTGCGCCGTTTTCTAGCATTTTCACTTGGATGTTTCTGCCTAGTAAATATCTGGTTCAGACATGTTCGGCTAAAACAACTTTAGATAACTATTCACCGCCAATCGCGATAGACTCGGGTTTTGGCCGCTTTTGTACCTTTATGGTGCTGTCGGCACGGAAAGTAATTTGGAATCTGTAATACTTAATCGTCTCTGGGTCCAAAAAAACTGCCCGCGGGCGAGCGTTGACCCGCTCCAATAGATTCTGAATCAGCTGTTTGATGATCTGCTCGAGGTGGACGGCGGGCCGCAGCCGCTCATGCCGTTGCCCGGTTGCAGGTTGCAATTTATCGTCCGCAGTTTTTCCAGCCAGTCCTGGTTGGGGGATGATATTTTACATGTAAAATTAATTGAGGTGTCCAATTCGACGCCTCAATAGGTACTTGAATAGGGACGTAGCCGCCCGCTCACCCCCCTGCGTACGTACCCTGTCCGGACTACATGTGATCAGATTGTGTACCGTATTTCCTCGAAGTACTCCCTGGGGGTTTATTTTCCGACAGCGAATTCCGAGGGGGATATTATTTCGGCAGAAATTCTACGAATTCTCAGTACTTATTCGTTGTTTGTAAATCACGCACCAGATACGTTTTAGTGCTATACCCCACCCAGCGTGGGGGTCTTCGGCGACCCACTACAGCGTGGGTCGCTGAATATGCAACTTTTTGTGCGATTTTTGCTGTCTATGTCAAGTCCCGCAACAAAATATTACCCCCTCCCCCACTGTGAACGCCATAACTCCAGCTGTGAGCAGCAGCAGCTCCATCATATCACGCTGAAATGTTGTGGATGTAGCCAACGCCCTCCTACTATACACAACCGGGTGGGCTGCGGTGACCCACTACAGTGTGGGTCACTGAAGATCAAAGTTTTTCTGATGCGGTTTTTGTCCGCATCAAATATGACACCTATTATTTGCCAATCCACATCTGGTTTGGCAGTTGATTTTTAAATACTTATCTGGAAACCCCGATCCTGAGAATAAAATCAATCGATCCCAATATTGAAAAGTATATTTTGTATCAACCCCACGCTGCACATCACCCAACCCCAGCCAACCCCCCCCCCATAGTGTTTTTATCAAAAAATTAACCTTACACAGGAATGTTCTTTACAAACTTTTTAAGCTTTACCATCCTCTTGAGGGCACTAAACCACGTTTTCAAGTATCCAGTGAAAAGGTGATGTGAAGTTAATTTTTTTCCAGCATGCTATGCCCCCTCTACGGCTGTACCCAGTTTTGGCGTTCTCAGTGGCGGGTACCATCTTGGTGACGCACTTGATGTGGACAGTGAAAATTGCACACAAAAGTTGCATATTTGGTGACCCACACTATAGTGGGTCGCCGAATCCTCCCAGCTGGTGCAGAGTTAGACAAAGTACCAAACTTTTTCTAAGTGTGCATATGCATAAGGTATTTTGTTTTTACTCACCCCCGAGTACAATAGGCGTAAAGTAAATTTGTTTTTACTTTTACTCATGAGTAAATCAGAGTAAAATACTTTTCCCAGAAAGCATAAATGCGGGTGTTTTTCCCAGGAAAGCGTAAAAGCAAGTAAAATTATCGTTTCTTTGTGAAAAACAGAAGAGAGCATAATGAATGTTTACCCTGGACAACAAAAACCCTGGGCTACACACATCGCTCCCAAATTTCGTGTTCGAGTTTCGGGCTTGAATTATGTTGCGCACAAAACAACTTTTTTGTGCTGGACTTTATGTGGAAGCAGTTTATAATACCTCTTGTGGGAGCCCCTTACTAATTTTACCGTATATCCTCGAATAAGTCCCCTCTCTCGAATAACTCCCCCCTCTCGATTTAGTCCCCCCTCTTGTGAGTGTGAGGGAAAAACAACTCTCCCCCTCGAATAACGCCCCCCACTTTGATGGGTAGAAACATTTCATCACATTTCACATTTATAAAAGATGTTTTATGTATTTAATATGTAAATGTATGTAATATCTTGCAGCTAGAGTTCACTAACATTGTGTTTACTGCTTGAATTGTGAATTTTGAGTTCCTACAAATGATTTATGTTACCAAATTAACCCCATTTCTGCAGTAAATTTATCAAACATTTACTGGAAATACTGACGAAAAAATAACTCCCCCCTCGAATAACCCCCCCCCCTCAAAAACTTCTACCAAAAAAATAACTCGCCGGATGACTTATTCGAGGATATACGGTATCTGAATTTAAACTGAAATTTTGCAGATGTGTCAACTCACTATTCCGCCACGTGCCATTGAACTTTTTGTTAATGGATACCCACCCATGTAAATGTAAGGATTATGTACATAAAAAGTGCAGCGCAATACCCTAGCTAAAAATCTGTAATTGAAAAACTACACCCCAGTGCGCTAACCGAGCTCAGCTGGCTGGTGAGCTGCGCGAGCGTGCAGCATATGTTCTCGTTGGTCTGCGCGGGCGTGCGCGACACGTCCGGCGTGGTCGCCTTGTAGGTGCTGTGCTCGCGCCGACTCCGCTCGTAAATCAGGAATTCTCGGTAGTGCTTCACCTCGTCGTACAGGTCGTCCAGACGACGCGACAATTGGTCGAGCGTCTTGCGCGACGAGTCGCATTCCTATGTGATTGGGTTGAGCTGTCGCGACGGCTACTTTATGCCGCTTTGTGCGATCCTGTCATGTATTCACTTAATGACCCGTTCCATTACTATTTCGTGCCTTCTTCTGTGGCCTAATTTGCTGACGCTTTTCCATCGCAACCAGATTTTTTGCCGACGCTTCGAAATACCGTATATCCTCGAATAACCCCCACCCTGTTGGCGACGTGAGGACAAAAAAACTCCCCTCGAATAACTCGCCTTCTTGAATAACTCCCCCTCTGGGTGAAAAATATGCTGCAAAATTTACAAAAACGATCGATAAAAATACAAAAGGATGTTAGCCTATGGAAGCCACAGCAGATACGTGTAAGCAGTGCATATTTACACCCCCTTTTGTTATTGAACCGTTAAATGCCTGGATTACATGAGTCGACAGAATGCATTCATATAATGGACTAAGTGCTAGTTTTCTGAGGAAAATTAACTCCACCTGGATAACTCCCCTTGAATAACACCCCCTTCAAAAACTTCCGACGAAATAATGACTCACCTGGGGTCTTATTCGAGGATATACTGTATATTTCGCCGTAGTTTGTATTCAACCCCGGCCCCACCAACCTTGACCACCTTGTCGACGATGCGTATCTGCTCGTCGATGGTGGCCATGTAGCCGGCGGCGATGTGCAGGCCGCTGGCCAACGAGTCGGCCAATGAGCTAGTCTCCGAGCTCGAGTCCAGTCTCGTGGAGTACGCGGCCGCGACCCCCGAGCGCGCAACCAGCCGATAGCCGCACTCCGCGCGTGGCCGGCCGCGCCGAAGCGAGCGCCCTAAGTGCACTAATTGCCCGCGCGTAGAACGTTCTTTCTTGGAGAAGGTAATTGGTGTTAGAACCCCGGTTGTCAGGTGCCGCTCTGACGCAGGTGTTGGCTGTACTTCAAATGTTCCATCAGCATGTTAGCTAATTATTCTGGAAGGGTAGGCTGATAACGATCGTTTGCCTGTGATTAGATGGAAAGGTGATACGGTGACTAAGGAATACTTTCCTTTTTACGTAGGGTGGGTGGCGCGCACACGTTACTGGAGCTTGGGCCAGTTCCGCAAGCGGTGAGTAAAAAGGAAAACTTTCCTCTTCACTTTACTCTACTCTCATCTTTACTTTAAAATTTACTCTTCACTTTTCCACCTGTTGGACCAGCACCAGGGGGCAGTTCCAAAGTGTCATCTGCGTAAAACAAGATTTGGATACCAAAACAAGATCTGGATACAAATAAAATTTGGATACACAGATGACACTTTGGAACGGCCCCCTGGTGCTGGTCAAGAAGTGGAAAATTGAAGAGTAAAGTTAAAAGTTTTTTTTGTTTGTTTGTTTATTGTTTTTTTCCAGTGGCAACTTCACATACATGTCCCAGTTTCCTAGAACACTATGCTTTGCTGAGTCGCACTAATGTTTCTCGAGACTACGAAAGTACTGTGTATAGTGAAGAATAAAAAGTTAAGAGTAGAGAAAAGAGTAAAGTGAAGAGTGAAGAGGAAAGTTTTCCTTTTTACTCTACCACTTGCGGAACAGTCGCGGCTGTTAAGCCGGAGTTTCAGCACAACGACAAATAGGAGCTGAAGCGACAAATTCATTGTCGACAAATTACAAATACTGAAGGAGTCAAGAACGCTTAAGGATATCGATCGCTAAATTGACGTGTTGAAAGCACTAACCCATATCTACATCGTGTCCAAAAATTATCCAAAAAGCTCCAGTGGTTTTGGAAATACCAATTTAAACCAAAATTTCGCTATTTTTTTGGCAATTTCAACGAGAAATGTTGCAGACAAATAGCTGATTTTTTTTTTAAGGGTCGTTTACACGGTTTCGTGTGCCGACAAAAAAGTTAAGCGAGAAAGTTCCATAATTCCGGAATAAAGTTCCGTATCTACGGGAAAAGCCAGTGAAGTATACTCACTAGTTAAGTTCACACACATGCCAATTTGCATATAATTTGAGCCTGTCGTTCAAAACTTATTTGCATTTGAAGATGAATTTCAGTTGTCGGTTCGGTTTCAAAACGAAAACCGAACCGACAACTAAAATTCATCTTCAATTGCCTATAATTCGTGAACGACATGCTCAAATTATCTGCAAATTGGCATGTGTGTACACATAACTAATGAGCACAATTCACCGTTTTTTCTTGCATATATGAAACTTAATTCCAGAATTATGGAACTTTTCCACCAAACTTTTTTGTCGGCACACGAAAGCGTGTAAACGCTGCTTTAGGTAAATATCTAAAGAACCACTGGAGCTTTTTTGATCATTTTTGGACACGATGAAAATATAGGTTAGTGCATTCAATGTGTCAATTTGGGGGATGGATATCTCTAAGCGTTCTAAGTATTTGTAATTTGTCGTTACCGCATTTCTCGTATTATGTGTATTGCCTTTTACTTCTCGTTGTGCTGTGAAACCGGCTTAATGGCTTCACAAAAAATGTTATTGAATATTTGCATGGGGATGCGCACATGCGTAGTTCTTTCTACCAACAGCTTCCAGTGAGCCATTTTAGCGAGTATGAGTAGTCTCACCGCGCTGATGTACTGGGCAGAGTTGTTGAAATACAGTAAATAAATGAAAAACTACAGCATGAATGGGCTTGCAACTTATTTACACAGGGTCTAATCTTTTAATCAATTTTTTGAACGGGGGACTTATTCATTGGGGAATTGTAAGGATCTTTGTCAGAATTTTGATTTTACTTATTGTATTAATTTGTATGATCCAATTCAAACTACGGTAATTATTTAACGTGAATCATCAGAGTTGTTGACAGTACCAAAGTTTTTCAAAGTAGGTATACATAAATGTGAAGTTTTTACTCGCTTTCATTACTTTACTAAGTACAGAAAACTTACAGTAAAAAATTTCACTTTTACTTGTTATGAGTACATGAGTAAAATACTTTTCCTTTGAAATTGAGTACTGAATACAAGTGAGCATTTTTGAGAATTTTTGTCCTAATTTTCACTCAAAATTACTGTCTTATTTATCCATTTAGCTATTTTGTCCATATTTTTAGTGATTTTTCTCACTTTTTGAACATTTTCACCCTTGAATAACTCCCCAGTCAAAAGACTGATAAAAATAATTCCCCTGAGGGCGTATTTGAGGATTTACGGTATATATTTATTCCCTCCGACCCCCCCCCCCCCCATTTCAGGCTGTCCATGCTCTAGCCATTCCACTGGAATGTCAGCACTGCTAGATGCATTTACCAAACTTCCATCGGTCTCAATTTCATCGTCGCTCGTCTCCACTTCAATTATTTCCGCAGACATTTCAATTTTGTTCAATCTTTAAAAGGGGTTCCACAACATAAATACATTAAATATTCAACAAGAGAACCTTCACATATTTATACAAAGCAATGCGGTGACTTTTATGCCCCCCCATTAAGTTTTCTGAAAAACGATTTCTGTACTCGTGTACTATCAAAAAGTATACATAAAAGCGAGCACAGGTACCTAAATACTATTTTCAGATATGAATAAACATTAATGAATAAACTGAGTACTCTAGTTTTTCGAGTAAACGCAATTACGATTTGACAACAATATAGGTAATTATCAGTTTAAACTATGTGAGTTACGCGAATTACAAATCCTGATCGAAGTGCTATACCGTATTTCTTCCAATAGAACGGCATACTTTCAATACATAGTTGTTAAAACGTATTTACGTTTACTCGACAAATACGGATACTCGAGTACTGCGTAAATACGTTTACGTTTCCTCCCAAAAAAATTACCGGTACTCACTTACTCGCGTACTTTTTGAAAGTACGCGAGTACAGAAAACGTATTTCAAACAGGTTTTTAATAGGCTTTTTCAAGGCAAAAAGGAACCAAAGGGAGAAGAAAAGCTTAAAATATGGACAAAATATCCAAAATAGCATAAAAATAGGCAAAAAAACACATTAACTAGTGAATTTGATGGTGAAAAAGTTCAGAAAGTAGTGATTTTGAGCAAAAATTGATGCAAAATTTCTCAAAAATACCCACTTTTACGTTTTCCAGGGACAAAAGTAATTTACTCACGTTTACTCATGAGTAAAAGTATAAAATAAATTCTTTACGTTTACGTTTACTTTTGAAAAAGTTCGGTACTTTCAACAACTCTGCTTCAATAGAACGGCACCTCCAATAGAACGGCATGTTTTGACACGTTTTTGCACCCACGAAAACAATAGAACGGCAGCCTCCAATCGAACGGCACTCCAATCCAATAGAACGGCAGGTAGATATTACATTGGAAGAGTGCCAAAGCACAAAAATACGAGAAAATAGAACGGCGCTCTTCTATTAGAAGAAATACCGTAACTGCTATCGCCCTTGAGTGCATGTTAAATATGAAATGAACTTTGAATGATTGCGGATAAATTTAATTTGCCTTTCGATAGGTGGCCACGGAGAAAATCGCGAGTACAGGTATTCCTGTAGGGCTGATCCCATAACAGATTAATGGCGCACGCAGACCGGCCAGAACTTGCCGCGCTGCTTAGCAACAAATGTCGCCCTTGATTAAGCCAGCAGAGGAAAAGCCACTCAGCTCCGTTTCGAATTTTAGATAAATGAATTTGAGTCAAACGTTTCTCATGTCAAAAGCCAAATGTACTCTCGATGTGGCTTTGCATGTGTGCATGTATTTATCTCTCGGTCCAAATATTTATTGTGTATAGAGCATAACATGAAACACAGCTGAGAATACCAATGATGAAATGGAAACATATTTGCGTCTAGTTGGCATTTGCAGAATGTCATATCGAATGGGACGTTTGCTAATTGAAGACATAAGCAAGGGGGCATATCATTACGTATCCTTTGATTATGTATCCTTTATTTTATGAAGAGATGAAACTGGCAAATAGATGAAACTGCATTTTGTTAGTTGACAGTGTCTAAATATTTTCCAAGCTAAATGGACTGCTTTACTACATCTTTTCTTTTTTGTCATTTTAGATGGCATTTGATTAATTCTGTCCGGCATTTTATATTTTATATCATATTATATGACTTATTACAGGGTGCATGACTGGCCCCGGATCTGGCCTGGCAATGTAGTATGCACTGAATACTTTACCCACCGCTTTTCTATATTTATATATAACTAGTCACAAATAGTGATGGAAAGAGCGCCAGGACCTTGCCGCCAAGCGCCTAGATAATTGGTAACTTTGGCGCCAAGCGCCTTTAAAAGCGTGTTTGTACGTGTTTTCTGATTTGTATTGTGAATGTGATGCGTACAAAATGCACTGCGAATGATTATCATAATGATGAATTTAGATATGCAATATAAAGTAAATATCAGTCATACAACACTCTGTGATAATAGATAAGATACATTCTTGTCCTTTGAGAAGCTGCTCAAAGAGCGCAGAAAATGTCATCAACATAAGAAGCCGAGCCAGCGTTTCTGTACGACTGTACAATCAGATAAATACCCTTGTTGCAGCGGGTATACTCTATCTATCCCTCAAAATAGAAATTTTCAGATATCCACGCATTTTCCAGCCATACGTATATCATACAATACCTAGGTAAATATCTCGAAAAAATTGTAAATACAGTACAAAAAAAATGCGTGTGCTCAGTCAAAATTGTGGGTGGAAATAGGTTCGATAGCTTGTAACTGAAACACTTACTGTGAACATATCAAGAATACATGGTTATTAAAACGTATTTACGTTTACTTGAAATTGACGTATACTTGAGTACTGAGTAAACACGTTAATGTTTCTTCTAGGAAAAGATACCTGTAATCACCTTTACGCCTACTTTTTGAAAGTACGCGAGTACAAAAAACGTAATTCAGATAAATTAATGAGGTGCATAAAGAGTAAAAACGACAAAACTGAACTAATTTGCTGAGAAAATGGCATCGGAAATGATCGAAGTTGCAACAGGTAAGGAAAGCGATGACTTTCATTTTTAATTTTACTCACTTTTATATTTTCTTAGGTACAAAATCGAAAAAATACATGTTTTTATACGTTTTTCCTGAGTAAAAAATACTGGCTTCACCTATTCATTTTCCTAGTCTATTCACCTTTTATGTGGTGTTAAAGTAAAAAAGTTAACTTTACATTTGCAGTACTCAGAGGTAAGTAAAAATAAAGTACATTATGTTTATATAATTATACATATACTTTGAAAAAAGTTCAGTACTTTTAGTTTTAACAACTCTGCAAAATAGCCATTTGACTCTCACAGACGCAAATTTCTAGCGAATGTGGTTGCCTAAACACTTATAAATATTTAAGTGCATAAATAAATGCGTTTGGTTAGCATTTCAGCTACCCCAGTTCCCCTGAAGTTTTGTTTCAGTTATCTATCAAACCACCAAAATGAAACTTTCCCGTAATCGTAAAAAGGCAGATAGTGAGAACTGTGCAACAAATCAACTCAAGCGGCAGTTAAGTGGAGCCAGAGATAGAGTCCGTAATTCATGTGACGATTACGCAGCTCAAGTAGGTGTAAAGTACCACGCCAACCAAACCGCAGAACAAGAACAAGATAATTTCGATAAAACGATGATTGAACAGCCGTTTGTACAGGCGTCAATGAGCAGGGTGGCACCAGTGGAATGCGCTTAGCAGTGGATAAAAAATAAACACATCAAAGTGAATACAGGTATACGCGGCGGACATCACACTTAGTATGAAAACCTACGATAACCCATCTGAATGATGAACCAAAAATTATACATTTTTTTCATCATTTTATTTCGTTTTTACTACGGAATAATTAATTATCACAATTTATCACAAGACTTTATTCATTAAATTATGGTAGGTATTTATACTAGGTGTGCTGTCCGCCGAGTATACTTATATCAGAGGAAACGTAAACGTATTTACTCAGTACTTGGGTATACGTATTTTTCGAGTAAACGTAAATACGTTTTAACAACTATGGTCGGTAGCTAAAAAGCGGACGGTGCAGTGCACGGTCATTGTATTCGCCGGATGCAGCATGTAAATAAATATATTTATTCACGCAAATACACGCGTGCCTTTGTGAGACAGTGGCCGACGTGCACGCCCCGGCGATTATGATGTATTACGACTGCGCTCACTGATTGCATTATTCCACGCAGATTCTGTTCTGGCCGGCCGTGCAGTGCACAGCGGCTACTGCGTACACATTCGCGTACGCCACTGTTCGGTCTTGTGCTCGTGACAGCTTATTCAGCCGCAGAAACAAGGCCGCGGCCGTGACGTTCCGCCGCCGCGCGGCTCCGCTCCGCTGCAGTTTGCTGCCCACTGTGGTCTACATGCCGCAACGAATCAACACGCATGCACAGACGCAGCCCCGGCCAAGAACAATACATTGTACGAAAGTCGTCGCGCAAATAACTTAAAATACCTAAACAGGCTTGTGCTCTCCCGCATCGACTTGCCCGCGCTCAAAACGCCCCGCGGCCGGATGTACATGTATTTTTATGGGTAAACAATTCGCAGTTAGGTATATTTATTTGAGAAGTGTTAAAAATAAAAAGTTACAGCTCAACCGCATGTGCCCAATCTAAGGCCCTACACACACTAGTCGATAACGACACTATATTTATGTCAACTGGTTCCGATCCCAATTTAAAAGTTGCAGACAACCCGATGAACGGCTTTCAAATGCAGAAGTGTTGAATTATCTTGCAAATAAAGCTGTAGTGTAGAATAAAATATACAGCGGAAAATAAAATATTCCACTAGCAGGATTCACCTACGGACCTTCGGCCCAGTTCCACAGTATTCTGACCTTTCATACATAACTGCAGCCATAATAGAAGGAACTAAATAATTTGCTGTCTACCAGTATTTGTCCCTTAAGTCATTTCACTACAGTGAGAAACAGTTAAATTTGCCACGTGGATTTTTTAAAAATATTTTGGACACATTTTGTCAACTTTTCTCAAATACAACTGCCAGCAGTTCACGGTTTGCGTCGCGAACCGCAGCGCCGCGGGAATGAAATTTGAGGGACAACACCCGGGGGGAATTTCGCCGACAAAAGGCGGGTTGCCTTTTGTACGCGATATATCGGGGGCCCCCGGCGGAGCTTCCGACCCCAATCGCTCGCAGTAGTCGCAAATATTCGACATTCTTGATGCCCTTAGTGGGCGCACAATGTTTGCATGCGATCCCGTCGGTTCTACAGCCGGGCAGCGTGCGCGTGGTAAACGCCGCGCACTGAAAAAATGTTCAATTGGGAGGCTGAGAGCAGGGGGGGGGGAGCGCCAGCTTTCACCATCTAACCGCTGCATGCATTTGACACATTAGTCGCATGTTATGCATGGAAAACGGCTTCGAGTCTGCAAGTCAATTGTGCTTGTAGCGACCTCAATCAAATAGAAATCGTTATTTCGCTCACATGACTGGCCGAGTGGAAAATGCATAGAGAAACTGAAAAATACCCGCGCCGCGCTTGATAATGTCGCGTAGCTATTTATGGCTCCTATTACAGCTCTGACGTGAAATTCAAACGTCAAATTTGACCGCAAAATTTATTACATGAAAGTGGATGATGATATATGTATCCCATTTGTCATGGACCAAGTTCTGCCCAATATCTTAATCGTGTCCACAACTCAGCGTAAACGGTCACAGCTACCTACGGTATTTCCTCGAAATATCCCCCTCTTGCGAAATACCCCCCTCAAAATGAACACTATGAATTTATTAGCCCCCATCGAAATACCCCCTCCCAATTGAGTGTAAAGAGAACGTAAATGACAAAAGCTACAGTTTGTGTGTGATCCAGGCAATGCAGAACACGTTAAAAACAATGACTCTGTTACGTTAGAACCTGTTTTAAACCAGCTACATACAAAGTCTATAGACTCATGTACATAGTGATCATTGTTGCATTTTTCTACATCTGCATATATTACCAACAATAAATTAGTAGTGGGAGTTCAAAAAATTTAGGGCGGAATAATAAGCCCCCGCCTCGTTTAACTCCCCACAAAATTCTCACTCTGAAACAATCACCCCCCCCCCCCCCCGAGGTTATTTCGAGGATAAAGGTAAATTCAATTTTCGTTTTAATTTTATGCCCGGGAAATACCTAAAATCAATTTCATGCAACGCCATTGCATGCAATTTTACGTCCGAGCTGCAATCGCAGCTTTTAAGATAAAACTGCAGCTAAAATACGCAGTGGGAACTTTGCTCGACAGAATGCTTGAAGAACCGGGCAGTGGGCACTGAGCGCCATGCGGGTGAACGGTATGGAATGGTGGCCACGCGGACCACCGAAACAGGCGGGAGGGCGATGCGATATCAGTGCCAAACGAATTTCATGTGATTTGTGAGCGCCCGGCCGGCCGCAGTGCCCTGCCGCATTCGATAGTAGGGACGCCGGCGCGACGGCGACCTGCCGCCCCACTGGCCAATTGACTGTGTGCGAGCCGCGCGCGCGCGTTGGGGACAAAGGCATAAGCAAGCGCGTCGCGTCGCCACCGGGGAAATCAGCCGTCCGACGGGCGCACCGGGGCGACAGCGGGCCGCCCGCTTGTTCTAGGCACCGGCCGCATGGCCGGCCGCTATAAACTTTGCTCTGCGAGCCTAGAGCTTCGACGTCACCACGCTGCTGCGCTTGGGTACTACGCACACTAGTTGACATGAAGTTTTCCATTTTTTTGTCAACTAGATGTTTAGTTGACAAAAAGGTTACTTAGTTGACACTAAAATTTACTGCACATGTGCTGATGGTGCCTTTGACATTCACTGAAATTATAATGTGGAATTGTTAACTCAGAAAAATGGACATCAGAAAGCACACCTTATATTTACATTGTGCATTACCTGATTTATTTGTTGCTATGTGCTAGGGTTATTGTGACACTTAATTATAACATTTTGTATTTACAAAAATGTTTCTAAAAAACGTTTTTTGTGACATGCACTTAAAAAGTTTTATTCATTTATTTTGGATTATTTTTGAATGTTTTCCTGTACATAAAATTTTGCTCATTTTTTAAACAAAATAACATTTCATGAATTAAACATTCTAGGCACCGACTTTAACGGGAATTTTTGTCATGAATGAGAAAAATTATTTTTCATTATATGGAAATTAATTTTTAATTCTACGGGAGATCGATTTTGACATTCAAAATTGTCACAGCATAAATGAAATTATTTTGCAAACAACAGTCCTTTAATTTAAAGAATCAGACAGTGGAATTTTTTGTCGATTTTTTAAATGATTTCTTGAAATTGTCAGTTGCAATAAAAATTGTACCAAATACGTCATTCGAAAGATAAAAAATATATAATCACTATAAAAATGTAGAAAGAACAGTAGAATAATTGAATTTAAAAATTTTTACAATAAATCAACTACCGTATTTCCTGTACAATAACCACCCTGTCTAAAAGTCTAAGTATGTAGTTGGTATAAAACCTGTTCTAACGTACACTCCTGAAAAAAAGTCTTTATCCTCCCGATCGGGAACAGGGTTGGCAAAATCTCAGAAAAAAATAAAAATAAAATAAAAATAAAATGGAATATTCAAGAATAAAATAAAATAAAATAAAATGGAAAATTTAAGAATAAAAATAAAAATTGTATAAAAATTCGAATTTTTGTAAAATTTTTGTAAAATTGTATAAAAATTCATATTTTTGTAAAATTGTATAAAAATTCATATTTTTTGTAAAATTTTTACTCATTGCTTGAGTTTCTACCTGTTTATTCATGGATCTGTGGGCAGTCCCAGGCTTTGTAAAGTGTCAAATGTCATGTAAAATGTCATGCAAAGTGTCAATTGTCATGACAAATGTAAAGTAAAGTGTAAATTGTCATGACATGTAAAAATTAAAGTATCAATTGTCACACAAATTGTGTCCAAATCTTATGTTTTATTTCTAAATCTTATGTTTTGTATCCAAATTATGTTGTCGTTGAATCCAAATCTTATGTGAACATTTGGATACAAAAACATAAGATTAGGATACAAAACATACTATGGATACAAAAGCACAAGATTTGGATACACAATTTACACTTTGCATGACATTTGTCATGACAATTGCCACTTTGCTTGACATTTTGCATGACAATTGACACTTTACTTTACATTTTTCATGACAATTGACACTTTGCATGACATTTTACAAATGTGCCAAGCACACTCCAGTAGTCCTTCTACTGAAAATGCAAACCATTCTTATCAATAATTGTAACTTTACACTTGCAGCTACCTAACAATCCGTACTGCATGCAATTTTTGACAAGTAAGGGAAAAATTTGTCACAGGTTTTTCATGTAGAGGTCTAATTATAAAATTTTTCTGGCCTTGCATGCATGATTCTGATTTTTTGTAAAATTTTTGTACAATTTTTGTAAAATATGTCATTTTATTTTATTAATGACTTTTGGGAATAAAATAAAATAAAATAAAATGAAACAAGAATAAAATAAAAATAAAATAAAATTTTTATACAATTTTTATACAATTTTACTAAAATGAATTTTTATAAAACCAACCCTGATCGGGAACAAAAAATTTCAATGTCTCCCCTGCTAAAGTGCAATACTTGTCAGGATAAATATACATGGGATGGATTCTTGTAGATAAAGGTGTCTTTATGCCCCATGTCAATTTTCAAGTTTCTGGGTGCTTTGCTGCCCATTTGACAGCGATCCAAAGTAGAATTTCCGGTGGAAAAAAGTCTATCCGTTTTGTGAAAATGTGAAAACAAAGAATAAAACAATGATAATTTTCCATCATATTGACAATCATCTGCCATCAGTGGGCAGACCAATATGGAAAGGACATGGTGCGTATTTTTGAATTAATGAACAAAATGAAATGTTGGCACTGTGCCAGCTCACAGCTGCACACATTTAGAGAAATGTAAAAAAGCAACAAAAAAAAAGCGGAAAGTGCTGCATTCCCGGTTAATAGAATATTGACTAGGTATATATGCCGGATCGGGGCCATATTTCTACTGTGGGGGTCGACATAATGACCCCCACTATGTATGAGTTCCAACCATCAGTGACCCATACTTGGATGTTTGGTACACCATTGAACCAAAAAAAAATCAAAGGGATAAAGACTTTTATCTACAAGTGTAACAGTCATAGTTTTTTTACGTGTGTTGTGCATTACATGAATCATAAACTGCAGTTTTTGGAAATTACATTGTATCTACACTGATTTCGAAGGGGGGATTTCGAGGGTGGTATTTATTCATAGTGGCTATTTTGAGGGGGGGGGGGGGGTAGTTCCAGGATATACGGTAAGTAGTTTTTTGATTGGTTACTGACAGATAGCATCACAACCAACAACATAATGATGAAATAAACCGGCACGAGAGCCTTATCGCAATCGCAAAGTGAAACGTCAACCTAAAAACCACAACAACAGAACGACGCCTGTTGCTTCCCACAAGACCGGCAATAAAGATATGATTAGATTGAATTGATTCCGTCGACCAGTGGATCATAAAAGATGATGCGGCGCGCAGCCTAATAAAGAACGTGAAAGCGGGGGGGGGCGGGGGGTGCGCTCGTGTGCAAAAAGCGCCGGTCGCCGGTCGCGCGATGGAGCACGCCAGCGAGCAGTGCACCGCGCGGCGGCACACGGTTGTTAAAATGTACGTACATTTACTCGAAAAAAAGGCGTACGCGAGTACGCAGTAAATACATACATTACATATACTTTAAAAAAAGTAATGTACTCACTTACATTTTAAACTACATTTTATACTTTACTACGCGTACATTTTAAAAGTACACACGTACAGTGAAAATGTATTTTTTGTTGCTCAAATCACAATTTTCTGTTTCTATAATAAGAAAATTTTGAAGAAATCATCATCTTTCAAAAAATACTGATTAATCACTAAAAACGACATCTATTATGAATTGCAGTGTAAAACTCACTCTCACATGTGAAAAAGCCATAACTTTTGTTTTCCAGGGGAAAAGTACTCGCTTCTACATTTTCTTGAGAAAAAAATATTTTACTCACATTTACGCATTAGTACGAGTAACAAAGAAGTATTTTACATTTTCTATACTTTGTGGTGATTAAAGATAAAATACTTACATTTACATACAGTTTTAAAAAAGTTCAGTAATCCTAACAACTCTGGGGCGGCACTGCACCGCGCCGCGGCGCCCGCGCAACGCGATGGATTCTTTCGCGTCCGGGCGGCCCACCTTGATGTTCTCGATGATGGTGATGCAACGACGCGCCGCGGCGAGATGAGTGCCGCGATGGAGACGGATGCGATAGGAAACGAGCGCGATGCGGTCGCGAAGCGCGAGCCGCGGCCATTTCGCTTGGGACCCGGCAGTCGGCCGGCTACTCGGCACGCGCGAGAGCCAACTTCGTACTGCCACTTTCAATCAATCGAACGCGTGTAACCGCGGAATTTACATGAAACCGCAAGCGACAAAGTTGAAAGCGCGACCAGCCTGTAACCCTAGATAATAGCCCATCGAGCGCTGCACTACCGCACTTCACGTGCGGCCGGCCGCGACCGGACAGGCGGCGCATTCTAGCCGGCTCGCATGACGAAGTGGCGCCGAATCGCGTACCGCACCGCAGCTTTCACTGGCCGCCGCGCAGCGCCGAAGCTGCCGCGTACCCAGGGTACGTTTACTTGCATGGATATAAGGTGTGCCGGCGGGCGGCGCGGCTGCACGCATGAGCGCCACCGGCAGCTTTTCACAGTCCATTAGACGCCCCAGCGGGCGGCATCGCATTTACACGCGGCACGCCGCCGCTGATGGGCTCCACTGAATCGCTACCGTCCCTTGCGCAGTAGGTGTGGTCGACATTCGCCTGTGGGCACGAAGGTCAAGGCTGGTTGGCCGAGTGCCCTTTCGTCTAGAGACAGTCTGATTTAACATGTCTTGGTCTAAATTTGGTCGGTCTGTCTCACAAGGTCAGAGTTGCTAAAAGTACTGACATATTTCTGATTTTGACTGGATTGAGTAATTACTTTTCTGCGTGAGTGAAATTTATTAAATGCTTTAAGGTATTCAGTATTCATGAAAAAATTGTATACAGATAGGTAATGGCACAATTAAAGTAAGCTGGTGGAAAATATACTTGGGAAAATGATGTCATCTAAATTTTAATTCATATCACGCACCCTATATGCAAGCTATGGGGGTGGCGTTCAGTATGGGGGTGCCCCCAAGTGTTCCCTACAAGCCCCCAGATGGCACCCACTGGCAACACCCCATAGATGGATGACAGTGTTAAATAATTTTTGTTCAAATTTTTCCCCTGGTAATAATACATGGGAAAGGAGCAAACCTGCCCAGATTTTGCTCAGTGGGAAACATAGGGTGTCACAGCATGTGCAATTAAAAAAATTGGGGAATTTAAAAAAAAAAAATTGTCACAACTTTAAAAGTTCAGTATACCCACCAACTTTTCACAACCCCCACCCCTTAGAGGACCCACCGTCAAGTGGCATCCTAACTCAAACTGACATTTTTTCAACCAAAAATACTTGAGTCCCAGTGGCCCTGCATTGAGCTCTGCCAGCAGCTGGTTGCAAAAAATGAAAATGCTGTCATCAGTTTGAGTGAAGATGTCACTTGAGGGTGGGTCCTCTGAGGGGTCAAGGTTGTGGAAAGTTGGGGTTTACTGAATTTTTAAAGTTGTTACAATTTTTTGGAAAAAATTCCCCAATTTCCCAATTTTAAGTTATTGCACATTTATCACAGATGCAACTGGATCACTTTATATTAAACATTGCATTTACATGACAAAAAAGGGAAAGTGGCATGGAGAGTGGAAATATTAAATCATCCCCAAAGACAATTTGATGCTCAGACGAAATAACACTCGACACACAAGCACCAGACTAAAACAAGCTGCTCAAAACCTGACGCGCAGCGCAATACGTACAGTAAAGCGCATCCACATCGTATCCGCGCACGCGAAAAGGAACACTGCGAGCAGCGGACTCGTCGAAGATCGAGGGGAAGATGGGCACGCACCCATCAAGGACGAATCAAGCCAATGCGAGGGCTAGCTGCCAGGTCATGCCAAGTTCCGCCAACCCATGTGGACTACACTAATGCAGCGGGAAGTCGGGTCACGCGAGCGCGCCTTCGAAGGGGGCCGCGCCGGCAGCCGACCAGGCGCGCGGCCGCTGTCGGGCACTGGCGCGCCAAATAGTACATGCATAGAAACCACATGTGAAATGGGAAAACAGTAAACACATGAACTACCACACACGGCCAGGCAGCCGCGTTGAGGCGACTCCACCATCGCTATAGCGTCGACTCGCCGCCGACGCCGGACAGCCGCATCTATCAACTAGTTTGCACGAGTTACGCAGTCCGGGGCCGAGCGGGCCTCATTTGCGCGGGCAGAGTACGGCAGCGGGCGGCGCCGCCAGATGCGCAGAGCGGCAGCTCATGCTGGCACAGGTGGGGCTGACAGGCATCAGCCGCGCACTCGCAGCCAATAATCATACAGATAAGTCGCCGTGCATGAACCCGGCCCGATCATATTTTACTGCGCGCGGTGTTAAATATAGTGACGTAATAATAAACGTAATAGGGAGCATAACCACCATTCCTCATCGCACGTCAACGATTTACGCTAGGGTTAGCTTTGTTTATTCTGCACAGGGTGGGCCAGTGCTCACGGCTAGAACCCCATGCACAAGTTTACCCGGTGCACAAGTAGCAATATCCGGTGCCAATGTAGACCCGGTGCTTAGGTACGGCCCCGTACTTGAGCACTGGGCCTTCATGGGCACTGCAGGGGTTCAGTATGGAGAGTTTTAGGGGAGTTTCCCCAAAACACTCCAGCTATCTACATATCTATCTAGCACTTTTTCTCCTTTTTTACTTCTAACGCTTGAAAAATCCTATACATTGAACCCCTGCGACATCCCCCTCCAAAAAAACAAGTATTCACATGATTAGAGATGGAATGGCGTCATTTGAGGGCGCCAAAGTATGCCGCATCATGGCGCGCTTTTACTACTTGTGCACCGGGTAAACTTGAGCACCGATACAGGGCCATGCTCACGAGCCCCAGTGCAGTGTCGCATTTGAACATTTTCGTACTTGCGCATGTTAGACTGTGGTGCATTTTGTCGCAGTGCTATCTCCACTTTTTTTCGTCCAGCATAAATATTGGTAAGTTGGTGCATCAATTTATTTAATGTCAACTGAAGTAATGTCATAAATTAGCGTCGAATCGTAATGTAAACGGGTCTAATTCTAAAAGTCCACAAGTCCACAAATTACGATTTCGAGTATATGGCATTTTTAAGTTTCAGATCCAATTCACGGTCCGTGCTGCGTGTCCAATTTGTCTCGCTCATGCCTACCATCAAATTCCAAATGTTGACAATAAAGTGTAAAATTTTCAGCCCTGCTCTCGACGTATATGTGAAAAAATGGGCGTCCATATAATTCCATTTGGACAGAGCAACACTGTTTTGGAAAGGGAAACGGACTTGTCGACTTCTTGCACGCGAGAACATTTCCGTTCCAGTTGTGGCCGAGGCAGCCTTATGGGAAATTTTTGCACTTGTCGACTTTTAGAAATCGGTTTCCATAGTGGACTTATCACATTTCTTGCTTTTTTCCCAATAAAAAAGGAGGTGGAGGTAGGGTGTCAAATTTCCGTTTTCCGTTTCCGCTTCCTGCAGGCAATTTTTTTCCGTTTTCCGTTCCGTTTTCCGGCAAGTGCAAAAAAAATTTCCGTTTCCGTTTTCCGGCAAGTGCAGAATTTTTTCCGTTTCCGCTTTTTCGCATGCAAAATTCTTTCCGTTTTCCGCAGGCAAATTTTTTTCCGTTTTCCGTTCCGTTTTCCGGCAAGTGCAAATATTTTTCAGTTTTCCGGCAAGTGCAAAAAATTTTTCCGTTTCCGTTTTCCATAAAAAAATTTTGTTGACACCCCAGGTGGAGGATGGACTTGTCGACTTTTCGCCCAAAACTAAGTGGACTTGCCGAATTGCTCAATTTTTTTTGCATTTTTCCCTAAATGTCAAATTTGACACTATTGTATAGGTATGTGAGGTCGAATTTTTTTTGGAACATTACGAAAAATGTGCGGGAGAAGCCACAGATGACGCTTCCGTGCCACATCCAAAATTGACATATTATGGACTTGTCGACTTTTCGAATTGGACGCCTCAAATATATTCCTATCAAATAAGAAATAAAAATTGGGTGTCCGCTTGTATTTATAAGTTGATAACTCAAAAATAAGATAAGGTACGCCCCGTATGGATTTATAATTTAAATACATATCAGCGGTTAATGGCGCCAGCACCAACGCTAATGGCGCCGGTGACATGAGGCCGTTCCGTCACTACGAAGGCAGGTAAAAGTTAGGCCCCCCTCGTTCGCCGGCTCCGTACACAAACAGCCACCCCCCCCCCCCGCTCAAAAATCCTGGATGCAACATTTTCCTTTTTAAACAGCGCGTATGAACCGGGTAGAACTAAACATGGTCACAGACAGCGACCAGAAGCCTAGCTTATACAATATATAGCGAGTCCCGATGAGGTTGCGTTTGAACAGAGACGGGGTATCGACCGTCAGAAAAGAATTATGCACTCGTGAAAATATTTAGGTACATTTATTACATTATCATACACATTTTGTATTAGAGAGGAATGTGGAAAGACTGCTATCATTATCATTTCAATAGATATTCTGATATAAATAGAGCGCATGCATCACAGTTGATCATCTTTCACATGATGATGAAAATTATCTGTCCTATGTCACATTTCAACATAAAAAGCTGAGAAGTGTTACTCACAGTGTAAAAACATCACCATCACCCACACAAAACCGGACCAGTAAAAAATGTGCAAACGTTGACAAGTCGATCATCAAAGGCAACAACTAGCCAACAATGAGACAGTTTCAACCACCAACAAAACAGGTCAAATGTGAGAATACGTATAAATATAATCGGCATAAACATTGAACGCATTTCATTGATCACACTATTTCATAACGCTCTGTATAAAGGGTGCACTCTTTCGAGAAGTTGACAGCTTGCCCGTCCATTGTCACTTGATGGGGCTGCGCGATATGCATTTATAACTCTTTTCAATCGTACACTACAATCTAGCCATCTAGCCGGACGATTTAAAACTAAATCGATTTCACGCGCGTATTTCGAAATCACACGTCTAAGATGGATGATAAGCTTGAAAAAGTTAGCCAGCATATGTTACTTAACCAGTTTTTGTTGTTCGCCCTAGACATTGTTTCAAAACTATGGTCTTTTTCAAATGTATAGATAGCGAGGTGTTGAGCAAGGACAAATGTACTCAAGTGTCACATAATGCATTGTCGTGACAACCTGTCGAACTATGGGATAGATTATACGTAACGTAATTTACACTTACTCTAATAAAGATGGTCTTTAAAAAAAGCCAGACCTATAGTAGTCTTTTTTAAATACCGTTTTTAAAACCTACCAGAATATCGCAGTAGAGTCTGTCGCTGGCGAAGTACACCTTGATGGGGAAGAAGTGGTCCGCGTGGCCGGTGCCCGTGTTGAACTCCAGCGTGCCGCCGGGAGACGCGGCGTCGATCAAAGGGATCGACCAGACCAACAAGTTCTTGCCTCGGTCGTGACGATATTCACCAGCGCACTCGCCGATCACAGGAGTACAGCCAGCACTGAAGTGGGTCGGTGGACCATATTATGAATGACCAGTGGCGTAGCCAGGGCCGAGGGCGGGGGGGGGGGGGGGAGGCGGCCGCACCCCCACCCCTGGCAGAAAAAATGCTATGAATGGCACATTTCTCCGCACATCAGAATCTCTCGTTCAAATAGATCGGCACGGGACTGATGGCAATTAAAATTGGACGGCACTCTCGAACGATAGGGAAAAAACTCACGGCAAAGGTACGGTGATAGTGACGTCACTCAGTGTCAAATCAGTAGATTCTAATGAATACTCGATGTTCACGTCGCACCCAGAGCCAGATTCGGATGGCCAGCAATTGACTGCAAAAATAACCGCCTTTTATTCAACTTAAAGTAACTGGCAAAGGAAAATAAAGCGTGAAATGTCACGCTGTGACGCTGATGCAGTTTTTATGCGTATTTTTTGCAAGATTTTGACGCATGATGCGTAAAATGTGGATAATAAAAAACGACGATTTGATACCGACATAAATAGGGAGGCTATCATATGAGATTTTTCAATAGGCGAAAAGATGGACAGTGGGCATAAATGGTCCTGAACAAACTCACTAGACAGGGGCACGTTCGCTTCATCCGTAGTCTGATAGCGCCACTTGAGCACACCAATATCATTATTGACTGGAAACGGCTTTTGCGCCGACTTGAGGGCCAGCAAATTTTCAGACTGCCACGTTTTTTTGTCCAAATTCGGATGTGTTTGCACTTGCGCCCCGCGAGCATCCTTATTATCCATTTTTACACGAACCGTGGTCAGTTTGGGATCGGAAATGCGCATTTGGACCAAACCTGAGTGAGGTAAAACAGAGTTGTTCAAAGTACTGAACTTAAAAAAAGTAAACGTAAAGTTTTTTCTACTCATGGCAGAATACAGAAAACGTATAAAGTAAAAAATTTACTTTTACACTGCGTAAAAAGTTGAGTTAAATACTTTTTCCTAGGAAAACGTAAAAGTGAGTATTTTTCTCACAGAATACGTAAAAGTAACTACCTATTTTTTCAACATAAAACATAAGTCAGTATTTTTTTACAATTTTTACTCTGGAATACCACACAGGTATTTTGTCGAACGAAACATAAACGTACATGTATTTTAAAATACGTTTTAACAACTATGCAGTAAAACGCTGACCTAAATTATCAAAACCAATAAAGAGACGACTAGGGTTCAAACGGGATACCGATCCCGAATCCCGATCCCGAATCCCGATAAATTTCGGGATTTTGCGGTCCCGATCCCGAAAGGCCAATCCCGATCCGGATCCCGAAATCTCAAAAATCCAATCCCGATCCCGAAAAGTCAATCCCGTTTGAACCCTAGAGACGACTAAACATACCATGAACTTCCATCGACTCCAACCCGCCATCCCGCGACATAACCAGCGACAGTTTCTCTTCTGTGCGGATGTGTACGCTGCAAATTTAACAGTGCCTTGTAAACATGCTATTGACACTCAGAAAAAAACGGTTTTAACTATCTATATATTGAGAATTTACAATTAAGTAGACAAAATATTCTTAAGAATACCGAATACCGATTATCGACATACATAGGTATCGACATAAGGTTCAAACCCAGTAACGCTCAAACCCCATTACACACCTGTCATGTTGCACTGCAGAGGCGGCCGGCGCGGCTGAAACTTTGGCCGCCGCCGATCTAGCAGGCGCCGCCACCACATCTGCACATGGGCGTATCATTTATGCAAGATTAAACAGTGTTATTGTTATAGGCGTCAGATTGCAAGCGCGGGACAAAATCGTAAGCCAAAAATCAGCGCGCTATCTTCAACTAAGTGTACTCACCGCGAAGGAGCTGATCTACTAATTCTAAAGCGCGAATCAAAATTACACATTTGCAGAAACTACGGTACGTGGCACACGAAACAAACCTTGACCCTCAGATTTCAGTTGAGATATGAAATGTTCATCATCGGTTTTCTTCTGCCCAAGCTTCAACGCTTTGCTAGGTCCTGAGCGGGCCGGCGCACGTGGTCTGAAAGATAAAACTATGATTTCCAACGAAACATCGCAAGTGGGCAGACAGGGTGCTCTTTGCGGAATGAAAATTATACACAGCGGGCATGCGTGAAATCCCGGCTGACAACAATATGGATTGCGTCACCGAAAAGAAAAAAAACCATACGGTCATTAGCGTTACTTTACTCTTTACCTTACATTACACATTACATTACTCCCTAAGCTTACGGGTATATAGTGATTTTTATTCCAAAAGTGTAGAAAATTTTAATAGTTAAGAATCACATTTCGACGTTTGACGCTGGCCCAACAGTACAATGTTTGTGCGAGACTTTTTATCACATACTTTTCAGATATCTTAGAAACTTGTCAAATTTTCGTGTCCACAATTTTTGTCCCCCGTCAAATATTCAGGATTTATTTCAGATTTTGAAAATCACCAAAGTTACGGCGAAAAACACCAGTAAAATATTCAAAGTTAAATAACTTCCTAACGGTGCACTCCAGAGCTAGGGATGGAAAAAAGCTCTTTTTTTAAAAAAAAGCGCTTTTTAAAAAAAAAACGCGCTTTTTTCGCTTTTTTTCAAAAAATGTCAAGACGTTACCTAAAAAGCTCCCAAATATGGTCCTGAGTCAATATATACAGGTATATCAGACAAGTGGCAGTACTTGTGATGATATATAGCCATAGAATGGCTGTGTAATCATCTGATAGCATTATAAGTGCTGATTTCTGCCTAAAAAAATCAATTTTATGTTGACTCATGATGTATATCGCCGTTTTTGAATGTTCCTTGACTGCAAGGGATGTAAGGCATGGAATAGTGCTTAAATTTGGCTATAAAAGAAGGCTAATACATGACAGTGATGTTTCACACTGTAGAAAAGTGGAAGCACATTGGCTGGATATTATTTACTACACTGACATATCTCCTCAACTTATTATTACTAGAAGCAATGCCACTAAAATGCTACAAAACCAATGAAAACAACCACCAATGGCAATTTGCATGTGAAATTATGCGCTTGCGCGCAAAAAAATTGCAAAATACCTAGTGCATGAGTACAAAAATTTTTGCCAGCGCTTTTTTTTTAAAAAAGCGCTGGGACCCTTGCGCTTTTTTTTAAAAAAAGCGGCGTTTTTAAAAAAAAAAGCGCTTAAAAAAAGCGCTTGCCATCCCTATCCAGAGCAGAACTGATGCACCATTGAGGATGCCTTTTCCCAGAAATTCGGCGGCATAATATTTTCACCACGAGCTAATCCCGCACTCTACAGAATGACATGTGAAATCAAACAAATTGCTCAAGTCTGAGAAGTCTCGACCGTCATGTCCGATAAAATGAAACCAATAAAAATCTCACCAGACATAACACATTTGGAATAACAATTTACGCATTTGGCTGACACCACACAGGGCATGGTAAACAACAAAGTCCCCAAAAACCAACTGCTCCTTGAACGCAGCAGCAGTTGGATAATCGCCAGCAACGGATACATTTTTGCCGCCAATCTTCATGTCGTCCGGCCCGATGGCCGTGGGGCTGGCCGCGCGGGGCCCGCCGGCCGTGCCGCCGCGCTTAGCCAAATCTGCTTTGTGCCGCGCCAGCTCTTTCGCCTTGTCGCGCGCCAACTTCTTCGCTTCTTCTTCTTGCGTCTGCGACCGTTGTGATGATCGAGTTGAGGGTTAGATAAAAGTTGGAGGGCAGATCTCATAGCCCGCCGCTTTTTCTCGTCGCAGTCATGTTCCTCCCCTAGCAACCCCTAAAGTTTACCCCCCCCCAACAAAAAAATTCAAGTTACGCATTCCGATAACTATCATTAGATATCTCATATCTTGGCACACACCGGCACAAAATCTACCCCACACATAGGATCACAATACCAAACTAGGGATGAAAAAAACGTTTTTTCAACCTGGTTTTTTTAAAAGCCTTTGAAAACCCCCCAGCCACACCTATACCAAACACACCTTTTTGATTTGATAAAAGACCCTCTCCTCGTGAGAATCCATCTCAGTGAAAGTGCGGATCTGCGCCAGGTTCACAGACTCCCGGTAGCCCAGTGCGACAATTTCGTCGAAAGCGAATATAAGGTCGAAGGCATTCTCAAGAATGTCCTTTTCGTCCATGTTGCGACAGTACTCGGGAATCTGCGGCAATTGACCGGAATAATAATGAACATAATAGATGCCACAAAACAAATTTTCATTATTCATTTTGAAATGTCGCAGTAAACATCGGGGGTTGCTTTGATTGGTTTTGTTGTATTTTCAGTGACAAACCGTTTTCAGTGATAATAATCCGCGTAATAATAATAATTGTAAAATACCCACTGAACAACTGTAAATTGTGGCTGCTTTCTTTTTACAAAACGGTTCCAATGAAGGGTCCTTAAAAAAATACGGTCATCACAAATCTTTCAACCCAAGCGCAGTGCGCACCACCCAAAAACCGTGAGAACGGGAAATGCGACTCACCACCCTGGAAAACAATCGCAGCGTCTCCAAATCCTCCAAGATGTTGCTGTTCTTGGTGGTCACCAACAGGACATACAGTTGGTCCAGCGGCTGGTACACGTATCGCACAGAATCAGTTTCCACAAACGTGTGTTGTCTGCGAATGGGAAATCGACGTAGAACTGACAACCCAACGTATAACCCAGGGACGTATCCAATATTTTTGAGTGGGGGGGCTGCTTGTTTACGGAGCCCGCCAAACGAGGGGGGGGGCTTATCCCCACTAAAACTTTGCTTACTTTGTGAGTGAATGGCGACATTTGTAAGTGCCACGCCATGGCGCCATTGACTAGCGCCAGAAACAACTGTATGTAAATACACGTACATATTTAGCGACGGCCACACAATCAGAAGCAATTTTAGGGATTTGTGCCTACGGAGACCGATCCGCTGAAAATTATCTGTTGGAGGGAAGGAATTTGGGTGCAAAATTTTTGACATATGGGGAGTTTCATTCTAAAAATGCATATATCCAAGTTTTTCGATTTTTCAAAATCGCATTTTAAAGTTTGACGCTGGCCCGACGACGCTATGTTTGGGGGACGACGCTTGCCCCGCACTTTTCAGATAGATCCGACATTTCTCTACAATTTTTGTAATCACAAATTTTGTTGGCCGGGAAATATTTAGGTCACCCAAAATTGGGAACAAATCTGAACATTTGAAATTAAAGTGTTAATAACTTCTTAACGGTGCATCGTAGGATAAAAAGAATTACATCACTGCAAAGCCCGTGTCTAAAAGTACCTCTATCTAAATTTTCAGATCAATATATGCACGCATATTTGATTTATAGTGCAAAATAAATTTGGAAATTCACGTATGCATTTTTGGAAATGAAACTTTTTTTTGTGTGGGAATTCCGGCCAGCTCTTCGCGGCCGCGCCGAAGCACGCGTGCATTTTTGGAAATGAAACTATTTTTTGGATATGTGCACTTATGAAATGAAACTCCGGTGGTCCGAGATGGATATGTGCACTTACGAAATGAAAGTCCTGTTTTTCATAGGGGATCTGAGATGGATATGTGCACTTTCGATGTGAAAATTGTGATTTTTCTGAAAAACGGTACCACTGTATCTCGGGAACGAAATGGACCATAACGCTGATTTTTTTTCTAAAATGTGAAAAACTATACGTGGAGGTCAAATCCACGCTAACTCGATTTTTCTGGATTTGGCGCTTGTGGACTTTTAGAATGGAACTCCCCATATCTTGAAAATTGTATAAGAAAAATTGCATTGCCCCGGAATTTTTAGGTCTCAACCCGGAACGCGAGGGGGTTGCAGCCCCCACCCCCTGCATACGTCCTTGGTATAACTGAACCGGAAATTTATGAAAAATACGACCCCAGCAACCTGTTCGCAGTGCCGCTTTTATCGGAGCCTAGAAGCTTGGGAAAAGCGGCTAGCAAACCCTCGATGCGGGCGCGCGTCATCTCGACGAATTGACGCGAGACCAATGCTGAGTAAAATTTGAACGTGTCAAAGTGATAAAAATAAACGGTGATTCCGCGCGTAAAAATTGGCTTAAAGAAAACATAGACGGAGCATCATACGTGAACATAACCAGGGACGTATCCAGGATTTTTGAGCGGGGGGGCTGCTTGTTTACGGAGGCCGGCGAGGGGGGGGGGCTCAGCCCCCCCCCCTAAAATTTTAGCTACATAGTGGCGGAATGGCGCCATGGCGCTGGCGCCATTAGTAGGCGCCACGCCATGGCGCCATTGGCGTTGGCGTCAGCGCCATGGAATGCTGTATATGTATGTAAATATACATACAAAACAGCAAAAAAACACAACATTGAGTGTATTTATAATGATTTGTGGCCACATGGAGCAAATCCGATGATAATACCTTATGTCTGGGGAAGAATGCGCGCTTGCGCGCAAAATTTTTTACGCTCACGTTGAAAAAGTCGCATTTTCCGGTCACTTTTTGGTCTCGCCCCGGGAGGGGGGGGGCTGCAGCCCCCCCCCGCCCCCCCCCTGGATACGGCCCTGAACATAACAGCACCAGGTCGTCAGACAAGGTATCAATCCCAGACATCTGAACCATCACCACTCACTTGACATTGATTCGTACACGTCAATTTATACCAGTTTTACATGTGCATACGATACGTTGCCCCCCCCCCCCCCTAAAACATCACTCAATTTACACGCGAAACCAAGCAACCTGGATCAAACAAGGGCAAATTCAACCAATCTACACTCAAATAATACTGTGGGCGTTCACAGAAATAAAAACATACCTTTGCCATTCTTTGACAGCACCGCCGAAGCGAGTAACACCATTTCGGGAGACTGCAGGAAGGATATAACCGGGATGGGATGTCCAATACGGCCGCAGATTATTTTCTTTTTGTCTATCAAGGAATGATATCTAAAAACTCCGCCTATGAGCTGGTACTAAAACAAGGAATAACGGTTAAACTACAACAGAATCGTTACCATGAAAGGCGGAGTCAGAACTGACGTTTTGTTTGATTTGCCAACGCATCGCATTGTGACGAAATACTGGCACGGGGCCCAAAAGATCCAACGACATCAAGTGCGCCCACACGGCGCGCATTATTTGCCGAATCAAACGCCAATGACAATATTTTTTCTCCAACACAATGTCACAACTACTGACGTTTTTTTAATTTCTCCCAGTGGCCAGTCCCACAAGTGTACAAGTACTTTACTGTTGACTTTGCTGTTGACTTTGCTCTTCAATTTTAACTTTACTCTTACTTTGCTCTTTACTTTACTCTTGTCATTTGACTCTTATTTTTGTACTCTTAATTTGCCATTTTTAATTTCACTTTACTCTTGACTTTTGACTATTTACTTGTCCACTTGCAGGACTGGCACTAGGGGCAAATTCCGCACCCTATTATGTAAGTGTCATGTCCATCTTTACACAATTAATTTTGATTGTATATGACTGGGCATATTAGATGACATTTTACAGGGTGCGGTTGTGGGGTCTCGTAGTAATCCCGCACTCTGTCGAGTAAGGCATTTCAAACGAAGTTTTGGTGAGATGCTGACCTCTCTGCGACTAAAGTTTTTAGTTTTTGATTGATTTTGAGTGGGATGTTGAGCTTAAAATTTTGTAACCGATACCCGAAGACGTATCCAGTTGGAGGAGGGGGTCGGTTACAAGTTTTTTACCGTATTTGAATGAATTAAGTCACGTGAAAAATTGTGCAGCAAATTCACTCACTGAGAGCATGGAATGTGATGAGAAAAAATTAAATTTTCGGTCTTTGAACAGATGATAAATTTCATTGTAAAGCATGCGATCAATTGGACCGTGGGTATTTTATTTCCGACAAGCGATACTGTACAAAATTGTCGATATCCTTCTGAACGCTTCAAATGCGCGATATTCTCTCCAAAAATACACGGTACTGGGCAGAGCGAAGTTTCACCTCAGCACAACACAAGACGATAGAGCGAGTCCAAATTAGTGATGTTAAAGGCACCGGGAAAAATGGCACCGCACCGCACCGGCACCGGTGCCTTTTGGAAAAAATGGCACCGGCACCGAAGGGCACCGGCGGGTTGCCGGTGCTAGCACCGAAAGGCACCGCACCGGGCTGGAACTTCTGAAGTAAATATCGGGCAGTTTCTCAGTGGTCTCACCTTTGGAAGTGCATATTTCCATGAATTTTCAACCGATTTTGATGGTTGAGCACTTAAAATGATCAGAATGATGTGGCAATCACTTTTATGAAGCAATTACAATGATTACGAATGAAAGATAAAATATTTAATTCATTACAATGTCCATAGCCACTATTGTCTACTGATCGGAGTCGTTGCTGTACAGAGAATGGAACTATCTCTGTCATATACTGACAACAAATTTTGAACAAAAAAGTAGGATAAATATAAAATATTAAAATGATATAAAATTCAACAAAATTTTAGATTCACTCATCAGATCATGTATCGGGTATAATGGATTTCACAGTAGGTATATTTATTTGATAGGGAGGTTTACAAAATAGGCAAAAACAGTTGGGTAAATATATCGCTGTTTTTTGAAATATGAATAAGCATATACTATGGACAAAATTGCACAGCACATGAAGCCTTGGCCGGTGCTTTTCCCGGTGCCTTTTACTTTGCCCTGGTGCTAGCACCTTTGGCACCGGCAAAAAAATGGCACCGCACCGCACCGGCACCGGTGCTATTCTGAAAAAAATGGCACCGGCACCGGCATGGCACCCCTGAAGATTGCAATGGCACCGCACCAGCACCGGTGCTGGTGCCCTTCGGTGCCCAGCACCGGGGCACCGGTGCTCCGGTGCCTTTACATCACTAGTCCAAATCTGAATAAATAATAGCTGAGATCAGAGACTGCAGTCGGCCGCATCCAGGGAGTAGCTCGCCGCCCCAGAGTCCTTCAGGTGCGGCTTTTTCTGGAACACGTCCACGCTGGCTGACTTAATTTGGCTGATCTGCAAAATATTTGGTCACGTTTTCACTTGTCTAGGCTGTAAAATACTAGGCTTCACTTCACTTCACTAGGCTGTAGCAGTCGGATTGACAGCAATTGCTTATAAATAGTGTGAGAAATAGTTAGAGTTGGGGTCATGCTTTGATTCTTTTGCAGTGAATTCTGAGTAATTTACGATCACTGTGGACGTTCAAACCCGAATACTGTAAATCCTCGATTAAGTCCCCAGGGTGTTCTTCTTTCATCGGACTTTTTGACCGGGGAGTTATTCGATCATCTAGATCATTCGATCACCCATAAAGTAGGGGGATGGGGGTTTATCGAGGATATACTGTAGGCAAAATTGAAACAGTTAAAAACCTTCCGTTTTTTATGAACCTCATGCTACAAAATAATTGTTTTTTGCCACTTTACTTTTTTCAATCCATTCAACCGTTAGCATGCAGAATATTTCATCGGATACAACCGAGTAGGTAAGATAAATGCAAACGCCAACACGTCAGCAACTGGCCGGATTGGGGGGGGGGCGCACACGCTTACCGCAGTCAAAGACGCGGCCGAGCTCTGAATGGACGACCGCCGCCGCCTGTGCTCGAATTGGTAGCCTTCCTTGACGCAGGCGGCCATAAACACGGCTATCTTGGTCCAGGCCTCCTGCGTGGGGTAGTTGCGCAGCCCCTTGTGGCCCCACTGCGCCGACTGCGTGACGAACGCCTCGGCGAACGAGTCGATCATGCTGCAAGGGTGGTGCAAGCGCCGCCGTATTACCGAGCATAGAGCCCACACACGCTAGTTGAACTCGCAAATTCGTGTCAACTACCTAAATCCGTGTCAATGTCAACTAAAACCCAAAACATTTACAGCATCACACATAAAGAACAGATACCATGGAAATAAGGTGTCATGATGTAAAATTCACTATGCTCTATTAGATAGGAAAGTTGGAATCACAATTCACTAAAATTTAGTTGACATTAATTCAGTTGACATCGGTGACAGTGTGACGTTTGACAGTGTGTAGCGCCATAAGCACTATTGGGGTTAACCACCCACAGTAATGATGCACAGGTGTGTTACTAAACGGGCCGTAGTTCTGTTGGGACGAATTGATCAAAGTGGGTCGGGACTGACTCTGCTCTGAAGCCCTGATCCCTGAGCCCGACGTGCGCGCGGCCGGCGGTGAACAGCGGCTGGCATAGGTCGTCGGGCCGGCGCAAGCCCTTCACCACCGTGTCCACCAGCGCGGTCAATTCGTCGCTGTGCTGCTTGGTCGTCATGCCTGTACACGTCGTCTCGGTGCTCGTGACAAAGCCAAACCCACCTGTCCAATTATTTACGTGCACACACTCACCGATACCATTGCGACTGGATTGAAACACGCCCCTGGCGTCAGGTCGCCTCACAAAGCACAAGTCTTGGACGGCCGTGGCGGCCGAGTGCCCGGCCGACCGCTGGCGCTTCCAGATTTTCTGCACCTGGGAGCAGTTCCAGACCCAGTAAAATGTCAAATGTCATGCAAAGTGTCAAATATCATGGTAAATGCCCTGCAAAATGGCAACCGAGTTCAACGATGGAAAGAACACAGAAATTGAACACAGAAACTCATTGAGTTTCTGTGTTTTTGTTTTACACAGAAACACGGAAACTCACAAATTTAGAAAAACTCAAAACTCAAATGAGTTTTTTTTTGGAGAACACAGAAACACGGAAACACGGAAACACAGAAAAGTTTTTTGAGTTTTTTGAGTTTTTTTCAGCGAAGTGGTTGAATTCACATGAATTCAGCTAAACTAATTAAACAAGATAAGATATGCATGTATAGTATATGTAAATAATATTTACATAAATGTATTCATATTTTATTATGGAACAAAGAAGAAATTAAAGATGGCATGCACAATTGCACATATCCTGGTGGAATTGACAATTTAAGTTTCAACATGTTTCAGTATACCATATTACCTCGAATTAACCCCCCTCAAAATGGAATGGCAAAATAATAAGCCCCCTCCAAATACCCCCCCCCCTCTGGGATGATGTACATGTATTATCCAATGTATATGGTGTATTTATTACTGCTAATTTGCATCGCAGCTACACATAGACTGTACTAGATTGTGCAGCTATCTACACGTTTATTTCAAATATATCCTGTTTGTACATTTATAACCTGTTTTGGGTATGTAAATGCCTACTATTTACCATGATCCTTATGAAATTTTCTGACAAAATAATAACCCCCCCCCCCCTCAAATAAGCCCCCCTGTCAAAATTTGCTGGTGAAATAATAAACCCCCATTTCAAGGTAATACAGTAGTTGTAGCTAAAATCAATACTGTAGCCTTCCATACAGTGCACATACATTGAAGAATTTTGAAGTACTGCGTAAATTGTCATTTCTGGGCATTTTGTTGATGCTGGTGTTGTGATGTGGATGTCCTCATTGTGGACATTTTTATGGACTTTTTAGACACTTGAATGAATACACAGATGTTATGTGGGGCTAAAACATGTGCAAAACCAATATTTTTTAAGAAAATCACTGTTTCCACATCGAAATGCCGTAAATCATAATTTTTTGGAAAAACTCGAGTTTTTTCCCCAAAAAACTCAAGTTTTTTAGTAAAAAACTCAAAAAACTCGAGTTTTTACAAAAAACACATAAATAAAAACAGAGTTACTCAAGTTTTTTTCGAGAAAAAAACTCAAAACACAGGTATTCATTTTTGAAAAACTCAAAACACAGAAAGTGTTTTTTTTTGGAGAACTTACCCATCGTTGACCGAGTTGCCATTTTTCAGAGAATTTTCCATGACTTTTGACACTTTGCATGACATTTTACATTTTACAGGACATTTTACAGGGTCTGGGACTGGCACCTGGCTGATCTGCACGTGGCTCAGCCGCGGCACGGTCGACTTGAGGTGCGCGGGGGCGGCGAACTGCGGCCCGGCTTCGTCGCAGTCGCCGCCCGGCGCCGTGCCCGTCGACGAGCGCATCGAACGCCCGCTCACGCTGTTCTCCCGAGATCGCAGCCTATTGGGGCGGCGGAATGTTGGATAATAGTCGCGAAAAATTTTTTCGAATATTTTATATTTACCATCACGTGGTTCCATGTATCGTGGGAAACGCTCAAAACATCACTGTGGAAAATCGTTAACAACATGATCCCAAAGAGATTCAGTTCTGCTTGCACCTTGTCATTCTGAAAAAAATTATTCGAAACATAAGGCCCCGTTTACAGCTTTTACTTGCGACGACTTGACAACACTAAAACAGTTAAATAAGTTGAGTAAAAATGCTCCATATTCATGAGAAAAAGTGTTCAACTAATTTATATTCTACCTAGGCGAATATGCATGTCAAATTGCAGAATCGTGCTTGCAGCTCAAGAGTTATAGACGTTTGAAAAATTTTTGCCACTGTCGACAGCTGTCGGGTAACTGTCCGACAACGACAAACTGGTACAAACATAAATATGTACCTAACTCTTGAGCTACAAGCACGATTCTGCAATTTGACATGCATATTCGCCTAGGTAGAATGTATAGTTGACCACTTGTTCTTATGAATATGAAACAAAAATGTGCGTGAAAAAATGTGTAAACGCTGCCTTATGGTCTGTAGCATTGTTATTTATCAATATTTTTTCACATGACAATATAAAAAATCACATAAATGGCGCTGCGCACACTAGTACACACACCAAAAATGAAACGAGTACGAATATATTATCCAAAGCTACCATATAAAGCATGACGAGGACCTAAATATTTTTGAATAGAATACCTGATTTCAAATGCGCAATTCGCAGCAGGTGTTCCTGGCACACCAAATTTGATGTTCTAAGCTTAAAAAATGACGTGTTTCTGAAATGAAGTAAATACTAAGAGATGTTTTCTACACTTCAGCGCGGACACAGGTCACTAATGCCCAAAACGCACGTGGGGGATCCCGAGACACTGCTGGCGGACGACACGTCGCCGCTGTTGGCGTAGCGCACTGGTGGGACTTGCAGCAGCGACGTACCCTGCGCGCCGACCGCTTTATAGTAAAAAAGTCAACTAGGTAGTTGAAAACGGTCGCCCGATTCACAATGGACACCGGCTGTGCGCCAGTGTATCTATCGTGTCGTGTGTACTAACGGCCTAGGCTCGCTTGGCATGTAAACCCGTTTGGCATATAGACCTGTTGCGGGGGTCCCATTGGCTGGGGGCTGCTCAGCTAGCTATCTATCCAGCGGTTACTATCCGCTGAGCCATGCCCAAATCTCTCAACTATCTACTATCTATGTGGAGCAAACTTTGAGCGATTTGACCTCTACCTTCATCCAAAATCTCTGAATTTTGCTCCATTTTGTCAATTTTGCCATATACCTATCATATATATTTTGCCCCATCGTGCCCTCAGAATAATTTTCAGCTATCCATCCCTATGAAGTCGCCGCGAGGGTCAAAACCATGGAAATCCCCGATCCGCTGTCTACATGCCGAACGGGTTTACATGCGAAGCGGCACAGGGTCTGCACTAACATCGGACATAACGGCGGGGAAAGCAGAGTAGCGCCGCCTGCAGTTGGCCGGCTTGTGCGCGCCGTCTCTGCTGCCCGTGTGCCGCTGCTGCTGCTGCAGATGGCGCAGCGCTACCTTGTTGGCCTTGCGACGCGACGTGGCCGGGCTGCAGTAGCTGCCGGTGGCGCTCGTGTCTGTCGCAGACGGCTGCCGCGCCAGCGACGAGCTCTGGCCGCCGGCCGCAGCTACCCGCGCGCCCGCATTCGACGGCACAGGTGAGACGGACAGGCGCACTGCGAATCAACCATTTAACTCATGTCCGGCACAAATGCGCACGCAAACGGGCCCAGGAAGTGCAAATCTACATTCTGCACATTTAATTTTGTATAATTTCCGGTATCCCCACAGAAAAACACTTCGAAGGTGACGATATAATTAGGCTAAATTTGCATGTCAGATGCTCCAATTTAAAAACTGTTTCAGTATTATAGTATTTATCGTACTTCACACTCACCTGGGTGAAATAAGCCAATGAAAACAAGTGGAAAACCTACACTTGTTACAGAGCTAAAAATCACTAATGAGTTCCCAGAGAACAGAATTTCTACAAAGCTGAAAATCACTAATGAGCTCAAGAGAACTGAATTTCTATGTATAACTGCTATGATCACCAAGCTATAACCTACATATGCAATATTGAATATGATAGAATAGTTTGTCATTCCTAGTTTTAAGAACAATGACGTTATTGAATGGTCAGGGTTTTTTTGCAGTGAAAGAGGATAAATATCTCAACTCAATGAACTTGCACTTGCACAGGATTTGCATTTGCACATTGACTTGAATTTATAACAGAAACCATGAGCACCCACACAGACAGCAGTAAACCCTTCCAATATAAATAAATACTACTCATGTTCGGGGCATTGCGGCCCCGCACGCACACTATCACTCCACCGAAAATTGGGAAACTTACTTATAAATCTGTTTTGAACACATTTGAGTTTACCACAATGAGTGTTTGTCGATCCCCATCAACAGTAGTTGACAGAATTCCCATTATGGTAAACTCAAACGTGTTCAAAACAAATTTACGAGTTTCCCAAATTTCGATGGTGTATTAGAGTGCGCAGTGCCATTGTGCTGACGCAGCTTGCCATATATTGTACCTAAACGCATGTTTTTTATTATTAAAAACGAAACGGTTGCGCTCGTTCACTAAGCAATTCGGGAAGTGAGAGTAGCAAGCAATATCTATTTTACATTCTGTAAACGTATTCACAGCTGATAGGTTTAGGTAGGTATTCTCATTGCGTCACTATGAACGGATGAAAAACGCGTGACAAGGAAGCTAAATGAGGAGAGGAGTGGAAAAATTGTAACCAGCTACATGATACGATACGCGTTGAATGCATTTGAAGCGTGAAAGTAATCAATTGCGATACGGCACGCTTATAAATTGTTGCTTACTGAGGCGCTCGGGGACAAATAGGAAGCAAACTGTACGAGCCACGTGTTAGCATACCTCTGGCAGGGTGACAGGTATTTATGGACTGTTTTTTTCTCTTGCTGTTTTTAATGTCCACTTTTCTACATCCACTTTTTTTTTAAAACATTGCACACAAACTTTTCAGTACTGACTGACACTTTGCAGTCTTTGACCCTTCTATTGGAGGCCACCCTTCTATTTACTTCGTGGCCCAAATAATATCCAAAAAGTGTACCTTCTATTGGAGCTAGTATAATTAGTAGCTTTCGCTGTACAGTTATAGACATTTGAAGTAAAATATAGTTTAAACGACAAGGTCAATATTGCGCCATATCCCCGGTAATATCAGAGGATTTAAAAACTAAAAAGTTTTTAAAGGAGGCAGATTCGAAAACCGCTTTTGCTATCATTTCTGAGACATTCAGCCAAGCGGAAAGAGCAGGTGCAACTAGCTACATGGTTTGTACCAATGTACGTATTTACCTTAATGAATAACTTTGTACATAACTAACTAACTAGGTAACAGTTGTTAATGTGTATTTACTTTTACTCAAAAAAGTACGCAACTCGAGTACCGAGTAAATACATACGCATACACTCAAAAAAGTATCTGTACTTGCCTGTATGCTTACTTTTTGAGGGTACTTCCTCGAAATTATTTACTTCCTCCGTATTTCCTCGAAATACCCCCCGGGGGGTGATTGTTTCATAGTGGTCCCGAGAGGGGGGGGGGGGTTATTATTTAGCCAGAAATTTTTTCAAATCCTAGTACAAAATCGTCGTTTGCGATGTACACTGGGGTAGAACAATGCATCAATAACTGACATGTATAGACTCCTGTAGACTAATAGTAGTACGTAGATGGTAAATATAAACACTGTTCTAACGTGATTATGACATTGTTTTCACGTGTGTTCTGCACTACGCAGAACACAAACTGCAGTATTTGTCATGTACGTTCTCTTTACACTCAATCTGGGGGGTATTTCGAGGGGGGGGGGGGTGATTGTTTCATAGTGGTTTCGAGAGGGGGGGTCAAACGAGGGGAGGTATTTCGAGGGGGGTATTTAGAGGAAATACGGTAAGTATGTAAATAGATGGTATAAATCATGGTTTCTACGGGGGGTTTATTAATTCATACTGCCCATTTTGAGGGGGTATTTCGAGGGGGGGGGGGTTATTAATTAATAGTGCCCATTTTGAGGCGGGGTATTTTGAGGGGGGGATTTCGATGGGTGGTTTATTAATTCATACTGCCCATTTTGAGGGGGTATTTCGAGGGGGGTGTAATTGAGGAAATACGGTAACACAGTCATTGTTTCTAACGTGCGTTCTGCGCTTCCCAGATCACAAACCATAGCTTTTGTCATTTACGTTCTCTTTACACTATATTTGGGGGGTATTTCGAGGGGGGGTTTATAAATACATAGTGTCCATTTTGAGGGGGTATTTCGAGGGGGGGGGGCATTTCGAGGGGGTATTTCAAGGAGGTATTCCGAGGAAATACGGTATCCTATTTCCTCATGTTTATTAACGGTTTTGGGTATGAAAAAGCAATTCTTCACTATTTATGAATTTCATGAAAATTTCTGACGAAATAATAAACCCCCCTCGAACAAGCCCCCCTCGAAATACCACCCTCAACCCGAAATAACACTCTGAAAAAATAACACGCTGGGGGTATTTCGAGTAAATACGGTACTCTAATTTATCGCAAGTAAAATGCAATAATAAAGTGATACTTCATGCATTCTGTACTCAGGTCGGGGGGGGGGGGGGTGAGTCAAATCAAAACACATGACGCATACACATACTTTGAAAAAGTTCGGTACATTTAACAACTCAGGTGAGAGTTCGACAGGCCTATTTGCGCCTGTGCGATCGACACCGCCCTTGAATAAGCAGAGCAGGTGCCAATTCAGCAAATGGAGAAGTAAACTTTTTACGTCTCTTTTCTCAGTTTACATGGCTTTCGACTTTTTCGCTTCTCATTTCACTCCTCATGTTTGTTTTTCAATAGTTTGTCACTTCTCCACTTGCGGAATTGGCTCCAGATACACCATCAAACGGAAGTAAATGAAATTGACTCAATTTGTGACGCTGCCGCAATTATGTACAGAAATACAGTGATTAGTGGGACAGGCATGGGTGCAAACTTTGCGTTACGTGATAAAAAATAGTATTGTTACCTCGTACTCATAGCTGAAATTTGGGGTAACATTTTAGGGAGGGGTATCTGCTCCCAAGCGCGTGCAACTCAGGAAATTGGCGAAAATTGTTGATATTTGGATATGATATGGTGTCATGTGAGGGCGAGCATGAAAATCGAAGGCCCTCTACGATCCCCTAACTGGTCGAGTAGGTCTGAAAAAGGTAAATTTTCCGAAATTCTTTGCCTGTCGCCCAGACCATAGAAAGTTTGAACGTGATTAACTAGGCCATTTCTCTGCCGATTTTGGTCAATCAAAACCTCAAATGATTGGAACTCGTAGATTCATTAATGAGCGCTGGTACACGTTCTATCCGTATGCAAAACGTGTAGATATTCTCCTGCCCGGAATCTTCAGTTGACAACAGAAGAGCACCACTCTTTGATCCAGAACTTTCGACAACGAAAATTAGAAACCAGTATAAAGAAATCCTTTACGTTTACGTATGCTTTGAGAAAAATTCAGTACTTTTAACAACTTGGGCACGCGCTCGGGGCGGCAGCCCCTCCCCCACCTTAAGGTGCACCCCAAATTTCAGGTAGTTCGTAGGTAGTTCAAAAACGCCCCGAGCTGGCGCGATGCCAACTATCGGCTGATGCCCACAGACAGACCAGCCAGAATTGTACGCGAACCTGCTGGCGGCAAGCTGCCCTTTCTGTGCCTGTACCTGCCCTGCGCCGGCGACGCGGTGGCCCGCCGCGCCGAGTTTGGCAGACCCGCGGCCCGTCTTTCGCTCGACCCGACCCGCTTCGAATCATAGCCTGGGGCACTACCAGACCCTGTGTAATGCCCTTTCAGGAAGTTTCCAATTTTGCAGGGCATTTTACATGACTTTTGACACTGCGTGACATCTGATATTTTACAGAGCATTTTACAGGGTCCGAGAGTGGCACCTGGGTGCGCCGACCGGTTGCCCATGTCGATAGGGTAGGGGTCGCCTATTTTGCCACCTGTGGGCGCGTTTGTTTTAATTGGATATTAAAAAGTATGTTAGTGTAAATGAAAAACTTAAAGTAAAATAAACGTGTGGCATAAACATTGCTTAAATACCTAAGCTGATAACGAGTATACCTTATTCTACTGCTAAATACTAATTTGATACTGATCAGACTCATTTAAAGGTCCTTTCTTTATGCTTTTTGGCTTCAAACCTGACATTTTGCATTGAATGCGCGGTGAATATCCTACTCATAGCAAAGGGATGTGCATTTCAAGTAGGGAAGTATGTCAAATTGTCACTTTTAAATCCATCAACGTATGTAGAAAATACCTACCTAGTCATTTTGGGCAAGGGTTTCACGGGCAGAATAGAAGGGGTGTAGCACAATGAGCAAACCATATCTTTTTACATCTGAATGAGACCCAAACAAATACGTAGATGCTCTTTGTTACGCTGACAACGAATTTGACAGAAACTAATTATCGGATCGGAATCCTTTGGCAACCCATTCATACAATAAATAGATTAACACAGTGCCGAAAGGTCGGGCGAATGAATAAAACACTCATTTGTCACACAGTCCAAAAAATTTAATGAAAAAATAACTCCCCGGCTGGGCACTCTTATCGAGTAATTTTAGGTTAAAAAAAATACTACACTACACCTGAATACTAGCAAAGCATTTGTGCAATCTACGTGAAAAAAGAGTATTTGGATAAACACAGCGTTTATTAATGAAGGCCCGTTTTTACTTCAATCACAAGTAAATATAAACTACAGTAGATGCGGTTGCGTGCCGTCATATTCCTGATCCTGAGCCAATCCACAAAACAATCACAAAATAATCACGTCAGCAATAATCTCAGCAATAACCAACATTGCAATTATTTACCATCACATGCCGACAGACCGCCTATTCGCTTAATTTACACTTCTCTAGGGCGACTTAATAAAAATCAAGCTAAGTAATCTGGTGATATGCGATCTGACAGGAAGCCAGCGGCGGAGAATTTGCAATGAATTAAATTATTTGCCAAGGCTTTCTTAAGTCAGATTATTCGGAGGTATTTATAATAGGTTGCCTTTCCTGAATATTATACCGAGGTTAAGGATATTAAACTTTGTAAACAAATGCCAGTGATGCAGCCAGCGATTTTCAAACTTACCGTATTTCCTCGAAATACAACCGGGCGGTTTATTTTTTCAGAGTGAGAATTTTGAGGGGGGGTTAAACGAGGGGGGGGGGTATTTCGAGGGGGGGGGGTTATTATTTCGTCAGAAATTGTTTGAAAACCAAGTACTAAATTGTCGTCTGAAACGTACGCAGACGTCGAAAATGCAACAAAAATCGCCATTTATAAGACTCTAAAGACTTGTATAAGTGTGTAGACGTATAATCACTGTTCTCACATAACAGAGTCATCGTTTTTAACGTGTGTTTTGCATTACCCAGATGACAAACCGCAGCCTTTGTCATTTACGTTCTCTATACCCTAAATTTTTTGGGGGGGGGGTATTTCGAGGGGGGGTTTATAAGTTCTTTGTGTCCATTTTGAGGGGGGTATTTCGAGGGGGGGTTTATAAGTTCTTTGTGTCCATTTTGAGGGGGGTATTTCGAGGGGGGGGTATTTCGAGGAAATACGGTAGATAAAACATACCCTTTAGAGTCTTAGACAAATACCTATTTACATCTGTGTTTTTTACTTAATGTATTTACTCTAAATACCCGCCGCAAATAGCATTCAAAAATGGGTGATTTGGGCAAAATATAATATCGTATTTCCTCGAATTATCCCCCTTCGAAATACCCCCCCTCAAAATGGGTACTATGAATTAATAGACCCCCCTCGAAATACCCCCCCCCCCCAAATTGAGTGTAAACAGAACGTACATCACAAAAGCTGCCGTTTGTTATCCAGGCAATGCAGAACACACGTTAAAACAATGACTGTGTTACGTTAGAACAGTGTTTGTACCATCTACATACTTATATAAGTATATAAACACTTATTCTTGTCGATTATCGTTTTATTTTTCTACGTCTGCGTACTTTATTAGTACTGGGATTTCAAAAAATTTCTGGCGAAATAATTAACCCCCTCGAATTACCGCCCCCCTCGAATTACCCCCCTCAAAATTCCCACTCTGAAAAAATAAACCCCCTGGGGGTATTTCGAGGAAATACGGTATATAATTTTAGAAAAACTTTCAAAAAATAAATATAATCAAATTAGGTATGTGAAAAAATATGGAAAAAAATAAATACTAGATATAAATGCGTTTTTTATCTCAGAAAATTTCTCAAAAAGAAAATAGGTCTGTTATATTTTCTGATATTTTAAGGTATAAATCTTCGAAAGATAATTTTAATGCTTGCCTTAGTGCTCACCAATAACTCCATATGTGCACTGTGCAGTTATTTTTTGTACATGAACCTGTTTTATGCTTTCTCAAAAGCATAACACAGGGCCATCTGGAAAAAATACACTTTCTGTACCTGGGTATTTTGCCCAGGAAAGTGTAAAAAAAGTGTACGGGTATTTTATGAAAGTGTAAGTGTAAATATAAATACCCATTTACCTGGGTATTTCAGGTAAGTGTAGGTGTAAATATAAATACCCATTTACCTGGGTATTTTGGGTAAGTGTAAGTGTAAATATAAATACCCATATAAATTCAATGTCAAGAATGAATGAAATTCCAAAAATATAAAGAACAACACCTAACTTTATGTCAATCAATCACCCTTTGTTATCATGTTAATGTTGTTAATCTTGCACATGAAAATGTCTCTATAAATAATATCATGGCTCAACATGGAGTACAGGTGCACACCATTTGTATTTACTTGCGACTGTACTGCGCCGCACCCGATATTATTTATTGAGGTTTTTACGCACGATCACATGGAAAACACCGTTGGAATTAATCTAGACTTTTTCAATATATTTACTTTGGTCAGAATCGCGTTGTGAGGAATTTGATCGATCTGCTCCAAAAGTGTGTATTTCCACATCTATTGCAATTTGAACATATTATTTACAGTGTTTAACTTCGTCTTTATTCTGTAAATCATCACATTGATACCACAAAATTGCCCATGCAAACATTCCCAGGGTTAAACGAGGGGGGGGGGTATTTCGAGGGGGGTTATTATTTCGCCAGAAATTTTTTCAAATCCTAGTACAAAATCGTCGTTTGTGATGTACACTGGGGTAGGAAAATGCATCAATAACTGACATGTATAGACTCCTGTAGACTAATAGTAGTACGTAGATGGTATAAACACTGTTCTAACGTGATTACGACATTTTTTCAACGTGTGTTCTGCACTACGCAGAAAACAAACTGCAGTATTTGTCATGTACGTTCTCTTTACACTCAATCTGGGGGGGTATTTCGAGGGTGGGGTGATTGTTTCATAGTGGTCTCGAGAGGGGGGGGGGGGGTCAAACCAGGGGGGGGTATTTCGAGGAAATACGGTATGTAAATATGTGATTAAAAGGCGGTTATGTTATCTGGTGACGTGATGATCTGTCGGGCACACCATTAATGTCGGGTCGACGCGAGAGAAACACGACATAATTTCATTCAAGAGGGGTCGAAGCGGCGGTAAACATCGTATGATAATACAAGCACTCATTTTTATAAAAAAATACATCCAGACGGAACAGTGTCGGATAAGATAGCTGTGAAAAGCGAGGGTAAATAAGTACAAAAAATTGAATGAAGTGAAACAGTGTATAAATGTCATTGATAGATAGGCAGTGCGCCGCTGATTGGCGGGTTGAAACGCCAATCTCAAAATGATACCATGCTGGTATTTGCTCTTTCGCAATGGTGATAATTTCCGCGTCGCAGCACCAGTGCGCACATGCCGTTCTACTTATTTTTCTCGAGATACGACGGAAAAATGAAAATGGTTAACTGACTATTTGACCTAGTCTTTTTCACCATCATTGATACGTAAAAATAATAGGTAATTGAACATAAGGAGCCTGCTTCCATGTATCGACTCAAAAGACCAACACCATAATACCGTATTTCCACGAAATACCCCCAGGGGGTTTATTTTTTCAGAGTGGAAATTTTGAGGGGGGGTATTTCAAGGGGGGTGGCTTATTCGAGGTGGGGGGTATCATTTCGCCAGAAATTTTCGAGACGGATGGTTGTAGAGAACGCTCTATTTTGTACCCCAAACTGGTAATAAATGCAGCGAACGAGGTTATACTTGGAGGTATCAACATGTATCGCTACACAAACCAGTCTGTGTACCAGCGATGCAAATTGGTCCCAATTTTTTACATCATGGATATCATATACATGATGTACCTTCTTCCAGATGGGGGTATTTTGAGGGGGGTTATTTTTTCCCCAACTCGAAAACACCAGGGGGTATTTCAAGGGAGGGGGTGAATTCAAGGGGGGGGGTATTTTGAGGAAATATGGTATATGGAAAGACAAAAGTGATAAAGATCGAGTTACACATGGATTGAGGATAAGTGTTGGTATACCTAAATATGCGCTTTTACCAATGATATGACAATACTTAATTTATTTATTTACATTCCCAAGATGAAGAGCCCAGACCACTTTATATGCTAGTCATTTCGTAGTCTGCCATAAAGCTCACTTCGGATGCTGTAAGGCATCACTTCACATGCCAGCATTAAATCCTCTTTGCACTTTGCAGCACCCTTTTGCACATGGTTAATTTGTTTAAATGAACACTTGGTATCTCTGTCACTGTAAAAATATGTATGAAAGTGTGAAATTCATGACAAAAGAAAAATGATTCAGCATTTTAATTTGATACTACCGTATTTCCTCGAAATACCCCCTGGGGGGTGATTGTTTCATAGTGCTCCCGAGAGGGGGGGGTTAAACGAGGGGGGGGTATTTCGAGGGGGGTTATTATTTCACAAGAACTTTTTTGAAATCCTAGTACAAAATCGTTGTTTGTGATGTGCGCTGGGGTAGAAAAATGCATCAATAACCGACATGTAGACTCCTGTAGACTAATATTAGTACGTAGATGGTATAAACACTGTTCTAACGTGATTCCGACATATTTCGAGGGGGGTGATTGTTTCATAGTGGTCTCAAGAGCAGGGGGGGGGGGTCAAACGAGGAGGGTATTTCGAGGGGGGGGGGGGTATTTCGAGGAAATACGGTATGTCTTTTGGAGTGTGTAAATTAGTTGTATGACAAAGTTTCATGCTGGCATATACACTGTAGCACAGTAGCATTTGAAATTAGGCACTACAGCATTTGAAGTGTGCTTTTCCACAGCATATGAAATGACTAGCATTTGAAATGATGCACCTTTGAGATGAAGATCAGCCATGCTTGAAAAATCCCAAAACAAATCCACCCTTAAATAGGTGAAGTTTTGCTAGAATACGGATACCTAAAAAATCACCATTTATTTCACTGGAAACTTGAGAACTAGTACACTGACAGGAATTTTTTCCAAATGTTCTACATAAATACCTGCAGACTCACAGTTTGTAAGCACTGTTTGTTGTATTTCACTGGAAACATTTGAGGTGAAAGTTTTGTGGCATTCAAATGATGTTCAAAGTGGCTTATCTTTACAGCAGAAACATTTTTATTTAATTTTCTTAAGTAATATTTACTGATTAAGTACACAACATGGTTAAAAATTGTAAAAATACAGTAAAGTGTGAATATCCTTAGCTTTGGTCCACTTACTGCACACATTATAATGAATGAAAGCTACCATATCCCATCTGAACAAAATTGTTTTCTAATCACATTATATTCTTCTCACATCTGTCAATTTTATGATAAATTTGTCACGGGACTTAATTGATCAAAATAACGTAACACTCTTTGTAAATATATTGTGCGGTCCAATCAGTATAGGAACGGTCATTTGCGCATACTGCAAACGGGCAGCGCAATATCCGCTACAGAGTAAACAGCTTTCTGCAAGCGCAACACAGCGATTTCTGGACTAGCCGAGATCTTCACCGCGCCATGAAAAAGTAATGAAGCCAGCCAGGGACCAATCCAGCACCATGTGAGGTGCATTGTCAAATTTCACATTACCGGTTACAGTGAAGTTTACAGTAACATTTTACCAGTAACTTGACACGGTGTTTGAAAGTCTGACACGGCAGTTTACCGAATATTGACAGTTTGTCGGAAATTGGTCACTTGGTATTATAAGGCAGATGACACTTTACGGGGAGTGGGATAAAACCCTCAGGGCAGTCCGAGACCCTGTAAAATTCCCTAAAGCGGCGTTTACACTGCATTTTGTGCCGACAAAAACAGAAGACAAAAAGTTTCATAATTCCACAATAAAGTTCCATATCTGCAAGACAAAGCAGTGAAGTATACTCACTAGTTGAGTGTACACACATGCCAATTTGCAGATAATTCGGGCATGTCGTTCACGACTTAAAAACAAATTACATTTGTCGGTTCGGTTTTCGTTTTGAAACCGAACCGACAAGTATAATTTGCGGGGCAGGCCTGATATACTCGACGGACATCACACTTAGTATGGAAACCTACCATAACCCACCTGAACATTGAACCAAAAATTACACAGTTTTTCATCATGATATTTCGTTTTTACTATGGAAAAATTACTTGAGAAATTTATAACCAGATTTTATTCATTAAATTATCGTAGAATTCTGCACATACTTTGCAGTCTGTCGAGTATACGCACATCTGCCCGATACGCACATTTGCCCGTTTTTTTCACTTGACACTTTTTCAAGTGATTTTCAGATATGAGAAAGTGAAAAAAAGTTGCGCAATGACATTAGTGAACTTTTTTCACTTCACTCATATCTGAAAATCACTTGAAAATGTGTAAGTGAAAAAAACAGTGAAAAATTCCCCATTTTTCACTTGATACATATTCAAGTGATTTTCAGATATGAGTGAAGTGAAAAAAGTTCACTAATGTCATTGCGCAACTTTTTTCACTTTACTCATATCTGAAAATCACTTGAAAAAGTGTCAAGTGAAAAAAACGGGCAAATGTGCGTATCGGGCAGATGTGCGTATCAGTGCACCCCCGTAATTTGCTTTTAACTCTTGAACGACACACGCAAATTATCTGCAAATTGGCATGTGTGTACACTTCACTAGTGAGTATACTTCAGTGCCTTACCTTGCAGATATGGAACTCCGGAATTATGGAACTTTTCACTCGTTTTTTTTTGTCGGCACACGAAACCGTGTAAACGCCGCTTTAAGATGTCAAATGTCATGCAAGGTGTCAAAAGTAACGTAAAATGCCCGGCAAAATGGCAACTCGTTTGTCATTTTGCAGGGCATTTTACGTGACTTTTGACACTTTGCATGACATTTGACATTTTTCAGGGTCTGGGACTGGCACCTGCTCAAAGCGAGGCGCATGCAATATGCACAGACACCTATTTATATTTTACAGTCTGTCGGCGCTTTGCATCGCACCGGAGCGAGACAATTACGAAGATATTTCCGCTTGGCCGCACATTACGAACGGCTTTTTGCAAAACAAAAACGTTCTGGGATAAAGTGCGTTTACGTCAGCCTCATCGCAGACCACCGACATGTTAGAAGATGTTGTTCTCGACGAGTGACGAGAAGTAGTCTGCGATAAGTAGCGTTCAAACGAGACAGCGGCCGCTTTTCAGGCGCACCCTGTAAAGTGTCAAGTCAAGTGTCAAATGTCATGTAGAATGTCAATCAAACAAAGATTTTATTACTGAAATTTCGACACTTTACGTGACAATTGACATATTTGTATGATATTTGACACTTGCCTTTACACTTTACAGGACTTGGGACTGGCACCTGGCCGACTTGCAGAATTGGCACGTCAGCACCTTGCACAATTAGCTAAATCATGCACGCAAGAATGTAAAGATTTATCGCAAGAATGTAAAGAATTGTAAAGATTTATAGAATGTAAAGATATATTTGCTGAAAAATGGCTCACGACATGCTGACATGCTCATATTGGCGATGCACACACTAGTTTACTAACGGTAAACTAAGAATTTGGGAAACTCATTTTTCAGCTTCTGAAAGTATCTGAGTTTAACGGAGCTGTTTGTCAACTACAGTTGACGGAGATTAAAAATAACACATCCCGGTAAACTCAGATGCGCTCAGAAGCCGAAAAATTAGTTTACAAAATTCTTAGTTTATCGTTAGCAAATTAGTGTGTGCAGCCAATGGTACAGCGTACATTAGTATAATACAGTACACCACCGAAAGTTGGGAAACTCATACATCTGTATTGAACACATTTGAGGTTACCGGATTGCGGAGTCTGTCAACCACTCATTCACTGGTGGTGAACTCAAATGTGTTCGAAACTGATTTCCGAAATGAATGCCGAGATGAGTTCGGAAATTTCGACGGTGTAGTAATGCGCGTGGACACAACCATACAAATTTGACCAATGCTGCTGCACCAGTTAATGGAATAGAACAGTTTCCGCACCTTAACTAGTCTACTGAACATTTGTGAGAAATAATTTTCTTTAATCAGAACCGTTTTTGTGTTCTATAACATTTAGCAGACAACACAAAGCGTGCCGCCCCAGTTCATGCCTATCGCCCTCCCCCTTTTTGGTAAGTCTATCTTCCTTAAACCAATATCGTGTTTCAGAATTAATCGTAAACGGCAGGTTAAGCCTAAGCCCAGAACATCTGCAAATGGCCGCTGAGTCATGTTAGCAACGTTTTATTGAGGCGAATTGAAGCGACGCGGCATAAAAGAAGCAAATGCATTAAATACTTGGTGTGTTCTGTTAGTGGCGCCCCTCCGCCCGCAGCTCGATGATTACAACAAACATTTTTATCTTCAAATAACACGTACACATTAATCACTCTTATGCACACATACTTAAGTCGAAGTTCACGTTTGAGCTGAGCTCAACCAACAACATGTTGTCAAGTAATCAAAATATAAACCGTGCCTGAGCTGTCAAACCGCAGTTTCGAGGATATTTTTCGAGGTTTCGAGGCACCCCCCAACCGCTTATGGACAGGAATTGAGTCCATTTTCACTGTGTTTGAGGCTGCGGAGACCGGTCAGCTGAAAATATACGTTGCGTGATGGGAAGATGCGCGCTTGCGCAATTTTTTTTCAACTGTCGATAAATTCGTCTTCCGGAAGTGCCATTTCTGGCACATTTTCTGGTCCGGCCCGGGAAGGGAGGGGGGGGCCGCCCCCCCGGCTACGTCCTTGGCTGATGGCACCTTTAAATGATCATTCACAGAAATCCATTCTAAAAAATCCCACATGCAAGCAATTACGCTGTTGTTTGGTGTGAGTGTGCCCACACTACAACAGTTGTTAAAATGTATTTACATATACTCAAAAAAAATTTACATATACTTTTAAACCTGTACTCACCTGTACGCGTACTTCTGTAACGTACACATGTACAGAAAATTTATTTCAGAAATTTCAAATCGCAATTGTTTGTTGCGAAAATAAATAAATCCCGAAGAAATCATATCATTTTCCTATTAAAATACAAAAAAATCAGTAAAAACGACATCTGTTATGTCTTCCAGGGTAAAATCCAGTGTCGTTCTCAAATAGTAAAAAGTAGTAACTTTTACATTTTCCATGAAAGAAAGTACCGACTTTTACATATTATATGAAGAAAAGTATTCACCTTTTCATTTTCCTGAGAAAAAGTATTTTACAGACATTTATACACAAGTATAGGTAAAAAAGTATTTTACATATACATATTTATACTTTGCAAAAAATTTTCAGTAATTTGAACAACTTATAATTTCTGCTGGCATTTTCCCAGCATTTTTGATGGGTTTGAACAATTTATATAAAAAAAACAAATAAATATTTAATATTAAACACGAGAGCCACTGCAGTGAGATAACACCACAGTCACTTTTTCAGGGCCCAATTAACTTTTCTGCATATCATTTTCCATTCTCCTCATACTGTCAAAGGTGTGTACAGGTACTTTATTGGAGGAAACGTAAATGTATTTATGCAGTACTCAAATACCTACACATATTTTACGAGTGAATGTAAATACATTTAGCTAATTGTGCAAGGTGCTCACGTGCCAATTAAATTAAATACATTTAAAACTGTATTCTACACGTTCATCACACAAAACAATACATGACAATAAGTACATTTTATATCAATTTTCATTTAACATTGACACAAGAAGTTTAGAAATTTGATTTAGTGCTGTGCGGGCCACTGAGAGGTACTGCTTTCATGATATGCAGATACCTACATAGTTGGGCACCCCCACCAACAACAGCTTGATTGCTTTTATGTAGGTGGAGTTTTGAGAATAGATTTTTTTTCACATCTCATAAACAAGTGCCACTACATATTTATTCGGGTTTACAATGCCACCATACATCTGCTGTGGGAAAAACGATGTGCATGCTGGGCAACCGAACTGACTACATAAATATGTATTTCATTTATATTCATGAATATAAAGTTCTCAGCACTTAAATCATTGCAGCTGTTGGAAATGATAAAACTGAGCTTGAATTGCAGATGATTGAAAGTAATCAAAGCATCTCAAAACTTCCAGCACTCTATCCAGTTATACAATAGGCACTGTGGTGCACACTATGTATACAAATAGATAGTTGTCCATTGGCCAGCAGACAGCTCAAAAACACGTTTAGAATGCACAAAGTGATTGGGGATGTTACAATTTTTTCCATTTGACACACACCGAGAAGCGTTCTCATGAACTGATCTGCAATCCAAACACTTTCCAGTTGACCATATCAGTTGACTGACAGTCAAATAGGATCGAGCTCCAGTCGCATGGGCACTGTTTCTGAGACGCGCAGAGTACACGACTGGTTCGCGTGCTTAACGTGTTTCAGTTCAATTGTGAATTGGGCTTGCTGTCGCCAGTCATTTATATTTACTCACGTACATAAATAAAACGTGAGTAGAACTTTTCCATTCACCAGGCGCTGGCACTAAAAGCCGCAAAGGTGCAAACAATAAAATATTCTTTTGTTCAAACTTGAACCTTTGATACAATTTGTAAGGTGGCGGGCTGTATGAGAATTTTGATGAGGTAGCAAAAAGTTTGAATTGTGTAGATCCGGAAAAACCATCAGTAAACTTGTATATACCTAGATCACACATCAGGAAAAAAACAGCGCATGCCTAGTGGCGTAAAAGGCGACGCAGCCTGGCACTAGCGCCACGACAAAAAGAACCATCTCTCTGAGGCGCTATTATAAATGTTTGGCGCCAGCTCTTTTGGCACCTTTCGCGACGATTCTTTATGCCGTCAGAAAGAAACCACCTGGCGCTGGCGCTTGGAGCTATTTGGGCCAGGCGCTAGGGATTGGAAAAGTGCAGTGCACTTTTTGCAGCACTATCTACTCATGCTAACAAAATGGAATGTAACGAAATTATGAACCAGGCCAAACACAAGTTGACACAGAGTTGTCTTGGTGCCATTTTCGTCGTTGTCCACCTTGTGTGACCACTAATTTCACACTTTTCCCTTAAGCCTTTTATAAAAGGGTATGCCTTCTTATTATTTCATCACATTCAAAAAAGCCAGAAACTGCACCTTCAATTACAGGGTAAAAATGCACAAATGATAACCAGTGCATGCGAAGTGAAGTGCGAAAAACCAGTTTCAAATGTGAGATAGAGATTGTGGAAAGTAGGAATATCGTTCGCTGGAAAACTGGACGAATCTGACCGGGGCTGGAAAACAACATCCAGTAATACTCAAATAACACTTTTACCCAACATATTTATCAGACCTGCTAACGGCTACCTACCGCATTACCTTTCTTGTTTTAATCACTTGAAAACTTGAAAACATTGGCGCCTTGTCCCCATAGCCTAGACGCAAGCCGATCGCGATAAAGTGCAAATCCGTGTTGCGGTTGCTATATCATCCAGCTACCTAGATTAATGTTTTGCATTTTGACACGCTACTTTGAAATGCGAAGGGTGATTTGCATGAAAGCTTATAGTAAAATGGGTCGCACACATGATATTTAGGTTGACACTAGCGTGACTGGTTGAAAAACTGGTGGGTTTTACGAGAGTGGGGAAATATAGGTATTAACGTATTTCCTGAAATACCCCCAGGGAGTTTTTTTTTCAGAGTGAAAATTTTGAGAGGGGTGATTCGAGGGGGGTTTATTATTCGTCGGTAAGGTATTCGTAGTCGATACTTTGCACACACTTTGCATATAAATCTAAATAGCCCACCTGAATAACAAACAAAAGCGAATATTTTTTGCAATGATTCATTGGTTTTACTATTACCTAGTAGATTTCGCGCCAATCTTATCACATAAGTTAAATCATAAAATTACGGCAGCCTTCTGTGTAAAGCACGCGATCCGCTAAGATATTTCTCTGGAAAATGCGTTTCACGGTATAACATTTTTGAGGTCCGAATCTCAATGAGCATAGGTAGAAGGAAAATCCCAAACATAAATGCACAAAGTAATCATGACTTCAACTACGATAAAACAGAGCATCTGGGGCAAATATTTATCTTAATGCATCATAAAATGACCTGTGAACCCTGCGAACCGGTTCACTCAACCAACCATTCACTTGTGCATTTTTGTCAGTTCGTTTCTCAGCCGTGTGATTTCTGCGCGCTGTGACCGCACTGTTCTCTCCAAGTTGTTGACAAGCTGCAGAAACACAAGAATATGCTTGTAATGATTTATGTATATACGCATACACAGTTTGTGTCATTGCACAAAGCACACTTTTCTAAAGGGTTTGCAACACGGGATTTATATGATGAATAGAAGCGTTACCTAAATTTCCGTCTTCTGTTTTCCGCTGCCGCAGGCAGACTTTTTCCGTTTCCGTTCCCATTTTCCGGCTCATTTTTCATTTTTGCAAATTTTTCCGTTTCAGGCAAATTTTAGCAATATTTTTCTTTTTCCATGCATATTTAGCTTTCTGCTTTTCAATATTTCATTTTTACATTTCCGAAAAGTGCAATTTGTTCCGTTGCCGTTTTCCGACAAATGCAAAAATTGAAATACGCACCGGTTCACGTTCTGGTAGTTGTTTTATAGTTGACGGGCTTACAAAAAATACGACACCCACAAGCGTTTACTCCAAAATAAGTTCTCACTCTGAATTATTATAACTTTTCCTCCCAAACGTATCTTTCTGGATTAAATAAAAATAACGTTTTTGCGATCATACCGTCACATCCCATGTCGCGCACTGTACAGCGTCAACAAGCGCTTGCAATCACATCGCTATCGCGAGTCCGACGCGGCGTCGAAATCAAATGAAAATAGCGCGCCAGGCTTCATTATCACCGATGAAGCTTATTATGTTGGGCGGTCGCGCGCGCGGCGACCGCCGATGCGAGAAATTGCTTTCGTCGAGAATAAACATTGAGCCGCGTCTTAAAAACCGCGATATTTTACCATAAACTAGACATGATGACGTCTTACCTGATCTCTGCTGGCAAAGTTTCCATGCAACTCTAGAATCTGAGTGGCGCTCGGCCGCGCGCTAGGCTCCCGGGCGACCATTCGGACAATCACATCCGCCTGCGACGGAACAAAGCTGTTTTTGGAATTAAACTTGATTTCGCAAAGTGGCAGTGGATTGCTGTATGGTGTTTTAGAAACCTGACCTCTTTAGGCCATCTTTGAACAAACTGCTGCGGCGGCTCGTGCTGCCGCAGCTGCAACAAGTGGTGCGCCTTTTCCATGTAAGTGCTGAACGGCTGATAAAGCTCATAAGCGATCACGCCAACGCTATAGATGTCCACCTGTCAACGACAGGAAGGAAGTGATTATTGATGGTATAGTTTGGATTCTTGAAGCCGTGAAACCGTTTGAAAATGCAACACCAGCACACAAAAATACAATGAGACAATTGGCAAGCTGGCAAAATTGACAAAATTAGTAACAAGCTGGAGGGCACTTTACAAATAAAACACGATAATTTCAAAAAACTGATTCAACGTCATCAGTAAACACACGAATCGCAAACAAACTTTATTGCCATACTCTCTGGCAGCGAGCTGCTCGGGTGCCGAGTATGTAAAAGTGCCCACGCCGGCACTGTGGCTGTCCTGCCGCTGCAGTTTGGCATCAAGCTCCGTGGCGGCTGCAGCCTCAGTTGCGGCGGCGTCCCGGCACGCCAGCCCGAAGTCGCCCAGCAGCACGTGCAGCGGGCCGTTGCGAGTGCGCAGGAACACGTTCGACGGCTGTTCGGCATAGTGAGGATGAATTTGTGGCAGGGGGAATCACATTCTTTTATTTCAATCTGTATTAAACCAGAAATTTTGAAAACTCATAATTCAGCCTCGAAAGCATCTTAGTTCACCGGAACGGGTCTTTTTAAATCTCCGTCAGCCGTAGTTGACGCACACATCGTTCCGGTAAGCTCGAATGATGCGTTCATAGCCAACTTATGAGTTTTTGAAATTTATACAATTTCGCTACATATTTAACTGTGTAAATATGACCATAGTGGACTTTGAGTTGATGTTGGCGAAAATTGCTCTGAATCCAACCTTGATATCCCTGTGAATAACATTCTGATCATGAATATACTCGACTGCGCGCAGCAGCTGGTACATAATCGTTTGATTATCGCCTGGCGACACACAGTCATACGTGTCGTCGGGCAGCATGCACTCATTTCTCTCCAAAAGCATTTCCCGCAATGTCCGCTCGCACAGCTCCATTTGCAGGTAAATGAGAAAGTGGCGCGCCTGCGGCAGTGATACACAACGAGTTGGTAAAAATAGAATTGGTAAAATTTGTAAATGGGCTGCGAGACAGATACAATCGGATGGTATGGCTATGTGGCGGGGGGACTGATGCAGTCTGTGTATGTAAATCCGGCGCACGTTGGTGCCCGGTGTGCATGGAGGAACGGTGTGCATGGAGGCCCCCTCCATGCCCACCAGGTTGATGCGCGCCGGGTCTACATGCACAGCGGGTAAATATGCACAGGAGGGCTACGTCATACACAGGGACGTACCGTATTACCTCGAAATACCCCCAGGGGGTTTATTATTTCGCCAGCAAAAATTTGAGGGGGGGATAATTCGAGGGGGGGGGGTTATTCGAGGGGTGGGTCTATTTTTTCGCCAGAAATTTTCGGAAATTCCCCATACGCAGACGTAGAAAAATCGAACAATTACATAGATGTATATGTGTTTATAGGCATGCACATAAACCCTTCCCTAACGTGACTCAATCATCGGTTTTAACGTGTGTTCTGCATTGTACAGATCACAAACTACGGTATTTGTCATGTACGTTCTCTTTACACTCAATTTTAGTGGGGGTATTTCGAGGGGGGGGTTATTATTTCCTCAGCCGAATTTTACGGGGGGGGGGGGGTATTTCGAGGGGGGGGTTTATTCAAGGGGGGATAATTCGAGGTAATACGGTATCCATGATTTTTGAGCGGGGGGCTGCTTGTTTACGGAGGCCGGCGAGCGGGGGGGGGGGCTCAGCCCTCCCCCCTAAAATTTTGCCCACACAGTAACGGAATGGCGCCATGGCGCTGGCGCCATTCGTAGGCGCCACGCCATGGCGTCATTGGCGCTGGCGCCAGTGCCAGAAACCACTGTATTTGTATGTAAATACACGTACATATAGAGCGGCGACCGGCGAGACCCCTTTTGGGATGACTTTCAAGGATTTGTGCCCGGGAGGGGGGGGGGTGGCTGCAGCCCCCCCGCCCCCCCCTGGATACGGCCTTGGTCATACACAACACGCCTAGTATTCCCAAGCATCCCTAAATTGCAGCGCGAACAAACTCACCAACGGAAGATCGTCATCATCCAGGTACGGGGGCACGAACCTGCACTGACCGTCGCCCATGATGGCCGACCGGCGCGCCACAATGGCCGCACTTTGATCGTCCAAACAGGGCCTGTCAGCCGAATGACTGCCGCGCGTCGACGACTGGCGCGCGTTGTTCGACAGGGACGATGACCTGCATCGGCGGAAAAGACGCCCTCCGTCGCGAGCGGAGTTCGAGCTGCTGCTGGAGCTGCTCTCGCTGCTGCTGTTGCTCGACATGGTCTCGATGCGCTGCACGCAAAGAATGGGCCCACACACACTACCTAGTTGACATCAAAATTCAAGTGAACAAAATTTAGGATAATTGTGGGATTAGAGGTGTTATTAAGTTGACATTCCATTGACCCGAATTTGCGATGTCAACTAGTCTGTGAGAACAATCAAACCGAAAGTGAGACCTTTTAAGGAAAACGGTGAACCACTACTGACCAGCCTGTGAGGCTTTGTGTTCTGGTCGCCAGCTGCTGCTGCATGCTCCTTTGTGCTATGGGAAGCGAACGAAATGCTTGGTGTGGACACCACTCGTCGAACGGGCACTTGGGACGTGTCGCACGTGTTCGATTCCGACCTTTACGACACAACGACGTTGACAACAAGAAAAAATGAGAAGTAAACAAATTTTGAAATATTTGGACCGCACCACATGGTGCTCAGGCGTTTGCGGTGACTGGATTGTCGCGACGTAGTGCTGGGTGAACCGGTGTTACCTACCGGTGGTTCGAAATCAACTTCAAACCAAGACCCGAAATAACGCACCACGTTATCGTGTTGCAGTGCCGCCAGCGCGTGCACCTCGCGCATCACCTGTGGTAGATGTTTGTTCCGATTTTCAATCAAACTCACGAATTTTCAAGCCTTTTCAATTTTGCGCGCATCATTCAACTACTATCTGAAAAACCGCACATGGCCAACACCCGAGATTGACCCTCGAGATGATATGGGAGAATCTGCTCACACAAGCCTTTATGTAAATACATACAGAAAGGTGATCTACCTATGCTCTTCTGATGAAAACTCGTTTAAAGTATCGGAAGGAAACGAACCCTGAAGCAGAGCATCGAGTCGGTGTGATCGAACGAGATGCACTTGACCGCGTACTCCCTCCTGTCGACGATGTTGAGCGCTCTGAAAACGCGCCCGAACCCACCCTTGCCGATTTGCGCTATGTGCACAAACTCTCGAGCGTAGCGGCTGAGTAGAGCGGCACGGAAGCCGCGGCGGCTGGGCGGATTGGCTCCCCCGCTGTATACGGATGTGCACCCAAAGCGTTTTTATTATTACACATTTAAAGCCAAAAATTTTTAATGACTACACAAACAAATTTTTTAACACGGATTGGACGGCATTGGAACCAGTTGGTAAAATGCTGGATTTTTTGCAAAACTAAACCTAAACGTACACACCGTAAGTACACACATAAGTACACACCGAATAAGTATTTATTCTGAATAAACCTACTCAAGTCATGTAAAGTCATACAAATTTGTCAATTGTCATGCAAAGTGTCACAAGTGAGGCATAAAATATATATTTTTGTATATTAATAGACATTTTACATGACATTTGACACCTGACTTAAAACCATTCAAGGTGCGGTACTACACCCAGCAAACAACACACTAACCCAGCAGGGGTTGTCCTTCTGTTGAATGTAGCCACGCGCCCGACCGTACCAGGGACATCCACATTGCCCAGAGGGTGTTCATCGGCACTGACCCTTTTGGCAGTGATGCCCAGCGCCCTGGGATGTCCACTGGGTATGGCAGCACACGCGTGTCTAGCCACGCACTCTAGCACCAGCGCGTATTGTCGTCTCAGTGGAGCCAGCTCGGATGCTAGCAGCGCAGCGGGCAGAAGGCCAGACTCGGAGAATAGGTGTGCCAGAGCTGCGATTATTGCTTGTTGCTTCATAGGTAAAAGGGCGGTGAGACGTGTGCCAATCAAGAACCTTCCCGTCGAATGACAAGCATCGTTGTCAGTGAGGACAGAAAATGTTAAATTTTTTGACAGTGAATTAGTGTGCGCAGCGCCTAAATACAATAGCTGTTCAGCCACTAAGTGACGCTTTCTGGAAAAAATATAAATTTAAATCGTTATGTATATCGCCTTTCATCACCTTCCCATGACACCAGACAAATTCGTCCGACATTCCACAAGCTGAAATACACAGCACAAACTAACCGACAAATGCTCGGTTCCGCCCATTAAAATCGTCGGGCGCCAGTCTGTAGCACAGCGCCTCGATTAGACTCACAGTGCACAGGGCAAGTGTGTTGTCGCGCTGCTTCTGGCCACTGCTCCTGGACGTGCTCAATGGCTGCAGATCCAGCCCCTTTTTAGTGGGGTGGTGAGATGTACCTGTGGGTATGATAATACGAGTCAGCAGCTGTGGACATCAAACACCCCCAGACCTGGGTCCCATGGATATTTGCATGCGTGCAGCAGACATATATCACTCCTGGACATCGACCGCATGGCACACGCAAAGTCAGCGACAATGGCCGTTGCTGTGTCATGATCAGGATCGACCGTCTCATTAGTGGACACCCGGAAGCAGCAGCAGCAGCATAATGCAGATGTGGCCGTGCAGCGTAAGCAAATGCAACGGTTGTAAATAGCTACAGAGCGACAATAGCCAGGCGCCGACGCCAAAGTGGTTGTGTGTGCAGTGACACCTGTGATGCATGATTGGCACTGGCTTGGTGGGCAGCACGAGCATGTGCCACGAATGTCCAAGATTGACACATGCACTGCACACATGCAAATAAAGAGTCTAGAGAGCGCAGATATCCTGCAGCTACTTGTCAATAAACAGTAAGTTCGCAAGCGTGGATGTCAGGCCCATCCAGAAATTAATCGACCTTCGATAGAGATAAATCGAAGAACATATGGGAGGAGGCCAGACATTCAATCGTTACAAGCACATGAGGAGTTTGATTCCGAAACCCGTTATCTGCAGGTTTTTGGGTTTTTTGAAAATCGCATTTGAAACTTTGACATTGGCCCACGCGGGCATGCTTCAAGTGACAACGCTTGCCCGAAACTTTTTGAAAAGTTCATGAATTTCTCTACATTTTCCATATTTACAACCCCCTGGCCGGGGTATATACCTAGAGTTATGGTGATTTGTTTGACGTCACATCAGCATAAATGCATGCAGATAACGAGTTTCGGGTGCAAAGCACCTGCAGATAACGAGTTTCGGATGCAAACTTTCATCTGAGTGCCACTAGCCTCATGAAAATGACCAGGTTCGGGTGCAAAGTCACCTGCAGATAACGAGTTTCGGATGCAAATTCATAAAAACCAGTACAGATTTCCTTAACGAGTTTCTGATGCAAATTCATAAAAACCAGTACAGATTTCCTTAACGAGTTTCGGATGCAAACTCCATTTTTGTATGGTGATTTTGACACCACCATACTAAATCCTTAACGAGTTTCGGATGCAAACTTTTTTCTCTGCAGATAACGAGTTTCGGGTGCAAAAAATGATAGTTTTTTTGTAGATAACGGGTTTCGAGTGCAAACTCGCCTATTTTGGGCCGCAGATAACGGGTTTCAGATGCAAAATTGCTTTTTTTTCAAAAAACGCTATCTCTGTATCTCGGGAACGGTATGAGATATTGAGAAAAATTTTTTTCTATCACGAAGAAATATATATATATAAACATCAGATCCGCACTTAACTCAATTTTTTTCACTTTTGCACTTAACGGGTTACGGAACCAAACTCCTCACATACCATTAGTCGGCGCGGCGGTCGGGGCCAGGGGCCACCTCAAATCCGAAAACTCAATCGATTCCATCATCCTGTCCAAACGCTGCCGCATTTCCGCTACCTCGCCAAGATTCGATAGCGAATATTGCTTACGCATTTTGTTATCGCTTTGCGGTGTCTTCTGTTTTCCGATGTAAAAGAATACAAAAGAACGATCCAGAATAATGTTTACTAAACGTGAGAGACGTGTCGTATCTAGTATGGAGCCAATGAACGTGCGCCGCGAGACATGACGATGTAAAAAAATATGATTGCGTCATATGTACACTTTTCCATAGGTGATGTTTATTTCTTCCTGGATTCTTCTTTTGTCAGTATAGCCATGGCAACAACTTTCGATCATCTCAAAAAATCGTACTACTTAAATACCATATTAGAAAACAACAAAAAACAACAAATCACAACAAAAGTTCACCATAACAACGTCACGATGCAGTTTCACCCAGCGCAATCTCATAAGCTCTAAACTGAGGCGAGCATTTGAATCTATTGATTTTTCGAGCTATCTGTTTCGGAGTTTCCTGGTACAAGTTGTGAGCATCCCGCGCCATTGCCTAAACAAAAAAAATTGAACTTTGAATTTTGGTGATAAAAAATGAACCTTCAAATAGTCCCACCTTGAAATCTTCTCCATGCATTCGCATCATTCGAACACAAAACAGGACATCATTTTCAGGCAGCCGTTTTTCAGCCGGACGTTCAGTCATTGCTGCAGCTTCCCGTTCAAGCCGCATCACAACGACACTTCGTTTGGATGCGATCGGGGCGGAGTCTGTGTCCATTGGCTGCGCAAAAGTGATAAAATTTGTGATAGATAGGGTCCAAACGGGACTCCGATTCCGAAATCTAAAAGACAATCCCGATCCAGATCCCGAAATCTCAAAAAGCCAATCCCGATCCCGAAAAGTCAATCACGTTCGAACCCTAGTGGTAGACTCGAGTATGAATGATTAAATCAAACTGGCACCAGTTTACCTGTGATTTTGAGGGTCTCATGCAAGTTTTGAGGTCATACGCGAGCCCCATTTCCTCCATGTTCGTTCTCAGTGTTTTCCCAGAATGGTACGCATCGCGCACAGCTGGGCTGCAAATAACGTCAGAAAGAACATAAAGGATCAAATCGACCCAAAGAAATAGAGGGATCTTAAAGGTACAAATTTATAAAACCTCTGTAGTATATGTACAGCTGCGATGCAAACTGGCAGCAATAAATAGATAATGTACATTGCATACATGCTGCACATCATTCCAGACAAGGGTATTTCGAGGGAGGTGATTAATTCATAGCGGCCATTTTGAGGGGGTATTTCGAGGGAGGCGGTAGATTTGGGGGGTATCTCGAGGAAATAACGTATTTGTCAGTTACTTTTGGCAAAGTCAACATGTGACAATATGACATCCCGTAGAAATCACTATTGGCCAGATAAAATTCAGAAATCTCAGCCATCATCAGACTAAACCGTACATTCAAAAAAATAACTGCGCATTCAACCACCCAAAGACCAACCATTCCGTCTTCCTATTCCTCAGTCTGCGGGCCTTTTTCTTCGCATTATTCGCAGCGTTTTTCGGCTTCAAGGTCTGTTTAGTCCTGCGACGGCCAACGTTGCCGCGACGACCCATTTTTTTGGTAAAACGTAGCTGCGGACGCAAAATTAAGGACATTCGGTTGAGCAGCGATCTCCGTGGGGATAGTTCTATTCAAGTCATGGAGGTAAAAAATCAATGCGGGAACACGCCGCGGAATCCGAACACCGATTAACGTTATCGACTTATAAACGTTCCCGCTATCGTTTGAGTACAGATAAGTGAGAAGTTCATTTTTAGTCATATGCAGGTAAATATACAAATATATTATACATAAAATTATACAGGTAAATTTCCACCACCAAATGCCCATAAACTGCTACAAAAAAAACTCAAAATAAAAACAGTTCTAAGTGAAGTGAAAATGCTGAAAGTGAAAAACGCACCAATCACAGTATAGAAAAGCTTGATAGGATCACAATAATTGCTAAAAAGAAGAAAAACTCTGGTAAGAATTATGCATAGGATGGGTAAATTTTAGATATCATTGTGAGAAAATACCTGCAAAAATACATGTGAAAATAAATGATTCTAAGGCAAGATTGTCCAGAAAAAAAACAGCTGCTTTCATTCATTATAGACGAAGTGAGTGAATTCATAAAACTTCTCACAAAATAAAATACAAACAGCGATGTCAGCAACACAAGCACACGCAAATACAATGTGTACGTAAATATATATATATTTATATTCTTTACGAAAAGATGGTTTGACATCATTGCTTCGAATTATGATATTCTAATATTAAAAAATTAATGCCAATTTATAATCTGCACCTGAAAACAACAAAAGGTCAACACATCCACGACAATTTTTTTAAGTTAATTTGACAGCAACAATAGTGAAAAATACTGTAAATAGAAATATTCTCGAAACGTTCTCGGGGGGGGGGGGGGGGTATTTTTCGACTAACTTTTGACTGGGGAGAAATTCGTAGGCTGTTCACAAATTTTTATAAAATGTGACAGCTTTACCACCAACCAGAGACGGGAGCTATTCGAGGGGGAGTTATTTTTCCTCGGTTAGTTAAACTACAGTTAACAGGGAGAGTTATTCGCGGATATACGGTAAGTTTATTACTAATTATTAAAATAATCGGTTAAGGTTACCAAACGACAGTCAGAGACATGGATTCGGTTAACCGCGTAGCCTGCAGTGCGCACGGTTTGGTGAGCAGGACAGACACGGTGGTCAACGAAATTTGAATTCCTACGTTTTAGCAGTCAACTTGAAAGTAAATGTGTCAAAAAACAGCCTAGTTACCATAAACACTTCACACAGATTACATGTCTATCCTGGTCAACAATACCGTAGCTAGCTGTATAAATGCAATAAATCGAAACATTCATGCATATGTAATGAAGTGACGTATCGCGCAATGCAAAATTTGATATGTAAGTAAATATGTCGTCATGCAGGACAAAAATACAATATATAGACAAAAAGTGAAAGACACACAGGAAATAACATTGCAAACAACCTACTCAGCTGAGCCAACCACCAAACATGTTTAGAAATAAATGCACCAACCAGGGTTCAAACGGGATTGACTTCTCGGGGTGGGGATTGGTTTTTGGTGTTTCGGGATCGGGATTTGGGTCACGGGATCGGGAATGACATTTTTTCGGGGTTGGGATTTTTGAAAATGATCTAATCTTGAGGGTTTTTCTACATATTTTCATAAAAAAGGTTGAAAACACACTTAGACGCCAGACAAGACGCATAAAATGCTTCACTGCTAAAATGTTCCGTACATATATTTCGGTGCATAAGTATTTTGGCAAATTTTTGGGGAAAAAGTGCGGAATAGGGATTGCGTTTTAAAATGTTTCGGGATTGGAATGGTTTTTGAGATTTCGGGATCGGGATCATGATTGGGGTTTCGGGATCGAAGCCGCCAAACCCGGAATTTTTGGGACTCCGTTTGAACCCTAGCACCAACACAAACAATCATCTAACAACAGCAACGGGTCAGCGCACTCCATTCCTCTATTCAACGACTCTTCATGCCATCCGATGGGGTGTTAAAAATACCAGACTCCTGTCCCTTAGACTTGGCGTACAGCATGAACAACATCGACGTGGGCAACAGCAGCGCCAAAGCGCCGCTCAGATAGCAAATCGTTGCGCCGCCCATCCAGAAAACTGCGAGCAGAGACAAGAAAATACACCAAAAAATCACAAACTATAAATGAGGCCTATAATTCTCAAAGTCGATAAACCCACACAAAGCCATTTTCCGGGTTTCAAAGATTTCAAAATTTGGACTTTTAGAATTGGACGCCACAAATATACACCTACCAACGGCGGCCAGTGCGGGCCCCATTGCCCTGGCGAGTGCGCCCTGCGACCTCAGCACGCCCAAGGCTGCCCCGCGGTGTGCGTCGCCGCCCGACAAGTCGGCCACCAGCGTGGTCAGACACGGCACCACCGTGCCCGACGCTGTGAGATTGGGTAGATTGAGGGGTTTTACCTGGAGAGCGCAATTGAGCATTTAGATCGAGGATAGCCTCGGAAAACATGTTAATGCTTGGAAAACAAAACTTCATTGTAATCGACAAAAAACTCCAAAATGGGGTTTCTCAACCCTTAGGTAAGCGTAGGCAACCCACAACCACCTACCGAAAGCGTACATCACTAGACCAGCATAGAACTGGCCGGTGCCGTGCGCGGTTGCGATCAGCGCGAAGCCGGGCACGCAGGCGCACATGCCGATCAGCGCGCACATGAGCTGCTTCCTGGCGCCGGCGCCCAGCCGCCGAACCAGACCGCCCTGCACCAGGATCATGACCAGACCGGCGACCACGTACAATCTGCCCTGGCGCGCGCTGGGAGGGGGAAGGGGGTACGATTGGAGGGTGAATGAGTAGATGTAATGGAAAGTGATTGGAAGGTTGCTGACCTGTCGAAATTAAAGCGTAGATGCGTCAGGAAGGTGAGAGTGAATTCTAAGCCGGAATACAGAAACAGATAAATGAAGTAAATCCGGCCGTAATTCTGCATTAGACCGAGTCCTGCAAATGGGACAATAGCCTTTTACTTCGAAATTTGTTTTATTTAACTTCAAAAATTAATAAAAACGTACTGGTAGGGTCGATGACATTGCTTAGAGGTTCATAACGGAAAAGTCGTGTCGGCAAGATGTAATCTGCCGCGTGACGCCACACGTGCTGCATGCTCGCTCGCTGCACAGAAAGCACAACGATAACGTAAATACACATGCGTGTAGATAAATATGAAACAAGTTTGATCAAGGACGTATCCAGGGGGGGTGGGGGTCTGCAGCCCCCTCCCCTTCCCGGGGTGAGACCTAAAAAGTCCCATAAAATACAACTTTTCCTATATTTTTTTTCGATGTTTCTTAAAAAATTTGCGTGCAAGCGCGCAATTTCTTCCCCATGCATTGTATTTTCAGCGGATAAGTCCCTGTAAACCAATATCCTTGGAAATGAAAACATTTTTGCGACTTTCGCTGTATATGATTGTAAATTACATACATATAAAGCGGTTTCTGGCACGGGCGCCAACGTCAATAGCGCCATGGCGTGGCGCCTTTGTATGGCGCTAGCGCCAAAACGCGTTTCCGTCCCTATGTAGGAAAAAAATTTAGGGGGGGGGGCTGAGCACCCCCCCCCCGTTCGCCGGCCCCGTAAACAAGCAGACCCCACCCCGCTCAAAAATCCTGGATACGTCCCTGAGTATGATCCCTGTCAAATTCACCCTCCGCTCCTTGGGCAGTGTCTCGGGCATCACAGTAACAATGAGTGCCAGTTCGATCAGCGTCAACACAATAGCGAACCCAGCGGGCGCCGCGAACGGCTGGCCGACCTCTTCGCGCACGCCGCCGGCCATGTAGGCGCCCATGGCAGGGCCCACCAGGAAGGCGAGCGAGAAGCACACGCCGATGAGCGCCATGGCCCTGCCGCGCCTGCCCACCGGCGTCACGTCGGCCGCCACCGCAGTGGCCACCGTCACGGACGCCTTGCACAGGCCGCCCACGCAGCGGGACAGCATGAACAGGGGGAAGCTGGTCGCGGACATGAGCCACAGCGAGTAGGATGCCAACGAGCCCAGCTGGAAAGGTGGGCGAACATGACGTCCAACATCAGAGCAGTAACAGGATCCATTACTCGCCGAGCAGGAACATAGATTGTCAAAACTTTTCCCCGTTTCGACAGACTCACAAAAAATCGAGCCACGTATGAAAAATTGGCCCCGTCCAAGTGACCGGTTGCGTATTATACGAACGAGAGTGAAAGCGCTCAAAGTGCACAAAACCACTAAAAATTGCTCCAATTTGCCCATTTTCACGTTCATAATAACTTTTTCGTCAAGGTACATGGCTGAGTGATTTCGAAATAAGTTTCGGCCGGCTGCCAACTTATCATACGGGGTATCTCGCTCACAAATACAAGCGAATTTACATAGCGAGTTCAACCAAACCACTCCACACTGGTCACTGACCACAGCTGCGGCGAGTACGCGCTTCCTCCCAAACACGTCCGACAGCGCGCCGACGACGGGCGACGATGCGAATTGCAGCGCGCTGAACATGGCGCCCAGCAGGCCCGCGTAGAACACGTTGGACAGACGGCCGCCGTGTGGCGCGCCGATCAGCGTGCTGAAGCGCGCCAACGAGTCAGACAGGCGCCAGTAAAGTGAGCCCTGCGTGTTTCACGATGTGATCTATGTTGGTACATTTACTACATAAACACGCCAAAGCAAATCACACGGATGGTAGCTATTTTTCAGAATAAGACTATCTCTTTAGACACAATTCTAAAAACGATCAGAAATTGACTTATGCATTGGCATCATCGCAACATCAAACGAAGAGCCGTGACAATATTTAGATGCACAACACAGAGCAAACGCGAGAAAAATCCCGAAAAACACACCGGCGGCGACACTTTAGCATAGTGATCGAATATAGCCGGGAACAGGGGCAGAATGGCGGTGAAAGCTAGCAGGTCGAGCACAAGCACCAAACACAACACCGACAAACTTCGGCCTTCGGGCACTGTCGTCATTTTACTGGATGGGCAGCTCTGGCTTTGGAAGCATGCATGTGTGATTTAAATAGACTGATGTCAATGTGATGGAAGTATGCCACGTTTGACGTGACTTTTGACGTCAGACAATGCTGAAACCACCTTCATTATGTATAAAGCGCCCACGTGTTTATTGCCATAATATTTACACATTTCAACACAAGCGCGCCGTTCGCACCGGGCTTCATGATAAATGCAAAACAATCACTGTAATACGAACTGTAATACGAAAAGAAATTAACATCAAATAAAAATGACCCGTCTGAATAACGTAAAGAGCGAAGAGCGAAAAACAATGTCCACGCCAACTAGGGTTCAAACAGGATAGACTTTTCGGGGATGGAGACCGGCGGAATGGGGGTTCGGGATTGGCATTTCAAATGTTCGGGATTAACGATCCTGTTTGAACCCTAAGGTCAACTAGACCGCAAACGCGCTGACCGACTGCGCCATTTTTTCTACCGATTTCAAATTTTCCATTTCATCAGCATCTGGCGTTACCAAACCGAGCATAATATTCTGCTGCCGCAGTTTCTCCGCCTCGTCTTTGATTACATTCTGCGATTGCAAAACGTCATCAAAATCAATAAAAAATCATCGTAAAATCCAGTAACTTTGCACCTTGCACCGTGGTTCACGTTGGAAGCGTGCCAACGACATTGAACACAGGCAATTTTTATTTAAAAAAGATGAAAAACCCATTGCCGTAAACGTATACAGAACAATATTATTTTTATATGTTCAGAGAAATCCCATGCGTAAATTATCATTTCCAAGCTTCAAAGTGAAACATAAATCACGTAATTTGGGAGAGAGTGTCATTTCACTCAGTGTCAAGTAGTGATGTAAAAGCGCCATGGCGCTGGCGCCAAAGAAAAGAAGCGCCATGGCGCTTTTGCAGCTATTTTACTGTGGCGCTATTGGCGCAATGCCCATGAAAAGCGCCATGGCGCTTGGCGCTATTTTTGACCAGCGACAGGAACAAAATGCCTGACGCTGGCGCTTGGCGCTAGTGGTCGGAAAAGCACCATGGCGCTTTTAGCGCTTGGCGCCGAGGTTCTGGCGTTTTCACATCATTACACTCGACTATACAAGAAATGGCTCTAACGAATTGTTCGAATTTGGCGCCATCGATCGGGTACATGGCGCGCACGATGTCGTCGTCGGTGGGCATGGCCAACTTGGCCGGGATCGACCTGCTCGCGCCCTCGTCCGCGCTGCGCATGTTGTTGTGCGTTTGTTATACCAAATTTTTGAACGAGGCGGGGCATAGGGGATTTTGGGGTTAGCATTTGGGGGGGGGGGTTCTTACCTTTTCACTTGTTAATAACTAGAAAACCGCTTGGTGAAAAATGTTGAAATTTGGATATATTGGCCCTACACACACTAGTTTTCACCGTGACACGTGTGAAAACTGAATGGCGACATTCAGCCTACTCTTATCGTATGCTGTATGTGTTTTAGTTTTCAAATTTTCAAACCTTAACTTTCATTTATTTAAATTCAAAATTAATTAAAATTAAATCATTCAACCGAATTCATTTATTTGCATTTGAAAAAATTTCAGTTTTCACACGAAGTCACGGTGAAAACTAGTGTGTGTAGGCACAATATGGTTTCCGGTCGGGGCTCTCTCAGATTTCGACGAAATTTTTCTACCACCCCCCAGACCGAGACCGGAGATAGGGGGGTCTATAAAAAGACGGTCATTTGCGTTTTTTTGGGTGTCGCCGAGAACATGCAAACTTTGAACATCAATAGCTCGGTTATTTGTGAACCGATTTTAGTCATTTCACTTTTAAAATGATCACAACTGTTTGGGGAGTTCATTTCTGAGGTCAAAATGTGTATACAAATTTGTTTATATATCCATTTGGCCGGAATGTGCCTACACACACTAGTTTTCACCGTGACTTCGTGTGAAAACTGAAATTTTTTCAAATGCAAATTAATGAACACGGTTGAATGATTTAATTTCAATTAAATTTGAATTTGAATAAATGAAAGTTAAAGTATGAAAATTTGAAAACTAGAACACATATAGCATACGTTAAGAGTAGGCTGAATGTCGCCATATCGCCATTTCAGTGAAAACTAGTGTGTGTAGGGCTATTGCGAAATGCAAAATTTACAGAACATTTCTCTTTTTAACATGCTATCTTATACTCCTGATCGAGAGAAACACCATACCGAAAGAATGAGATCGATATCTCTCTCCGATCGAAAGTTATAGCACTTCAAACTTTCGCCTCCCATCCACGTAAATAACCACATGAACGCCAATGCATTCAAACTCAAAACTCCATATCTTGACCATTTCTGGACCGATTTGTACCAATGAACACTTAAAATGATCAGAATAACCTGAAGATGCCATTTGTATGTTCAAATTGTCAATATGTTCAGCTTATCTGTATCCTAAGTTAAATTTCCCACACAAGAAAATTATGCAAACTCTTGTATTAAATTATCATTATGAATAAACATATTGACAATTTGAACATACAAATGGAATCTTCAGGTTATTCTGATCATTTTAAGTGTTCATTGGTACAAATCGGTCCAGAAATGGTCAAGATTTGGAGTTTTGAATTTGAACGCATTGACGTTCATGCGGTTATTTACGTGGATGGGAGGGGAAAGTTTGAAGTGCTAACTTTTGATCGGAGAGAGATATCGATCTCATTCTGTCGGTATGGTGTTTCTCTCGATCAGGGGTATACGATAGCATGTTCAAAAAAATTTGCACGAAATTTTGCATTTCGCAATCCGGCCAAATCGATGTATAAACAAATTTGTATACACATTTTGACCTCAGAAATGTGAAATGACTAAAATCGGTTCACAAATGACCGAGCTATTGATGTTCAAAGTTTGCATGTGGCTGTTCGTTTAGAACCCGGCGAACGGGGGGGGGGGGGTGGATCAGCCTTATCAACTTCCGCAAATCGACCTAATGTGGCTCCTGGCATCATATATGAATATTGGCGTCTTGATCAATGCATCTTGGCGCCAACACAATGAATAGCAATTGAAAAAATAGGAAAATGGTGAAAAATGTGCGCGACCAATTCTAGATGCCCTTTCCGTGCTTAACTCAATTTTCCAAATTCTGGAGTGATCGACTCTTAGAAATGGACTCTAAATTTTTAATTACGCATGCAAAGAGCATTCGGACCCATTAAAATACAGTGCGCGCAGCACCACACTAACGCACACAGCTTTAGCACAGTCGACCGCCCTGCCGAAATTCTTAGCCCAAGCGAGCATAAACGGCGGCACCGAATTAGCACCGCTAATGTGGTCGGGCAGCGGCTTGTCCTTCATCCTGTCCTTAAACAGCTGCAACTTGGTGGCCAGTTGGTCGGGCAGGTCGCGGATAACTGACAGGGTGTCCAAGATGTGCATCATGATCAACTCGGTGATGTGTCGGTGCGCGATCGCGTTCCAATGCACGCCGTCTTCCTCGCTGGAAAAGATCCGGATTAAACGGATTTATAAAAATGTGCACATTCTGAAGGGGAAAACGGGAACTGATAAATCATTGCTGGAAAAAAATCCGGCCCGGTGCAAACGCACATACATTTTTGACAAATCAGAAGTGCAAAAACTCACAAATTACAAAAGCAGTGAAAATGGCTTCTAAACATGTGTCTACCCGTTTTACAGAATTTTTGCTTTTGCCAATAAACAAGCTAGGAACCCAGTTAGGACAGGTGAAAAGTTGCTACCAACAAGGTTCACTTGACAACATCCATAACCGACCGGTGTCGCACTAGCGGTCGCATGTAATACATGAGATCGAGCACATCGATTCCGTACACCTGGGCCACACGCGCGGCAATGTAATTGGCCTCCAGCATGGTCACTCTGCGAGACGAAACACAATTATTGTCGATTCGTGGTAAATTTGCATAAACACATTTACTGAACGGAGATTTATCCTCAATTTGAAACACGAAAAATCTGAGACAAAAATTTTGCAACATAAATACTTCATTTATTTTAAATATCACCCAAGAACAGCGAAAAACGCAATCGCTCAAAATTGCTACAACCCACAAACGGACCTAAACTCGCCCAAATTGCCTAAATCGAGTTTCTCGTTGAACACGCCGGCGCGCTTGACCTTGGAGTCGAGCGGCATGGTGCACAGCCACACGATCATGGTCTCGCCAGCGCTCAACGTCTGCCGCAGCCGGCCGAACAGCGACATCAGATGCGTCTGGTAGCCGGAAAAGTTCGGCACACTTGGGTTCTTGTCGTTGTACCTGGTAGAAGTAAGTGTGTGTAGGGTTGGCCGATGTTTTTTAAAACGTTTTATTTAAAAAAACGTTGTTTTTTTAAACACGAGGTCCGAAACGTTTTTTTTTAACATCGGTCGAAATTTTTAGTACTAAGCACTAGGTATTTTGCAAAAATTTTGCGCGCAAGCGCGCAATTTCACACACAAATAGACATTGGTGGTTGTTTTCATTAGTTTGGACATTTTGGACACAAATCACCACTTATAATGCTATCCCATGGCTCCACAACCATTATATGGTCATATATAACATCAGAGTATTGTCACTTGTCTGATATACCTATATATGTTGACCCAGGAGCCTTTAAAAAAACGTTGTTTTTTAAAAAACGTTTTTAATTACAAAAAAAACGTGGTTTTTTTAAACATGGCGTTTAAAAAAACGTTTTTTTGAACCCTAAGTGTGTGGGAAAATTTTTTTCTGTAGTGCAACCGCAGGACCAATAAATGGTGTACCTATGGATGGATGCTAGTATATTTAAACCTCGTCAACTAGTGTGCGGGCTGGAAATTTCGAAGTCACAAATAGATGTGCAACGTTCATGTGAACAAAGTTCGTGTGCATAAATAAACGTTAAATGTAATTTTTTAAACCAAGACATTTAAAAATGATTTTTTCTAACCCTACCCTTGCAACCCCCCCCCCAAATAAATTTTCCGCTAAATATCCATCCCTCCAGGGTGCGATTTACTATATATTGAAGCTTTACAAAAATCCGCAATTTGGACCGGACTGGTCTGGTCTGCAAAGACAAAATTACCTCACAATCAGAACGAACCAGTAAACATCCCACAGAGCGGACGAAAAGAAAATATAATCCGGAACGTGTGGCGACTGCATCTGGCCTCTTTTCTTCGCATCACTTCTTTCCTTATCCCAATAATTGATCATCGCTTCAATGCGGTCCTGGTAGCATCTGGTAGTGAAGTAATACTCGACCCTGTATACTTTGCTCATAAATTGCCGGCCCTCCACGAATGAGATGTTGTTTCCAGCGTCCAGATAGGCCGTACGGGTGTCGCGCAGGAAACTGTCCTCTGCCTGTGGTATTTGGAAAGGCACTGTGGTATTGTGAACGGCGCAGGACCGGTGCACAAGTAAACCCGGTGCACAAGTGACAATGTCCGGTACCAATGTAGACCCGGTGCTTAGGTACGGCCCCCACACTTGAGCACTGGGTCTTCATGGGCATTGCAGGTGTTCAGTATGGGGAGTTGGAGGGGGTTGGGTTACCCCCCAAAACGCTCCAGCTATCTACATATGTATCTATCGATTTTTCTCACTTTTTTCCTTCTAAAGCTTGAAAAACCCCATAATTTTGAACCCCTTCGACCCCCACCTCCAAAAACAACAACTATACACATGATTGGTGATGGAATGGCGCCATTTGAAGGCGCCAAAGTTCGCCACACCATGGCGCCCTTATACTTCTTTTGCTACTTGTGCACCGGGTTTACTTGTGCACCGACCCACGCCCTTGTGAACACTTAGAAAACAATTATTGTGGCAGTAATTGAAGAGTCTCATTCAAAATATAAATCATTAAAAATCTAATTAAGCGTGGACTTGACGGTTAACATCCATAACATTAATAGTTTTGAATTTGGGAATCCATCACATTCCAAAGATATGATAGTGGGTATGAAAAATCTCGTTTTATTAGCGACCATTTTTTTTTAACAAGCAGCAACCGATGGGAAGATGCGGTGTTTTCAAAAGATTACATTCGGACTTTCACAGTACACCCTTGACAGTTAAATCAAACTTCACAAACAGACCTTTGCGCGTAACGCCTCTTTATTAAGCAAGTCGTCACCATGCAGGAACTGCAGAAAGTCTTTGTACATTCCGCGCGTAACTGCAGAAAAAAAACACGAAAATGTTGGCAGTGGTTTCAATGGTAATGTAAAACGCACTGGAATCGCCGAAAAACACGACGTATTTATTTCTGAACAGCATGCGCATATCTCCCGAATTGAATATGTGTCCCCTGGTTGCCAAGCCCGCGGCCATCATTTGTTCAGCCAGCGCTGTGCCAGTCAACTCTTGGGTCCCCGTGGGAACCGACATCGTCAGTGGATGAAAACTTGCAAGTTCTCTTTGAAAGAGTTCAAGGACGAAATAATTTCCCTTTTTTGATAAGGTCATATATGGCAAGTTGGCTCACGTCCAAGTCACCGGTATCGTATTGTACGACAAAAAGTGAAAGGTTTTCTAGCAGCAGAATTGGCGTATTTTGCCAATTTTCACCATCATAATCGCTATTTTCAACTATTTGCCGGTTATATGCCTATTTTTAGCCATGTTTGACTTATTTCATTTATATTTATAACGATTTCGAAATTATTGGCCGGCTACCAACTTACCATAAAAAGTATCTATTTTTTCATAAGTTTTTGGTCATTGAGAACATAAGAGTTTGGTAAGAAAATTTCGCTTCTGTAAGCCGAAAAGACTGACACTTTAATACCAAATTGCCATCTAATCAGATTTTTTTCTGTTGACCCATGGCATGTCGGTGATCTAGCGCCAGTACATTCTTTTCAGCGATTTAGTGCTCAGTTCTCAAATGACGTCATTTTTGCATTTGGCGAATAGTGAGATTCGAGGATTGTTCGTCTGATATAGGTTTACTTTCTGTGAGTATCTCTTTCGAATGTGCTTGTTTACATGTTGAGTTACACTGACAGCGGATCAAGCAATATTCTGTTCATAGGCAAGCTGGCAGCTGTGCGCACAAAACCACACGATACGCGACAGTCATCCGACATCCACCCGCTTTTGCCTAGAAATCGTCTGTCTGGCGACACGATTGACAGTGCGTTTTCATTGATGTCTGTTCGAAATAAGAAATATTAGGATATGTGATAAAAAAGCATGTCGTCGGCTCGACGCGCCACACTCGATCATTTGGCACAGCGCCAATTTGTCCATTTCCTTTCCAGAAGCGGGCTCGCCTCCCCATCGCGCCAAGCGAGCGCGGCGGTGCTCGGCGGCCGGTAGCGACATGGACGATGCCGCGACGCTTCCCGACCGACGGCAGACGCGCTACGACCGCCAGCTGCGTCTGTGGGGCGACCACGGGCAGTTGGCACTGGAGCGTTCACATGTGGCGCTGGTGCACGCCACGCCCACAGGTTGGGCTCTTGGATTGCAATTTAGAGCCTGAAATTGTCTTCATTCAAAGTAGTATAAAGACTGGACGGGCATAACGCTATACAATGAATGATAACCATATTTTGTGCACCAGATTAACCAAAAGTGGGAGCAATGTGATGTGATGATAAAAATTTATGTGTTATTTTATTCTGATGGAATATGGTAAGGTAAGAATTCATAGTAAGGTGCGCCGTCAGTAGACTTTAGATTCAAACTAGTCGTCAATGTGGGACATTATCCAATTAATTATCTGTCAGCATTTAAAAGAAGATTAGGATTCACTGCGATATTATGGACCAAATTTTGGATGCCCCATGCCCGTTATACTTTCTCTGCAGGAACTGAACTGCTAAAAAATATCGTCTTGCCCGGCATTGGCTCGTTCACTATATTCGATGATAATTTGATTACCCCGTGTTCTATCGGCTCAAATTTCTTTTGCGAACCAGGCACAGAGGGGAGTAATAGAGCCGAGGTGGCTTGCAAATTGCTTCAGGCTAGTGTTCGATTTTTCTCCGTTTGCTGGGAGTTCACGTCGCGATGCCATGAAAAAGTGACAATTTGTCGGTTCACTGTAACTTTTTTTCCGATCGACATGGGATTCACAGTGTTATGTGACTGAGACATTTTAGTTCAGTATTTACTGGTTTTTGATCCACCGGTGTCAAAAAACTCTTGATCATATCGTGATCTGTTGATGATAAAAATGCGATTTTACCCTCTGATTTGAAAATGCCACCCCAATTTCAGATACTGAAAAATAACTGACAAAATTATTACAGGAGTTGAATCCAGACGTCCGTGGCAACTGGGTAAACCTGGGATTATCATCTCTTTTATCGGACCCCTCAGTTTTGCTGAAATTCACGTGTGTCATTACGGCGGGTGTCGCTGTGGAAGATGCTGCCATTTTAGAACGGGTCCTCTGGGAGCACAGAATCCCACTGGTTGTGTGCGGGTTAGATTCACACTTTTATTTTTGTAATCATCCGCGCTGATATTAGTTATTCCGAGTGGAGCACATACTTTGTGCAGAATCCTACCATGATTTGATGAATAGAATCTTGTGATCCATAGTAAGAACGAAATATTATGATAAAAAACTGTATAATTTTTGGTTCATTATTCGTATGGGTTATGGTAGTTTTCCATGCAAAGTGTGATGGCTGCAGGTGCACGGGTTTGGTTGGTTGGGGCCGCATCAGCGTCAAAGAACACTGCGTCGTTGAGTCGCGGCCTGACAACTCTTTCGATGATCTTCGCGTGGATGCACCTTTTCCAGGTTTGTTGATACATATTTATAGTGACGCTAATGTTTGTTGATAACGTGAACAATTTACAAAACACCTAGTTGATTGCTACCAAAGTTTTTGTCATTTGATTTTACAAAAATCTGACTGAATTGAAAAACTGCTAAAAATGACATCCCATCAGGGCCGTATCCAGGGGGGGGGGCGGGGGGGGCTGCAGCCCCCCCCCCCCTCCCGGGGCGAGACCAGAAAGTGACCGGAAAATGCGACTTTTTCAACGTCAGCGTAAAAAATTTTGCGCGCAAGCGCGCATTCTTCACCAGGCATAAGGTATTATCATCATATTTTCTCCATGTGGCCGCAAATCGTTATAAATACACTCAGTGTTCTGCTTTTTGCTGTTTTGTATGTATATTTACATACATATACAGCGTTCCATGGCGCTGACGCCAACGCCAATGGCGCCATGGCGTAGCGCCTACTAATGGCGCCAGTGCCATGGCGCCATTCCGCCACTTTGTAAATAAAATTTTAGGGGGGGGGGGCTGAGCCCCCCCCTCCTCGCCGGCCTCCGTAAACAAGGAGCCCCCCCGCTCAAAAATCCTGGATACGTCCCTGCATCCCATGACAAGTGAATCGATCCCATTTTCCCTATCCAACGGACACTGCAAACAAAAATCGAATATCAACGTCGAAAAGTCAGGTGGTTCTAATCTGAATGTCCGAAAGTCACTGCCGAAAATCCCGCACGCAGGTCTGCAGCAACTAGTCAGCACACTAGACCTGGATTCCATATCCCGCGAGCGACACAGTCACATACCCTACGTTCTGCTCATATTGAAAGCGTTGGACGAATGGCGTTCCCTGAACAGCGACCGGTCGTTTCCCGCCAGTTACGATGAAAAGCGTGCGGTCAGGTCGATTCTGCAGCGGATGCGCAGGCCCGATGAACACGGCTCCGTGGACCAGGAGAACTTCGCTGAGGCTGTCAACAACTTGAATAGAGTGCTGCGACCCTCTTCGGTGTGAACTTTTGAAACTGGCATCAAAATTAATATATTTTGTTGTGTCAAGTGTATATGAAATTGCGCGCTTACGCGCAAAATAAGTTGCAAAATACTACTAAATTTTTTGGCTGAGGTTTGTAAAAAAGGTCGGGTTAAAAAATTATTTTAAACCTTTGAAAAAAACCCGACCATCCCTATGCTTGAGGTTGTGACCATTCACAACCTGGGTTTTTTCCAGATACCCAGCAATGTGAACGCTGTCTTCAATGATCCAGAGTGCGAAAACGTGTCTGCAGATAGCAGTGACTTCTGGTTGATGGCACGAGCTCTGCGCGATTTTGTCAACGGTGATGGTGCGTTTCTGATTTGTAAAACTCCTTCCTTCAATACGTTGTAGCGCGCCTTACGCCTATGTTGCCAACCCTACTCAGGCGAGGGTCGGTTGCCCGTCAATGGCGCCCTGCCCGACATGACTGCCGACACCGAGAGTTATGTCGCGCTGCAGGAGACTTATAGGAGCCAGGCTGCACTGGATATGCACGCTGTCAACCAGCATCTCAGCCAGGTTTGTGCGCTTTTGACAATTTTTGCGCTAAAGCGCGCGTTTTCACACACAATTTTTTTTGGTTTTCGATTTATGTCAGCAGAAGACGCAACAATATATTTATGTGCCACTTTATATGTAGTTACGTTTTTTTCTCTATTTTTGGCCATTTTAAAAATCAAATAACAAAATTTAATCGGAAAAATCAAACGCCTTAAAAGTTTGATTTTTCCAAACTTAGCGACCCCCACTTTCCGACCCCCACACTTATTCACCTCTGGCATATGCTGCATTACACGCTGTTTTTGTAACACTCAGTTATTACGGCAAGTCGGCTGGCCAGCGGACAGAATCAGCTTAGATCGACTGGCGTTCTTCTGCAAGCATGCTAACACGCTCAAAGTTCTGCGGTCGTCGCGACTTTGTGATCCACCCGATGCGGCCGACATGGCGAATAGATTAAATTCTGGCGATGCAGCTGCACAGTGGTTGTGTGCAATTAGGACTGTCCAGCAGTTTGTGGCCAATGCTGGGAGGTTTCCATCGGTTGAAGTCGATTTGGAAGCGTTGACAAAAGGGTTGGCTCACAGTTGTTCCCGTGGCCGCACTCGCACATTCTTTCATCACATTACTAGCGCAGGCTGTGCACGCTATTATTCACGCGTTGGCAGCTGCCGCCCGACACGTCCACCAGCGGCATATCCGCCCACCTGTCGGAGCTGTGTCGCTACGGCGAGGCTGAATTACACGCGACCGCTGCACTTGTTGGCGCGGTCATGGGGCACGAGGTTGTGAAGCTATGCACGAGCCAGTTTATACCCGTTGAGGGAACCTTGCTGATTGATGCAAATGAAATGAGAGTGCAGAGTGTCAAGTTGTGAGTAACTGTGGCTGCTCTTTTATGTTCTCATCTTTATATTGAATGCTTTTCTGCATTATGAAGCTAGCTAGCATTCGGTAATGCTAAATATGATGTCAGGACTAGTAGGAATGCTTTTTTCACTTTCTGTGTCAGTACTTTGGCGGAACTGAGGTAGTAAAAAGTAATCGATGAGGTGTAAAAAATAAATGGTAAAAATACTGAACGTTTATAGATTTAAACTTACTTGAATATTTACAAATCTAAAGTCTCAACTTAGGTAAACAAATTGACATAAAATATTAGGGCTCACAAAACAGCGAGCCCATGGTTTTCTCGGGTTGGGGGCAGCGGGGGTCTTCAGGATTGGGCCCTCGCGGGCTTTCGATACAATGTATGTCATAATAAATCACTCCTGAGGGATAGGTAGTTGAAAATTTTACATTTCATTTCAACGTTTTCGATGCTTGCGTGTTGAAAAACAACACTTTTTAATGGTTAAAAACCTACGGCCATCCTATTACAGACAATTATTGAACCCCTGTGAACCAAAAAAATATTTCAGCTGTCTACCCCTGCGAAGAAGCTTATTTCATAGGTACATATGTAACTGCACCCAAATGTGCAGGAACAGTGAGTGAGCCATTGCAATTTCCAAGCTGCGAAATGACAACATAAAAAAATCCCACACAGAAACTTCTATCCACGTGTTATCATTATCTACTTATATTGGCAAGCAGTGCGCGGCAAAATGGAAAAAAAGATATTATACTCCAGCCACATTTCACCTTGCAATGAAATCTACCACATCCCATCTGAATAAAAGAACAAACATTAAATTTTTTCTTATCATATTCATTGCATTGTTTCTACTTTGGATGAATTGGGTGATGAAACATGGAAGCAACTTGATAAATGTGATGAAATTTTTTTATGTTTGTTCTTTTATTCAGATGGGATATGGTAGATTTCATTGTAAGGTGTAATGTCGCTGGAGTATAACTGGCGAAATATGCGTTATCGCGTAGAACTGGATCCTTCCCTATGATTATATAGCTGAGAATATCAGATAATTCCGGCCCATGCACAAATAAACACGTCTATCACTCGGACACCGGCCACTGCGTCTCATGCCTGAGCAGAGTGCGGCACGAGTCTATGACCTGTCTCAGCTCCGTGATTTTGTTCTTGCACTCGTCCACGCTGGACGACCGCCGCCCATTGGCGCCGTTCTGGCGCCGGGGGCGGAGTTGCACTTCCCGCTGCGGGGGCTGCCTGTCTGGTGCCAGCAGCCAGTAGTTGTGCACGCCCTGGGAGCGGGATTTAGGCTAGCTGGGGTTAATTTGGGGAAGGAGAAGTGAATTGAAAAGCTAAGTAAAAAGTGTAGGGAGGGGGGAGTAGGGAAGTGATGTGAAAAGCGAAGTGAAATGAAAAGTGATAAATAAATAAAAATAAGTAAAGGATGAATTCTGATCTGACTTAGAAAGCATTGTTTCCGATGACGGTCGTGATGATTTTTCATTTGCGTCAAAACTTTGGAATTGAAAATGTTACGCTATTCAAAAAACATACCGTATTTCCTCGAAATACGTCCCCCATCGAAATACCCCCCCCCTCGTTTGACCCCCCCCCCCTCTCGAGACCACTATGAAACAATCACCCCCCCCCTCGAAATACTCCCCCAGATTGAGTGTAAAGAGAACGTACATGACAAATACTGCAGTTTGTGTTCTGCGTAGTGCAGAACACACGTTAAAACAATGTCGTAATCACGTTAGAACAGTGTTTATACCGTCTACATACTAATATTAGTCTATATAACCTTATAAATGGCGGTTTTTGCTGTATTTTTTGACGTCTGCGTACGTTTCAGACGACAATTTCGTACTGGGATTTGAAAATTTTTCTTGTGAAATAATACCCCCCCCTCGAAATACCCCCCCCCCTCGTTTAACCCCCCCCTCTCGGGACCACTATGAAACAATCACCCCCCGGGGGGTATTTCGAGGAAATACGGTAAATTCACTTCTCCTTTTGCACAATTGGCCCCTGGTGAGCACGGATGTAAGAATCCGTTGACGACACTGTTTTTCTAATGGGCTGTCTATGCAGGTGCAACCAACCTGTAGGTTTGTTTGAGCACCGGCGTTCATGAATGTGGCTTTGGCGCAAAGGCATTTCATTGGCGCCGTCTGCGATTCGCTAGTGCCGGTCTCGTTGATCGTTTGGACGGCGCGTACCCGCATCCGCGCCTGTCGCCGTTTTTGGTTATTGTACAGCTATTTGGCGCTGCGTACACTAGTACACCACCGAAATTTGGGAAACTCATAAATTTGTTTTGCACACATTTGAGTTTACGACAATGAGGAATCTGTAAACTACTGTGGATGGTCATCAAAATAATATTCAGGTAAACTCAAATACGTTCAAACAGATTGGTGTGTTTCCGCATTTCCGATGGTGTACTAGTGTGCGTGACTGCAATAAGTCTTTGCTATTCTATTTTTCTGCACTCGCCTGTTTCTGCCATTGTTCGGCGAGTGTCCGCTTGCGCGACTTGCTCATGAAGGCGCCCGCCAGCCCCGCCTCCTGCGTGAGATTGTCCACCTCCCGCAGCGCCACTGAGCGCTCCTCACCCATGTTCGGCGGCGCGCCGCCCGCCTGCGTGCAACGGGATAGTACCTAGTGCAAGTCTACCAGAAATTTCGCCTTTTGATTTTTTAAAATTATAATCAGTTTCCACCCTTTGATTTTAAAAAATCAAGTGCCAACTAGGGTTCAAACGGGACCGCGGTCCCGGTACATGGTTCGGCAAAAAGTCGGGACTGGGGCGGTCCCGGTCCCGACACCCCAGTCCCGGTCCCGGTCCCGACAATTACAAAAGCCAGTCCCGGTCCCGACCACCCAGTCCCGGTCCCGGTCCCGGAATTTTATAGCGGTCCCGACACGGGATGAAAAAACGTCTTTTTCAAAAAATTTGGCACTTTTTCAAAAAATTTGGAAATCAAGAAATGGCACTTTTCTAGAGCGATTTTGTAGGAACATCTGAAAATTTTTTGCGCGCAAGCGCGCAAATACCCAGCCAATGATTACTATGTATTTTTCCATAATGTGACAGCGTTAGAAAGGTCCCCAACATGATTCTAGTACGAAATATAGGTATATAAAGAAACCTATATTGTAGACGTTGGCGCCAACGCCAGCGCCAATACTGCAATGGCGTTGGCACCTACAGCTGGCGCCGCCCCCCCTCCCAAAAAAATCCTGCCTACATTGCGTTTCATCATATATTCACAACTTCAAGTGAAGATGGCAATGGAATACTGCTTGAATAATGTTATAAGAGAAGGCTAATACATTGAGAGTGGTCCTTCACACAGTGGAGGTGTGTGGAACAACATTGGCTGGATATTACATACCAATAAGGTTCAAACAGTACCGCGGTGCCGGTACCTGGTTCGGCAAATCCCAGTCCCGGTCCCGACCCCCCAGTCCCGGTCCCGGTCCCGGTCCCGACAATTGCAAAAAGCCAGTCCCGGTCCCGACCCCCCAGTCCCGGTCCCGGTCCCGACATTAGAAAATTTCTGGTCCCGGTCCCGGTCCCGGTCCGAAAAACTGGTCCCGTTTGAACCCTAGTGCCAACCCTAGTATTTACCATCTTTTTGGGAACCAAGTGCGAAATTAAACTCTCGAAAAATATTTGAATTGGGTTCATCTGAATCATTCAACTACCGTAAATGCTCATAACCCCCCCCCCCCCTCGAGTAACTCCTCCCTCTGACCGATGCCGCAAATGCATCGTGTCGTGTCACATAAAAAAACGATTCGATGAAGCCAGACAGACCAAAAAGGCAATGGTCTGATTCATCGGGTGCAAGCAGTGCAGCGTGCAACTAAAAACTCATAAGAATGTTTTACCTACGGCGGCGACGTATTATGTATGAAGTTTTATGCTTATCTTCTGCTTTTTTCTGCTTAGTTTTATGCTTATTTTCCGGAAAATTTGACGAAAAACTAACTCCCCCTCGAATATCTCCCACCCTCGATTAGCTAAGTCCCCTTCAAAAAAATTCTGACAAAAAACCCTCAAATAAGCCCCCCCCCACAAACAAATTCTGACAAAAACTCCCCGGGGACTTATACCATTGTCTATGCAATGTGGTTCTGTTTGGCAGCTCATGTCTTTTCTTGAAGTCTAATTCATTGTAAATAAATAAATATTCTGCAATTTATTATATTTAAAAACATGGCGTACCACGGCTACTGCGCCATCGACCGCGCCAAGCAAGCCGCCCGTCATGTTATTTTCCATATGCTCCACAGTTTCATCATATTCCTCTTGAAAACTCAGCGTGTCGTGAATTCTCTCCGACATTTCCCTGGCCATTTTCTCCAATTTCAGCTGGACAAAGTTCCAGCACATGCTCACCAAGGCCATGCCCACTAGCACGAACACGTAACTGGCTACCATAACCATTCGATTACTGGGAGTTATGTCTCCGAAACCTATGGTAGTCAGGCTTTGGAAGACGAAATAATTTGCTTCAAAGTAGGTCCAGTGTTCCCATGGCAGAAGTAAAAGGGCACTTAAAAGTGCCCAAGCAATTGTCACCCCGAGTGCTACGGGAAATGGGAAATCTTCTATGTCTGTGATGTCGCTCATGCTGTCGCGGTCGAGAAGCCTGCGTACCGTATAATTTTGCCTCATTGTGGACGTTTCTCCGCAAAATCAAGTTAGATTTAAATGGATGGAAACCCCAGAGCGAAAATCCATAAAAATATGAAGGTAGGTATTCACCTAAAATTGACAAAAATGCTGCAGCGCGTCCACACGATCCACAACAGGTTGCACAGGGCGTCGCCGTACTGCGTGACCACGAAGGTGGTCAGCGGAATGCCGAGCACCGCGTACAGCATGGTGAGCGAGCGGCCGGCCGTCGTCACGGGGCACATGCTGCCGTAGCCGATGGTCGTGATCGCCGTGCCCGAGAAGAACAACGCGCCCCAAAAGTCCCATTTGGTGGTGTTCGGCGGCACGTGACCCAGGCGGATGGCGAATATTTGAAGTTCGCGACCTGTGTATGGTGAAAGATATTGTAAAATGTCATGTCATGTAGTGTAGTTTTATAAAAGCGCCAGAGCTAAAGTGCCATGGTGCTTTTGGCGCTTGGCGCCATGCTCAAGAAAAGCGCCATGGCGCTTGGCACTATTTTTTGGTGGCGGAAGGAACAAGTGTTTGCGCTTTTTGCAGTTATCTAAATCAAACGAAGTGTCAATCAATATAAAAAAACTCATAAATAGAAAAAATTTCTATTTTGCATGACGTTTGTCACTTGGCTTTACACTTTACAGTGTGAGCCCTGCTAAAATTGTTGGTGTTGGGGTGGTGCCATTTGCGATACCTATCATGGAAATTGTCTGTTTTCCCTTCACGGTCCCCATCACTACTGTATGGGCATAATGTGCAAGAAACATTTCAAGAATGAGCAACCTATGGCGGCATCCAGGGTGTCTGTGTCATTGATGATGAGCTCGTCGAACGTGATTTTGTCTCTCAATATGCCCGCAGTTCGCTGGATATTACTATCGTATCTGTAACATTGGCACCCGTGCAAATACGTATGTTAAGACTTCTAGTTGGGCGTTCACTTACCGTTTATCCTCGAATAATTCCCCAGGGGAGTAATTTTTCCTCAGAGTTTTTCAGGGGGAGTTATTCTAGAGGGAGTATTCAAGTAGTTATTCAAAGAAGGGAGTTGTTATTTCCTCAGAATTATGTACAATATGTATCTGCTGTTGCTGCCATAAGCTAACATTTTTTTGCATTTTCTGTTTCAGAAAACTTCAGATTGCATTGAATGAATCAGCCCAGGCTCTATTTCGTTTCTCTTCTCACTTCATCGATATGTTTTAAGATTTTGCAACACATTTTCTACCCATCACAGAGAAGGGGAGTTTCTCAAGCGGGGGAGTTATTCAAGGGATAAGTTTTTTTCCTACCCAGCCAACAGGGGGTGGGGTCGTGGGGTTAGTAAAGGTGGTGGTTTTATTTGAGGACACACGGTAAATATAGAATGCCATTAAACGACGGCGCTTACTTCTCCTGCATCTCCTGCACGATCTCCCTCTGATTGCCTCCTTCAATCCAGGCGAACAGCGCCGCGCCCAGCACCAAGTACAGCAGGAGGCTGAGCGTGGGCGCGAGCGCGTGCGCCACTTTGTTGGTGCTGCTCGAGTCGTCCTCGTCCGACCCCACCGTGGGCAGGCGCAGCGACAGCGTGGGCGACGTGGCGCTGATTTTGGCACTCATTGTGGCACGCTTAAGTTCGGCCGCGCGCGTGATACTTGTGAGCTCTTTGCACCAGAGTTGTTAAAAGTACTGAATTTTTTTCAAAGGAAATGTAAACGTAAAGTATTTGGGTTTTACTTACCCCTGTAAAAAGAAAACGCCAAGTAAATTTGTTTTACACTGCGTAAAAGGTGAGTAAACGTAAATACCAGTATTTTTACTCAGGGAAGAGTAAAAGCAGAGATTTTTACCGATTTGGTACCTAGGAAGATGTAAAAGTTAGTAAATGTGAAAGCGAGAGTCGTCGCTTTCCCTACCCATCGCAACTTCTATCATTTCTGCTGCCATTGTTGCAGCCGTTTCAATTCGTTTGAGTGGTTTTTGCTTTTTATGCAACCAGAAAAGTTTCACAATTACGTTTTCTGTACTCGCGTACTTTCAAAATGTACGCGAGTGTGTACTGGTATTTTTTGGGACGCAACGTAAACGTATTTAGTACTCGAGTATACGTATTTATCGAGTAAACGTAAATAGGTACGTTTTAACAACTATGCTTGGCACTAGTAATTTTGCGCGCTATTTAAATATATACATAGTAGCTTCCTTCGTGCAACTTGTCAGATAGAGTGACAAATGCACATGCACTGTCTTATCGGCGCACGCAATGAGTTGTAGAATGCTACCGTAAAGGCCGCTACCGGATTCATGCATCAACTGTTCACGGTGTTGAGCTTGATCCCATCTGACAGGGCATTTCAGGGAGCTGCGATTTCTCAGTTTTCCACACTTTAAGAATATGAAAATATTTAAGTTGTGGTAATAGATGAAATGGTTGAGTCTCGGGCCGGAAATATCTTTACGTTTTAATTGACGGCGACGTACGTCGCCGCAAACCTACGCAATAAATGTTCAATATGTGAAATGGATAATGCTTGTAAAACTTGCATGCGGGCTACACAATTCCCCTGAGATATAATATTTTACTACATGAGTGAGAGCAAAGCACATAAAATGGCACTGACCTAAATAGTAGTAACCCGTTAACGAATTACCACCACTCATGGTGACAAAGCGTGCCATGAAAAAACACATTTGAATTTATTGATATTGCAGCTATTTTGTCTAGAACATTAGACCAATAAATAAACTATAATCAAAATATCTAAAATGTAATGTTTATGCGATTGCTGAGGATTATGTGACATGACACCAAATTTCCGGCCTAATTTTTCTCACTTTAGATACCACGACAATTTTCGCCTTGGTATTTTTGCCTTGTTTGAAAAAGTTACCATCAGTAAAAGCATTCTGTTTCTTAGCAAACTTTTTATTAAAGTATTTTAAGTTAACTTTAATTCTTTTAAAAGCAGTTAACTTTTAAAACCGTATTCAAAATTTTCATCACATTCAGTTGTAAAAACAATTTCAACTCGAATGAAGCGAGGTTGCAAGAGGAAAATAGGTAACTCACACTTTGACGTAGGTGTCGAAGCGCAGCTGGGCCGGCTGCCGCAGTGGCGGAGAGGAGATACTTCCGCCATTTTGCACGTTCACCTGGGGGCAGTCGCAGACCCTGTAAAATGCCCTGTCAAATGTCAAATGTCATGCAAAGTGTCAAAAGTCACGTAAAATGCCCTGCAAAATGACAACCGAGTTGCCATTTTGCAGGGCATTTTACATGACTTTTTACACTTTGCATGACATTTGACATTTTACAGGGCATTATACAGGGTCTGGGACTGGCATTAAACGATTCCTCTCATCTGACATCTTGTCGGCTCACGCAGTGAAGTTTAAAAAAATTTGTTTTTACAATTCGAAGTGTATTGTACCTCACTTATTGATGTACTTTGGGGTAGGTATTTATAATTGGACAGCGAATACTTGAGGACGATAGGAAGCCGTGGAATCGAATGATAGTGTAGCTTTGCGCAACTGGGCGAAATAAAATTACATGCGGTCAATTGAAAAAAGGGAAATGAAAAACTGGCGGCGAAATAAATGCATTGCGCTGCAAATCTAAATACAAATGCGCCGCGCTTTTGATGACATGAAGCTATAAAGTAGTATTTAGGTTGCTCGTGCTTGAAAAGCTGATAAAACTGTTCAACGGGGATCGCTTTTCCGGTAGATGTGGACTTTGGTACGGTCCAGAGTTGCGAAAGCATATTTACGCTTACCTAAAATACCCAGGTTGTTTGGGTATTCATATTTACAGTTGCGCTTATGCTTACATAAAATACCCTTATGCTTTGCTACGCTTTCCTGGCCAAAATACCTGGCTACTGGGAAAGTAAAAATTTTGTTACCATTACCGTGTCATCTAAAAGTGAAAACATTGATGTTTTCCGATGCTCATGATGACAGCGATGGCACTGTCTAAAAGATTTCTATGCTTACTCTTTTTTACGTATTTCTTGGAATTTTAAAAATAACTTACACGTACACCTCAGTATAAATACTCAAAACTTCGAAAAGTGTATTTACACTCAGGTACTCTCACGCTTTCCAAAAATACTAGTACTTATTATAACAACTCTAGATGGTCTTCTGAATAACACTTATTGGTAAAATATGTATGGATTACTGCCCCTTCAGCTCAACTTCGCGCTCTCCACCAACGTTATTCTAGATATACCGTATTTCCTCGAAATACCCCCCTCAAAATGGGCACTATGTAAATATTTGTGGTCCTGGAAATGCATAACAGACGTTCAAAACACTTACTGTGTTACGTTTGAACATCGTTTATACCATCTACATCATTATAAAAGGCTGTAAAAACTTATAAATGGTGGTTATTGTTGCATTTTTCACGTTTTTCTCTCAAAATTGTCACTCTGAAAAAATAAACCCCCGGGGGGTAATTCGAGGAAATTCGGTATGTAAAAAAATAACTAGCGATTTCTGTATCATTATCCGCAACTTTTCGCTTGGGATTGGAAGGGCTTTCAAATCCGGGCGCAATTGGCGCAGTGAAATGAGCTGAGTTTTTCACTTTACATGGGCTGTTCGAAAACTAGTGGAACTCGCAGCAAAACTCCCGATTTCAGGCTCTAATCTTGAGATGCCAGGTGCGAGTGTGATAAGTCTGAGCTTGAAACATCACAATTTTGAAGATTGGTGCATATAGTAATATTATATATTTTCGAAAAAGGCGCAGTGGTTTTACCATCTCGACCAGGGTTAGCAAAATCTCAGAATAAAAAATAAAAATAAAATAAAAATAAAATAGAAAATTGGAGAATAAAATAAGATAAAATAAAATGGAAAATTAATAAAATAAAAATACAATTTTACTAAAATTCGAATTTTTGTAAAATTTTAGTAAAATTGTACAAAAATTCGAATTTTTGTAAAATTTTAGTAAAATTTTACAAAAACTCGAGTGTCTGTAAAATTCTATAAAAAGTTTTCTATCCTCTTGTTTAAGATTCTAGCTGCCAATTTGCAGAACTGATGCTATGTTGTTGCTTTCATTGTTGTGATTTTTGCTCAAAATCGCAAATTTTCACATTTTTTTATATATTGTTACCTTGAAAATAACTAATCTATGTGATTTTTTCCCATTCCCAAATATACCTATATATTAACCCCGCAAGCCCCCCCCCCCCAAATAACAAATTATTAGCTATCTTCCCTCGGGAGGAGCAAATTAGTTGCAGATCTATCCGGCCCTTGTCAGGGTCAAAATTCAAGATACCTACATAGCAACCAATGTCACAAGTCTACATAAAAATTTTTTTGTATTCATCTGTACGCTTTTAGCATGCACATTGTTTTATGGCCGTGCATCCAAAGTTTTAGATTTTTTGTAAAATTTTTGTATTTAAAATGGTTTCATTTTATTTTATTTATGACATTTCAGAATAAAATAAAATAAAATAAACTGAAACATGAAAAAAATTAAAATAAAATACAATTTTAATAAAAATAAAATACAATTTTAATAAAAATAAAATACAATTTTAGTAAAAATAATTTTACTAAAACCAACCATGATCTCGACAGTAAAATTCCAGAGGGATATTCAAGTGGGACTGTGATTTCGCGAGAATTTTCATAATGTTCATAATAGTACAAAAATTAACATAGTAAACAATATGCTTAAACACAATAAAAGTTTTGAATATTTTTCAGGATTTTACAAAAATATTTTATTATATTTTCCACCTAGATAGATTTTCTGAGATTTAAAACAAATAACCTCTCAAACAAAACTATTTGTAGTTAGGTATTTATATGTTTAAAAGATTTTGAAGAGATATTAATTGATATTGATTTTTGCGCGACTTTCTAAGATTATATTCAATTACATTTTCTCAAAATCACCCTTTCTTAATGCCAATCGCGAGTTACGCAATGATTACCACTGCTTCACGAACCGACAAAGTTCACTCAAATAGGCGTTCTGCGCAGTGCACTGCAAGCACAATAAATGGACCGATTTGGTCAGATATAGTCGCGATGCAACGACGACTCCTAAGCCATCATGCCATACCATGGTGGAGGCATTTGGTTCCAAAACGAACGTAGTTCGTGTGCATTCTGGCGCGTCGAATTGCATCAGACGATCCACCAAATTCAGAATCTGAGCAAAAAACTAATGCGCACGCGATGCGGAAGCGAAGGGACAATTTTGACCGCGCGGCATGATTTGCATGCAATTTTCGCAGTTGGCAGAGAAGCATGGAAAGCTTGAGATGGGATGTCCTTGCATTTAAGCGTGTACTCGTCTGCACCCTTGTCGACTGACTGGTGATAGATAAATAGTTTGCATGATTGCGCGTCACGAGAGACAAGATGTTGCAAATGTCTAAGTTCACGAATGGTACAGCGGTAGAAAAATGGATTGAATTTTGAGCTTAAACTTCTTGGTGCCAGTTTCTCAGGCTATTGAGTTCTCGACCTGACCATAAATATAATAAATACCTCGTAAAAAATTCTGGAAGTGCTGTCCTCGAGCTTATTCTGATCGGCCTGCAGGTTAACTAAAATAAGAATGTTATCATATTTTTTAAAGAACAAAATTCACGTGATAAGTTATGCACTCATGCTAGTTGACATCACAAATTCGTGACAACTAAATGTCAACTAAAACACAATGTTTTGAAAGCATCACACTCAACATTAAAAATGACGTTCAAGCATCACTATATTATACTCCAGCGACATTACACCTTACAACGTAATTTACCATATCCCATCTGAATAAAAGAATAAGCAAAAAATTTGTTTCATCATATTTATCAAATTGCTTGGATAAATATAATGAAAATATATTTATGTTTGTTCTTTTATTCAGATTGGATATGGTAGATTTCATTGTAATGTGTAATGTAGCTGGAGTATAACTTACCTAACTAGGTACGCTCTATCACATGAGGAAAGTTGGAATTTTATAATTCACCAAATTACAGATGAATGTAGTTGACATGAGTTTTGATGTCAACTAGTGTTTGGCCCAAAATTACCCCTGTAGGTAATGTTGTGTTGTGAGAAAAAATATATAAATACGTTTTTTTATTCAGATGCGATACAGTATAGATTTCAAGTGTGCGGTCAGTCGACTATTTTACCACTAAAAACACAAAATTCCCAAGAAACACCCGTATTATACTATTCACGTATTTATTATGTGATACTCCCTTGGATATTGTGGTTGCAACAAGTTCAAAGGATATGTGTAGGGATACGCATATGACTGATAGCAGCTCCATAGAAAAATATATGCAGCTGAGGGGGGAACAACCCGAACTGTTGCAATCTGTCATTTCGGCGATGTAACGCCAAGTGAGAACCATATTGAAGTGTGGTGTGAGAAATGTTTCACAGGACCGAAACTTTGCGGTTAGAATAAACGATGGCAAACCTTCTGTAAAAAGTGTTACAAATTTCAAGTTTTTTTCTTCTAAAATGACTTTTCTCCAAAAACACTTTAGAATTAGGTAGAATGTTACAATTTTTGGAATAATTTTCTACACTAGATTATTGAGTTTTGAATTCTCATGGTAAAATTTTAATACACCTTGACGTTTCGTGGGCCTCAAACTATTTTGTTTTGGCATCACGAATAGATCCCTATGAAATGGAAGTTAGGAAATGTGTTTGCACTCTATTCACGTATTTTCATGCATTTCCAACAAAAATACTGGAAAATTCGAATATTCGAATTCGAACACTTTTCGAATTTATCTAAAAAACTGATTTAAAGCGTTTTTCCTAGTGGTGAAATAGAAATTCCCAAAAGTACAAAATATCCATTTACCCATTTTCAAATAGTCTGCATCACATTTTTCATGAAATATTGTTGAACACCCCCGGGGTATGCGAAAAGTGCCATTCAAGGTGTAGTAGTTGACGGACTGGTAAAATTCTACAAAGGGACTACCAACAAATACTACAAAGGGTAGGCTAATACGGAAGATGAGAAACGATAGATGCTAGTGGTCGCATGGCACGGAACCGTGGTAGTGCACTAAAAATTCTGCTGCTACCAACCGTGGAGCCTGTCGAACTAGACGAGACAGCTTCTGATTAGGTAAAACGGAATGTTGCATAAATACTGTTTGTTTTTATAGAAATCGTTAATAGCTTTTCAGTGTACCCTAACCCCAACATGAACAAGTAATTTTGACAGTGACTGGAAACCCCTTGAGACCCACTGGAGACATCAATGCGTTCCCGCTTCACCATTCATTCACCAGCTGCACGTAAACGAATTGTCAACGAAAACGAACTTCAAACGAGAATATATATAAATATATATATATATATATAATATATATGTTTATATTTATATACATTGATTATATATAAGATATTATAAATATATTCAAGTAAGGTTTTAAGGAGGAATGTAATGTGTTCTGCGCCGAAACAACGAATGTTCGACGATGGTATATGGAACAACGCAATATTTTCCAAAAAAGAAATCACTACACAAATAGATCAGATTACGGCTTTTATATGGCCACAATAAACACGGCCGTGCACGATGTGCATCCTAAATGTTGCATTATCTGGAAGCTTTGAATATTCGTACACCTACATTTCTAGAAACGTGTTTTTTATAAGTAAATAAAAAACATTCAAAAACAACTCTCCCCATTACATGCTTGCCAAAGTTAATGGTTCTGAAGTACTCTAAAACACTTTTATGCGATGAATTGTGGTACTCAGCAACCACAAGCCACTTGATTAATTCCCACCATACCGTGATTGTGGGAGAAAAAGCCACAAAAATGGGCAGGTGTCAACGAAAAATAAAAGCCCATGTATACTAAAGCAGTGAAGTGCGCATGCCTGAACGGCGCACTGCATTAGCTTGTTACGAATTGGCAGATAAATTGCATGGTAACGCGTTTATTCACACCGCCCTTTGGTGTAAGCTCGGAGGTTCGTTTTTTTGGACTAACATGAAATTACGAAAACAATAGATTTACATGGGTTAGGTACGAGATAGCGTATTTACATCAAGGGATTAAACTGTGCTGTCAATCGTAATCAGTAATCCTTGTGAGCAGCTAATAAATTGTATTTGCATTCTAATTGTATAATACAGGGGTGGGCATCTTCAGTTACCGCTGGAAAAATGCGATAGCTCGAGCTACAGTTGAGCTATCACAATGACATTTTAGCACAATAGAGTAGACTCCATAGGACACCTATTCTGAAGTTTGCAACCCAAACGGCCACATTTTGGGTGAGTTGTGGAACACACTGTTTTTAGTGTAATTTTGACCCCCCTTATCTGGGGCTGGGGACTATTCGAGAGAACAAAAAAGAATTTGGTTTTAGCCCCGACCCCAAACCCCAACCTACTCAAAGGGCATCAAAATCGGCCAATGTACGACAGAAAGGCACCACACCAAAGACCGGTGACCCCCTCCCCTAAAATACCACACACGATTTATCCTATGGATGATGCCAAGTCACAAAATTACACTACAAACTGTGTGTTCCTCAACTCACCCAAAATGTGGCCGTTTGGGTTGCAAACTTCAGAATAGGTGTCCTATGGAGTCTACTCCATTGTGTTAAAATTTCACTGTGATAGCTCAACCGTAGCTCAAGCTATAGCGTTTTTCCAGCGGTAACTGAAGATGCCCACCCCTGTATATTGGTATATTTATTTGGTAGTAATCCTAAGAGAAAACAAAACAAGATTATAAAAAATATTTCACGCATTTTTAAAACGGTGTTAACATTATCATGACGAACGCCGTTGAAATTGGGCTTAATGATATGAATGTATCTATGCATTTACCATATCATCACTGTAGCGACGGCCGAAGTAATTGTCATTACATCAGTCAGTAATTACATTCGCAATAAAAACACGCTTATAACCGACACACACCTAGTGTGCTAAATAGCTCATTAAACTTACTACAATTTTCCGCAGTATGAAAGGTTCAATCAGCTACAAAGCCAGGGAACATTTGCTGTACAGCAGTGTCACTGTTAGCTGAACTTTTCGCAGCACGGTACGAAGCCGCAAATTCAATATTTTTTTTGGTAAAAAGTGAGGTCGTAACGAAAATTTGCAGACACCCTATTTCTAGCACAAAATAAGCCTTATTATTTCGATCATCATGGCGTGATAAGCTCCAAACGGGATTGGGATTTTGAATTTTTGAGATTGGGATTTAGATCACGGGATTGGGATAAATTTTTTGTTTTCGGGATCGGGATTATCCCGAGATCCTGATCACGGGATCGGTATTTTGGCCTCTGTTCTGGTATGGATGGTTTTCACAAAAAGGATCCAAAAACACATTCGAATTCGAGGAAAGTTGCATTCAAATTGGATATTTAGGTTCACATTTCTCAGCCTCGGAGTCCCGTTTGAACCTTATAGCATGATACAGTAACGTGAAGAAAAGATGAAAACGGGCGCCACCAACTGAAAAATAGTCGTTAGCTTCCTTTTAGTCTGTCTATCCAAGCGTGGCTGATACAAATTAGCTTTGCCCTTTGATTAAATTTGAGCAGAATTTTTCTAATTTCGTTACCACACCATTCAATGATTACATGCATGTATTTATACTTACATAAAAAACCCGCGTGATGATTACGAGCAAAACTTCTCAGCGTTATTATGACTGTCACAACAAAGACACCGGCGAAAAACAGTACATATTTATGGTGCCAATTTCGCAGTTGACAAATGACAAGGAAAGTGGTGAGTGGTAAAACAAGTGACAGAAAAAAAACTTAAAATAGTTGTCAGTTAACTTTTACTTTCCAGATTACTTGTCAATTTTCCACTTGCGGAATTGACCTGTGTATACAATTTTTATGAATCATTGTAACTACCAGGGGTAGGAAAGTAACCCCCCCCCCCAAACCGCTCAGCTATCTATCTATCCCGGAGGCCGCTCAGCTATCTATAGATCCCGGAGGCAAAATTTTGGGCTACTATCCCCTAAACCTCCCACCAAATCGGCCAGCTATCTATCTATCTGGAGCGATTGTTGAGAAACTTTACCGCAATTTTCGCTCAAGATCGCTATTTTTCATACCTTTATATAGATTTTCACCACCAAAATCACTAGTTCATGCGGGCGTGGGTCGGTGCCCAAGTAAAACCGGTGCCCAAGTACGCCCGGTGCCCAAGTATAAAGACCGTTGCCCAAGTACGCCCGGTGCCCAAGTAAAGTGCTCGTACTTGTGCACTTTACTTGTGCACCGGGCGGCTGTTTACTTGGGCAAAACTTGGGCAACACTTGTGCATTTCTTGAACTTGAACTTAAGTGCACAAGCATATTTTAGTTACATTTATTTATTTTTTTTGTGGCATTTTGTTGTGTTTATACTCGGCGGACCATAATTTGATGAATAAAATCTTGTGATTAATTTCGTAATTACTTATTCCATAGCAAAAACGAAATATTATGATGAAAAACTATCAATTTTGATTCATTATTCAGATGTGTTATGGTAAGTTTCCATACTAAGTGTAATGTCCGCCGAGTATACTTAATTCATGACATCCAAATGGCGCTCCACACACAGCGATTTTTAAAGTAAGTTTCGGGGTATGTTGTATGATAATAGCAATGCTGGGCGGGTATGTGATCTGCACCGCTCCCATCGCTACCATGTGTTATCGCCCCCCTATCGCTCCCATACTTGTGCACCGCGCAGGGCGCTTGCACCTGCCCGGTGCCCAAGTAAACATCCGCCCGGTGCCCAAGTACGGACACTTTACTTGGGCACCGGGCGTACTTGGGCACCGGAAATTATACTTGGGCACCGGGCGTACTTGGGCACCGGTTTTACTTGCGCACCGGCTCAGCGCCGTTCATGCGTCTAACTGCCTATTTTCAGCTATTTTTAGTACTATACATCCGTATATACCCATTTTCAGCCATTTTCACCTACTTTTAGCGATTTTTCTCCTTTTCCTTCCTTCTATGCCTATATATTGAACCCCCGCGAACCCCCCCCCCCCCAGAAAATTTTTTCAGCTATCTATCCCTCCGGAGGAGCGATTTGCTATCTATCCAACCCCCCGGAAGGTCGAAATCTAGAATACCCCTGGTAACTACCCTATCAAATGTGTATCTAATATAATCATTTTTTTGTAAATGTAAATCATTGCATTGAAATTGAGTACTCCCGTGAGCCGCCATACACAGGACCAACGGATCACAAATTCCTGCAAAAAAAGGCGAATTAAGTTAAAGTCAATCCAAAAACTTTGCATTTTCGCAAGAACGTAGTAGCTTACTCATTGGGCTTTTACTTTCAGTAAACCTGAAAAAGCCTACGTTTGTGGTTAAACGCATTTAAACCCGACAGTGCTTCGAGAAAAAACCCCCGCTTTTATGTAATGATTCATTATTCGTTGTATTTATAAATAAGTAAATATATGTATAAAAATATTTCTCATAAAAAATGGCTAAAGCAACAAAAAGTGGAGGTTGCGAACAGACCGTCAGTACGTGAGTACTATTTTAGGGGCCCCATACTGGATGCATTGACAGTCATCCAGTGACACAAACGAAAACACTCCAAAAAACGCACTTGTACAACGCGAATCCGAAAGCGGCGAGCACGGCGGCGCCCACGCCCAACTTGAGCCAGGTGGCCGCGTCGTGCAGGTAGGGCACGTGCTTCAGGTGCGGGTAGACGCACAGCGCCGCCAGCCGCCGGTACACGTCCGCGTCCGCGCGACCCACTTCTTCCGTCCGCAGGTGCATCGGGGGCAGCAGTCTGCGATACCGATATTTTGGTGGGAGAGATCAGGTGAAAATTAGAACAAATAGTGATTTATTCAGCTATTTATATGTTTCCTCACAGTCGAAATCTATCATAATATTTGTTTTCCGCATTTACAGTTCAAGGTAACATCTCTAACCAGCACGGGAAGCTGATAATCGTTAAAAAAATTGAGCAAAACGTAACTTGCAACGTCTAGAAGCATACAAAACGGATCAGTTTTTCCAGATAATGCCTGAAACACGTTTTAAGTGAATTTTGACAGATTTAACCCTGACCGATGTTCCCAATAGTTCCCAGTGTTCATTTCAAATAAATAAATTTCCAAAAGGTGAAAACATCAATTGATATCAAAGTGACTATCGGTATAGAGCGACTTCACTTTTCAGTACACATCAAAATTGATCAAACATTTTCACACTAAAACACACCTATGCTTAGCCGCGAACTCATCCGGCTGCAGTTCATACGCCTGCAGCACGTGCCTGCCCCAGCCCCTGGCGGCCACCAGCAGACAGGGCACCCTGGTGCGATGGAAGTGCTTCTTGTACACGGTGGCGACGTACTCGAACGAGTGCGGGTTGGCCGCGTCGTACAGCAGGCACACGGCGTCGGCGCTAAGCTCGAAACGGGTGAGCGCGTCGTCCGGCGACAGCACGTCCACTTCGTGCAGCTGCGACGGCAAGTGTCAGAGTGGCGGGTTGCTCGCTTGCAATTGAAAGACTAGCGTACGCAAGGTATACTCTGCGGACCGCAAACTATGTGCAGAATCCTACCATAATTAAATGAATAAAATCTTGTGATTAATTTCGTAATTAATTATTCCATAGTAAAAAGGGGATATTAAGATAAAATAACTGAATAGTTTTTAGCTTATTATTCAGATGGGTTATGGTAGGTTTCCATACTACGTATGATGAATGCCGAGTATATACGAAACACTCACAATGAGATACTTGTCGGCGCCGTCCACCTTGATAGAGTTGGCTACAAATGAGCCCATGTTTTTGCGGGACAACGCCGCCTGAGCCCGCAGCGAACGACCAATGAACCCTTGCATAAACGTTGACTGAAAAATATACAAAAATGATGCTTAAAATGGCAAATTGGCAGCGAGTACAAATTCACCTTGCCAGCATCCTTAGGCCCAATGACATGGGCATAAAAAACAGTCCTGTCCGTTTTCCTCTGCTGCCAGTCGACGCGGCGGTCGCGCGACACACTGATCGCAGCTACTTGGTCCACAAACTGCACGTTGAAGCCCAGGTAGGCTAGCTGCTCCATGGTGCGCACTGGCTCCATGTAGGTGGATAGACTGCGTGCGGGGGGGGGGGGGGTTGTGCGAGGGAAGCTAAGTTACTGACTGACGGAAAACTTGCACTTGTGGCTTTAAAATGTCAAGAAATGACACGCAAGAAGCGATGTTGAAGCCACAGAACAAATGGCAGAGCACCGGTACCGGAACCATACTTAAGGTGCCGATATATGCACTTCGAAATGACGAATGTTTTGTCAGGGTGGAGTAATGCACTATGAATATCGGTGCCAATGTAAATTTTTTTTAAATGTGAAAACTAGATAAATACATGGATTTGGCACTTCTGTCGAAGCGGAGCTTGCCATAGCATGACGTCGTGTATACACATGTGGGTGGGGTGACACTTTTCAAGAAAAATTCTGAGGATATATTGTATCGAAATCGTAACGTAACATCGTCCGTTAGTAACCACAAGAAACCTCAAAGGCAAACTAACGCCCAATAAGCCAAGTAACCATTATAGGTTATATAACCGCTTTCATTCGTGTGCACAGCCATGGCGACATCGGCGTTGCTCCACGGTTGCGCGGCGCAAACACTGAACAAATTGGTCAGCTCAGCCGGCGACAAGCACCCGTCCCGGTCCTCGTCGTGCTTCTCAAACAGGCCGGCGACAAATTGCAGTCCATCCGGCGACAACTCTGTTGTGCAGCCGCGCGGAACTTTCAAGCTGAAATGGTGAATTGAATTTAGATAAAAATTCAGTATTTTATCAGATGTCAAAAGAGACAAGTGATAACAAGTCATGTGAGACACGTAAAGCATGTGAAAAAAAACACAAGTCAGAAAACTTGTGACATGTTTTAAGTGAAGTTCTGGTCGTAAGTGCCGCCGTCTCTAATGGAAATGCAAGTGACATAACCACGGAATAAAAGTATCACTTGCTACATAACTGACACTTTTCTCATAGCTTGCAACTAGGGATGGCACAAAACTGTTTTTTAATGACCCTGTTTTAAAAACAACAACGTGTTTTTAAAAAAATAAAACGGTTTTTTTTAAAAGCTCCCAGATATGGTTATGGGTCTACACATACAGGTATATCAGTACTCTTAGATGTTAAATATAGCCATAGAATAGATGTGGAGCCATGGGATAGCATTATAAGTGATAATTTTTGTCAAAAATAACCATTTTTTGTTGACTTGTTACGGATATCACCTTTTGTCGAACGTTCGTGACTTTAAGTGAAGTTCAGCATGGAATAGTCTTAGAAAAGGTTGGAAGAGATGGCTAATACATTGAAAGCAAGGACGTACGCAGGGGGGGGGGGCGGGGGGGGGCGGCCGCCCCCCCCGTTCCCGGGTCGGACAGAAAAATTTGCCAGAAATGGCACTTTTCTGAGGCGAACGTGTGGGCACTTTAAAAATTTTTTTTGCGCGCAAGCGCGCAAATCCCCACCCCATTCTTTAATATATATTTTCAGGTGTCAAATTGCATTAGAAAAGTGTCCAACAGTGCCAAAAGCGGCCCGAGTACCATATATAGGAATAAATAGATGCCTATATGGTAGACGTTGGCGCCACCGCCAACACCAATACTGCCATGGCGCTGGCGCCTACAAATGGCGCCAGCGCCATGGCTCCATTCCTTTACTATAGGGCCAAATTTTAGGGGGGGGGGGGCGCCGCCCCCCCCGTTCGCCGGGCTCCGTATACAATCCGCCCCCCCCGCTCAAAAATCCTGCGTACGTCCCTGATTGAAAGTGATGCTACACACTGTAGAAGTATGTGGGAGCACATTGGCTGGATATTATATACTACACTAACATATCACGGCTTATTATTACACAATAGCATGAACAAATGAAAGCTTTCACACTAAAACTGCTTGCGCGCAAAAAAATTGCAAAATACCTAGTGCTTAGTACAAATTTTTTTTCGCTGCTGTTTAAAAAAAACGGTTTCGATGCCTGTTTAAAAAAAACGTTTAAAAAACGGTTAAAAAACACGTGCCATCCCTACTTGCAACTTTTCAATAACACAGCAAAGTGCAAACTTGGCTTCAACGTTGGGTTTGAGCCGAAAAATTACACCCGAAAAAGGACACAAACGCACGGTGCGTGAAGGTAATCTTTTGCCAAGTGCAGCGTTCTGTCATAGCCAAAACGCCGCAATACTGTCCAAGTTGTTTCGTGCCGGCCGCGCTGCACGAACAGAGTTTGCAGGAAAAGGAATCCTGCGTTGAATGTGGTTGTAATGGACCAAGGACGTAGCCGGGGGGGGGGCGGCCGCCCCCCCCCTTCCCGGGCCGGACCAAAAAATGTGCCAGAAATGGCACTTTCAGACGACGATTTTGTCGACAGTTTGAAATTTTTTTGCGCGCAAGCGCGCATTCTCCCTTCACAACATATCTTTTTGGCTGACCAGTCTCCGCGGCCTAAAAGCCAGTGAAAATGGACTCAATTTCTGTCCATGTCGCTCTATATGCGTGTAAAATACAGACGTATACTGCTGTTTTGGCGCCAATGCCAACGCCAGTGGCGCCATGGTGTGGCGCCTACGAATGGCGCCATTCCCCTACAACAGGGGTAAAATTTTAGGGCCGCCCCCCTAGGGTTGGGAATTTCAAAATTTTTGGTTCCGGTTCTCAGTTCTCGGTTCTAAAAAATTTCGGTTCGGTTCTCGGTTCTCAGTTCCTCAAAATTTTCGGTTCCGGTTCTCGGTTCGGTTCTTAAGTTCGGTTCCGGTTCGGTTCTTTTGGTCCCAAATTGTCAAAAATTTCGGTTCCGGGTAATGAAAAAGTCGGGTATCAGGTAATGAAAAAATCAGGAATAAGAAAATAATAAGCTGAACAAAGGAAAAACAACATAAAACAAACCCCCCGCCTAAAATTTTGCCCCTGTAGTGGCGGAATGGTGTCATGGCGCTTGCGCCATTCATAGGCGCCACGTCATGGCACCATTGGCATTGGTGTAGGTGCCCCAGATGGCCAAAACTCAGTGCACATGTAAACCCAGTGCGCATGTAGACCCCTTGTTTCAGGGGCCAGGTACATACCCAGGATTTTTGAGCATGGTGTCTGTTTGTTTACTGAGCCCGGTGTACGGGTGGGCAGGGACTAGGGATGGGAAAAAAGCGCTTTTTTTTAACGACCCCGCTTTTTAAAAAAAAAACGCGCTTTTTTCGCTTTTTTTCAAAAAATGTCAAGAAGGTACCTAAAAGTTCTCAAATAGGGTTCTGAGTCAATATATACAGGTATATCAGACAAGTGGTAGTACTGGTGATGATATATAGCCATAGAATGGCTGTGTAATCATGAGATAGCATTATAAGTCCTTATTTCTGCCACAAAAATTCAATTTTATGTTGACTCGTTATGTATATTGCTGTTTGTGTATGTTTCATGACTTCTAGTGAAGTTAGGCATGGAATAGTGCTTAAATAACGTTGTAAGAGAAGGCTAATACATGACAGTGATGTTACACTCTGTAGAAGTATGTGGGAGCACATTGGCTGGATATTATATACTAGACTGACATATCACAACTTATTATCACATGATACCATGCAGGAATAGAAGCAATGGCACTAAAAATGCCACAAAACCAATGAAAACAACCACCAATGGCAATTTGCATGTGAAATTGCGCGCTCGCGCGCGAAAAAATTGCAGAATACCTAGTGCACAAGTACAAAATTTTTTGCCAGCGCTTTTTTTAAAAAAAAAGCGCTGGGACCCTTGCGCTTTTTTTAAAAAAAAAGCGGCATTTTTTAAAAAAAAAGCGCTTGAAAAAAAGCGCTGGCCATCCCTAGCAGGGACGTATCCAGGATTTTGGAGTGGGGGGGAGGGCTGTTTGTTTACGGAGCCTCACGAATGGGGGGGGGGGCTCAGCCCCCCCGCCTAAAATTTTTCCATACTGAGTGAAGAAATGGCGCTAGGCGCTAGCACCATTTGTAGGCGCCACGCCATGGCGCCATTGGCGTTGGCGCTAGCGCCAAAAACTGACATATTTGTAGGTAAATAAACATACAATACACAGCAACAGGCAAAAAAATTGAGGTTTTGACATTGATTTGCATTTACGGGAAGTATCTAGAGGAAATGCCTTGTGGGTGGTGGGAAATTGCGCACTTGCGCGCAAAATTTTTACAAAACGTAGGAATATTGTAATGAAAGTGTCATTTTCCTGGACTTTTCTGGTCTCACCCTAGGAATGTGTATATGTATTTTACATACATATACACATTTTAGGCGGGATCGTGAACACATGAGGCTGCGCGACCGGTGAGATGGAATCACCGGTCGCGTGAAGCAAGTATTGCGCGCTTGCGCGCAAAATTTTTACAAATCAGCCTAAAAATTGATGCCGGAAGTTACATTTCCATGCATCTTCCTACTCTCACCCGGAAAGGGGGGGGGGGGTGGCCGCCGATTATTGTATAAAATTTCGGTTCTTTCGGTTCTTTAGTTCGGTTCCGGGTCTGAGTGCCGGTTCTCGGTTCCGGTTCGGGTATTTTTTTTGGTTCCGGTTCTCGGTTCCAAAATTGTGCTCGGTTCTCGGTTCGATTCGGTCCGGTTCGGTTCCCCAACCCTAGCCCCCCCCGTTCGCCCGTATACAATCCGCCCCCCCCCCCCCCGCTCAAAAATCCTGGCTACGTCCCTGTAATAGACTTTATGTGACTTTTAATTAGTTATGTAATTTATGTGACTATTATTGACTAATGATGAAAGAATACGCACCTTTAAGTGTGAGCGCGTCATGCATAATCCCATCATCACAAAACTTCCGCACGATATTTTTTACATCAGCCAAAGCTGCAGCTGTCAGTGGCACATTGAAGCACCTTGAAGGGGGCGTAACTGAATATGTAGAACCAAAACTCGAAATTAAATATGTAGAAGAAATCAGACCTGTGCTGGAATTGGTTAAGCTCATAATCATTCAGCAGACCATCATTATCAATGTCGCTCAGCTGAAAGGACGTTTTAGCATTAATTGCTGGAAACAGAGTATTTTCGCGGTTACAGAACCTACCTTGAATATTCGAACGAGAGCTTTTTTACACTGCTGCGTCAATTGCCTATCCTCGGGCACGTATAGCGGCCCAATGGGGTGTAACACTGCTTTTTGAGCATAATAAAACAACTCTGAAATATTTTTCATCGATTTGGCAGAACATTCGACACAGGTCTCAATGTCTGCATACTCGTGCATCAATGGAAGCACGCGCTGGAATCGAAAACATAGTTTAAGATGAAAATTTAGTTGAGTAATGTTTGAAAAGAAAGGTTGAACAGTTAGTTGAGGAAGTATTTGAATAAACCCACATCAAGATTTTCCGACTCTTGGGAATCACTTTTGTTGCCAACCAATATCACGGGTTTCCTCTCGTTCTCGCCAATTGATCGACTTATTTCCGGCAACCAATAGTCCGTTACCTGGAAACGAACGAGGGTGGCGAAAGTGAAATTGATGCCGCAAAAGTTATAGGAAATGGTAAAATTAAAACAGAAACATCAAAATTTACATCAAAATACACATACCCGTTCGAGGGTTGTATCATCATTGACATCATAGACAATGCAAACCACACTGGATTGTTGCACTTGCAATCGCAAATCCTCGTTTGATTGAGTTTGCGCTGTGAGAAAAACATACAGGTAGAATTGGAAACAGCATTCAGGGATGTCCCCCATTTCGCGTCACTGGGACTGGGATCGATACTGAATAATTCCCACATTTCCCCACATGTGGAAAGGAAGGAACAGACAAGGAATGACAGAAAGGAATGTGTAAGTATTTTTGATCAACCGCACACCCAACGCAATCAATGAGAAAATTAGTCTCATGCAAAAATTCATACCAGAAAAGTCGACAATGTGCGTGGGAACTTTCTCCGGTGTGACATCTGCCGGTATGGTGACTTCCTCCAAACGAGCGGGCACTTGTTCCGCAAATTCCTCGTTGATCAACGATAATATGAGCGAGCTTTTGCCCACACCATCTGCGATTATAGGTCGATCTTGAAGATGAGAAGTATAAAAAAAATCAAATTTAAATCAGTCGTACCATCTCCAACGAGAAGGATGTTCACTTCATCCACATCACAGCGCGGTCGATTTTTACGACCCATGCATAGGGCGACGCGGCACTCAAGCTGTGCAGCCCGAACGCAGCGGTAATAGAACGATCGGGGTTAGGCGCTGTTGGCGTGGTGCCAGAGCTACGCGAAGTAAATCGCGTTACGCGAGCTGCGTGACTTGCGCAGGCGCAAATCACGCAACCACAGGGTCACGCGACTTGCGCAGGCGCAAATTTCGCAACGACAGGGTCACGCGACTTGCGCAAATGCGCAAATTTCGCAGCTCTGGGCCGCACCTCAACGCCGAAAAGCTCAGAGCCGGTCTTTCAACCAGGCTCCTGGCTGGCTGGGCGTGAGTGCAAGTGAACCTCTTTAGGTGTACTTGCGTTGCAACGTTAAAATTGCGGGTTGAAATGTGGGTAGGTAAGAATTGTTCCCACGTTTTGTCGTGAACGGTTTTCGAACCAGGAATGACAAAACGACACTGCGCCATCTGCGGTAGGTAGGAAAACTGAAAATTTTGCATGTCGCTCAGAACATGCAAACTTTGAACATCAATAACTCAACTATTTCTGGGCCGATTTTAGTAATTTAACTTTTAAAATGATGACAAATGCTTGGAGAGTTCATTTCTGAGGTCAAATAGGCGATACAATATTGTGTATATATCGATCACTGCGCCATCTGCGGTAGGTAGGAAAACCTGCGATAAGTTCCGCTGAAGATAAATACCTATGAATATTTCTGGCTCCGAAAATGCAACATATTTACTTGAAAATAGCAGGGTCGGAATGGCGCCACACACGCTAGATGTCAACTGTTTCGGTGCCAACTCGATTTTAGTTCAATTGAGGTCGCAGGACGATTTTCAGGTGAACGTGCGGCAACATCCGAATGTCAACTAAGCCGCATGTTTTCATAAAATTTGCAGTTATGGGCTGCGAACCCATGTTCAAATGCACATGGCCAGATAAATTCCTCTTCGACTTTGCCGCACGTGCACTTGAAAATTATTCTGCAACCTAAATTGTACTAAAATCGAGTTGACACCGAAACAGTTGACATCCAGCGTGTGTGGCACCGATAAGTCACGTGAAAATGGCTACCACCACACCACGCAGGCAACTGAAACCAGCGCCATAACACCAACGCCGAAACCTACACGCGTGCTGGGCGCAGCAACCAGACAGCAGCGCAGCACCAACATGGCACCCGCGGCACCGACGGCACCAGGTGCCAGTCCCAGACCCTATAAAGTGCCCTGTAAAATGAAAAATGTCATACAAAGTGTTAAATTCATGTAAAATGCCCTGCAAAATGGCAACTCGGTTGCCATTTGCATGGCATTTGACATGACTTTTGACACTTTGCATGACATTTGACATTGGGCATTTTACAGTGTCGGGACTGCCCCCAGGACCCAAGTTCGGCTGCACCCTGTGCGGGTGCAAGTTCCCCTGCGTCAAGGGCACGCTGTCCCACTGGAACTTCGTGCACGGCGGCACCAGCGCCTACCCGTTCATGTGCACCCGCTGCAACACGGTCGAGTCCACTGTGCCGCTGTTGATGAAGCATTTTACGGAGAAACACTCTTGTTTGAGTTGAGTGTTTGAGAAACAAGTTTTGTGGTGATGTGAGAGAAGTTTTGTGGTGATGCAAGAGACAAGTTTTGCGGTGATGCGAGAGTTGTTTTTGATTGGCTGTTTGATTACCTATGTGGTATTTACATTCATTGTTTGTACACGAATCCGGCTTTTGATTGTTAAAATATTTTTTTGTGGAAGTGTGTGAATATGCGTATCCTGATCGCGCATTATCAACTAAGACATGTTTGCACACATACTTTGCTGTCCGCCGCGTATTTACGTTGAGGACAGTGATGTTGATTTGTGGTTGAACAACCTTGACATGTGGATTGTAAACTGCACACTGAAAAACGTGGTAGAAAAACTGAAAATATGCTGTTTTATAATTGTGGCAGTTTCTTTGAAACAATAAATATTATCGGAATTCTGAATACCGTATTACCTCGAATTATATCCCCTTGAATTACCCCCCCCCCCTCAAAATGGCTGAGGAAATAACACCCCCTCGATATACCCCCCTCCGGAATGATGTACATCATGCATGCAATGTAAATGATGTATTTTTACTGCTAATTTGCATTGCAGCTACACATAGACTAGTTTGTGTAGCTATCTACATGTCAGATTATATCCTGTTTGGACATAAATATTACCTGTTTTGGGTTACGCAAATACCTACCATTTACTACCATCCTTACAAAAATTTCTGACGAAATTATAATACCCTCCCTCGAATAAGCCCCCTTCGAATTTTGCTGAAAAAATAAACCCCCATGGGGGTATTTGGGGGTAATACGGTACGCTATTTTTGGCTCAAATTGTGATGTTTGAACCTCGCTGGTTTGGCAACATGGTTTTTGCCCAACTGTATCAAGGTAACTACCATAGTGGTGATATTTTTATCACCACTGTGGTAGTTACCTTGATACAGTTGGGTAAAAACAACCTGGTAGCAATCCCAATGTTTGAGATGAAACATGAACCTCGCGGGTTTGGCAACATGGTTTCTCAAACCGCAGTATCTGTAGTGTACATTCTCTTTACACGCATACGGTCTTATGGTGCAGGCAACATGTGATTTGGGGTGATTTGGCACCTCAATTATGTAATTAATTGACAGCCGCGAACTGTCGGCGGAAGAATAATTTAATTGCTGTCGCTACACAATTATTGGGGGTGGGGGGGGGGTAATTATCAAATTATAGTGTACAGGTGCACTTGTACACTTGTAATTGCACGTGAATTGCAGACAGTATCCCAGACAGTTGGTATCCCAGTAATTTACACTTTAATGATGTAATTGTTATTGGTTAATGATGTATCGGCATTCAAAACACAAATATCGAGTAAAGGTAAATACGTTTTAACAACTACCTATGGTCTGTGGTAACAGCTGGGAAGGCAGTAAAACATGAAGGTGAATTGAAAATGGACCAGAAAAGTTCGAAAATGCACTAATTTAATGCAAAACATTTGAAAAGTCAGAAAAAGATTCAAAAATTCAAAAACTATTTTCAGAAAAAAAATCGAAATTCGAAAAGTCATTTCAGAAAAAACACTTAAAAATTAAAATACTTTTTTTTGGGAGAGTTTGCCATCGTTAGCCGTGGCATGTTCACAAAGTGGTGCGGCAACTCAACTACTTTGTATTTGGCGCCGAGCTGCTCTATGAACTTGCCGCGGCTCTGATGTCGCGCCGCAGGCATGCGCGCACGCCACAAAGTAAAGTGTCAACTGTCATGACAAATGTAAAGTAAAGTGTCAATTGTCATGCAAAGTGGAGTGATAAAATCTTCTCTTTTCTGTTTTGATTGACATTTTACATGACACTTTACTTTACATTTGACACTTTACTTATTACATTGACACTTAATGACACTTATTTTAACACGTGAGCTCGTGACACTCGTTCACATGAGCTACGCTGACTGAAATCAACCACACCGACGCCCCAGCTCGGCGCCGCGTCCAGCAGAAATGGACAAGAAAGTCTGTCGCAGTTGTTGCTCACGCTGCCGTGCGACAAGCCGCAGAACATGCTCGACGCTTCTGGTGAACAGATTGCAAAGTGTTTGGTTTCAGATAGGAAATTAGTGCCGGAGGAATGTGCTCAGTTGGCTGCATTTTTGCGCTCAAATTGTGATCTTTGAACCTCGCTTATTTGGCAACATGGTTTTTGCCCAACTGTATCAAGGTAACTACCATAGTGGTGATATTATTTATCACCACTGTGGTAGTTACCTTGATACAGTTGGGTAAAAACAACCTGTAGCAATCCCAATGTTTGAGATGAAACATGAACCTCGCGGGTTTGGCAACATGGTCTTTGTTCAACTGTATCAAGGTAACTACCATAGTGGTGATATTTATCACCACTGTGGTAGTTACCTTGATACAGTTGGGTAAAAACAACCTGGTAGCAATCCCAACGTTTGAGATGAAACATGAACCTCGCGGGTTTAGCAACATGGTCTTTGTCCAACTGTATCAAGGTAACTACCATAGTGGTGATATTATTTATCACCACTGTGGTAGTTACCTTGATACAGTTGGGTAAAAACAACCTGGTAGCAATCCAAAGCCCATTAAAGTGTAAAGTTAAGTGTCAAATGGAAGGTCAAATGCAAAGTCAAATGTGAAATTACAGTTACTTTACATTTGACAGTTCACTTTACATTTGACATTTGACTTTACCACTGCCTGACGCTGCGCCTAAGCCGCTTAGTCTCGGCTAAGTGTGTCACAGTCTTTTTTTCCGGCTGGCCTGGCGCTTCTCACGAGGCTCGCAAAATCGAGCCGCCGCAGTTTGGGGCGGACACAAATGCGCGCGGCCTCCACGCTGCGACAGGCCGCCGCGCGTTGCACTACACATGCATTTTGTGACCTTTATCTGAAAGGTGAAAGAAAACATTTTAAATTTTTATAATAAAAATATTAATTCATTCATTGAAACCTCACAAAACAATTGAAAATATGGTAGTAAATTTCCAATTTCCAAATTTTATTTGCCACCAATTTCATATGATGGCCCATGATTGTTTGATTGGCGCAGTGGGGCAAATGCATTTACAGCCAGAGCAAACACTGCGCCCAGTGCGGTCATGCTTGAACTCGACTCGACGCATGAGTCGTGACTCGAAACGGGTAGATCACATTTAACATACTACCAAATATCACAGTTTGTCTCCCTGCACATGCCGCAGTGCTCATATCACAGAATGTAACCCTGCACATGCCCGCAGGTGCAGATCACATGTCGCTGTGCTCATTGCACATACGCGGGACGGTATTGTGGAAATGCGTGTGCGCGCATGGAATTGTAAATGCAGATCCGGAACCGAAAATTTGAGTTTAAATTTCGGTTATGTGTTTACAACAGTAGTAGTTGCACAACTAGTGTTGTAAACACTGAACCGAAATTTAAACTTAAATTTCGGTTCCGGTTCCCGTTTCAGTAAACATAATAAATATTTAAAAAAAATTATTTTCTCAACATTTTTTTCTAAATGGAACCGGAACCGAAATTCAAGTTTCAATTTCGGTTCTGTATTTACAACACTAGTAATGCACAACTAGTGTTGTAAATGCAGAACCGGAACCGAAAATTTTAGTTTAAATTTCGGTTCTGTGTTTACAACACTAGTTGTGCAACTACTAGTGTTGTAAACACTGAACCGAAATTGAAACTCAAATTTCGGTTCCGGTTCCGGTTTCAGAAAACATAATAAATATTGAAAAAAATTATTTTCTCAACATCTTTTTCTCAATGGAACCGGAACCGAAAAGTGAGTTTCAATTTCGGTTCTGTATTTACAACACTAGTAATGCACAACTAGTGTTGTAAATGCAGAACCGGAACCGACAATTTGAGTTTAAATTTCGGTTCTGTGTTTACAACACTAGTAGTTGCACAACTAGTGTTGTAAACACTGAACCGAAATTGAAACTCAAATTTCGGTTCTGGTTCCGGTTTCAGAAAACACAAAAAATGTTTTAAAAATTTTTTCGCTCAACATTTTTTCTAAATGGAACCGAATTAAATTTGAGTTTAAATTTTGGTTCTGTGTTTACAACACTAGTTGTGCAACCAAAAATTTGGTCGAAATTGAAACTCAAATTTTGGTTCCGGTTCCGGTTTCAGTAAACATAAAAAATATTTAAATTTTTTATTTTCTTATTATTTTTTAGAAATGGAACCGGAATGGGTCACCGTCGTTTGCAATTTCACATGACGTTTGACACATTGCATGACATTTTACATGACTTTTGGGAATGACCACATGGAAATTCACATTTCACAGGGTCTGCGAATGGCACCAGTTGACAGTTGGCCACTCAGTATCTGCAGCACCAGCACCACTCCCCTCAACCATGTACATGCACTCACAGGACGAGCACTCCCAAATCTCCGAGAGGGCTGTAGCGGGCCGGGCGCACCCCATCAAGGGCCAGTCGATCTGCGCCTTCGTGGTGCTCGCCGACGGCCTGCCGCCCAGCAGCACGCCGACATACTGGCGCAGGCGGGCCAGCTGGTCGCTTGACACATTGGCAATACGATATCTGAGACTCGTGTCTGATACTTTGGTGGTCAGTTGGGATGGTGGTTGTTTGGGTTGGGAGTGGTGGGTGTGGCACATCAACCAAGCTTACTTCGACCGGTGACCGCTGTTCTGTGTTTTGTTTGTGTTTGGTTTTTTACATGTCCACTGGACGGATCCGATTCTACGCTTGTCAACGGACAAGATGTGAAACTACAAAGCGCCATAGGTGGCCCCGCTCCCTGTAGAGTCTGACATTGACATGTGTACATTGACAAATATGTCCGACATTCTTTATGACAATTGAAAAATTTACATGTTATTTGACACTTGACAGGGTGCGGGACAGCCACCTTGTTAACCAACTTGTAGTTGAATTATTGCTTGACATGTGTAATGGACCAAATTACATAGCACACGGTAGCGGTTTTTGCCCAACTGTTTCAAGGTAACTACCATAGTGGTGATATTATTTATCACCACTGTGGTAGTTACCTTGATACAGTTGGGTAAAAACAACCTGGTAGCAATCCCAATGTTTGCGATGAAACATGAACCTCGCGGGTTTGGCAACATGGTTTCTCAAACCGCAGTATCTATAGTGTACATTCTCTTTACACTCAATATGGGGGTATTTCGAGGGGGGGGGGTTATTATTTCCTCAGCCAAATTTTAAGGGGGTTTTCGAGGGGGGTTAATCAAAGGGGGGGGGGGTAATTCGAGGTAATACGGTATACCACACCACTGTGAAGAAACGCGTGAGCTGAATTGACCACGACCATCGGTGACCACCCGCAGACACCAAGCGGTTTTACATGAGTTTTGACACTTTGCTTGACATTTGACATTTTTCATGGCATTTTACAGGGTCTGTGAGTGCCCCCATATGGGGTCCGCCAGCCCCGCCCGCTGAGGACGACAATCAACCAGACTGCTCTGTCGTGTCTGTTTGCCACGGCCAGCCAACCACTGGCGCCACTAATGCGGCAAATTTCACTGGTCATCAAGTCGGTTCTACGGTTCTACAACTTCGCTTGTAACTTGTCACTTCTCAAATTGCGGAGTTTCTTCCCGAATTTGTTATCGTTTTTTTCTGTGCTCACAATTTATTTATCACTTTTACTCGGCGGACATCAAAGTCTGCGCAGAATCCTACCATACTTTAATGAATAAAATCTTGTGATAAATTTCGTAATTAGGTACCTAATTATGAATTGGAAATGGACCAGAAAAGTTCGACAATGCACTAATTTAATGCAAAACATTTGAAAAGTCTTAGAAAGATTCAAAAATTCAAAATCTAAATTCGAAAACTATTTTCCATTCGAGTTTGCCATCGTTAGCTGTGGCATGTTCACAAAGTGGTGCGGCAACTCAACTACTTTGTATTTGGCGCCGAGCTGCTCTATGAACTTGCCGCGCTCTGATGTCGCGCCGCAGGCATGCGCGCACGCCGCAAAGTAAAGTGTCAATTGTCATGCAAAGTGGAGTGATAAAATCGTCTCTTTTTTGTTTTGATTGACATTTTACATGACATTACTTTACATTGACACTTAATTACACTTATTTTAACACATTACAGGGCTTGGGAATGCCCCCTGGTAACAGTAGGATTGGTTCTACCAGTGGCAAAAATGTGCAATTGATGTCCAAAATTGTATCATCATTGGGCCACCCTGTAACAATGGCAGCTACCCAAATGTCTCTAAACTATTCAAATATATGGGGCGGACCGGACCGCAAAGTATGTGCAGAATCCTACCATAACTTAATGAATAAATTCTTGTGAAGAATTTCGTAATTAATAATTCCATGGTAAAAACTAAATATTATGGTGAAAAACTGTAAAAAATTTTGGTTCATTATTCAGATGGGTTACGATAGGTTTCCATAAGTGTGATGTCCGGGAATCTATATAACTAGCGTAATTACTAGCCTGTGGTCATGCCTAGTGATGGAAAAAGCACCAGGACTTTTGGCGCCAAGCGCCAAAAGCGCCATGGCACTTTTGGAACGCCAGCGCCAAGCGCCAATGGCGCCAGGGCAAAATGGCGCCAAGCGCCAGAAGCGCCATGGCACTTTTTGGAACGCCAGCGCCAGGGCAAAATGGCACCAAGCGCCAGAAGCGCCATGGCGCTTTTTGCTTTGGCGCTAGTGCCAAGCAGACAGCACCAGGCGTTTTGTTCCTGGCGCCACGCAAAAAAAGCGTCAAGTGCCAAAAGCGCCATGGCGCTTTGCCGAACCCCAGCGCCAAACGCCAATGGCGCCAGAGCAATTTAGCGCCAAGCGCCATGGCGTTTTTTGCTTTGGCGCTAGCGCCATGGCGCTTTTCCATCACTAATCATGCCTAACTGCCTGCGGCCCACGCAACTGCACTGCACCGTGCTGCACTGCGTGTGCCCCTCCCGGACGGCCTGACCAGCGCAACCGGTTCGGTACCTTTGGCGCCCGGTAGCAAGTCTATCGACGATTTGCATGGGGAGAATAGGGTGGGGGTTTTTTGGGGGTAGTAGGGTAGGTTTTTCGGTGGATGGATTTGGTCAGCTGCGCCTGTATGTTCTCCGGACACGGGTGGTGCAGCACGCGTACGGCCAGCTGCAGCTGCAAAACAGCCAACGTCACATTGGGCCCACACACGCTAGTTGACATCGACACCAAATGTCAACTGGTTCCGATCACGATTCAAAGCTTGCTGACTAGCCGACAAACGACATTCCGAGACATGCTTTGAATTGGGATCGGAACCAGTTGAGATTTGGTGCCCATGTCAATTAGTGTGTGGAGCCATCAGGTTCAACGGAAGGAACTTTTCGCAGCGTCAACTATGACTAACATGAAGATGACATCGCGCGCGGTGAAATTGCAAGTCGCCCCCAGCGCAGCCACGGCGGCACCAGACTTTTCGCATGCGCCGCGGATCCATTTCGATTGTGTCACTCATGCGCACCTTCCCATAGGAACAAGACATTAACAACAACAACAACAAGGCCGGGCCGATTTTCATTTGGCAATGCATCATAAATACGAAGTACGTAAAAAAATATCACATAAAGGCGGTTAGCCGCACTCGGATGCGGGCAAACTACTGTATTTACTCGAATAATTCCCCTCTTGAATAATTCCCCGTTAAAAAATTCACCCCTGTTGGACGAATGATGTAAAAATAATCCCCGCCCGGAAAATCCCCCCATTCAATCATATTAAAAATTTATTCTGTATAATCTGAACAAAAATGGCATTTTATGTTGTTAACAAGCATATTTCATCAAGTGAGTTAATAGAAACATGCTTGACAATTTTTACGAGATAATAATTCACCCCTTGAATGATCCACCCTCAAAAAAGTCTGACAGAAAAATAATTTCCAGGGGGATTACTCGAGTAAACACGGTATTTAGGATCACACCCGAGTGGGCAGTGACTGGAACGCGTATGATCAGATCACCCGCATGAAACCACATTCGTTCGACCAGCGGCGACGGCGACAAAACAAGTTCACTCAGCCCTCCCCACGGCCGCGTCTCTGAGCCAATAGGCAGCGACACGAGCACGTGGCTGGTGGCGAACACGCCGCCTAGATGGCGCACAGGCGCACGGCCAGCTGCAGCAGCGAGCCCCAGAGCGGGTCGCCGTGCAGCCCACCGTCACCCCCGCGACAGCTCGTAGTGCAGCAGCAGCCCCGGCATGCCGTTCGAGCCCTCCGTGTGGTCGATCGCTCACCGCTGCGTTCAATGACTGGCGTCAGAGCCCAGCAATAATTAGTCTGCCTATAATTAGCCTAGCCTGCCAATGATGAGCTTAATTAGCGTAATGATCAGCTCAAAGACTGCACACACCAGTTTTGTACTGAAATTTCAAGAAATTGGGAAATCATAAATCAGCTTTGAACGCATTTGAGTTTACCAGAATGTGCCTGCACACACTAGTTTTCACACGAAATTTCGAAAACTCACAAATCAGCTTAGCAAGCATTTGAGTTTTTTTACAATGAGGTGACCGTTAACTACAGTTGACGGAGATCAAAAATGACTCATTGTCAAAAACTCAAACACGTTCAAAACTAGTTTATGAGTTTTTGGAATTTCGTGTGAAAACTAGTGTGCGCAGGGCCGAGTCATTTGTACGTAGGCAAATTGTGTAAAATACGAATATTTACAGACACGAAAATAAATAGAAATTGTTGGTGGGAACTGGGGGTATGGGTCATCTACCATAAGTAGGGTTCAAACGGGAGTGACTTTTCGGGATCGGGATTGGGATTCACTTTTTGAGATTTCAGGATCGGGATCGGGATTGGCCGGGATTGGGGTCACGGGATTGGGATTGGCATTTTTCCGGGATCGGGATTGGGTTCTAGGGATAGAGATAGGGGTTAGGATCTCCTACCCCCCAGCTATCTATCTATCCCAAAACCGCTCAGCTATGTGTCTATCGTGAGGCAAAATTTTGGGCTACTATCCCCTATACCTCCCCCCCAAATTGGCCAGTAATCTATCTATCTGATGCGATTTTTCAGAAACTATACCCCACCCAACTTAGCCATTTTTCAACTACTTTGAGCGATTTTTCTCCCCTTTCTTTTCTTCTATGCCTATATATTGAACCGGTGAACCCCCACCAGAAAAATTTTCAGCTATCTATCCCTCAGAGAAGCGATTTGCCATCCATTCAACCCCCTGGAGGGTCAAAATCTAGAATACCCCTGATTGTGGGTGTAGTTGATGTCATTTTTTGTGACAGACCAAAAAACATAGTGAGCCTTGAGTGTGCCTACTCCGCAGTCACCAACCAAGTCACGCTAAACCAGAAAAGGTTGTCAGAAATGACCGGCTGATGAATTACACGTAGTTTCTGATGGCACAACTAGACCCACTATGGACTGGAATGAAAATCTAAACAGGGACATCAACTGCACCACTAAGAAGAAAATGACGCCTCACAGTTACACATACTTTTAAATTAAAAAATTCATTCCCAGTTGCATGATTTTCACCCTAAAACCCCCCCCTGAAAAACTTTGCTCGCAATCCAACACAGAATTATCCTTGGGTAGCAGAGCAGTACTGGGCTGGCTGATGTGGGTAGCGTATAATCTTGGCCAATGCCCAGATGTTACCAGAAACATGGGGGGTAGAACTATGGATAGCCATCACTTTTTTCAAGCACTTTTAAAAAACGCTCTTTTTTAAAAAATCGCCTACTATATATTGAACCCCCGCGAACCCCTGCAGAAAATTTTTCAGCTATCTATCCCTCCGGAGGAGCGATTTGCTATCTATATGAACCCCCGCGGGGGTCCAAATCTACAAAACCCCTGCTCAACCCCCCACTCCCCCCTGCGCCATCACATCATGCAACTGATGGTTCCACGCGTTGCCCACCGTGCAGCCCGTGTCGGCCATGATGCGACGGATGGTCGCCCCGTGCTTGCTGATCAAACGGCCCACCAAGGAGTTGTGCCCACCAAGGAGTTGTGCGCGCGCAGCTTTAGCTCGATGTCTTTGCTGTGGGGGGGGGGGGGGGTTGTGAGGTAGTTTGTGGGGGTAGGAAATTTTTATGTGAATTTTAGTGTTATTTAGTAGACATTCAGTTGCCACGAATTTTTCATGTCAACTAGTGTGTTGGCCCATCGTTGAGAAACTAATTTTATGGCCGTTTTGATGTTTCAATGTGCAATAAATGAGTACACTCCACTAGGTCTTAGGGTTTAAACATGGGGGGACAGCGATTTCTATTATTGCGCCCACACACGCTAGTTGACATCGACACCCCGATCAAGTGGTGCCGATGTCAATGTCAAGTGGTACCGATCCCGATTCAGAGCTTGCTGACAAGCTGACGAACGACGTTCAAATGCAAGCTTTTAATTGGGAACGGAACCAGTTGACATTTGGTGACGATGTCAACTAGCGCGTGTGGGGCCATTTATTCAGACAAACAAAATTCGAGATAGAACGTCAAACACAAAGAAAACCCCACAGCAACTCAAAGATTTTGGCGCAACGCCAAAACTCATCCTTCACCGGCACCCTCCTTCTTCAATTCCCTCTCTACGACCCAGGGCCGTATCCAGGGGGGGGCGGGGGGGGCTGCAGCCCCCCTCCCGGGGCGAGACCAGAAAGTGACCGGAAAATTCAACTTTATCAACGTCAGCGTAAAAAATTTTGCACGCAAGCGCGCATTCTTCACCAGAAATACGGTATTATCATAGGATTTGCTCCATGTGGCTGCAAATCGTTGTAAGTACACTCAATGTTGTGTTTTTGCTGTTTTGTATGTATATTCACATACATATACAGCATTCCATGGCGCTGATGCCAACGCCAATGGCGCCATGGCGTGGCGCCTACTAGGGTTCAAACGGGATCCGATCCCGGATCCCGTGAAATCCCGGGATTTAGCAGTCCCGATCCCGAAACTTTTCAAATCCCGATCCCGATCCCGAGAAACTCCAAAGTCCGGGATCCCGATCCCGGAATAATTAGTGGAAATTGTCAAAAGTGAAAAACGACGTTTTTGCATGCAAAAATGTGAATGCAAACCCCCAGCGTTCATTTTATGCCGCGTTTCTGGCATCCAACAGTGTTTTTAGACCTTTATGAACAACTGTGGATGCCAAAACATTGGCCAAAATCTCTATCCCAAGACCCCAATCCCGATCCCGATCCCGTGACCTCAATCCCGGCCAATCCCGATCCCGAAATCTCAAAAAACCAATCCCGGTCCCGATCCCGAAAAGTCAATCCCGTTTGAACCCTAGCGCCTACTAATGGCGCCATGGCGTGGCGCCTACTAATGGCGCCAGCGCCATGGCGCCATTCCGCCACTAAGTAGCTAAAATTTTAGCGCCCTCGCCGGCCTCCGTAAACAAGCAGCCCCCCCGCTCAAAAATCCTGGAAAACCCTGCTACGACCTGCAACATCCTGGCAACAGCTTTGGTGAAACTTTCCGGCTGACCTCACACGTTGACGACTTTCTCCACGGCGCCAGTGTTCGCGTCGGGGACCGTCTTTTGGGGGCACTAACAGACCCTGTAAAATGTCTTGTAGAATGCTAAATTTCATGCAAAGTGTTAAAAGTCATGTACAATGCCCAACAAAATGGTAAAAACGTTTGTCATTTCCCAGCGCATTTTACATGACTTTTCACACTTTACATGACACTTGACACTTGACAGGGCACTTTACATTGTCTGGGAGTGGCACCTGCACATCGACGACGCAGCGCGCCTGGCACTCGCGGCTGATGTCGCGCACGCTGGCGCCACCCTGGCCGATTATCGCGCTCACGTGCAGACGCACAGCACTGTGAGAAGGGGGGGGGATTTGGGGTGCCAATGGGATCCTGAAGTTTGCTTGGGGAGGGGACAGGGGTCTCGAATGGGGGAGGGGGGTTGGGGTGGGGTTGGGGGTAGGGTGACCGGCAACCGCCCAGCTATCTAACTATCCCGCAGGCAAAATTTTGGGCTACTTTGGGCAAATTTCGTTTTTCCGTTTTCCCGCAAATGCAAAAAAATCCGTTTCAGTTTTCCGACAACAGCAGTCATTTTTCTGTTTTCCATAAAAAAATTCGTTGACACCCTAAATAGAACCCCGGGGGTTTCAACTGCACTATCCAAAACAGGCGTCCAAATCAACCCACTTCCAAAGGCGGCCTGCGCAGCAGGTGCGGCGGCCATCGGAGCGGCCGGCAAGGCTCCCATGGGCACCATGTGTCCCTGCATGTGGCCGAACTGGGGCGGCGCGGGCGGGCCGGCAGTCGCGGTCGCGGCCGCGCCGCCGCCGCCGCCGAACGGCCCATTTACCGGACGCAGCTAAAAAGTGCTAAAATTGAAAGAAAAATAGCTGAAAATAGGTTATTACCACAAATGCAGCTAAATAGGCGCATGAAATAGCCTGATTTTAAGGTTGAAAATTGTCAGAAAAACGCCCCAACACAACTTTTCCAGTTTGAGTAAACAATCACACGTTCATAACAAAATTACCATAGACATCATCGTGTTTTTAAACACTTTCCGACCTGCTGCACATGCAAATTGCAACTCACTTTGGTCAGTGATTCGACGGTTCGGCCCATCAGCGATAAGGAACGTCCAAGGAAGTACCAAGGCTATGACCCTACACAGTGCAATGACCCTACACAGACTAGTAGACAGACGATATTTTCAAAACTTAGAAATGTTTTTGACACATGTGTTTACCGGATTTGTGTTCGTTAACTACTGTTGACAGAGATTTATTTATTCTGAACAATTTATTCTGCACAATGCACAATTCACCTCGTGAGCACAAAAAAGCAACTATTACCAAGCGTCAAATGCCACCTAACTACACCCACGCCAAGGACGTATCCAGGGGGGGCGGGGGGGGCTGCAGCCCCCCCCCCAGGGTGAATACAAAAAAGTCCCGGAATATGCAATTTTTCCTACATATATTTTCCGATGTTTCTTAAAAATTTTGCGCGCAAGCGCGCAATTTCGGCCCCATGCATTGTATTTTCAGCGGATCGGCCCCTGTAAACCAATATACTCGGAAATAAAAGCCATTTTTGCGATTTTCGCTGTATGTGTATGCATTTTACATACATGTAAAGCGGTTCCTGGCGCTGGCGCCAACGCCAATAGTGCCATGGAATGGTGCCTTTGTATGGCCTTAGCGCCAAAACGCTTTTCCGTCCCTATATAGGAAAAATTTCAAGGGGGGGGGGGGCTGAGCCCCCCCCCCGTTCGCCGGCCCCCGTAAACAAGCAGCCCCCCCCCCCGCTCAAAAATCCTGGATACGTCCCTGACCCACGCCAAGGAGGGCAGGGGGGGGAGGCGACCGCCCACTTTTCCAGGCCAGGAGAAAAAAATTAGAGGAATTAGACTTTTTATAGCGATTTTGCAGGTGGTGTGCAAAATTTTTGCGCGCGAGCGCGCATTTCCCGACCAAACAATACCATCTATCAATCTTTCTTCTCACCATGAAGCCCAGTTCCATATTTTAGGTGTAATAAGCCAGTATATGATCAACGCCAACGCCAACCATGCCATGGCGCCTCGCCTACAAATGGCGCCAGCGCCATGACCCATTTCACTATTACCAGGACTGGCCCACACTACCACTTATTCACAAGGCAATCGACCAACCCTGTGCAGGTAGGTGTCCAAATCTTCGGGCATGTCGTAGTTGAACACGATGTTGACTCGCTAGATGTCCATGCTGCGGCCGAACAGATCCGTGGCCACCAGGATGCGTTTTTGGAAATCCTTGAAGTCCTGATAGCGCATCAGTCTGCAGCGCCGGGAACAAATGCGACATTGGACGATAATAAAACAAATGAAACTTAAGATACTCCCCAACATATAGGTTTAAGGACACATGTCTAAGGGGGCGGGGTGGGTAATAGAGGTGGCTAGGGTTCAAACGGGATTGACTTTTCGGGATCGGGATTCACTTTTTGAGATTTCAGGATCGGGATCGGGATTGGGGTTTCGGGATCGGGATTTGTATTTTGAGATTTCGGGATCGGGATCGGGATTGGCTGGGATTGGGGTCACGGGATCGGGATTGACATTTTTTCGGGATCGGGATTGGGGTCTAGGGATAGAGATTTTTGTCACTGTTCTGGCATTCACAGCGGTTCATAAAGGTCTCAAAACACTGTTGGATGCCAGAAAAGTGACATAAAATAGACGCTGGCGGTTTGCGTCAACATTTTTGCACGCAAAAATGTCATTTTTTCGCTTTTTCTAATTTCCATCATTTTTCCGGGATCGGGATCCCGGACTTGAGAGATTCTCGGGATCGGGATTTGAAAGTTTTCGGGATCGGGATTGGTATTTTTGGATTTCGGGATCGGGATCGGGATTGGGGTTTCGGGATCGGGATCGGGACTGCTAAATCCAGGAATTTCACGGGATCCGGGATCGGGATCCCGTTTGAACCCTAGAACATAGAAATGGTTGCTTTGATACTGAAAAATAACAAAACCAATGAAAACAGCCACCAATGTCAAATTGTGTGTGAAATCGTTTGTATATCGCCTTATAGTCGAATGTTCATGACTTCAGGTAAAGTTTGGCACGGAATAGTGATCAAACAAGGTTATATAAGGAGGTTGTTACTTTGGGAGTGAAGTACATGGAAGCACATTACCTCAATATTATATACTACAGCAACATTACCTCAATAATATATACTACAGCAACATATGACGGCTTATTAACCCATGGTAGCACATAGAAATGGATACATTGATACCCAAATGCCACAAAACCAATGAAAACAACCCCCAATGTCAATTTGTGTGTGAAATTGCGCGCTTGCGCGCAAAAATTTTGCAAAATACCTAGTGCTTATTACTCAAAATTTTGGCCGATGTTTTTTTAAAAAACGTTTCGGACCTCGTGTTTAAAAAAACGTTTTTTTTAAATAAAACGTTAAAAAAAACATCGGCCAACCCTACTTTTGACACTTTTAAATGACATTTGACATTTCGACAATTTGCATGATATTTTACATTTTACACGACATTTTACAAGACTTTTGACACCCCGCACGACATTTGTCATTTCCCACAACTTTTTACACTCTCATGACATTCTCTATTTTACAGCGCATTTAGTTTGACATTTTCCATGATCCGAGAGTGTCACCTGGTTGAACTCGAGGGCGTCGAGCAGCTCGAACAGCTGCTTGTTCTTCTCGTTCTCGGCCAGCTTCACGTAGTACTGCTGCAGCCCGTGCAGCGTCAACTTGGCCTCGTCGTCCACGTAGATCTCCAGCGGCTGCGAGTTGACACGGTTTACTTAGTCGGCGAAGATTTGGGGGATTTTGGGGTTGGAACGAGTTCTGGATATCGAAAATGAATTTACATTTGGTATTTTTCGACATACATATAATACACTAGTTGACAACTACACCAAATGTCAACTGGTTCCGATTCAAAGCTTGCTGACGAGCCGAAGAATGACGTTCAAATGCAAAAGTGTTGCAAATGAAGCTGCTGCAGTTTATAAAAATATTTTTTCATCGCTAGTTGACATCGACACCAAATGTCAACTGGTTCCGTTCCCAATTCAAAGCTTGCGTTTGAACGTCGTTCGTCGGTTCGTCAGCAAGCTTTGAATCGGGATCGGCACCAGTTGATGTCGATGTCAACCAGCGTGTGTGGGCCCAATGTCGGCGTCGTGTACTCGTCAATAAGCTTCGAATTGGGATGGAAACCAGTTGACATTCGGTGTCGTTGTCAACTTGTGTGCGTATTTACAACCAATGGGTAGTCGTCATTTGACAGACAAACGTTGCTCGCTATTCGAGAAAAAACATTAAAGGCATTAAACATGAAATCCGAAAAGTCGCTCCAACCCCACATGAAATTCGCACAGAAGTACTGCAGTACCGAGTATTGCAAAAAACACGGTTGATGTGTTCTTTGCGCGGACATCTTCACGTCCATATGTAAGTGGCTGGCGACGACGATGTCGCAGGCGAACGTGTCCCCGCGCCACTGCACCGGCACGCTGCTCAGCGCAGACTCCCCCTCGCTCGTGCCTGCGTAGGTGCGTGTTGAGGGAACCGATTCAATTAGAACGTAAGGTGCTCGAAAAGCAAATGGGTACAGAGATTGTGCGCGTTTTGCACACGCGAATGCAAAATCAAATATACCAGGCGGACCGCAAAGTATGCGCAGAATCCTACCATAATTTAATGAATAAAAACTGTTTTGTAATTAACGCTTCCATAATAAAAACCATGTATTATGATTACAAAACTGTAAAAATTTGTAAAAAGGGGGTACTTGTCAACCCGCAAAACAAACAATTACACTAACGTTTGTACGGTTGAGCGCACGAGAGCATGATGTCCATGAGGGGGGACTTGAGCAGGGGCAGGATCACCTGCGTCTCCGGGTCGCCCAGGCGTTGCGTTGAACTAAGCCCATGAGCGCCCATAAGCCATGGCGGCACATAAGCAATAAGGAACATCCAAGGAAGAGCGCAAGGCTATTTTTCCTTTTTTTGAATTTTATCAATCGCGAATAAGGCGGAGCTTATGGCTCTAGTTCTCGTAAAAGGCGTGGTTTTAACGTGAATTATTGGTCCCAATGTATAAAACATTACGTTACGTAAATTACTGGTTGACGTAAAGTGCGTAATTATGGCACTACGCCAATCCGCCAAAATTTTCCTAACCCCGATCGTTCCAGTACCGAACGCAGCTGCGAAATTTTAAATTTTTTATTTAACTGGGGTGACAGTCGTTTGAAATTTCCGTCAAACAGTCATTGATTTCGTGTCGACGCGGTTGACAAATTCCAGCTGTGTAGCGACACAACATTGAGCTGAATTCTTTGAATCACCATAAAATGTCTAAACATGAAATGAAACTCCGGAGATACAATCAATTTCATTCATCAATTACAATTACGCGCTTTTTACCTTCGCTGTATAACGCTTTACAGCGAACTGGCATCCACCTACATTTTTGGACAAGTGCCAATGTTTATTTTATTGTAAGCTCGCGGGTCAAAGATTTGGTCAAAGCATTTTAGTATTAATTGTATTTTTCTCTCATGTGATCTATCCTCTATATTCGTTACCCAATTCAGGTGTTGAAAGCAAAGTTTTTATTCACTTTTTTCAGACATCGATCGCTCCTGATCGACGGTTCGCTGATCGAACTGCGTTAAACGAGTGTCAAGCGGCCGAAAGCAAAGAACGATGGGTATGTTGTTTTCTGAGTTTTGCATTTTTGATTACACACATGGCATAGGTATGCTAATGATTGCTATTTGACGTATCTTTAGTTTTTTTATCTGGTGTCGACTTTCTCGTTTTCCGTTATTTTTACTGGCTACTTTTTAGGTATTTATTATTTCTGGCATTAATCATTCCAATCGATCGATGTAAAAATTATTGTTAACCTTCCCCAATCCCTTGAGCGCAGGCGGTGGACTTAAGATATTTTTATTGAACGATGTGACGTGACTAACATCTGTGAAGAAGGTCATGGTGAATCTGCCAGCATGTGCATAGACTTTTTTTGCACATTGTGCGCCATTCGTTGGATGTAGTACCGGCACCAGGTATCCCAATCTCTGAGAAAATTCCGACAAAATTCCTCACGTAGCAGTGTAAAATTTTACGAGCCTTGATTTACTACTGAATTTTCGCATGTTTTACCCAATTTTGCATTCCCATGCCATTAATAATTTCACACAATTCATTTCTTTTATTATCGATATTTAGGTCAAGTGGTTGGCCGAATTGTAACTATAATCGGTCTGAATTCCCGCGCGTTCGCCGCAAAGGCGGCATTTTACTCAAATCCTTTCAAGTGAACAGTTGGTGTTACAAAACATTGTGCATACATGTGATCGCGAGAAATGATAAGAACTGCGCGCATCTGATTTTATACTCACCTGTGTTTTATCGCGTACTCGAGAGGCATTGGAGCAGTGTGTTTTCTGGGCTTTTCAAGTATTAGGTTGTAAACTAATGAAGTGTCTTTTTTCGATTTCATACAAATATACATTTGTCATCCCACATTCGTTTGTACGTTGACCGATTTTGATGCCATTTGAGTATGTTGGGGTTTCGGGTCTGGGCTATGAAGAAATGTCTTTGTTTCCTCGAATAATCCCCCAGTCCCGAGATAAGGGGGGTCTATAAAAAGGTGGTCATTTTGCATGGCCGATCTACACATTCACTTTGAACCTTACTCACTCAGCCATTTCTGAGCCAATTTGGATCGTTCGACACTTAAAATGATCAGCACAACCAGTAGATTCCATTTTTGTGGTCGGATTAGTGATGTCTAAATTACGTATGCCGATTTGACCCAGTTTTTAAACACCAAAAATAAATTTTTCTAAACATGCTATCATACACTTTAGACAATGGGGATTCATATACCAAAAAAATTATTTCAATATCTCTTTCCAATCAAAAGTAATAGAACTTTGAACTTCCGCCTCCCATACATGTAAATAACTAATCAAGAACGATGAATACAGATAACCTGAGCATAAAAATGAAACTTACAGGTTTTTCTGATCATTTTAAGTGTTCATTGGTGGAAATTGGCTGAGAAATGGCCGAGATATGGATTTCTGAAGTCACATGCATTTGCTCGTCATGCAGATTTTTCTATTTATTGTTGGGAGGCGAATGTTTAAAGTGATATAACTTTTGACTGGAGAGAGATATTGAAATAATTTTTGGGCCAGATTTATTCTTTTTGTCTGTAGTATATGATAGCAACTTCAAAAAAATCGTCTTGGAAAATTATAATTACGATTATTTTTCATGTTAAAAAACCGGGTCAAATCGGCATACGGGATTAAGACATCACTAACTCGACAACAAAAATTGAATCTGCGGATTGTCCTGGTTATTTTAAGTGTTGAACGATCCGAATCGGCCCAGAAATGGCTGAGTTATTAAGCTTCAAAGTCAATGTGCATATTGGCCACGTAAAATGACCACCTTTTTATAGACCCCTCTTATCTCGGGACTGGGGGATTATTTGAGCAAACAAAAACATTTCATCATAGCCCAGACCCCAAACCCCAACATACTCAAATGGCATCAAAATCGGTCAACGTACAACACAATGGAAAGCACAAATGTATATTTGTATGAGATGGCGAAAAAAGACACTTCATTAGTTTACAACCTAATACCTCTATCATATTTACCTGTTTAGATGATTCTTCTCTTAAGCGTTAACTGACTTGGCAACTCAGATGTCGGATTAATTTTGTCGCTGCTGCTGGAACATTTTGCACATTTTGTTTCGCTGCAGTTCTCGAACATTGTGCTTAACGAAAGCAACTATGGCGAGAACTTTTGCTCTATAAATTCTGAAATGGCCAACCAAACTATATTTTTTCCTCACTGCCTCCACTATCATAGTCTCATGTCTCACCCAGGGGTCGGTCTCCTATGGGGGCGGCTGCCCCCCCCCCAAATCCCCCAGCTTTCTATTTATCCCGAGCAAATTGTTTGACTACTACCCCCCGAGCCCCCCCCCAAATCCGCCAGCTTTCTATTTATCTCGAGCAAATTTTTTGACTACTACCCCCTGAGCCCCCCCCCCCCCAAATTGCTCAGCTACCTACCTATCTGGAGCGATTTTTTAGAAATTTTGTCCCAATTTTCGCTCAAGATCGTTAATTTGCATACCATTTTATAGTTTTTCACCTTCAACATCGTGGCTTTTTCCTATGCACGTGTTTATATACCTATTTTCGGCCCATTTTACCTACTTTTAACCCGATTTTAGCGATTTTCCCCTTTCTGCCTTCTTTGCATTGAAAAGCCCGGGAGCCCCCCCCCCCAGCATCCTAGAAAATTTTAGCTATCTATCCCTCCGGAGGAATGATTTGCTATTTATTTAAGCCCCAGTGACGACCAAAATTTTGGAGACCCCTGGCCTCACCTGATAGATGTGTATTTAGAGTGTACATAGGCTAAATTTGTCAAAATTTAAAGAATACCTTGGTCCATTAATGTTTATTTATGTTATCAACTGAAAATAACCCCATGTGCATCCTTCCCTGGATCCATCCATTTCACGGCACCCATATAGCCAACATGCAATGTGCATGTTCCACTGTTTTTGCCCGCATGAATGCCCCATTCAAAGTGGCCGCGCGAGCTCCTTCTGCAGTGCACTGCACGTTTATAGCGCCATTGGAAATGCAGCGCGCGATTGTGTTTGCATTGCAGCTGGGTTACTTTCTGCGCCCGGGTCGGCAACTGGCTTATATTTATGTTCGAACCGTGTTGGGGCTTGCGGCTTGCATTTACCAGTGAATAAAATGTGAATTGATGGTGTGATTAGATTTACTGTCGGCGCTGTCGCAAGTTTCCGCTTTCACACTGTAACTCAGCTGCTTCAATTTCCATCGAAACTATCTGTCATCAACAATTTTTACCAACCCGCACCAACGCGGGCCGATCCAATGCGATAAACACTGGGAAAAAGCATGATGCAAGCGCAGTGCAACGCAGCCCCCCCCCCCCGTAGTTTCGGAGGGGCGGCGCTACGGTCGCGTGCCGTCGCAGCTACTGCCGCCGCCGCCGTGACTCGCCGCACTGTACATATAACTACGCATATGCTGGTGTGGCGTCGTTGGCGCACGCACACGGCTTTATCTCGTCAAGTGTGTCTGCGCTTTGCCCATGTGCCCCGTGTCGCCGCTACGCGGAACCAGACTACTTTCTGCAGCTGCCCGCTTGCCCCACATGGGTGGGATATTGTCGCCGTTTTGGTGAAAATTATTCAATGTCAGCCCGTGTTTTATTCGATTGCGCATATTCTCAATTAAGTCGGTTTCTATGGAAGACCGCGCCGGTGTGTGTCTGTATGTTCATGCGCCAACACACTATTTTTCACCGTGACCGATGTGAAAACTGAAATGTCGACATAGCGACATTCAGCCTACTCTTTTTGTACGCTATATATTTTTCGTTTAGAAATTTTAACTTTCATTAATTTACATTCTGATTTAAATAAAATGAAATCATTCAACCGTGTTCATTAATTTGCATTTGAAAAAATTTCAGTTTTCCCACGAAGTCACGGTGAAAACTAGTGTGTGTAGGCGCAATGCATGCTTTGCGCTGTGCCGCGGACGTTCCAGTTCAGATTCTCTCTTTCAGCAGCGCATTGGGCGCCGGCGCCGCATCGCGTGTGTTGGCTGCGGCCGCACAAAGGCGAGCGTGATACTGGCAGCGCCGAGGGCGATGCACAATTTACCCAATACCCCGCTCGCGGCATTCTTGCTGCAGCGCTGCACTGCAGCGAAACTGAGGCAGTGCGCTGCAGCCGCTGCTGCTTGTTAGCCCTGTCTGTTTGGAATGCGTGTTGCTCCCCGGCCGAGGTGGCCTCGTGTGAAATCAATATGCTTTTTATCGAGCCATTTGTCGCCTGCCGCCGACTGTGAGCAGTGTATGTGGGAGAAGCCCTCCTCCCACATGTTTATTGACACTAGATGTTTCAAAGGAAGTTTTGTTGTTCAACTTCAGCTTTCTTATCCTTTTTATGTTGTGCTAGGCAGGGGTCTCCCAATTGGCGGGGGTTACCCCACAAATGGGCCAGCTATCTACTTGGAGTAATTTGCCCCACTCAAAAATAACTTATTTTCATAATTTGGTCATATTTCGCCCTCCAAACAACTAGCCATGTACCTTATTGCCTATTTTCAGCTATTTTTGGCGATAAAAATACGTTCTTATAAGTATACCTATTTTCAGATATTTTGAGCGTTTTTCCCCTTTTCTGCCTTCTACACATTGGCAAAGTATATTGAACCCTGCTGACCCCGCAAACCGCTGCAACCCCGTCCCCAGCAACCTCCCAACCCCTTATCCCAAAATTTTTTTTCAGCTGTCTGTCTCGGAACCAATTTGCTACCTATCCAACCCCCACAAGGGTCAAAATGCTGGAGACCCCTGATGCTTGATGTTTGGATTATGCATGTTTTGATTCTCTTGCAGACTATTTAAATACTTTATCCAGGTAAAATTTCCAACATCTTGATATTTTCCAGAATCATAGTTGGAAGCTGTTTACGAGCTGCACTGTTAAATCACTTCCTTTAATATTTCAGTATGTGATAATATTTATCTACTTTATCCATATTACATTCTCGCGGGTTTTACGTCTGCATTCTAATTCGTCACCCTGGCCGATATTTATCGAGTGTTCTATATTTTGCCTGCCGTTTGTGCGTTTAATCAGAGCCAGTGCATTCCATGGTTGCGGCATGATGTCGCGGCATAACAAGCCTGAATCCCCCAAAGCCGGTGAGATTTTAATTGGCTCATGAGATCTTTTGGCTCATGAGATCTTTTCGTGTGTTTTTTCGCTGTATCCAGAACATTCTGATGAAGACGTTTTTCATTGACAACTAAATACAACTTGTCTGATATATTTATTTGTTGTATACGTAGGGTTCAAACGGGATCCCGATCCCGATCCCGGATCCCGTGAAATTCCGGGATTTACCAGTCCCGATCCCGATCCCAATCCCGAAACCCCAATCCCGATCCCGATCCCGATCCCGAAATCCAAAAATACCAATCCCGATCCCGATCCCGAAAATTTTCAAATCCCGATCCCGATCCCGAGAAACTCCCAAGTCCGGGATCCCGATCCCGGAAAAATTAGTGGAAATTATAAAAAGTGAAATAATGACGTTTTTGCATGCAGAAATGTGCAGGCAAACCCCCAGCATCAATTTTATGTCACTTTTCTGGCATCCAACAGTGTTTTGAGACCTTTATGAACAACTGTGAATGCCAGAAAAATGGCCAAAATCTCTATCCCTAGAACCCAATCCCGATCCCGGAAAAATGCCAATCCCAATCCCGATCCCGATCCCGTGACCCCAATCCCGGCCAATCCCGATCCCGATCCCGATCCCGAAATCTCAAAAAACCAATCCCGATCCCGATCCCGATCCCGAAACCCCAATCCCGATCCCGATCCCGATCCCGAAATCTCAAAAAGTGAATCCCGATCCCGATCCCGAAAAGTCAATCCCGTTTGAACCCTATGTATACGTCGACTCAAACCATATTTGTGAGCTTTTAAATTTTTTTTGAAGTTGTGGTTTGAATTAAGTGCAAATTCACTTTTAAGATGTATTATAAAAACATTTTTTTTCATTCCTAGTGAGAACATTAAAATCACTCAAATATTGATATATATATATATATAATATATACCGTATTACCTCGAAATACCCCCAGGGGGTCTATTTTTTCGCCAGCAAAATTTGAGGGGGGGGGGGGATAATTCGAGGGGGGGGGGTTATTCGAGGGGGGGGGGTCTATTATTTCGCCAGAAATTTTCAGAAATTGCGCATACTCAGACGTAGTAAAATCAAGCAATTACATAGATGTATATGTGTTTTTAGGCATATATAACTGTATATACACATAAACCCTTCCCTAACATCACTCAATCATCAGTTTGAACGTGTGTTCTGACTTGTACAGATCACAAACTGCGGTATTTGTCATGTACGTTCACGATACACTCAATTTTAGGGGGGGTATTTCGAGGGGGGGTTTATTATTTCCTCAGCCGAAATTTAGGGGGGGGGGGTATTTCGAGGAGGGGGGGGGTTAATTCAAGGGGGGATAATTCGAGGTAATACGGTATATATTTTTAAAGAATCATTTCGGGGTCATTAAAAAACGTTTTTTCCATCCCTCCTTCCATAACTCCTATGTGTTTGTAGAGTAAATATCGTGTCTGCCGAGTATACCCATTTTCTTTTTTAATACATTTTTATTCATTCTTAGCCATTTTTATCTATTTGGCTGGTTTGCATTACTGTCAGCTGAAGTATGGCATTTAAAAGACACGTTCACCAAATAAATCTTTAGTTGATCGTGCACCAGCGGTCTGTCTATACTCCACAAATATGCCTTGTGCACTTTTATACTGGGAGCCACGCAATCACTGCTACACTATCCAAATGATGACTTTTCAGGGAAAGGGCTCCTCCTTTTCAGGTCGCCTTTGGTCAATAGTCAACCATTCTCAACTCAGCACTCACAACTAGGGTTGGCCAATGTTTTTTTAAAAACGTTTTTTATTAAAAAAAACGTTTTTTTTTTTTAAAAACGTGACGTCCGAAATGTTTTTTTTTTAAAAAAAACATCGACCGAAATTTTTAGTACTAAGCACTAGGTATTTTGCAAAATTTTTGCGCGCAAGCGCGCAATTTCACACACAAATTGACATTGGTGATTGTTTTCATTGGTTTTGTGGCATTTTTTGTATCAAAGTATCCATTTATATATGCTACCATGGGTTAATAAGCCGTCATATGTCGGTGTAGTATATAATATTGAGGTAATGTGCTTCCATGTACCTCCACAGTGTGTAACTTCACTCCCAAAGTAACAACCTCCTTTTATAACCTTGTTTCATCACTATTCCGTGCCAAACTTTACCTGAAGTCACGAACATTTGACTATAAGGCGATATACAAACGTATCGACAAAAAAATGGATATTTTTGACACAAATCACCACTTATAATGCTATCCCATGGCTCAACAGCCATTATATAGTCATATATAACCTCACAGAGTATTGCCACTGTCTGATATACCTATATATGTTGACACAAGGTCATATCTGGGAGCTTTAAAAAAAAACGTTTTTTATTAATAAAAAAACGTTTTTTTTAAAAAAAACATCGAGTTAAAAAAAACGTTTTTTATTAATAAAAAAACGTTTTTTTTTTAAAAAAACATCGAGTTAAAAAAAACGTTTTTTTCCAACCCTACTCACAACATTGATAAATGAAACTTCACGTTGATTGGTTAAGTTTTTGCATTGTGATTTGTCAATGAACGCTTGATATGACAAAATGCTTACTGACCTCATGGATTTTTTCCAGAATTTTTTATGCCGGGGAGGGGGGATGGATTTTTATGCAAGGTCAGGAAAATTGGGGGGGGGGGGTGCGGGCAGGCGCCCTCCTTAAATTTAGACCCATGTAGTGAGGAAAATAGGCCATGTCGCCAGCACTATTTATCTCTGTATGTCCGATATTCTCAACCTAACTTAACGTAACCTGCTTCAACGTATTTTCCATTGAGTTCTTTACCTCACCTGGTTACCGTATTTCCTCGAAATACCCCCAGGGGGGTTACTTTTTCAGAGTGGAACTTTTGAGGAGGGGTATTTCGGGGGGTAGGGGGCTTTTTCGAGGTCTGTTAATTTTTCGTCAGAAATTTTCGTGAAATTAGTAGTAAACAATACGTTCTAACATGCCCAAAACCGGTAATAAATGTGATGTACATCATTTCATACGGGGGTATTTCGAGGGGTGGTGGGCTGAATTTAATGCGGGGGTGGTATTTCGGGGGGTGGTGGGCTTAATTCAGGGGGGTTATTTCGAGGGGTGGTGGGTAGGGTTCAAACGATATATCGTATCGAATATCGGATTTCGACCATTTTTTAATATCGAATATCGATATCGAAAATTTTGAAAAAATATCGAATATCGACCATTTTTTCGATATATCGAACCTATATTGTGTCTATCGACCATTTTTTCGATATATCGAACCTATATTGTGTCCCTAAAAAAAGTTATCATTTTCATTTTGAGATATTTATGATTGATCTGATCTGAGAATTGTATTAGATGAGTAAAAGTACAGTACTTATAATGTCATTTTTGTTGGAGTGCTAAATTTGAAGCCAGAAAATGCTGATATTCTATTTTTTTCAACATGCCCTTAAGCAATCAGGTTATCAGTATGAACTGTAATATCTACCAATTGTATTTGTCTGATACACATTGATTCATCATGTTTTTTTCTCTACATGTTTTACTTTTGAGTGATGTAAACCTTGTTAAAATCACGTGTAAACTGGTGGAAAATATAAATGGGAAAATCACTTAATTGTATTTTACAAATCCCACATGCAAGCTGTTAGGCTTTCATCTTGTGTGAGGGTGCCCCCAAGTATTTACTATATATACCCTAGGGGACACCCCCCTCAGGCCACCCTTGATGCAGAAAAAAATTTTTTCATGTTTTTTTCTGGCAAATATAAATGGGACTTCCATACAAATTTTTGTTCCTGATGAAACAAAAATTATTGATAAATTTTTTTCTGGACATTTGAGACCAAAAAGTTTTTTTGACATTGGTAGATTGTAATTTTGTGCAACTTTTCTACCCAGTCAGAACCCCCGGAAGCCCCACACAATGGTGGCATTGTTGATCAAACATGAAATTTTTTTTGGAGAAAAACGTAGGTTTGAAAAAGTCAACAATCCACTATCCCAAGCTATTCATGGAGCACATGGGGGCCAGAATTGGCTTGTTTGGTGTCAGGGGCAACATATGGCTGTTCCTGGGCTCCATTTTTGCATTCAAGTATTTTTTGTAGCCAATGATAAAAATAGCCCTGCGTAGAGGGGGCACTCGCCTGACAGCCTGTCTGGCGCCTGCAGTGTCTTGACACAAATGACAAAATACTTGTGCCCATCCAATGTGGACACTAATTATTTGATAAAAACCTATAGGGGCCAATGGGCAATGTGCCCTGTATCTAGTGTGACTGAGATAAACAAATGAAGAGGTCATGCCCAGAAAATTGAAAATCACAGTTTTTCAATCACAACTACAATTTTGATAATTGCAAAGTTTAAAATCATTGTTGTCATGTTTTTGTGGTCCATGCCTGCTTGCTGGGGGCAAGTTTTGTGGGGGTGAGTGGACCAGGGGCAAAATTATACTCCCAAGTCACCAGCAGTCAAAATACGGCTGTGGGAAAGCTATAAGTAATTTTTTTTTTTTGAAAAGGACCCAACACAAGTGCATTCATTGCTTGTGTTGGCAGCACACAAAAAAATCGGCTGTGCACTTTACTGCAGCTGTATTTTGTGTGTTTTTTGAAAATTCCCATTTATATTTGCCGGGGAAAAAATTGGAAAAAAACATTCATCAATCTGTAGCAGCAGAACAGGGGGGTGCCAGGGGGTGCCACTTGGCATATATGTAGGCAAATGTTGTGGGCAGCCCCACATCAAATGGCAGCCATATTGGGCTGCACGTTTCCCTGTGAGATAGTTATGAAAAATGAGGTACCTGATTTCCCATTTATATTTGCCACCAGTTTACCATTCACATTTAACTAAAGAGATGATTAATCATGCGCGCAACCACATGAAAATACAATATGTCACTTGAAATATGCCTTGCTATACCAAAAGCAAATCGCAATATCGAATATCGAATATCGACAATTTTTTATATCGAATATCGATATCGAGGTTCCATATCGTATCGATATCGAATATCGAGTTTCAGAAAAAAATATCGAATATCGATATCGAAAAGTCATATCGTTTGAACCCTAGTGGTGGGCTGAATTTAAGGGGGGGTATTTCGGGGGGTGGTGGGCTTAATTCATGGGGTTATTTCGAGGGGTGGTGGGCTGAATTTAAGGGGGGGGTTTCGGGGGGTGGTGGGCTTAATTTAGGGGGGTTATTTCGAGGAAATATGGTATAAAATTCAATCGGCTTTATAAGCATAGAAATGCAACTCGGGGCTCTGTGGAAGGAGCCTTTGTTAATCCGAGGACCAACGTGTCATCAACGTTGTGATTCGCTGACGTCAATAGTCCCACACCAGACCTGTCAACAATGACTCGCGGCGGCGGCGGCAGTGGTGCGTGCCGTGCGCAATTTTCAAGGCTCCGACCGAAACTGGGCCGCCGCGCTTCCCGTGGGGCGTCGCGCGGTCGCCCATGCGTGCTTAGGTATCCTCGCCGTAGCTGCACAGTTTCCGTTTGCGGCGTGCGTGGTGCCTTTTGGCCGGTTCGCCCCAGTTTGCCCTGCCTTGGCATCGCGTAGTTGCGCGCGCTGGGCGCATGCGCTCGGTGGCCGCGCGGCTGCACTATATACTCTAGGTAAATACATAGTATGGGCTAGTTAGCGCCGCGGCTGGGTGCGGGTCCGGCTGCTTACATTCTATGCAAGTCTAGCTCGCATCATCTCGCATTCTCTTCGAGCGCACTTTCTGTGTGTGTGTTTAGATTAGATCTTGTATATTATTGATAGTGGTGAAATGCGTGCGCTCGCTCGTGGATGTGCATCGAGCAGGTGAAAGCGCTCTGGGTTCGCCGCTTTTTATTCGATTATATTATTGTGCACATGGTACCCCGCCTGACTAGCGTTGGAAAAAAGTAAATTTTAAAGACAAAAATCAGATTTTTCCAAAATCGCCTATTTTTATAGAAAGATTGGGCATTGTTAATGTAGTGGTTTCTAATAAACATTGAAATCAGTCCAAGTTAACACCAAGTTTACTAGGTACTTCCTTTTCCACACATACTGTGAAACATCACACAAAAGCAATCTAAGTTTGTGAAGTAAGGGTAAAATATAACTTTTAAGCATTATTGTCCAAAAATAGATGTATCAAAGTGATTTAGGAATGTGCCAACATGTGAAAAAGAATTAGTTTTACACACACTGCCCAGTTTTCAACTGAAATTTAACCGGAACAAGGTCAACCTACAGTTAATGGGGATACTACATGCTTATTAAGTTTGACACATCACTCTCGATGTACTTCTCCCTTATCTCTCTTATCTTCTCCCCTTAAAGTCTCCCTTATCTTCATTTTCAAGTTAATTTGAGCACTGCTCATGTCCAATTTTGCCTCAATTCACAACCATTCGATAAAAGCGATGTAAACAGGTAATGGTATTGATAGTTGATTTTTTGCAGAGATCATCACTTCAAAATCTATCCAATGGCTCTCTATGCCACCAGTAGTAGACATCACAATTGTGTGTCTCTCCATAAAAATATATATTTTTTCACTTTTCCCACTTTTGGCCAATTAAAAAATAGATTTTTTCAACCCTACTCGGTGCACTATGCGTATGCATGATATGAAGCTTTATTTACTATGTAAGTATACATCAATATAGGTACGCAGAACTACTGGTATATATGCACATGCAAGTACTGCATCTAAATATTAGCTTGAAACGTACAGCAAACTAAAAAACTACCCTTCACAATGTTTGCTATCCGCCTCTTACCCTAGTTTGTGGTGGTGTATAGTGCTGGCGAACATAAATGGGACGTGACAGTGACATTTGATGTCATCTCTTTGACATTTTCATACTCACTTGTACTGCAAGTTTTGGTGTTGCCGCAGGGTATGCAGTAGAAAGTCCCCAGCACTGTTGGGCAAGGCTTCAGATAGTCATTTACTGCCCCTCAAGGCCAGCGCTTTTTTTCAACTGCTTTTTATAAAAAGTCTTAATTTGGAACTCTGAGGAATCTTATAGATTGTAAACCGCCCCTCCGGAGGGACGAATAACTGAAAAATTAGCTTAGTGTTTGGGGTATAGTATGTATTGTTTTTCAGGGTATAGATGCAGAAAAGGGAAATAACATCATTAAATGGGTAAAAAAATATTCAAGTAGGTGTAAATATGTTTAAGTACATATATGCCTATTATCAGGGACGTACGCAGGGGGGGGGGGGGCGGGGGCTGGCGGCCGCCCCCCCCCCCCCCGTTCCGGGGCCGGACAAAAAAAAGTGCCAGAAATGACACTTTCGTGAAGCGATTTTGTACCTGTACCTTTTGTACCAATGAATGGCGCCAGCGCCATGGCCCCATTCCGTTCACTACAGGAGGGAATTTTAAGGGGGGGGGGCGCCGCCCCCCCCCCCTTCGCCGGGCTCCGTATACAATCCGCCCCCCCTCGCTCAAAAATCCTGCGTACGTCCCTGCCTATTATAGTGAATATGGAGGATAAGATTGGTAAAACAAACAACTTTCACCTGGCTGCGCTGCCTGCAAAGTGCTTTGTAAAGAAACACGTGTCTTTTCCCAGTTGAATTAACCAGCAGAGCATGTTGTAGATAATAAACCTCCAGCAGTGCAGCCCATATTCCGCCCTCAGTTTCATGTTTCACTTGATTTTCAAGAAGTTTGCTTTGTCGACCCACATTCGAAAAACCGGAAGTTTCTTTCTATTTTGCCGTTGTATAAAATCAACTCAATGAGCTCAACTCAATGATAAACTTTTGTATAACTTTGTTTAAACTCAATCAAACTCAAAACTTTCCTTCAGGTGTTGTACATCCATCACAATTTGTCATATTTTTTCGCCACGCCACCAAGCCGAGGAAATGATTTTGAGAAGTGCTGAATTCGTGCCAAGATGAAAGGTTGATAATCAGCCGTGATGTCCGTGCGCAAAAAGAAAACCTCGACCACCGATCCGGCATTCGGCGGCGTTTACTGCGGCCCAGCGAGCGACATTTTAAATCCGACCGGTGCGCGGCCGGCGCCCAGAACACCCCCACCTGATGAACAGGGTTGAGTGCCATTCAACTGCCGTCTTATTGGAATGCCTCGGTACCCGGCCCGAATTGTCCCTACCCGATACGTCGGGTGGGGTCGGGTCAGCTACCCGAGTCGGAGCGGGTATCGAGCGTCCGCGTCCTGGAATCACTCCATCAAAGTGTTCGAATAGTCCAGTGTGCATTCCTCTCGCAGAGCCGGGCCTGTCGGTGGTGGCATTCGCGCGCAGATTGTCACGCAACATCGGAAAACACAGTCCTGAGATAAAATTTGTCACTGGTACTTGGTCCATTGCGGAAATGCTGGGACACTCGTCGGTGGGGTTCGAACGACGTAGTTTTTTGCCGTCGATGTTGTTCAAAATTTTGCCTTTTTACCTATTTTTGCATTTTTCATTTTTGCTGGATAAAATGTCCCCCGTGAGTGGAGGGACCCTAGGTAACAGATTAATTCAGGGTGACGTTGAAATATTTGAAACATGAAACAAAATTTTGATTAAAAATCTACAAAATTGTACTGATTGAAATAATTAAGGATGTATTTGTGTCCTGGCATTTCTTTTGTGGTCCAAGTATTCTATATATCTTTCACAGAATTGGAGTAGATAGCAAATAATCTATTATTTGACAGATATTCCAATTTTTGATTACTTTTTATTGCGTTCTATCAACCTGTTTTAAATTCTGAACTATTTATCGTGAATTTGTTTTTATTCCATCTTTATCTACACATAACCTCATTAATAACCTTCAACTAACTTTACCATCCATTAACTCACAAACTTGTCACAAAATGTAGTTTCATACAAAATTCACCCCATTTTTGCATCAACCTATCGCACACCCACTCAGGCCGCACCAAGTGCGAGGTGTGCAAGAAGAAGTGCGCCGGCGACATTCTCAAAGCCGACGACAAGTACTTCCACATCGCCTGCTTCAACTGCCACAGTGAGTCTATTGGTTGCATGGATTTATTTGGTGCCGTTTCGAAATTTCGAAAACTGATAAATATATATGCTTTAAACACATTTGAATTTACCAGAGTGAATCATTTCTGATCTTCGTCAACTGCAGTTGACAGTCCCCTCATTCTGGTAAACTCAATGCGCTGAAGTCTGATTTTATTACTGATTATCAATCAAAGCTGGTTGATACATGTATGTCAACTGGTCTGTGTCAACTCAGATTTCAGCTTCACGTGTAGTAGAGCGAAATGCACTTGCCGTAATAGTTATTTTTCAACATTGCCGCATGTGAATTTGGAGATCGCTCTGCGACACGTGAAGTCGAAATCTGAGTTGACATAGACCAGTTGACTCACATTGTGAACAAGTGTACAGGTCGCCAATGTAGGAATATTTTTAATGTATGAATCATGTTTTGCAACATCAAAGGTCCATTCATGTTTTTTTTACGGTAGGACCACCGATGTTCGAAACCAGCGAGATCTCATAAATATGAAAATCGAACGCTGACAAATTAACCGCATCGAGGCAAATTTTATCGACTCGGTCGCGCAGCGTGTGATCAGGCGGCCCATACATAGGGTTGGCCGATGTTTTTTTTAAAACGTTTTTTAAAAAAAAAACGTTTTTTTTTAAAAAAAAACATGACGTCCGAAATGTTTTTTTTTTAAAAAAAACATCGGCCGAAATTTTTAGTACTAAGCACTAGGTATTTTGCAAAATTTTTGCGCGCAAGCGCGCAATTTCACACACAAATTGACATTGGTGGTTGTTTTCATTGGTTTTGTTGCATTTTTAGTATCAAAATATCCATTTCTATGTGCTACCATGGGTGAATAAGCCGACATATGTTGCTGTAATATATAATATTGAGGTAATGTGCTTCCATGTACCTCCACAGTGTGTAACTTCACTCCCAAAGTAACAACCTCCTTTTATAACCTTGTTTGATCACCATTCCGTGCCAAACTTTACCTGAAGTCACGAACATTCGACTATAAGGCAATATACAAACGATATGTCGACGAAAAATGGATATTTTGGACACAAATCACCACTTATAATGCTATCCCATGGCTCCACAGCCATTATATGGTCATATTTAACATCACAGAGTATTGCCAGTGTCTGATATACCTATATATGTTGACACTAGGTCACATCTGGGAGCTTTAAAAAAACAACGTTTTAAAAAAAAAAAAAACATCGAGTTAAAAAAAACGTTTTTTTTCCAACCCTACCCATACACGAGTGTGGCCGTCCAATGCGTGACTATTGGCTCACTCACGCAGTTGATACATCGCTGATGGATGCGCATTGTTGGAACTGCTGCCGAGCGGCACTCTTCTAGTGAGCGGCTGGCGCTGCCGCGTCGGCCCCGCTCTGCCCCATCGCACGCATGCATTTCAGTGCACATGCGTGTTCGGGTCGACTCACTAAATATCACCTTGATAGGGGCTGTACTAAACACTGCTGGTTGAGCGGTTTCGCCTCTTGTTTACACCATTGTACAACACTAAGCTTTCGTAAATGTACAAGTTTATTGTACATATTTATGTCCGTATGGCTGCGGCAGTCCGTCTAAGGTCACAATTCTTTTTGGACATGAATGCAAACAAAAGTGCCAGCGTACCTGGGCTCTGCTGAGAGAAGCCAATAATGTTTTATTTGGAAGATGTAAATAAATCACATGTCAGTATGTATTTACATACCCATATACATAGATGTTTCACAAATCCACCTGGTAGCCAGCTATATAGTGCAAATAAATCGATATTCACACTCGCGGCGCGGCGTGCTGCAAAAATCTCGTTACAAACGCGGTCGCACCGATCCAGCAGCCTCAAAACGCTGCCCATTTTGCTATTGGAACCTTTCCCACTTTGCATAAATAGTGCGTTATTCTCGCGCGCCGGCCATAGGGTCCGCGCGCGGCTGAAACCAGCCGCAAGCGCCGCATCGACTGCAGTAAATACTGCCGCGGCGGTCGTTTTGTGCGCGTTCGTCGGCGGTGTATGCAAATGAGGAGTGCCCTCCCTCCAAGCTGTTTTGCAGATGGGCCGAGGGGTGGGCTGGATCGATTTGACTGCGAAAATGAGTTGACAAAATATCTATTAATGTGGGGGGTTTGCGAATGGTTAAATCGTTGTGGTAAAAGTGAGATAATCAGGCGATGGAGGGCAGAAATTTTGGTAAAATTATGTGTAACATCATATTTACACGGATGCCGATGAACATGAATTTTAGGATATATTCCTGAAAATAACTCCCCCTTACGTAAATATTTAGTAGCACAATCAAATCAAACCCACAATCCACACAGCCTGCCGCCGCCCTTTGTCCGAGGTGGGCTACTTCGAGAGGTCGGGCCAGTACTACTGCCCGAGCGACTACCAGGCGACATTCGGAGTCAAATGTCCCGCGTGCGGCCAGTACGCGGAGGGCAACGTGGTCCAGTGCGCAGAGTGGACCTACCACCAGCGCTGCTTCAAGTGCACCAGATGCGGGTGAGTGGAGTTTTGTGTGTCAAGTTCACATGGATTGAAGTGTGTTTTGACGAACTTGGGTGCCACGAACTCTACTTCACTGAAGGATAAACTGACTGACTGTCAACTGAAGGATAAATACGTTGTAATCCGGCACACAGCTTTCGGCTCAAAACGCTGTAGTGTTGTGGAATGCTTGTTCTCTTTGAGAATGCTAATCTAGGGTGGCAGACGGTACGGCCTTGCGGTAAACCGTACGCTACGGTAAATTTTCTATTTTGCGGTAAACGGTATGGTACGGTAAATGTTCAATTTTGCGGTAAACGGTACGGTACGGTAAATCTGAAAAGTGCGGTACGCGGTACGGTACGGTACGGTACGGTAAATTTCCGATTGTCAGAAATGTATCAATACCGGACTACATACAACTTTTTCTTCATAAATTGACACCTAATTGAATTACACAATTCGATAATGGACTTAAGAACAAAATAACAGTTTGATGACATAAAACTACATTACCCACAATGCAGGGGCTCAATATATAGGTTTTTTCAAAGTGTAGGAGAAAGAAAAGAGAGAAAATAGGTAAAAGTGGGTGAAAATTTGCTAAATAGTTGAAAAATAGGTATATATAATGGCATATAGTATAAAAATATCTGAAAATATTCCATAAGGCATGAATGCAATTTGGGAACAATATAGCATGTGAAAGGGCTGAAAATCAGTGAAAACAATGTTGTGAATATTGCGCACTTGTGTGCAAAAAATTTGCAGAACACCACATCATTTGTCATCAATGTGTTGAAAAATGTCAGGTAAATCTGAGTAGAATTTACCGCGTAAAATGCGGTAAATGCGTGCGGTACGCGGTACGGTACGGTAAATTTCAGAAAATGCGGTACGCGGTACGGTACGGTAAATTTCTAAAATTGCGGTAAACGGTACGGTACGGTACGGTAATTTTCCCAAAAATGCGGTACGGTACGGTACGGTACGGTAAATTCTGCCACCCTATGCTAATCCACCGCAGCCGTTTCCATGCTATGCGAGATTTCTACGCTAAGCGAGCGGAATGAACAATGGCTTTTATTCGACGGCGAACACGTCATCACAAGCATAACCGCACAGCATAACGCAATTGTTACGAGCTAAATAAGAATGCTTGCAAATTTGCAGCGTGCACGTTTCAATCGATCCAACCCCCCCCCCCCCCCGCAGAAAGCCGTTCCCGAATGGCGAGAAGGTGACGTTCAGCAACGCGAACGAGCACCTGTGCCAGCGGTGCGTCAGCGTGCCCGTGGCCATGGTGCGGCCGACGCAGCAGCCGCCGCAGCCGCAACAGCCGCCCGCGCCCAGCGCCGACCAGGTCGACGCTCATCAGCATGTCAAGGAGATCGACGTCAAGCTGGAGCAGCAGGTGCAGCAGAAGGCAGCGCTGGCGCCACCGCCGCAGCAGCAGCATGGAGGCCCGCCAGGTGCCGCTTTTGCTGTTTTCTTTAGATGTTTTTGCGTACCCAAAACAGCTAATAAATGTGTCGAAACAGGATATATTTGGACATAAAAACGTAGATAGCTACACAAACTAGTCTATGTGTAGCTGCAATGCAAATTAGCAGTAATAAATGCACCATGTACAATGTACATTGCATACATGATGTACATCATTTCGGAGGGGGGTATTTCGACGGGGTTAATTTTTTCCCCAGCCCATTTCGAGGGGGTTTATTATTTCCCCAGCCCATTTTGAGGGGGGGTTAATTCGAGGGGGGATAATTCGAGGTTATACGGTACCTATATCTACACAACTAGTCTGTGTAGCTTCGATGCAAATTGGCAGTAATTAGTACATCATGTACATTGCCTACATGGTGTACATTTTTCCAGACAGGGGTATTTCGAGGGGACTATTTGTTTTTCAGCTCCCTCAGACCTGAGTGTATTTCTAGGGGGGTCCATTCAAAGGGGGGGAGGTTAATTCGAGGAAATAGGTTAAATTCCATAATTTAGCAGGTAATTGGTAGACATATTTAGATAGGTTTACAAACATGTTTTACACGTGATATCAAAAACGTATAATTTGTATTGTTTCGTGCAGTGTGCGCCGCGTGCGAGCAGATCATCCACAGCGGGCAGGTGCTGCTGGCGCTCGACGCGCAGTGGCACATTTGGTGCTTCAAGTGCACCACCTGCGACTCGGTGCTCCACGGCGAGTACATGGCCAAGTTAGTCAAATCAATGTGGGGTTTGAACAAAATTCTCTGATGGGTGTATTATTTGAAGCCTCTACTTCTAAAAATCGATACCCTCCAAAAAGGTGATTTCGAGAAAATGACATTTTGTGTCTATGCATTTTATGCACTTATTGGCTACAAGAAATCAGCGTCCCACAGGTAGTGTTCAAACGGTATCCCGATCCGGATCCCGTATCACGGATAATTTCGTGATTTGGCACTCCCGATCCCGAAACTTTAATCGCGATCCCGGTCCCGAAAATTGTGAAATCCCTATCCCGGAAAAATTAGTGGAAATGATAAAACAGCAAAAAAATGACTTCTTGCACTAAGAAATGTGAACGGAAACCCCTAATGTCCAATTTATGCCACTGTTATGCATAGTTGTTAAAACGTATTTATTTACGTTTACTCAAAAAGTACGTATATTTGAGTACTGAGTAAATACGTTTACGTATACTTTGAAAATAGTACCTGTACTCGCTTTTACATATACTTTTTGAAAGTATTCGAGTACAGAAAACGTATTTAAGATAGGCTTTGTTATAGGCTTTTCAAGGCATAGATGGGAAAAGTGGAAGAAAGAGCGAAAAATAGGCAAAAATAGCTGAAAATAGGCACATAATACATTAACTAGTGAATTTGAAGGTTAGCATGGTCAAAAATATGAAAATTAGTGATGTTGAGTGAAAATTGGAACAAAATTCCTAAAAATACTCATGTTTACGTTTTCTGGGGGGGGGGGGTATTTTACTCATGTTAAATCATGAGTAAAAGTAAAAAATTATTACTTTACGTTTCCTGTACTCGGGGGGTGAGTAAAAAATAAATTATTTACGTTTACGTATTCTTTGAAAAAAGTTCGGAACTTTTAACAACTCTTCTGTTATGGCATCATAGGCTTTTTCAAGCTGCAGAAGGAAGAAAATGGGGTAAAATAGCCAAAAGTAGGTAAAAACAGGTCTATAAGAACAAATAGTAGGTAGAATTGGGGTAAAATTTCTCAAAATTCGCTCCAGATAGGTAGATAGCTGGGCGATTTGGGGGGGGGCTTCGGGGGATATTTAGTAGCCAAAAATTTTGCCGGGATATATAGATAGCTGAGCGGCCTCCAAATATGGTCGATATTCGATATTTTTTCAAAATTTTCGATATCGATATTCGATATTCGATATTTTTTCAAAATTTTCGATATCGATATTCGATATTCGATATTTTTTCAAAATTTTCGATATCGATATTCGATATTCGATATTAAAAAATGGTCGATATCCGATATTCGATATTCGATACGATATATCGTTTGAACCCTAGCCTCCGGCCCCCCCCACCCCCCTGTACCAAAATCCAAAACCCACCTCCATGCCCCCTCAGAGACGGCCACCCCTACTGCATCCGCGACTACAACGCGCTGTACGGCGTGCGCTGCTACGAGTGCGACAAGTACATCGCCGGGCGCGTGCTGCAGGCAGGCCAGTATCAATTCCACCCCGCGTGCGCCCGCTGCGCCAGGTGCGCAGAGTCCTTTGCCGATGGGGAAGAAATGTATATGCAAGGTTTGTGGGGGGGATATTTTGAGGTCGAGGGCGTATCCAGGGGGGGGGAGGAGAGGTGCAGTCCCCCCATTCCCGGGGTGAGACCCGAAAAACACGGGAAAATGCAACTTTCCGTACCATTTTCCAAGGTGTAATGGGAAAAAATTTGCGCGCCAGCGCGCATTTTCCTACCACACATACAGAATATCACTTTCGCTGTCAAACTTCTCACTTTCATACCTACAGATAGCTTCAGTTCGCTGTCGCTAATGGCGACTAATGGCGCCAGCACCCTGGCGCCATACCGTCACTATAGGTAAAATTTAGGGGGGGGGCCCAGCCTCCCCCCGTTCGCCGGGTTTTGTAAACAAGCACCCCCCGTTCAAAAAACCTGGATACGTCCCTTTTTGAGGTCTTTCTGGATTGAAAACTTGAGGACTTCTTGCGTAAAATTATATTATTCGCATTAACCTAGGCTGGTTTAGGCGAATTTTTACTAGTGTTTGGGGTTCGCATTCGGTCCATTTCTGCTGACAGATGGGCTATTTTGTCTAGGTGCTAACTTGCATAGGCCGCTCGCAGTGTATCTTCTCGCTGTGTGATGGATTGGCCGCTATTATCTTTTTAGCTCGCGCCGGGTTTCTGTGCGAAAACTGGCGGTTTTCTCGCGGAATTTTGTGTTAATTGCTATCCGGTAATCGTAAAATTTTGTACGAAGACATAACGCTTCTGAATTGAGATTTTATTTGCCCGGGTGCATAACCCCAAACTTTTATTTGTTGCCTCCGTTGCGGTTTTATCGTCGCGTGCAGTTAACATGTGGTCCTCTCGCTTTTTGTGTGCCATTTGCTTTCAATTCATTTTTAGTTTCACTTCCTAACGTGAGCTTTTTGAACCGCTTTATTTATTTGCGTGTCGTTTAAATTAGAGAGAGCGACTGTCAATCGACAATAATATTTTATAGCCCTATAATGCCCAACAGCACATATATTGCTTGAGTTGTCAGTCGGGTTTGGCGTTTTTGGTTGACCATTTTTGAACTAGTTAGAACAAAGTGACATCCCTATTTTTGTTTCCATTTTTATATAATTCAGAACTCAATTGAATTGACGGGGGGGGGGGGTATTTACCCTTGGTACTTCTTGTCTGGGGCACAGTTGTTCACTTTTAATTGCATGTTTTTTCGAAGTTGCATGTATTTATGTATACGCATTTACTGTAGAATTGGAACCCTCCCCCGCGTGTCCAAGTCTCACATTCGCAACAGAAAAAGAGAACGGCTCTGTCAAAAAGTGCTCCATCCCGCCACGTTTTTTAATTGTTTCAGCTGCGGCATCGCATAATGGCCACACGTAACTGCTGCAGGGGGCGGCTGACTCCCATTGTGTAATTGCCATAGGCGCGGCTAAATTATAAAAATGCCGAATATACTTTTCGTGGTCTTTTCTGAACAGAGCAACTGTCTTTTGTTGGATATGTGGAAGGTTGTCTGTGCGTTTTCAGCCCGGCTTTTGCGACGGCCATTATCTCTTCGACTACTTTGAAACGAACCGTTTAACGAGCCCGACAAAACTCTGGCGGCTTCTGCTCGATTATTATGGCATTTTGCGGCTGCAACAATGACATGTCGCCTCGGCGGTGTCAAATTTTGCTCCGCCGACCCATATCCGTTTCATTTCATTTCTGTCTTTCACTTTTAGTGCGATCGCTCGAATTTGTCCACACCGCTTGTAGTACTAGAGGAGAAAATGTTTTACTAGGAAAATTTCTCAAAGATTGACAGATTCGATTTCACATTGGCGCTATACGCGAATACACATTTATTTACGGCTAGTCGAATAACCAGACAAGTGAACTATGGCCAGCGGGAAGGACGCGCGGCCCGTGAAGCTGGCTGAACCGGAGCCAGATTTGGAGCCAGAGCAAAGTCACGCTGAGGGGACCCCTAAAACCTATGCCGAGGCGGTGCAGGTGCACAAACCGCCAGCTGTGGAAGTTACCGCCATGGATGCTGCCGATGAGGTGTGCTTATCCGCTCGCTTTGTTGTGACATGTACTTGGCGTGTTGCCAGTAGAAAAAGTTGGGGTGGCATTTTATGGATGGGGGGGGGGGGGGGTCCACCAGACTTCCGTATTGTCCCGTTTTGTTGTACGTTGGCCGATGTTGATGTTACTATTTTATATCTACGGATTTGGGGTCGGGGCTACGGCCAAAAGTTTTTATTTCCTCTAAAAATCCCTCAGACCCACGATAAGGGGGTTCTATAAAAACATGGCCAATATAGCCAATTAACTTTGAAGGTGAATGACTCCAACGAACTTTTGTTTATTCCTATTTTGTTGTACCGAATTCCTTCCAATAGATGGGCGCCCTTCTATTTTTTCGTCAACTTTTTTACCCGCCCTTCGTTCAGAGACGCCTCTAGATTGAAAGCGGCCCTTTTATCTTTTCGCCATTTTTTCAGCCGATCTTTTTCAAGTTTTGCTAAAGTTTTCAAAGTTTCACAGACGATTCATAGAGTTTATTCGACATTCATATTAAAATAGCATCAAATCAATGGCGCACCGCACACTCAAAATTTTCAAGGGCGGTTCGAACGTTTTTGAGTTCCGCCAAGGCAGAACTCCAAGGGCGGTTCGAACATTTTTATTTAGGAAAATTGTGGCATTTTTGGGACATTCGGATGAAGTTCACACGAATCCGGATGAATTCACACAGTTTTTGTCCATTTGTATATCATAACAAAACGTTTCAAAAACATTGGGACACTTTCAATTCCGCCCTTGACTTAAGAGATACGCCCTTTAGAGAAGGTTGTTATGGGAAACACATCTTATTTATCTTACCAAACATATTTGTGAAAAAATTTTATACGTAGGTCTATGCTTTGTCTTCAAAAATGAATAGAGAAATTTTTTTTGTAATATCCACTTGTTTAAAAGATATTGAAGTTCACCATGTGGCATATTTGTGAAAACCGAAACAGAATTCCACCCTCTAGAAAGTGTCCGAATGTTTTCTTGCCTAGATGGCGCACTGACACTCAAAATTGTTAAGGGCGGTTCGGACGTTTTTGAGTTCCGCCAAGGCGGAATTCCAAGGGTGGTTCAGACATTGTGCACTTTCCTACCTGTCTGAAATTAATTCCGCCCATGCACAATCCGGGGCAATTCCGCCATCGTGCAAAGTGTTCGAACGTTTCATGTGCGGAATTGAAATCGAGGGCAGTTCGAACGTTTTTGGATTCCGCCCCCGTTTTTAATTCCGCCATTTTGAATTCCGCCCTTGAAAAAGTGTTCGAACTGCAACTGAAAATTCGAGTGTGCCGTGCAACAATGGATCAAAGCCACTAAATAACAGCGTCGACCGAATTCTTTTATTTTTTATGCACTTGGCACATTTCCAGCAGTTTTTGCCCCTTCTATTGGAGACCACCGTTTTATTTCGTGGGCCAAAAGGTCGAAGAATGTACCTTCTATTGGCAAACATGCGATATCTTGCTCAATTTTGATGCTGTTCAAGTATGTTCAGGTTGCAGGAATTGGCTATCACTAACAAACAAATATCCCGTTGAATAATTTCCCAGTCCTGGATAAGAGGTGGTGTAAAAACTATAAGTTTTCATTACTATTCCATCGATCCAAGTTTAAAGCTTAATTAGGCGGATTTGGACCGATTTTTCAATGATAGGAACAACCTGAACAAAATTTTTGAGGTTGGCTTAGTGATTTCTAAACTAGTTTGGCTGATGTAACCCGGTTTCTCAACACGAAACAAAACTTTAGAATATATGAGGCATCTAGTTCCGAATGTCGGTAAAGACTAAAGTGGAAAAAATGAGTTAAGTGCAGATCTGTGATAAGTGCACTTATTTCTTCATGATAGAAAAAGAATTTTCTCAATATCTAATACCGTTCCCGAGATACAGATATGCCGATTTTTTGAAAAAACTAAAAAAATCATCCGAAACAGGGTATCTCCACCCTCAAATTGGGAAAATTTCACTCGAAACAGGGTATCTCCACCAACGGAAAAAATCATCTGAATTACGGTATAGATTTGAAGCAATCAGTCCAAATTCCCATACAAAACAGAAAAAATCATCCGAATTACGGTATAGAATTCCAAACCAGTTTTTGAAAAAAATGATCCGAAACAGGGTATCTCCAAAAAAATCTTTGTGCGAAACAAGGTATCTCCAAAAAGTCTTTGTCCGAAACAGGGTATCTCCACTGCTCTCAGGTAAGAAATTTGCTCTCAAGTGGGGCCATGGAGTGGCTCCAGCAGAATGGCAGCACAACCGCGCCCGTTGATCCCATGGACTAAGTGGAGATACCCTGTTTCGAGTGATATTTTTTGAAAAAAATCTCTCGAAACAGGGTATCTCCACTGAATTTGCTGACCTGCTGTCAATCAAATCATTATAAGTCTAGCTATATACGCCGGCCACAGGGCTGTAAATATGGAAAATGTAGCGAAATTTATAAGCTTTTCAAAAAGTTTTGAGCAAGGGTTCTCATTTGAAAATTGCCCGCTCGGGCCAACGTTGAATTTTCAAATGCGATATTTGAAAAACGTAAATTGATGGAGATCCGACATTCGGAACTAGAAGCCTCATATATACCCCAATAATAATTGAGGCGTCCAATTCTAAAAGTCGACAAGTCCAAAATATGAAAATTTTGAGTTAAGCCCGGAAACGTCATCTGGGGCTACTCCCACACATTTTTCATCATTTTCTATAAATTTTTTGATCTCATGTGCCCATATGGCAATTTCAGGGAAAAGTGCAAAAATTTGGGTAAGAAGTCGACAAGTCCACTTAGTTTTGGGCATGTGAGCATGTTGAGCATGAGAGAGCCCCATTGGACACGCACCACGGACCTGGAATTGGAAATGAAACTTAAAATTCGATTTACTCAAAATCGCATTTTGTGGACTTGTCGACTTTTAGAATTAGACGCCTCAATTGTTGAACGGTCGAAATCGGTCCAGAAATGGCGAGTTATTTATTAAGGTACAAAATCTACCGGATCGGCCATGTAAAATGAATACCGTATATCCTCGAATAAGTTCCCCGGGGAGTTATTTTTTCGTCACAGCTTTTTGAGGGGGGACTTATTCGAGGGGGTGGAGTTATTCGAGGGGGAAGTTACTTTTACATCAGAAAATTTAGTTACATCCATGATCAATATATTATATGAAAAAGGTCGAATTTCAATAATTCATGTGATGAAATCAATGCAAGTGAACATTACCTGCAAAAAATACATGTCTTTTATAAAGATAACATACATAAAAACGTCTGTCATACATAGACTTCATTGTCACCCATTAAAGAGAGAGGAGTTATTCGAGGGGGAGTTATTTTTTCTTCAGTCAGCTAACATGGGGAGTTATTCGAGAGGGGGTAGTTATTCGAGGCGGGGGACTTAATCGAGGATATACGGTACATATTTTTAGACACAATCACCTTACCACGGGACTGGGGTTTATTTGAGGAAACAAAGAAAGAGTTGTTTCTAGTGGTGGAAAAGCGCCATCAAAATGATAAAATCATGTTATATCCTATTATTTTTCATGAATGACAGTGAAATTATTACACTGTTCATTCACTCTCTTCATATTCATGTTATATTTTACAAAAACAAGACAAGCAGTAAAAATAGCCCTGAAGGAAGCATAGTATTTACTATGCTGGCTGATCTGTATTCTGACTGAACCCTTTAAAAGTACGTCACCATTCTTCCTGAATATACATCTTTATTCTAATAGAAGTGCTGTTCTATTTTTTCACCTTTTAGCTGTCATTCTATTGGGTGTGCTGTTCTATTGAAGGCTGCCATTCAATTTTTTTCATTAGTGAAATAAAGATTCAAAACATCTCATTATATTGGAGGTGCCCTTCTAATGGAGGTACGGGCATTCTATTGTAAGAAATACGGTAGTAATGTGAACCCTTATGCATCAAATTCACCCATAGTCATCGTGAGAGCTAAATAACCTGCTGCCGCTTCAGGTTCGGCACTGATTTCAGATTTTTTTACGAGTGCCATATCTCCAGCTGTGTGCGAGATATGGAGCTGATACTTACCGGGCATATAGGCGTAACACCCCCTTCTATACATCGGCAAGGGGGATTCGCGCGACTCACTACAGTGTGGGTCGCTGAACATGTCAAAAAAATTTTTCGCAATTTTTGCCGTCCGCAGCAAGTTCAGCACCCACATGGTACCCTGCACTGCGGATGCCACAATTCCAGCTGTGGGGGGGCGTAGCATGCTCAAATTTTGTGGGGTGTAGCTAACACCCCCACCTACTATACACCACTGGGAGGGCTGCAGCGACCCACTATAGTGTGCCTACACACACTAGTTTTCACCGTGACTTCGTGAGAAAACTGAAATTTTTTCAAATGCAAATTAATGAACACGGTTGAATGATTTTATTTAATTTGAATTTGAATTTAAATTAATGAAAGGTAAAATTTAAAAATTTGAAAAGAAAAACACATAAATCATACAAAAAGAGTGGGCTGGATGTCGCCATGTCGCCATTTCAGTTTTCACACGTGTCACGGTGAAAACTAGTGTGTGTAGGGCCATTGTAGCTCGCAAAACATCGGAAAAAATTTTGACACTGATTTTGACCGCGTCAAGTCCGGCATAGATTTTTTTACCGATCCGACTCAAGTTCGGCATTCGTGTTTTTGTAATGAGTGAAAAACAATTTATTAAAGGGGGTCGAAGACAGAAAAGTAAAAAAACTTCTCCAAATCCGATCCCGAAAAGCCAGTTTAGTGTCTCCACACACCACCCAGCCCTTCCCCACCTAAACCTCCATATCGAGTTCTTATTTTAAAATGCACTTTACATAACTTTTTATATGACACTCAATAACTTGCTTTACGGTGCCCTCTAGGGAAGGGTTAAAGCTTTCAATGTGCATAAAGAACATTCCTCCAAAAATACTCTCCTGGACAGTTTTGATGGGGGTAATTGCGATGATGTCATAATGACATCATCACAGGAACAAAAATCTACCTATTTTGACACTTTTGTATTTCCTCCATCAAAATTCTTCAGATGGGATTTTTTTGGGGAATGTTTGTTACACACTTTTAAAGCATTAACCCTCCCCTAGAGGGCATCGTAAGATAAGTTGTCAAGTGTCTTATAAAAAATGATGTAAAGTCCATATTTCGATAAAAACCGTATGGGAGTTGATGTGGGGAGGGGCTGGTTGATGTGTGTGCAGCAACTAAATCTTTTTGGGATCGGGATTTCGGACTTTTTTGACTTTTCTATTTTCTACCCCCCTTAAATAAATTTTCTACCCGCCTTGATTTGGCACCCATTACGAAGACACAAATATAGAATTTGAGTCGGATCGGTGAAAAAATAGGTGCCAGGCCTGACAGACAAAATCCACGTCGATTTTTTTGCTGTTTGGCGACCCACACTGTAATGGGTTGTCAATGTCCGCGCCATGGTGTATAGTAGAGGGGGGTGTTGAACACAACCCTCCAAAATTTCAGGTGTCTACTTCCTCCAGAACTGGAGATAGAGCCTCCGTACTCGAAGGTACCACTTTGATGCCCAACTTGTGGCGGACAGCCAAATTTCCAAAAAGAATCTTTGCATCTACGGTGAGCCAGACTTAGGGGGTCGCCGCAGTCCTACCCGCTGGCGTATAGTAGGTGAAGGTTATACCCCACATTTCATCTCACGATTCCACCCCCCCCCCCCCCCCACTGGATCTATGGAACTTGATATATATTAAAAAATCGATGCCGACCCTGAAGCGGCAGCAGGTTAAATATGTAATAGTGGGGGAAAATATTTTAAGTTTTTCAGTATTATTTCATAAAACTAAAGTTCAATTTTCATAGTTATGTGTGCAGTAAGTTCAGTATAGGGTTCAAACGGGATTGACTTTCGGGATCGCAATTGGCATTTGGAATTTTTGGGAAATGGATTGAGGTCACGAGATCGGGATTTTGGCAAAAATACTGGTATAGGGTATTTTCTCTAATTTTTTCACAAAAAATGGCTAAAAACACACTTGAATTTTAGCGAAGTGGCATTAAAAGGTACACTGGATATTTCGGTTCATATTTCTCTTAAATTTTCCGGGATCGGATTGAGTTAGTCGAATCGGGATCTTGATTGGAATTTGAAAATTTTCGGTTTCGGGATCGGACTGGAATTTGAAAATTTTCGAGTTCAGGATCGGGATTGGGATTTGAAAATTTTTGGGATCGGGATCCCGTTTGAACCCTAGTTGGCTATACCTGACGCTCAATTCAAAAGATTCAAGCTAATAACTACTTTTTCCATTCAATTTCCATTTCAAGTAATTCACTACAAACATCACAGTCTTAACGCACCAATAAAATCTCTACAATTAACGACCAGATAAATACATCTGATTGATTGTTGCAAAATGAAATTTTGTCTACCGTAAATCCTTCAATAAGTCCCCGAGGTAGTTGTTTTTTCGTCAGAATTTTTTGAGTGGGGACTTATTCAAGGGTAGGAGTTTTTTTTCGTCAGAATATTGAGAAGAATGCATGATCAATAAATTGTATGAATGCGGTTAAATTCATGCATGAATCCATATTTAATGCAATGGAATCAATGCTAGTGAACATCAGTTGCAAAAGGACACTTTCTTTTTGATGTGCACATACATTTACAACGTGTTTATACATGGACGTCGTTTCCACCCATAAAGTAGGGGGGAGTTAATCAAGGGGGGGGATTATTTTTTCCTAAGGGGGACTTATTTGAGGATTTACGGTACGTGACAATTTTCAGTTGAAAATTGATTGAAGCCAAGTGTAGATGGTGCCTTTATGTGGCGCCCTCAAATGAAGCCAGCGCCATTCCATCACTTAGTCATAGCCCTAACCCTAAACCCCTACCGCTTGAAACAGCATCAAAATCGGCCAATGTACAACAAAGTGGGATGACAGAAAAATGTGCTGGAACCCCCCCACCCCACCCTAAAATGCCACCCCCAATTTTTCTTTTGTTTCCGCATACTGATCTGTTTTGTTGCACGCGCAGCATCCGGCGGCCCATGAAGCACCTCCAAGTGGAGAGGTAGTGCCACCGGAACCGGAACCTGTTGCACAGGAATCGCTGCAGGTTGAACCCAAACCGGCACCTGAACCGGCCGCCGCGGCACAAGCCAGCAGTGCAAAGAAGAAGCGCAGAAGACGTCGCACGCGTGGAAAGAGTCAGAACGACACCGAAGCCATAGCAACTGCTGTTGCATCCACCAAGGACAAGTCGAATGGCGACAATGGAAGTGCAAATGGGAATGGAAATGCTGATGAATCAGCACCGGGAGAACCCAAGAAAGAGAAGCTGATCAGTTCTGGCCTTGAGTTTGCCACTGATGACGAAACGATAGATGTGACCGCTGAGATCACCACTGAGAGCACCACTGAAATGGGCTGTGAAATTGTAGCCACTTGTTCATCTGGGCCGCACAGTCAAATTTTGAGAATATTCAAAAAGAAATCTCAGCCTGGTTCTGGAGACAAATTCGTTGAACAAGGTTCTTTTGATGATGTTTCACACAAAGATGTAGATGTAACACTCTGTGCACCAACTGAGAAGCATGAATCAGTGGCAGTGGTGCAAGATGATGGCAGGAAGATCTCTATTGACCATGTAGAAGTCACTGAAGAACCTCAAGCAGTTGCCATGGATACAACAGAGCAGCTGACCCAGACAGAAAAGCCAACAGTTCCAGAGAAGTTGCAAAAGCTGCCAACACCTGAGATATGTGTTGAACACCAGGAACAGGATACACAGACTGAAAAACCTGCAATTCCAGAGAAGACTGACAGCCTTAATGGTAATGGTAAACCACATGGGGAAATGGCATCTTCAGAGCAGGATACACAGACTGAGAAGCCAGCTGTACCAGTTAAGATAACTGAAACAGAGAGTGCACTCCAGATGAAGGAAACATCACCCAGCTCAGTGACAATGGAACAGGACACTCAGACAGAAAAGCCTGTTGTGCCAGAGAAAGTTTTAATTGAGCCAGCAGTAAGAAGTGACACTCCACAGCAACCAAAGGATACTGAGACATTAGTAGCAGCTCACTCTGAAACATCCCTTATTGTGCATTCTGATGTGGAAGGAGACAGACCAGCAGATTTTGAGAAGAATGAATCTGACCAAGTGACCAAAGAAGAGTCACAGACAGTGGGTGAACTTGAGAAACATGATGATGAATGGGTCATTGTTGATACAGTAGCACAGGAATCTGAGCAGCCAGTGATGCCAGAAGAATATGATAAGCCTCCAACAGCAAAAGAATCTGAAGCAGCATCTGAAACAAAAGAAACAGAAGCAGCACCGGAACCTGGAAAAACTGAACAGCCAGAAACAAAGCTTGAAGCAGATCAGCCAAAAGTATCCCCAGAACCTGAGCAGGCTGAAGCAGCATCAGAAACAAAGGAGACTATAGCAGCACCTGAATCTGGTGAACCTGAAGCAGCACCAGAAACTGAACAGCCAGGAACAGTGCCTGAAGCAGGGCAGCAAAAAGCATCACCAGAACCTGAGCAAACTGAAGCAGCATCAGTATCTGGGAAAACTGAAGCAGCATCAGAAACAAAACAGACTGAAGCAGCACCTGAATCTGGAGAAACTGAAGCAGTATCAGAAACTGAACAGCCAGAAACAGTGCCTGAAACAGACCAGCCAAATGCACCACCAGAACCTGAGCAGGCTGAAACAGCATCAGAAACACAACACATTGAAGCAGCACCTCAATCTGGAGAAACTGAACAGCCAGAAACAGTACCTGAAGCAAAGCAGTCAAAAGCACCACCAGAACCTGAGCAGACTGAAGCTGCATCAGAAACAAAAGACTCTGAAGCAGTGCCTGAATCTGGAGAAACTGAACAGCCAGAAGCAGTACCTGAAGCAGAGGAGCCAGAAGCACCACCAGAACCTGAGCAGGCTGAAACAGCATTAGAAACAAAACAGACTGAAGCAGCACCTGAATTTGGAGAAACTGAACAGCCAGTAGCAGTACCTGAAGCAGAGGAGCCAGAAGCACCACCAGAACCTGAGGAGGCTGAAGCAGCATCAGAAACAAGACAGACTGAAGCAGCACCTGAGCCTGGAGAAGCTGAAGCAGCACCAGACACTGAACAGCTAGAGACACTGCCTGAAGCAGAGAAGCCAATAGCATCACCAGAACCTGAGCAGGCTGTAGCAGCATCAGAAACAAAACAGACTGAAGCAGCACCTGAATCTGGAGAAACTGAACAGTCAGAAACAGTGCCTGAAGCAGGGAAACCAAAAGCATCACCAGCACCTGAGCAGGCTGAAGCAGCATCAGAAACAAAACAGGTTGAAGCAGCACCTGAATCTGGAGAAGCTGAAGCAGCATCAGAAGCTGAAGCACCATCAGAAGCTCAACAGCCAGAAACAGTGTCAGAAGTAGAGAAGCCAAAAGAATCACCAGAACCTGAGCAGGCTGAAACAGCATCAGAAACAGAACACATTGAAGCAGCAGCTCAATCTGGAGAAACTGAACAGCCAGAAACAGTACCTGAAGCAGAGCAACCAAAAGCACCACCAGAACCTGAGCAGACTGAAGCTGAAGCAGCACCTGAATCTGGAGAAGCTGAAGCAGCATCAGAAGCCAAACAGCCAGAAACACTGCCTGAAGCAGAGAAGCCAAAAGCATCTCCAGAACCTGAGCATGCCGAAGCAGCATCAGAAACTGAACAGCCAGAAGCTGTGGCTGAAGCAGAGAAGCGAAAAGAATCAACAGAACCTGAGAAGGTTGATACAGCTTCAGAAACACAGCAAACTGAAGCAGCACTTGAATCTGGAAAACCTGAAGCAGCAGCAGAAGCAGAGAAGCCAAAAGCACCACCAGAACCTGAGCAGGTTAAAGCACCATCAGAAGCTGAACAGCCAGAAACAGTGCCAGAAGCAGAGAAGCCAAAAGAATCACCAGAACCTGAAGTGGTTGAAGCACCATCAGAAGCTGAACAGCCAGAAACAGTGCCAGGAGCAGAGAAGTCAAAAAAATCACCAGAACCTGAGCAGGTTGAAGCAGCTTCAGAAACACAGCAAACTGACACAGCACTTGAATCTAGAGAACCTGAAGCAGCAGCAGAAACTGAACAGCCAGAAGCTGTGGCTGAAGCAGAGAAGCCAAAAGAATCAACAGAACCTGAGCAGGTTGATACAGCTTCAGAAACACAGCAAACTGAAGCAGCACTTGAATCTGTAAAACCTGAAGCAGCAGCAGAAGCAGAGAAGCCAAAAGCACCACCAGAACCTGAGCAGGTTAAAGCACCATCAGAAGCTGAACAGCCAGAAACAGTGCCAGAAGCAGAGAAGCCAAAAGGATCACCGGAACCTGAGCAGGTTGAAGCAGCTTTAGAAACACAGCGAACTGAAGCAGCACCTGAATCTGGAGAATCTGAACAGCCAGAAACAGTGCCTGAAGCAGAGAAACCAAAAGCATCACCAGAACCTGAGCAGGCTGAAGCAGCATCAGAAACAAAACAGATTGGAGCAGCACCTGAGTCTGGAGAAGCTGAAGCAGCATCAGAAGCCAAACAGCCAGAAACAGTGCCTGAAGCAGAGCAGCCAAAAGAACTGCCAGAACCTGAGCAGGTTGAAGCAGCTTTAGAAACACAGCAAACTGAAGCAGCACCCGAATATGGAGAAGCTGAACAGCCAGAAACACTGCTTGAAGCAGAGAAGCCAAAAGCATCAGAACCTGAGCAGGTTGAAGCACCATCAGAAACTGAAGAGCCAGAAGCTGTGCCTGAAGCAGAGAAGCCAGACGCATCACCAGAACCTGAACAGGCTGAAGCAGCATCAGAAACAAAACAGACTGAAGCAGCACCTGACTCTGGAGAAACTGAGCAGCCAGAAACAGTGCCTGAAGTAGAGCAGCCAAAAGAACTGCCAGAACCTGAGCAGGCAGAAACAGCATCAGAAACAAAACAGAGTGAAGCAGCACTTGAATCTGGAGAAACTGAACAGCCAGAAACAGTGCCTAAAGCAGGGCAGCCAAAAGCACCACCAGAACCTGAGCAGGCTGAAGCAGCATCAGAAATTGAACAGCGAGAATTGGTGCCTGATGAAGAGCAGCCAAAAGCATCTCCAGAACCTGAGCAGGTAAAAGTGACACAAGAGACAAAACAGTCTGAAGCAACACCTGAATCTGGAGAAGCTGAACAGCCAGAAACAGTCACTGAAGCAGAGCAGCCAAAAGCATCACCAGTACCTGAGCAGGCTGAAGGAGCATCAGAAACAAAACAAACTGAATCAGCACTTGAATCTGGAGAAACTGAACAGCCAGAAACAGTGCCTAAAGCAGGGCAGCCAAAAGCACCACCAGAACCTGAGCAGGCTGAAGCAGCATCAGAAATTCAACAGAGAGAAATGGTGCCTGATGAAGAGCAGCCAAAAGCATCTCCAGAACCTGAGCAGGCAAAAGTGACACAAGAGACAAAACAGTCTGAAGCAACACCTGAATATGGAGAAGCTGAACAGCCAGAAACAGTCACTGAAGCAGAGCAGCCAAAAGCATCAGCAGTACCTGAGCAGGCTGAAGGAGCATCAGAAACAAAACAAACTGAATCAGCACTTGAATCTGGAGAAACTGAAGCAGCATCAGAAGCTGAACAGCCAGAAGCAGAGAAGCCAAAAGCATCACCAGAACCTGAGGTGGTTGAAGCACCATCAGAAGCTGAACAGCCAGAAACAGAGGAGCGAAAAGCATCACCAGAACCTGACCAGGTTGAAGCACCATCAGAAACTGAACAGCCAGAAGCTGTGTCTGAAGCAGAGAAGCCAAAAGAATCACCAGAACCTGAGCAGGTTGAAGCAGCTTCAGAAACACAGCGAACTGAAGCAGCACTTGAATCTGGAGAAACTGAAGCAGCATCAGAAGCTGAACAGCCAGAAGCAGAGAAGCCAAAAGCATCACCAGAACCTGAGTTGGTTGAAGCACCATCAGAGGCTGAACAGCCAGAAACAGTGCCAGAAGCACAGAAGTCAAAAGAGTCACCAGAACCTGAGCAGGTTGAAGCAGCTTCAGAAACACAGCAAACTGAAGCAGCACTTGAATCTGGAGAAACTGAAGCAGCATCAGAAGCTGAACAGCCAGAAGCGGAGAAGCCAAAAGCATCACCAGAACCTGAGGTGGTTGAAGCACCATCAGAAGCTAAACAGCCAGAAACAGTGCCAGAAGCACAGAAGTCAAAAGAGCCACCAGAACCTGAGCAGGTTGAAGCAGCTTCAGAAACACAGCAAACTGAAGCAGCACTTGAATCTGGAGAACCTGAAGCAGCATCAGAAGCTGAACAGCCAGAAACAGTGTCTGAATCTGGAAAAGCTGAACAACCAGAAACAGTACCTGAAGAAGAGCAGTCAAAAGCATCACCAGAACCTAAGCAGGTTGAAGCAGCATCAGTATTGAAACCAACTGAAGCAGCATCAGAAATTGAACAGCCAGAAATGGTGCCTGATGAAGAGCAGCCAAAAGCATCTCCAGAACCTGAGCAGATTGTAGCAGCATCAGAAACAAAACAGACTGAATCAGCACCTGAATCTGGAGAACCTGAAATGGCATCAAAAACTGAACAGCCAGAAACAATAGCTGAAGCTGAGCACCCAAAAGCATCACCAGTACCTGAGCAGGCTGAAGCAGCACCAGAAACAGAACAGACTGAATCAGCACCTGAAGCAGAGCATACAAAAGCATCACCAGAACCAGGTTCTAACCAGGCACAAGCACCACCTGTGTCTGAAGAATCTAAAGCAACCCCAAAATCAGAAGAAATCCAAGAGGTGTTAGAAACTCAAAGTGAAGAATTTGAAGTTGGACAGGGAGCAGAAGAGGTCATAACTGCTACTGAAACTGAAGTTGTTGGGCCCAGCATAGAAACTGAGCCATCACTTGTCAAGTCATTTGACATTGTTACTGGGGCTGCTAGAGGCATAGCCAGCAGAGAACATGAGGGCCTGATAGAGCAGTCTCAAGTGGCTGGTGAAACCCCTCATGATGAATCACATTCCACTGTATGTGTAGAAGAGCAGCAGCGAGTTGTGTGTGAGACCGTTCCAGAGGCAATTGAACCACATGATTCTGAATTTATGGCTGCAAAATCATCACCAGAGCCTGCACAAAAGGCAAAATTTTCCAGCACAGCAAGCAAGGCTCACTACTTAGCAATTTTTGCTGTTGACCCTATCAAAATGGTGTCTACTAGCAGCACAAAGCAATTAGGAAAGCCTGCTGAATCTGCTAGTGCACATGCAATCATGTCACTGAGTAGGAGCACATCCGCAGCAGCTGCACGTGGGAGACGCAGTAGGGGTGGAGCTCGTGATGCCAGTGCAGACAGTGTCAGGAAAAGAATGCGTACACCCTCATGTGAGAGCTCAGTCGCCAGCTGCCATGTTCACAGAAGCCACAGTGCCACTGCCAGGCGTGTTGTCAGACCGCACAGAAGCTGGGATACTGAAAGCACAGTGTATGAGCCTGTGATAGAGGTTATTGTGTCTGTGTTCAGAGTCTGCTTTCTAGAGTCTGCAGCTATCTGCCATAGCACAATTGAGGAGGCAGAAGCTAAGGCATCTTTTGCTGGCACAAGCAAATTGACTGGACCTGATAGCGATGATGATCATCATGATGGTGGTGGTGGTGGTGGTGGCGGTGATGGGCATGATGGTGGTGGTGGTGGTGGTGGTCATGACAGTGGCAGTGGAGATGATGACTTTGGTGGTGACGCTTCTGGCAGTGATCATGGATCAGAGCCTGATGGTGGAGCTGAACCAAGTGGCAGTGAACAACCACCTGAAGCAGATGGTGGTTCCCCAGATGAAGGTGCTCAAGATGATACAGGTGAAGATCAAGCAGGCCAGCAAGATGACAGTTCTGATAGAAAGCATGAAGCCCATGTGATAACTCAAGTTACCACCACTACCGCTGATTTATCTGCTGCCGGTAATGAATCCACTTCAGATGACACTTACTCCAGCCCATCCAGTTCAAATTCATCTGGCAGCTACAGTGTGGAAGAAGTAACTATAAATCAAGAAGTGATGCCAGCCATACCTGAGGATGATGCTGATGTGAATACAGTCCGGCAGTCATTCAGCAAGATCTGCCAGCAGATCTTTGTCTCCATCAGAGTTCCAATTGTGACGCAATCAGTTCCCACTGCACCTTCCTGTGAACATGATGCAGCACTCAAGATCGCCTCTCAACCTGTTACTGCAGCGACATCAAATCAAACCAAAGGATTGAACAAACCCCCAGTGCCTGCAAAGCCTGAGGTCATCAGGGCAAATGTGCAGCCGCAGCGAATAGTACAGCAACACACTGCCACAGTGAAACACCTGCCAAAAATTGGTGTGGTAACGCCATTCCACGTTGAAGATAATGCAGAAGATTCCATTACGCTGAGTTTGGTGGATGATTCGGGCAAAAGGATGGGTGATTATAACAAGGCAGTGTCCTTTTCAGATATTATCGATGAGTCTGTGTTTGATAGTGAGTGTCATGTTGGTGTTTGTTGCATGCTTTAAAGCTGACTGTTCTGGGCTTGCGATTTGCTATTGTATTCCGAGTGTCCTTTTCTGCGTTGCCGAAAAAAAACTTAAGGAGAATGCGAACCCCAAATCTTTCCGAAATATTTAGCGTGCAAATATGTCTATGTAAGGAATAGGTGTTTGCCATCATACTTTACTTATTATAAAAAATCTACTGACACAGGTGATGAGATATGGCATGCACGCTGCAGCGATCTCCAGCCAATCGACTCGGTGGTAAGCACTTTCTTGTTGCAACCTTTTATTCGTCATCCAGTTGTTGGTTTGATAGAATATAGGCCGGAAAATATTTTACCGATTTTGGGATTCATTTGAGATTGTAAAAATATTTAAAAAGCTAAAATATCTTTAAAAAATATTTATACTTGTTCACATTTCACAGCATCTGTAAAAACAGTGATTTGATTCCATCATTGAATGCGTTGATTCTTCCCCTATTCCATGACTTTTTAATCGTCAAACTTCCGTAACATCAAGAAAGAATCCAAAAAGTAGATCCAAAAGATAGAAGTGAAAGGTTTCAAATTTCACAGTTCTCAAATATTTTATAATCCCCATCCCGAAAACAGAATTTTAGTTTCAACTGATCATCAATGATCAACATTAACCAGAGCATTCCACATTCATGAACCAAACCACAACAGACTGTCCATCAATAACCCCAACAATCTCCCAGCACACTTACCGGGCGCCTCGACCAGCCAGCGCGGGCGGCACCCAACAGAGACCGAAATACAGCGCCGACTTCGGCAAGCTGCTCACCTACATGTACCTGCTGCCCGAGCCCGAGCAGGTGCCAGTCCCAGACCCTGTAAAATGCCCTGTAAAATGTCAAATGTCATGCAAAGTCTCAAAAGTCATGGAAAATGCCCTGCAAAATGGCAAACGCATTTTCCATGACTTTTGACACTTTGCATGACATTTGACATTTTACATGGCATTTTACAGGGTCTGAAACTGCCCCCAGGGCTACCTGAAGCACCCCATCGAGCCGCACCCGCCCACGCCGGAGCAGTTTCACTTGCCCAAAGGGCCGGTGAAGATTAGGAAGAGTAGGATTTCCATGTTGAAGACTGGCATGCAGAGATTGGGTGTGTTTTTTTGCAGCGGATTGGTGAAAATGTTACTTCTTGTGGAAGCGTCTAATTTGCTTTCTTTGCAGTTGATTTTTTTTAAACAATGTGTTAAAGATTGGCAAAAGCAGTTGAATGTTGATAGCCGCATCACTAAACAGCAAAGCCTCACAGTTCAATATTTTGCTATGAACAAAAATATTGAGTAAATATACCATTCCATGTGAAAATCTGTCAAATTTGTACAAGCTGCCAAAGCTTTCACACAACTATCAGATCCAAATTTCAATCACTACCTAGTCAGATCACAAATAAATAAACCCTACCCCTCACACAACCCCCCAACCCCCCCCCCCCAGCCGAGAAAATGGAAGAATCGGTTCCACGGCCCCGCTCCCCCTTCATGGACAATGAAGAGCCCATCGAATTGGCCCACTATCCATCTGGCCACGCCCACAGCAAAGAATGGGTGCCGCCCATCGAGCGGGACGATTTCCCGGCTCCGCCTTATCCGTATGCAGTGGAGGATTTGAAGCGCAGGTTGTCCAGTTCGAGTATTGAGGATGCGGGAAATGAGGATGATGAGGAGGAGGAGGGAAAGGATCAGGTTTGGGGGGTTTTGGTTTGAGGGTTTTTGGTTGTGTTTTTGTGTGTGTTTGGTTTTTAATTATTATTTTTTAAATACAATGCATGATAGTTTTAGGTTATTTTATGTACAATCACGACCACATCTAAATTTTATGCGTTATCCGCATAAAATCAGTTGATGTCGTTCTGGAGAGTCCTATAATTTCATTTCGAGAATTGGACAATAAGTTTGTCATAGTGCGTTTGGCTTCCGTGTTTTGAAGGTGAAATAAATACGAATAAATAAGGTATTCACGCTTACCACTTTTGCCCAAGAATAATCATCCACAGACACCCATTGAAAGTCGCTCCTGAAATGCACCCATACTTTTCAGCCCGACGGGCGCGCGGGCGCCGCCGAGAAACTGCTGCGTGCGGGTGGTGAACTGCGTAAATTGGAAAACGAGAGTAGTATCGCGCATGCGATCGCCGCCGATTTGGAGGAGCGAGCAAAGAAGGCGCGGGTGCCGCTGCACTGGGATCCCAGGAGCGCCTCGAGGACACCCAATGCGAAGAAAATACCAGTTTTGAGGTGCCGGTCAGTCGCATTGCTGTTTGCGCGGTTTTTGGCTTTCGGTTTTTTCTACTCGGTGGCTGGTGTTGGAGTTCCGACGATTCTACGTTTCGACTTTGACATTTGTTGTCATTCAAAAAAATAGGCTAGATATATAGGCTCTTTCTACTTGGTCTTGTAAATTTGTTCAAAATTTTCGATTCCTAAAAAGATTTAAATCCCCCCCCCTAATTCACACCGATCCCCATGTGCAATTGGTTGCGCAGCTACGACACGCCCATCAACGCGTCGCCGTCGCGCTACGTGAACAGGCCGCGGCCGTGGGAGCGCTGGGAGGCGGGCGACAGGGCGGCCACCGCCACCCTCGGCTTCTACACGCCCTCCGTCCGTAAGTGCTGGGGTTCGCCTACATTTGGCAGTAACTTTTTCGGTGGTCATGCAAATGTGCTCGGTCGGTAATGTAGCGAGTCGTTGGCGTCTAGCATATTTTCGATTTTTTCAACACTCCATTGCGTTGACCATCGGATTTTCACCATCGCCCAATACAAATTCTGACTAGTGACAGTATTTTACACATGACTTTGTACAAATTTTCATCCAATTTTTTTTCAGCCAGCAAGGAACCAGTGGAGAAATCGGCCACACTGCCCACTGGACGATTGTATTACGTTAGTTTGCTACTTTCGGAGTGTTTTCCCCGACTAGTTTTCTAAAGAGCGCCAAGCGCCATGGCGCTTTTCTGACTACTAGCGCCAGGTGCCAATGGGGCCACAATAGCTCCAAGCGCTTTTTTGACTTCATGATGCCACTCAAATTTAGCGCCAACATGGTGCTTTCACACCACTGCCCCGACTCTGTTGACCGGCCAGTTTCGATGCAGGACAGCGGCGACGGGTGCACGTTGATCGAGTCGGGCACGGTGTACACGAACGCGACGACGACGCCGGGCGGCACGCTGCCGTACACGGGCGGCGGCGCGATCGACATGTCCGGCCCCAGACACAGCAGGGCGGCGGCGGCCAGGCTGGCAGGCACGCTCGACATCGCCCACTTCCAGCCCGACCCGGGCAGGGCCGGCTTCGTCACCGCCAGCCACCTGCGCTCCAGTCTGCCCGACATGAGCAAGCCACCGACGGTACTTTTTATGGCACTTTTCTACTGTAGTATAGATACCGATGCGCGTAGACATTGTTCACTGTTTTGTCGCGGCATTTTTGTTTTCTAATGGTTCTGTGCTATGACGCAAATAGCATTGAAAACATATTTTGGAGATTTTTATTTAAACATATCAGGAAATTTTTTATATTTACATTTTTTCCAGCATTTCCCAGAGAGTTTTGATCATACCGTATTTCCTCGAAATACCCCCCCCCCCTCGAAATACCCCCCCCCCCAAATTCAGTGTAAAGAGGACGTAGATGACAAATGCTGCGGGAAACGCAGATCACACGTGAAAAACAGTGACTGTGTTATGATAGAACATGGTTTATTCCGTCTACGTACTTATATCAGTCTATAGAGTGTTATAAATGACGGGTTTTTTTGCATCTTTTGACGTCTGTGTACGTTTGAAACAACGATTTAGTACTGGGATTTCAAAAAAATTCTGGCGAAATAATAACCCCCCCCCCCCTCGAAATACCCCCTCCCTCGTTTAACCCACCTCACAATTTTCACTCTGAAAAAATAAACCCCCTGGGAGTATTTCGAGGAAATACGGTAATTGCTTTTTATGTTTTATTTTGAAATTTTTCAAATATCCGAAAAGTAAATAAAAAACTAAGTTATATTTTGCTGAATTTCTCAGAGAGAATTAACTACCATTTCTTTATGCTTTTCAGAGATATATTTTCTCATAATCACCCATTTTTCAATGATACTCGCCCATTGCGCAATAAAAGCATTGAATCCATTCTCATTGCAGATGTACACCTACGAGCAATTGAGTATTGCACCGAAGAAACTTATACCAGAAGATGCGGACCGATGTCACTTGGAGGTGTGTTACCGTTGTGCTCAATTTTTGTATTTTTACACTGTTTTCTGGGATACCTGTAACAATGTCGCTGCGCACACTAGTACACCACCGAAACTTGTGAAACCCATAAACATGTTTTACACACAGTTGAGTTTACCAGAATCAGAAATCTGTCAACTACAGTTGACGGCGATTAAAAATAATTCATTCGTTAATAATACTCGCAGCGACACCTGGCGAAGGAAGATTTCGAAAAGATATTCAACATGACTCCACTAGAGTTCTACAAGCTGCCGGAATGGAAGCGGATCAATTTGAAGCGCAAAGCCAAATTGTTTTGATTTTTTTCGCTTTGTTTCGCTTAAAAATTTCTATCGTATAATAATAAATAGTTTTCCGCTAAATATTTTAAGAGAACATCCTTTGAGCTTTTTTCATTTGCTCGCTGAACGTTTTACACGATAGAGTAGGGAATTGTTAAGTATTTAAAGTGACGGATCAACTAAGGTGTCAATTCTGCAATTTTTCAAGTGGCGAGGTTTTTTATAAATTGCACCTTGCTACTTGACTTGCAAAGTTGCGTTCTGGTCGTCCCTTTTATTGCATCGGTTGGAAAGAATGTGTTTTTTACTGGTCGTGGTCACTGGTTTTAATCCTGATGGGAATGTTTTTGAGCGTTTTTAGTCGTTCAATTTTATAACCTCTGTGACCACGACTCAGTAAAAGCCAGTGCAGTTATCTGTAGGTATCCATTACATTGGTTGAAGTGTATTTATACATTCATTGATGGCTAGAGTATCTAGGCATTCAGTTTTTTTTTGCAGAATTTGTGGTTGCAAATATTTTTATGTTTTTAGAATTCCAAAAATATACACTTTTATGTGTATTAGATGAAAGCCAAACTTCTTAGAAAAGTGCGTGTTTGTTAACTGCTTTTATTCAAGTGTATTTGATGCATTGCAATTTTTACACTGTCCAAATTTCGCTAGTCGTTTTTCCTCTCCAATAGGATCTTTGTGCCCGCGCATGGTCAGTAAGTTATTAGAGAATTTTAGAATCTTTAAAGTTTAAGCTCACTTCGGTTTACTAATCATTAAGAAAAGGTCTACAATTGTCCTCATAAATGTACGATAATACTAAACAATGCAAAACGTTGTTCCTTGTCCTCGCAAAAATACGTGACAATACAAAGATTTTAATTTACTCCGTAAATCATGAATACACTCACTGAACAGACGTGGGCACTTGAGGTAACATCTAATTTTTTTCCTCCATTTTAATTACTGTACCTTTATCCTATTCACATTTAATCACATTCTTTTAGTTCTACTGGGTTGTTATTTACAATATTTTTAGGTATCAAAGGTTTACTAATTCAGCAGCTCCGCATTGTGGAATGAAACTTTTTCTTTCTTAGCTTCGCTCTCGAAGGATCTGTTACTTTTTAAACTGAACTTTGTTGTGTTTGAACTTGGGATATTTCAAGTAAGCATCAAATAAAAGTGAGTCCCTGCCTAAACATGCACAACATTCATTTATTTAGTCGTTTCTGTTCTAATTAGGTATTGTGTTGCATTTTTTTGCCGTGTCAATGATACTGATTTTGCTGTGGCAACTGAAACTGTCCGTAAATATATCAAGTTCGGCACCTTGTTGGCTAAGTAACTATTTTCAGTAAAAGTTTCAAATTCCCGGTAAATGTCACGAAAAGCTTTTCGAACGCTTTGAACTCTGACAGGGTTCCGGTGCCATGTACCATCGTCCGGCAATTTGAAACTTTACCTGGTGCCAGTCCCGGACCCTGTAAAATGTCAAATGCCACGCAAAGTGTCAAAAGTCACGTAAAGTGGCCTGCAAAATGGCAAACACGTTTGCTATTTTGCAGGGCATTTTACGTGACTTTTGACACTTTGCGTGGCATTTGACATTTTTCAGGACATTTTGCATGGTCTGGGACTGCCCCCTGAATCGCATTACCGGACTTTTTGCGGAATCGGTCCCCCATGTTTACTTTCTCACAATTACGCGTCTCAATTGCATCGCTACGTAAAAGTTAATGATGACACAGTTACAGTTGCGACGGCAATTTCTCCAACGCAATATCGTGCTTTTTGTATGCTCGCATGCAATCGGCCAGCTACACAACTGGTCGACATTTTTGAAAGTTCCTCGGATAGCGGGAATATGGCTTTAGAGCTGTCTTGCAGCTTTGTAAATGAATGAACGTGAAAATGCGCCAGTCGATGTTGATTGTTTATTTGTCTGTGGGCCCGAAAACACAAAAAATGTCTTGATTAGGTATTTGTGGTATACTAAAGCTATTTATGTATATTTACATACCCTTGCATGCATGTTTTTGTACGTGCATGTGTATTATACCTCGATTGTCGAAAACATTTTTCTGACAGTGTCGACGGCCACTACACGATGCTTAGAAAAACAAAGCGTCATGAAAGCAGAGTTGTCAAAAGTACTGAACTTTTTTTAAAGTAAACGTAAACGTAAAGTATTTTTCTTTTACACACTTGAGTACAGAAAACGTAAAGTATTTTTAAAATACTTTTACACTGCGTGAAACGTGAGTAAAATACTTTTTTTCAGAGAAAACGTAAAAACGAGGGGGTTTTCTGGGGAAAACGTAAAGACGTAAAAACGTAAAATTTAGTATTTTTCGCACAAAAAGTCAGTATTTTTCGAATTTTTACTCTGATTTTACAAAAAGATTTGTTTTTCTAAGTATTTACTTGCTAAGTATTTCTTAGGAAATTGTCTTATGTATGTCACTTTCTGTTTGGCAAAATGACATTTTCTGTCCCCTAAAAATACATTTTCTGTACTCGCGTGCTCTCAAAAACGTAAACGTATTTACGCAGTACTCGAGTATCCGTAATTATCGAGTAAACGTAAATACGTTTTAACAACTATGCATGAAAGCATTAAAAACGCTGCTGCGCCAATGATAAAGCCCGCTTAAATAGGTCTCCTGAGGTGCAGTGAGCGCCGGCGAGTGTAGTTATTGTTTTATTCAATTTTTTCTCTGATTGATTTTTAGCTGAGATGAAATTCGGACAAAACGCAAACACGTGACCTCACGAAGGGCCGCCACACGAGAAATGAAAGTAGTCCTAGAGATGTAAAAAAGTTCAATGAATTCGTGTCGGTACCGGTGGGCTGCGTTAGCAGTATGCATGCTATAAAAAGTATCTGGCTATATTATACTCTATCAAAATATTTACTTGTGTGACGAGTCGCCGATGGTTCAATCGCATGTTTCATTTCGTATAAATATTTAGGAGAAAGGCAACTATGCTTTGAGAGGAAGAAAACTGAAGAGCCGTAATAAACTGCTTCCACATCAGGTGCTACACCCACCGAAAAGGGGGCCTTGGCGACTCACTACAGTGTGGGTCGCTCGCTGAACATACCAAAATTTGTTTAGCAATTTTTGCTGTTTGCATCAAGTTCAGCGTGCATGGTAAAAACAAAGTTAAAAACAATACATTTACTTTGAAAGAAGTTCAGTAATTTTAACAACTCTGACTTTTGCTAGCTGTGCCCTAAAGGTCAACCTATGACTTTCAGGGCTCCCACATTTGCATTCAGGCAGTTTATCATGCTATGACAGTCGATGCAAAGTTAAATATAAATTTGCATGCATACTGAATGGACCCAACTAGGAAGGTAAATATGGTGGACAGGAAAATTGAAGTGCGATTACGTATGCTTCGCCACGCACGTGAATCGCAGCTAGTAGAGGACACGCGATGAAAAATGGCGCCATTCAGAAAATTTGCGCCGCGAGTCGAGCGCCACTTCATTACTGATGCCACCGCAACTCTGCTGCCTGTCAAATGCGTATTTTCAAAGTTGTTAAATGTACATTACTTTTTCAAAGTAAACATGATCGTAAAGTATTTTATTTTTGCTCACCCGAGTACAGAAAACGTAAAGTAAAGAATATTCACTTTTACTCTGCGTAAAAGGGGAGTAAATGTCAAAACCCTTATTTTTACTCAGGGAAAGTGTAAGAGCGGGTATTTTTTGATTTTGTACACAGAAAAGCATAAAATTGAGCAAAAGTAAAACTGAGAGTCATCGTTTTCCCTAACCATCGCAAGTTCGATTATTTCCGCTGCCATTTTTGCAGTAATTTCAATTCGTTTTGAGTAATTTTTGCTTCTTATGCACCACATTAATATTTCATTTTACGTTTTCTGTACTCGCGTACTTTCAAAAAGTATGCGTAAAGTAATTTACTTTTTAGTATGTGTAAAGTAAGTACGGGTATGTTTCCGGAGAAAACGTAAACGTATTTACTCAGTACTCGAGTATACGTATTTTTCGAGTAAACGTAAATACGTTTTAACAACTATGGCCATTTCTGCAGTAGCGAATTTTGTGATACAAATATCTATCATCTATGAGTGTTATTTTCATTTTGAGAAACTCGGGTGTATCTGGTGTATAAATAAAATCTGGTGCCAGTACCGCAAAATGAGAAGTGAGATGTGAAATGGCAAAGGCGAAGTAAAAGCGCCAAGGCGACGTGATTTGGCAAGTAAAATGGCAAAAGCGAAGAGAAATTACTTTTTCGTTAGTTACTTCGCTTCTGCCAATTCACTTGCCGTTTCACTTCGCCTTTGCCATTTCACTTCTCACTTCTCATTTTGCGGAACTGGCCCCTGGTTAGTGATGTAAAAGCGCCATGGCGCTGGCGCTTGGCGCTAGCGCCAAAGCAAAAAGCGCCATGGCACCTTTTTGATGTGGCGCCATTGGCGCTAGGCGCTGTGCTACCGAAAAGCGCCATGGCGCTTTTGGCGCTTGGCGCTATGATGTCGTGGCGCCATTGGCGCTTGGCGCTAGTGTTTTATAAAGCGCCAAAAAAGCACCTAGTAGTACAAAAAAATAATCATTTTTCTTATGTAAAAAGACCTTGCCTGCATGAGTTACATAAGTATAATAAATGTGTTACTGTAAGTGTGTTACAGGAAGAACAAACCCTCTATCTGCTTATTTTGTAAACCATGTCCATGCAATTGCAAGGATATTCAAAACTTAAACCAAAAAAATGGGCCTACACGCACTAGTTTTCAACGACATTTTATGTCAACTGGTTTTCATTCCAATTCAAGGCTTGATGACGAGCGTTCAAATGCATAGTGTTGCATTATATTGCAAATGAAGTTGTATTGTTGCTGTGGTATGAAGTACCGGCATGAAGTACCTTCCATATTTCCTCGAAATACGGCCAGGGGGTTTATTTTTTCAGGGTGCAAATTTTGAGGGGAGTTTCGAGGGGTGCTTGTTCGGGGGGAATTTCTATGAAGGATAGTTTTTTGTACCCAAAACGTAATTAGATATTTAACCAAATAGGATATATTTTGTTCATATTACCATAGTTCGTTCCCTAAACAATGCCATGTATAGCTGCGATGTAAATTCGCAGCTATAAATGTATCATGTTCATTGGATACATGATCTACCTTATTCCAGACGGGGTGTATTTCGAGGGGGGGGGGTTATTGAAGGGGGGTATTTCGAGGAAATGTGGTATATGTGTATACAATACTGAATAGTGTTACTTGTCAAGCAAGCTTTGAATTGGGATGGAAACCAGTTGACAAACAAATAGATAGCACTGCATTTGCATCGCTGCACTTTATGCAGCAAATTTTTTTGGCGCTGGCGCTATTGGCGCTTGGCGCCATCATCCTGTGGCGCCATTGGCGCTTGGCGCTATTTTGCTGTGGCGCCATTGGCGCTTGGCGCTCGCATGCCAAAAGCGCCATGGCGCTTTTGGCGCTTGGCGCCGAAAGTCTGGCGCTTTTTACATCACTACCCCCGGTGTATAAAGTAAACTAATTTGCATTCGATTTTTCTCCATACGGATTCTGTGTCAAGAAATGTCACATTGCTGTATTAATTTTGATCTGCAATGCAAAAATAAATTGTTTGTATCGGAATATATTTCGCTCGGTTTCTAACATGATGACCTCGGCTTTCTATTTGTTTCTTATGCAAATTTTGGTGTTTGCATTATGTGACAATGCAATGAAAACGATCTTTCTACTCTGCATAGGGCCTCCACACGCTAGTTGACATCGCATTTCAGAGTCAACTCAGAGTCAACTAGTGTTTCAGTTGACACAATCACTCACCACTTGACTTTTTTAAAAGAGCATACGCGTTAACCCATATTTTTGGCATTTAGCTCATGTATTTCATTGAAAAAGTCAACTGGAAAAATCCATTCTCAGAAACGAGTTGACCCTGCTTTCTACGATGCAGTTTGTGTGATTTAAAGAGTGTTATGTGATAAACCATAATTAATCTGATTTTTTGACACCTAATTATCATATATTGTGTGAAGCATAACCAAATGAAAAATTATTTTCATGTTCCATATTCAATAATTTTTTATCGTTTACATGTGTGAATGCTTGTTAATTAGATAGTTGTTTCATGTACTATAAATGTCTGTGAATTTTTCTGTAGTAATTATTATTTGTAATAAATTTTTTTGAAAGAATAAAAAATCTTTTTCTTTAAATGGAAATTTATTTTTCATCACGCAACACGGAATCATATCATAATGCCAACATAACCAAATGAAAGGCGAAAGAAACGCTAACACAGCAGTATTTTTTTTGAAAGAATCACATAACATAAAAGAAAGATATGAATTTTTCAATATTTCAAACTTCAATAATTTTAAAAAGTTTTCCTGGCAAGTTATGACAGCACTGAATGTGAAATTTGATATACTAAAACTATTGAAGCAAGTAACACAAGAAATTTCAAAAAACGGCAGCTTTTTCAATTTTTAACACCTAAATATCTAACTCTGAAAAAAATTGATGAGTTGACACTGACAGTTTACAAAAATATGTCAACTGATTCATTTCACCTAGAAATGGATCAGTTGACATAACTTTTAAATCCGACTCATTAACTCAGAAATCTTGCCAGTATACAGTATCTTTTTGTATAAAAAAAACATAATTAATTAACATAAAAAATTAAATTAAATAAGGAAAATTTAATTGAAATATAAATAAAAAAGTTATAAAAATAGGAAGAAAAAAATAATAATAAAAATTATAAAATTCATAAATAAAAAGTAATTATAATATGAAATAATAATAATAAAAATTATAAAATTCAAGTAAAAATATAAAAAAATTAGTAAAAATTAAAATGAAAACAATAAAATTTATTTAAAAAAATAAAAATAATTGAAAAATAAAAAATAGATAAAATACCCATAAAAATAAATATAATAAAACTTTAAGAAAAAAAACAATTTAAAAAAATGGACATTAAAATATAAGTAAAAACATTTAAAACAAATAAAAAAATAAAATTTAAATAAAAATAATTTAAAAAATAATAATAATATAGCAAAAAATATAAGTGTAAAAATAAATTTAAGGATGCACATACTGCACACACAAATCAGCACTTGCAGAAATGAACAGAATCACCAAGTAGTGTCCCTTGTGATAGTAATATCTGGTGCAGCTACCTCTGCATCAACAAAATCAGAACATTAGTATTGAAAAGCATTGTTTACTGAACACATGAAGTGTAGAAAAAAATTTGAAGTTGACAAAATGTCTATGTAGCTTATGTCAATATGCGTATGCACTCATAGTATACAAAAAACGCGATGTCAACTGACTTGGAAATTTTCAACAAAAAAAATTCTCACACTTTTTTGAACTGTTCCTTTGCAAAAAGTTCTTCTATGAAAGATGCACATTATTTTTCTCTATGTGTACCTAAAATTTCGTATAAATATAATGTAAATTGGATAAATAAAGTTACTTTTGGAAAGTCGGCGAGCGCTGAGTCAACTGCCGGAAATACGCACTTTTGCATACGTTTTTTGACGTTTTCATACGATTTTGGGTACTTGACATCGTACGCACAACACTTGTGTCAACTGAAATGAAAAAAAACGTATACTAGCGTACGCAGCGTACACTTTCAGCTCAGTTGACATTTTCGATCATGATTTTCACTTTTATTGAAACTTTTGAAACAGCCAAAAAGTCAATTCAATGAACACTGTAAATGAAAATGTCAACTGCAAATGTAAACACAGATTAGTTGACATTTACGGTTGCATGTTGTCATTTATGTTGCTTATAGTTATATTTATAGATTGAAAATGTCAACTTATATAAGTTTGAGTGTGTGTGTAAGTGGTTGGCTCCACCTCATAATTGAAAAATAGGGCCCACACAGGCTAGTTGACATCAACACCAAATGTAAAGTTCCAAACCAAACTGATCCCCATTCAAAGCTCGCTTTCAGGAATTGAAAAGCAAGCTTTGGATTGGGACAGGAAACAGTTGACATTTTCTGTCGTTGTCAAGTAGCCTGTGTGGGGCATGGTAGTGAAGTAAACAATATATAAGTTGACATTTTATAGACTAATCCATTCTTCACTCTATTGATACTTTCAGGAGAGTGGCAGCAGTGGGCGGTGTCTGAAGTGAAATGGCTTGAATGTTTTCTGGAATTAGTGGTTTTGTTTGGTATTTTGCGATGATTTTTGAGTATTTTTGAATTTTTGGAAAGATTTGAATGTGCTTGTTTTTATAATAATTTGGAAACTTTTTGTTTTGTTGTTAATAGTAAATAGATAGCAGATATGAATTCTTTGTTAGACACAAAAGTGCAACTTTTAAAGAATAACTAAATTTTGAATTTTTTTACCTTGAATTTTCAAAATAAAAATTTCAAAAAGTTGTGTCAAAAGCTGTAAATGTTTTTTGAAAATATGCAAAAATGCAACAATTAAAGTTTTCATGTTTGCTATTTTCAATCTCCAAATTGTTCAAGTTTAAAATGAATCTCCTCTTCTTTTTTTTCTTACAAATTTTTTGATATGTAAAGATTTACAAAACCACAACAACAACATTAATAAATTTTCAGAATTTAATTTTTAAAATGTACTATCTAAATATTTCTGAGTAAAAAGCAGAAAAAATTTTGTTCAACAGATTCTGTTTGCAATTTCTCTCAAAATTTTACAACTTGATAAGAATCTTTCTTTCTCTTTTCTAAATCTGTTTTTTTCTTAGTTGTTCGTTTTTCTTTAAACAATTCAAAACTTGTCAAAATATTCAAAACTTGTCAATAAACCCGAGTAGTACACGCTTTACTTTGTTGTTTCCAATTCTAAAATTGTTGCTTTTTAAAGTTTTCAGCAATTTCTGTTACTTAATTTCGTTGATTTCAATTTTTCAAAATGTAAAATTTCGTAAAAAAACTTCGTTTACTTGATCCAGATCGATGATTGTGTGATTTTTCACTTTAGTATGTGTCTTCAATAAATATGTAATAAAAAAACTAATTTGGAAAATTTCATTCAAAAACGTAAAAACAACAGTAAATAACAATCATAAATATCACAACATATCACATTTGACATAAAAAACACTAATAATATCACATTCATAATTAACTTTTTCACTTTTACACTTTTGGCAATTCAAAAGGCATAAATTGTGTACGCGTACGCAAACATTTGTATAAGTACGCAAAAAAACATACGCGTACGTTTTTCTGCGTTCGCGTATGCCAAAAAAACATACGCGTACGCAAAAAAACATACGCGTATGCTTTAGTTGACTCGGCCAGTGACACAAATATCTGTACTGCCCAAATTTACTAGTTGACATTATCACTAGTGTGTACGTTGTCAACTAGAGTCAACTGAGAAAAATTTCAGTTGACTCTGAGTTGACATTTTACATGCGAAAAATGCGATGTCAACTAGCGTGTGGAGGCCCATAGTGCCAGGTAATTTCTTTGATTTGATTTTGTTTTGATTTGCTTTCAGATAGAAAAGTTAAAAAAAGAGTCATGCAATCCAATCTGCATGATTACCTAGCTATTTTTCTAATATTCCAAATAACCTTCCCATTTCCCCCGCCCCAAGAGTGCAAATGAAATGGAAATGTTGACAAGGTGAAGCCTATGTCGCGTGACGACTGTTTGAACTGGAAATCACTGCAGCCAACATGAACGTTCATTCTCCTCAGCCACCAGCCTTTGAGAATCTGGCACTTGCTCACCCAGAGTTCTCATCGCTGGTTCTCTCAATTGGAACTTGGAACTCACTTGTACATGGTCGGGCTGAAAAGTCCCCGGGCAGTGCTCGCCATTCGTGCTAGGGGTAAGCTACGGTTATAAAATTATAACACGTCAATATATCAGGTGTTTTGAGTTTTCACCCAAAATTTCACCCCTCTAGCTCCACCCACTGCGGAACTGTGGGGGTTACAATTTCGGTCATTTGTACATCAGTACAAATGACCGAAATTGTAACCCCCACAGTTCCGCAGTGGGTGGAGCTAGAGGAGTGAAATTTTGGGTGAAAACTCAAAACACCTGATATATTAACGTGTTAAAATTTTATGACCGTAGCTTACCCCTAGCGCGAATGGCGAGCACTGCCCGGGGACTTTTCAGCCGGACCATGTACAATGAGTGTGGAGACTGCCTGCCTGCTCTGGCGCCGGTGTGTACAACACTATTTTTTTATGGCCCTGGCCATTTTGTCTCATACAACCAGGCAGTAAATATTAGTTTCAAGGTGGGCATATTTCTGCCGAAAATAGCCAAAATCAGGTTATGGGAGTTCGATCTGGCATGAAATATGGCGAGAAATCTTCAGTAAAATATGCAAAATTCATATTTTTATCGCAAAGGCAATGAACATTTTTTCGGAAAATTTCAATTTTTAAATGATAACATTGATTTAATTTGAATTTTCAATTTCTGAATAATACTTTTTCATATGCCGTGTGTCCTCGAATTATTCCCCCTTGAATTGACATCACTGGAAATAAATACCTCCAGGTTTGAGCGAGCTGAGGAAGGAATAACCCCCCTCGAAATACCCCCGTCCGAAGTAGGTAGTTGCTTGCAGAATGTGCTCGCAGCTTGCTGACATACGCTGACAGTGCGCTGACGATCGGCTGACATATTTACGCTGACTGTTCGCTGACAACTGTAAACAAGTGTATGTCAGTCTACTGTCAGCGAACTGTCAGTGCCTAACGTTTCCTGTGTACATGATGTATTAATTGCTGCTAATTTCCATCACAGCTACACCGACTAGTTTGTATAGATTGTATTACCATGAAATACCCCGTGGGGGTTTATTATTTTGTCAGAAACGTTTGAGGGTACGTTAATTCGAGAGGGCTTATTCGAAGGGGCCGAAATTTCCGATTTTCGAAAGGGGCTTATTCAAAATTTTCATTACACCAGAATAGGTAAGTTGACACCAATAATAAATAATGTATTGGTGCGTGCAATGTCCACGGACTGAATAAGCGTCAAGTGCATGCAAAAATATGTCCATCTACGTAAATAGGTATTTATGTCTCTCACGTACATACATGGTTGGTTTTAGTAAAATTCTTTTTACTAAAATTGTATTTTTTAAATAAATATTGTGTTTTATTTTTATTTTATTCATGCTTTATTTTATTTTATATTATTAATGTCATTAATAAGTTAAAATGAAACCATTTTACAAATATTTTACAAAAAAAATTACAAAAAATCGGAATCTTGGATGTGCACGTGTGCATACTAGAAGCATGCAGATGAATACAAAAAAAAATTTAAATGTAGACTTGTGACACAGCTTGCGACGTGGGTATCTTGAATTTTGACCCTCGCAGGGGCCGGATAGATATGGAGCTACATAATTGCTCCTCCCGAGGAAAAGAGAGCTAAAAATTTGTTATTTGGGGGTTGGGGGGCTTGCGGGGTTCAATATATTTACCTATAAACTTTTTCAAGGAACGTAATGAAGAAAAAAAAAAATCACATAAATCAGTGATTTGAAGGTGTAAATACCGCAAATCATCGAATAAGACCCCCCTCGAATAACCCCCCCCCCCTTGAATAACTCCCTCTGTTTGCGAGGTGAGGAAAAAATAACTCCCCCCTCGAATAACTCCCACTCTTGAATAACGCCCCCCTCTGGACGAAAACGATTATACTCCGGTTACTTGACACCTTGCACGCGTGGTTCCCATTGGAAGTGTGCCAACAATGGCTAACGCGTGTGAGTTTCATAAAAAGATGACAAAATTGATAGTTGTTATTATGTTATTCTTTAACATATTCACATCGATGAAATTTTTTCATCTTTTTATGGAAATCGCATGATTAAATAATCATTGGCACGCTTCCAACACGAGACATAAATCAGTGCGAGGGCAGAGTATCATGTACGCCGAGTATACATACAAAAATACAAAAGAAGCGTAGAGCAAAAAATACAAAAGAAATTAGCGTAGAGCAGTGACAGCAGATACATTATGTGTATGCAGTGTATACACATCTTTGTATTGTTATCGACAGACAGTTAAATACCTGAATTACATGAGTTTACAGACTGCACCCATACAATGAATCAAGTCCAAGTTTTATGAGGAAAAAATAACTCCACCTCGAATAACTCCCCCTTGAAAAACGTCCCCCTCCAAAACGTCTTAGGAAAAAATAACTCCCCTGGGTCTTATTCGAGGATTTAGGGTATATTAAAAGGTGCGAAAAGTTTTAATTTTCAGCAAAAATATTTTTCAATCACAACAATGAAAGCAACAACAAGGCACCACTTCTTCAAATTGGCAGCTAGGATTTTAAGCAACAGGACAGACCACTTTTCATAGAATTTTACAAACAATTGAGTTTTTGTAAATTTTTATTAAAATTGTACAAAAATTCGAATTTTTGTACAATTTTACAAAAATTTTGAAAAAATTCGAATTTTAGTAAAATTGTATTTTTATTTCATTAATTTTCCATTTTATCTTATTTTATTCATCAATTTTCCATTTTATTTTTATTTTATTTTTATTTTGTTCTGAGATTTTGCCAACCGCAGTTTCGAAGTATTTTCCGAGTCATTTTGCTCGCATTTATCCACGCAGTTTTGCAGTGCACTTCGTTACTGCCTTCAGTCATTACTGTGTCATGTGCATCGGGTGTACGCATAATTGTCGCGTTGTGATAGCAAAACGTCAAAAACTGGCCATGGCGTCAACATTAAGGGCACCACACTAAACAATGCGCCATCGCTTACGCTATTGGCGTCGTCCCATTCAAAAGCATACCGCGTATGAATGGAATGGCTCCATGGAGCCATTCCATCTCTTATGTCTGCTGGCGTGCCGCTTCAACTTTTGCACATGTAAATGCCGCTGTAGAAAGCTGCCTTTTAGGTATTAAGCTCTCTTCAGGGAGCAATTGGGATCGCTCGAAAAGGACTTTCGTTAGTCAGTATTCAACACGCTTCCACTCTGTGCAGCCGGTTTGTTCAGAAAGCGTGGAACGCCGCCCATCCTGCTTGCACCAAAAATCAAATTTTCAAATGCTTTAGATATCGTTTTTATTGAGTTGTTAAAAAAACAACATTTTCAAAGTGAACGTAAGCGTAAAGTGCCCTTTTTCACCCATGAGTATCGAAAATGTAAAGTAATAATTTTTACTTTTACTCTGCGTGAAAGGTGAGTAAAATAAAGTTTCCTGAAAAAAACAAATGCGAGTATTTCTTCGATTTTGTACCCAAGAAAACGTAAAAGAGAGTAAAGATAGTTTTTTTTAAGTAAGTAGTGAATTTTTTGGTAGGAGTAAACATAAAAATGAGTATTTTTAATGAATAATTTCTGCTGCTAAATATTTCCACAGCCATCTCGATTTGTTTGAGGTGTTTTCATTCTTTAAAACACTCCCAACATATACCTAGATAGGTAATTAATATTTAACTATATACACTTGTTATGCCTAACATCAATTTTTAGAAATACATATTCTTTACTCTTTCGGGTACTTGCGGGATATCATCACCCAGTCCCGTGTAGGTAATTAATTTTTTGGTGAACTTTTAGGTTCTCGTCACACCGCGTTTTACGTCGAGCTGTAATCGACATTAAGGTGCGATTACCTACAGCTCAAAGTTTCTTTCCTAAAATTATGGCATAAAACACAGTCGATGCGTGTCGGTGCAGCCCTCGCCGGGCCCACTAGTGTTCAGACTTTGGCGACCACCCACCAAACAGTGATCGACACTGCCCTCACGGTGCTGACGTCGCATACCAGCAAGGTGTAGTGATGCTTGAACCACAGTCCACGGTCGCGGCACCAGAAAAGGTACAAAATGTTGTTGCCCTCGCCGTGACTCGAACCCGGGACTTTTCAGTAAGCGTGTGAATGCTCTAACCGACTGAGCTACGAGGAGGCCACATTTTGCACCGCTCTAACTGTATGTGCGTAAAATATACCTTACGTAAAATGCAGGGGAATGGAGTCAGTGAAAGCGCATATATGCGGATTTTTCTGGACCCAAAAGCTCATAAGTATATTTAAATTGTGCTATAAGTTATAAATCTTTGCGCCAATTTTTTTAAATATGCGTCGAAAAATTCATTCCACGTATAATTCATATGTTAAATTCAAACGCCATTATTTTACGAAAGAAACTTTGAACCGTAATCGCACCTTTAGAAATTGATCTGTTCTCAAAATGCTGTCAATGTAGCCTGTCGTGTGCATGAATTTCCAAACAGACCTCATGCTGGTAAGCTATAGTGATGTTGGTTGATTTAGAGCATCGGAACTCCGTGGGAACGGCCCCTTCCAGCAGCCGTTCACAAAAACACTTTGTCAGTGTCTTGTTTACTAGTCATTTATAGTTATTTACAGCTATGCTCCCTGTTTCTCTGCTGTGGCAGCTAAATTGTTAGCACAGTCGTGGTTTTGAGACTTCGTCTAACGTGATTTGTGCATTTTGTCTGTCTGAATGTTCACCTAAATAGATAACCACACCCTCGCAAATACTTCCCTGATTGAGAGTTTTCTATATTTGGATCAAACAGTAAGTTGAAAAATTTGAGATCGCCACATTTTTGGTTCAGCTCGTTACCATTAGCATTACGTCAGAATAATTTCATATCGTTGATTTTTTCTATAAGAGGATATGTAGTTTTTCAGACCGGCCATTCATTCATCATCACTGCTGATTTATTTCCGTAATCAACAAATTTTAACGACTGCGGATTTTAGGATCAGGATTTTTACTGGGAGTTGATTTCCTGTGACATCAATCAACAAGTACAAAAAATTCTGTGGCACAGTTTTCGATGGTGAAGGTAACGTATCGTAAGGAAGAAAAATACAACGGAAATAGGTATCATAAATACATGGTGGTGGTGGTATTTACATTATTGACGCTGACGCTCCACAGGGTGAGGCGTCATTATATTTGTCAGATATATGTAATTTATGTTTTGTGTAACTTAGTATTTACGTTTTCTCGGGTACCCAGATAATTTTGCCAGGAAAACGTAACAAATCTAACGGTATTTTTGTAAAATGTAAATGTTAACGTAAGTATAAATACCCGGAATACCCAGGTATTTCGGTAAACATGAGTACCGCATTACCTCGAATTACCCCCCCCCCCCCTTGAATTAACCCTCCTCTCGAATTAACCCTCCCCCCTCAAAATGGGCTGGGGAAATAATAACCCCCCCTCGAAATGCCCCCCTCCGGAATGATGTACATCATCGTGATTTATTACTGCTAATTTGCATTGCAGTTACACATAATTAGACTACCTAGTTTGTGTAGCTAACTACGTTTTTATGTCCAAATATATCATGTTTGAACACATTTATTACCTGTTTGGGTATGCAAATGACTACTTTTTACTACCACCTTTACGAAAATGTCTGGCGAAATAATAAACCCCCTCGAAAACCCCCTCGAATACCCCCCTCGAATTAACCCCCGTCAAATTTTGCTGGCGAAATAATAAACACACATGAGGGTATTTCGAGGTAATACAGTCAACGATGGGTGAGTTCTCAAAATAAAAACACTTTCTGTATTTTGAGTTTTTCAAAAATGAATATCTGTGTTTTGAGTTTTTTTCACGAAAAAAACTTGAGTGTCTGTGTTTTATTTCTGTGTTTTTTGAAAAAACTTGAGTTTTCTGGTAAAAATTCAAGTTTTTTGATAAAAACCTCAGTTTTTTTGGTAAAAACTCGAGTTGTTTTAGAAAAAGTTGCATTTTTACTGTCGAAACATTTGGTTTTCTTATCAAATATTGGTTTTGCATACATTTTGTCATGTAAAAGGAAAATTTTCATTAGTTCCAAATGGGTGACCAATACCTTTGACAGCTTAGGAGGTGAGGAGCTCTCAGCTTAATTGTGTGAGCTAGCAGACCCTGGTGGACACTCCTTAACACTTCGATCACAGTCCCCAATATTGTCGAAACCACCAGGAGATGCGGACACCATTTTTTTGGATACTTTTTTCATCGTTAAACTTGTTCTCGATACAATGCACATATTTACACACTATACATACATGCATACCTTATGTATGCACATACACACATTGTTCAGTTCAAATCTTGTGCCTTCAATTGCTTGGATAAAAAAAACTCAAAAAACATTTCCGTATTTTCTGTGTTTCCGTGTTTATGTGTTCTCCAAAAAAGAACTCATTTGAGTTTCCGTGTTTTTCAAAATTGATGAGTTTCCGTGTTTCTGTGTACAACAAAAACACGGAAACTCAATGAGTTTCCGTATTTAATATGTGTGTTTTTGCCATCGTTGAATACGGTACGTTTTCACCACTCTGTATTTTTCTCCACGCTGCTTTCATCTTCAATTCAACCATTTTTGGCAGAAAATTGATTGTGTTACATTTTGTGCAAGGCATTTAGTTAATTAAATACATTGATGACCCACACACTAGTTGACACAGATGAATTCTGGCTGTTGTCAACTGCATGTGTCAACGTGTGAAAGTGCATGCATGCCATTCAGTTGACAACGCAACACAACTGGAAACAGTGCCGGAGTTGTCAACTTTGTGCGGCAGCAGCTGCGTGCGTCATATATAACAATGGCAAACCCTCTGGGAAAAAGTGTTCAAATTTTTAAGTATTTTTTCTAAAATGTCTTTTGAAATTTCGATTTTTTTTCCCGAAAATAGTTTTCTATTATCGAATTTTCGAATCTTTTAATTATTTTTCAAAAAAAAATTTGCGCCAAATTATTGCATTTTCGTATTTTTATGGTGAATTTTGAATACATTTTAATGCTCTACAGCATTCCAAGCTATTACCGCAGATAGGTACATATGCACATTTCTGTTCTGCTGCTATGCATACCTATATTTATGCATGGCAAATTGACCTAATCATCACTTGAAGTCAATCATCACTAAAAATACCAACAAAATTGGTAACACTTTTCGAATTTTCGAATAATGATAGGAAAAATCTCTCTAAGTTTTGTTTCTAGGAGTGATATAAAAATTCGAAACACTCAAAAAAATAGTTTGCCATCGGTAATCATACACAACGTTTATTTATCTCCACGCTCCACATTTTAATAAGATTTATCACCTTGAATTATTCATGAATACGACTCGCTCCGTTACACATCGATCCAAAGTTGCGTTCGTTGAGGCGTAAAGCAAAGTGAGTCAGGGCGGTCAATTTAATCATTCATTTGTCTACTTTTTATGGATGGAAGATGGCTTATCATAAAGTTGGTTCGAATTTCTCATGCAAGATGCTTTGCTTATGCTGCCTTGAAAATTGCTGTCATAAATAAAGGGAGGTTTTTGTCATTTTGCAACGATTCTGCTTAGGGTTTTAGGAAGATTTGAGGAAGAATATTGCTTACAGACTGCTCATTCATGTCAATAATCAAACTCTCTACAACCAACAAATTGTGCGAAACAATATAGAACTTTGAATATTGACGGTAAATATCGAGAATATTGGCTATCGGGCACTTCTTATTTACATGCTATCGAGTACCTTTAAATACTACCTTGACCTTGAGTAGTCGCAAAATATTGTTTAACGGTATTAACCTCGATAATGCTTAAGCTTACTGTCTGTGTCACACAGAACAGGAACCAAATTCCAACATCAGCTGTCATTTAGGAAATTGATTGCCGCCCCCTTGTACTGGGCTCGAACATCACATTCACTTTGCACTATAATTTGATGCGGTTTATTTTTTATGACAAAGCCCAAGAGACGATTTTTTACCTTTTCTCGCACCGTTTGTGACATTATTGAATCACCGTTTGTTAGATCCCAGATTTGTTAAAATACTGGTATTTTTGGAAAGCGTAAACGTAAATATAAATACCTTATCCAAATTCTGAGTATTTATAGTAAAATGTAAAATACTTTTACAATATGTGGGAAAGCATAAAATAAAACATAAGCATAAAATATAAATAAGTGCCTCATATGAACAGAGCCCCTGAAAATACCATTGTTTTGGCAATTTTGATGATGTGTCAATGATTTCCATCCAAGTTTTCTCTAATAATCAAACTATAAAAAAGACTTTTAGTTTTTTTCTATCTGTTAATGAATGTTAGTGGCATTCATGGTTGAGCACACCATAGTTCTTCAAACATACATTTACTTGAAAAAGAAGTACATACATATACTCGAGTACTGAACTGAGTCAATACATTTATGTTTCCTCAAGAAAAAATACATGTACCTACTCACCTTTATCTATACTTTTTGATGGTATGCGAGTACAGAAAATGTAATTCAGAAAAATTGATGGGGTGCATAACAAACAGTGACTCAAACGAATTAAAATTGCTGTTAAAATGGCAGCAGAATTGATTGAGTTGCAATGGATAAGGATAACGACAATCTTATTGGCATTACGGCCAATTGGTATACCTGGTGCTAATCTAAGACCCTGTAAAATGCCCTGTAAAATGTCATGCAAAGTGTCTAAAGTCATGGAAAATGCCCTGGAAAATGGCAACACTTGTCAACTTGTGGGACTGGCCCCTGCCTACACAAAATCATGATGTGCCTGCAGTATAGCACATTTGTCAGATGGGTGGTTTCATGTATCTAAATTTTTACATTTTCTTTAGTACCCGGTTAACTGTGCCAGAAAAACGTAACAAAGCGTAATGGTATTCTTGGGAGACGTTAACGTTAATGTAAGTATAAATACTCAGAATACCCGGGTATTCCGGGAAAACGTAAATACGTTTTCGCAACTCTGTTAGGTTCATGTTTTGCAATGTATTGAACTGCACTATTTGTATACGTATAAAGCGTCATACCACAAATACCTAATTGCAGTACGCACAATGCACACGTGTGTAGAAATTTTTGTGAAAGTATGATAAACGTGCTACCTAATTCGCGACATTTGTCTTCAGTTGTGACTCAAGCTAGCATTAGGCGGCAGTGCAGACCGAAAGTATTAGATGCACTACATCCAATCATAATCACAATAATATCACAATACCACATGGATGATCCATATACCGTATTTCCTCGAAATACACCCCCCCCCTCGAAATACCCCCCCCCCCTCGTTTGTCCCCCCCTCTCGAGACCACTATGAAACAATCACCCCCCCCCTCGAAATACCCCCCCCCCCAAATTGAGTGTAAAGGGAACGTACATGACAATAACTGTAGTTTGTGTTCTGTGTACTGCAGAACACACGTTAAAACAATGTCGGTGTCACGTTAGAACAGTGTACATACCACCTACATACTAATATTAGTCTACAGAACCTTATAAATGGCGGTTTTTGTTGCATTTTTCGACGTCTGCGTACGTTTCAGACGACAATTTCGTACTTGGTTTTCAAAAATTTTCTTGTGAAATAATAACCCCCCTCGAAATACCCCCCCTCGTTTAACCCCCCCCCCCTCTCGGGACCACTATGAAACAATCACCCCCCGGGGGTATTTCGAGGAAATACGGTATCATTTATTTTCTATGGACATCGACTGTTGGTACCACTGAAATGCTAGTTAGAGAGTTAGGAAACGGAGTTAGGTACCATGGGGAGTTAGAAAGCGCGCAGCGGAACGATTAAGTGTGGCGTATCATTGAATTGATCTGTCTTCTCGTTAACTTCTCGAAGTAGAGAAGTGAAACAAATACCATTTAAGAAGTGAGACGTGAAATGAGAAGTGAAGAGTTTACTTCTCCAGCTGCGGAATTGGGGCCTGGACATATCAGCATGCATCTGTAATTTGGCGGGATCATTTATTTATGTAGGTACTATCAACTAGCTTTATTATGCTGGATGGAAGCATCGATGTCATAAAACATACATACAACCGGTGTACATCGCGGATCAATTTTATTCAATTAACTTAATTGACCACAGCTGGCGACTGGTAAAAAAAGCAGAAACAATAAAAAGCTGGTTTTTCATTTTGCATTGGGCTGGATGGGCGTTCACCTTCCTTTGCAAGCTGCTAATCGTAACCCCATTGTGATCGGCTGCGTATAATTTCTGACAACAATTCAATATGATAAGGTTTCTGATAAAAACCTGTCCGGTGAATAAAGCCCTACCTAACACATGCTTTTGATGTGTATTTATGTTCCAATTCACATTATTCACACTTACCGGTACACAAGGATATCTCCACCCGCTATATTCTCTAACGTTCCAATCCCATCCGCCATAATCTACGCCAAGCGATGGGCAATTCAATGGCCAAACGGCGACGCAAAGCTGAAGAGAACGGCGGCGGCGGCGGCGCTTTTCAATCAGCCTTATCAGCCTTGACGCTACCGTTGGTGATGAAACGAGATTCAGCCGGGGGCGGCAGCGCCGCGGAAATGTCCCTATTTGACAGGCGTTTTGTGAAAGTCAGCTGGAAGGAGATGAGAAGGAACAAGGCGAATTGCACGGGAGACATTTGTGTGGTCGTGGAAAAGGCGTGGCTGGGAGTGGTGAACCGGCGACCCGCTGTCAGGGTGAGTTGCATCTACTAATTGTGGAAGCGGAAATCAAACTTACTTGCTATAATACTGTATTTCATTTGCACCAAGCGCATTACCTGTCTACCTATTTATTGTTCTGTGACCATTGCATGGTGATCGCATGGTGCCATTTTGGGGCACCTTCATTTACGATTGGCGCTCGGCCGGCACCATTTTTACTGGCGCGGCACATGATCAAAATGGCGCCAAAATACTTGGCGCCTTTGAGGTGTAATTAACAGTGCAAATGTATGGCACAAAAAAACACCTTGACATTCTGACTGACACCCATTTTGAAGAGCACCTAGACGCCACTGTCTAAATATTTGATGAAATCTTTATTCTACCAGCTAAAAATTAGCAGTGTGCATTGACACTGACATACACTTTACTTTTTCAAATAGCGCATGCACTTGCACATATTGGACATAAAAATATGAATTTGCAGCGCATGTTCCTGATGTCCGAGAAGGACACATGCGAATCAGCGGACAGTTTGATGCGTGCCGCGGGCGCCGCCGAGAACTTCTTCGATCGCCTCATCATGGACACCGATCTGAGCGACTCGGTGCTGCGCGAAAGGTGCCAGGCGCTGGGTGCGAAACACTGCCTCTACTTTAGCAGAGGATTCAGCACCAGATACTGGGACGATTTTTCGGTACGTTCGCAATTGCGCCGCATTAGAAGTTTGTTTTGCGATGATTGCATTTGTCGTTTAGAAGATACGTTTTATTACTTCTGATTAAAGATTTTTTTCGATAATTGAAAATTACCTATATTTGATCGTTTTTGATCTGCTAGCGATCAATGAGAGCTGAATAAATGTCAAACGCAGGTGTGCCTGATCAACGCAGTCAGAGATTTCGCCGATGAACAGTACGGGTCGCTGCGTTCAAACCGGCGACGTCGCGCCGTCGTGTCCGCCTGGGGCAAGTTGATCACTCTGGTCGTCGACCAAATGATGGTTGGATACAGGTCATTAAGACTGGAGATTTTTATTTTGTGCTTGAAGATGAAATATTTGAAAGGGAAATCTCGCTTACCAATGTGGGTGTTTTAGTAGTATTTTTTTTAAATACGGTGTACAGCGTCAAGTTCAGAAAACGTGATAGAACATTATTCGCACATGTACCGTATTTGCTCGAAAAATTCCTCTGGAGAATTATTATTTCGTTTTTTTAGGGGAAACTATTCGAGGTGAGGAATTTGTTTTCCCTCAAAATTTTCAAGCTTGTTTCTATCAAGTCATTTCATGGAATACGCTTTATTCACAGCATAACATACCATTTTTAACAAAACAACTTCACCATATGCCTTAAGGGGGAGTTATTCAAGCAAATACGGTAGTTGCGATATGCGGAACATGCTAGTTCCTCGTGCGACATCACCGAAAAGAAGTCTCGAAACAGTTCAAACAACAGTTCAACAGTTCAATGTGCAAATATATTTCGCCGACACAGGGAGGAGCGGGCTCGCCTGTCAGCCAACTTGCGCGTAGTGCTGCGGCGCGACGTCTCGTGCGACAACGACTTGACCAACAGCGTGCGCTGCCTGCGCCTGTCCGCCGAGGTGGGCACCGACTCCAGAATGACTCCCAGCGGCAGTTGCAGCCAGGAATTCCACAGACAGGACAGAGCGACCATGGTGAGCACGACACGGTGGTATTGACTGAATTTCGTACATCTTGAATGAGTCCTCGACTTAGGCGCGTTGCTATCGAAAACATCTGATGAAAATGTCTCATCCACAAAAGATCATCAATCATCACAACATCAATTTAAAATGCAAAATTCGTTAAAAACTACAGCGTAGCCGGCGGTTATTCAAAGGATTAGAGGTGATGAAACGCTCCAGTGTGAGGTCCTGCCGACCGGCTAGAGATATCCATGGGAAAACTCGGCAGCGTGTGTCGCAACCGGCAGTTCTGACTTACAGCAGCGACAACATCGACCAGTCTGTGCTGCATTTTCTTGTCATTTCATAAATTAACAATTTGATTTAATTGCCAAATTATCACTTTCCGATTTCCACGCTCAGGCTGTTTGACAGCGCGCACATTATGGGTTACGGTCAGCACTTTGACCCAGATGGATTAAAGCAGCCATCCAGTGCCATGGTTTCACCAATGCGGAATAGAAGTGACCCTGTTGATGACGAGAGTTGATAACGGTTTTTGTGATAAATAAATGGGTATTTTTCATTTAAAAAATCTACACATATCAACAAATACTGTAATAGATAAATATAAAGTGTGACAAGCATCCAATTAATTGACATCAATGAGCTGTAAATACACAATAAACAATAAATCACATCACTTTTTGATTCAAATACCACCTGATCAGGCCCATGCCCCTATTATCAGACATTTTAAACGTTATCCCCAAACAGTTTTTGGACTTACTTATCTATGATACAGTGCACCAATGGATGATAAAGTCATGCGCTTGCTCAGTCAATACAGCATATTTCATTGTTATCGTATATCATTCATAGTGGATTATTGTTCTGTTTCACTACTAAACAAAAAGCGGCTTTCAAATTATGTCGAATTAAGCTGCAATATGATGTAAGAAATTTCATCCAGGCTGTCCAATGATCAACGAATGATTATGCAACGGAAAATTCATTTCACGATGGCTATTTTCAATTACATACCTGTCGTATTTCCTCGAATTACCCCCCGGGGGGTTATTTTATCAGAATGGAAATATTGAGGGGGGGGGGTTTAAACGAGGGGGGTATTTCGAGGGTGGGGGTTATTATTTCGCCAGAAATTTTTCGAAATCCCAGTTCTCAATTGTTGTTTGAAACGTACATAAACGTCGAAAAATGCAACAAAAACCGCCATTTATAACACTCTATGGACTTTTATATGTACGTAGACAGTATATAACCGATTCAAACATAACACAGTGATTGTTTTAAACATGTAGGTATTCTGCGTTTCCCGGATCACAAACCGCATTACGTTCTCTATACAGTCAATTGGGGGGGGGGGGTTTCGAGGGGGGGTTTATAAGTTCATAGTGCACATTTTGAGGGCAGTGTAAAATAATACGGAACTTGTTGAAGTGACTTGTGAACCAGCTCCTATTCCTAACCGAGGAAGAGGACAAATGTGAAAGTATGAAAGTTGACGTGAAGCGTCGTCTCTAGTTGACGTTCCGTTATTTTATCAAATGTGATTAGTTGAGTTGAAGTGAATTGACGTGAGTTAGTGTGAAGCAAATTTAGATTGTTTACCAAAAGTTTTGAAGAACGATTTTATTTAGACAATTAAATACGAAGAAATAAATGTAAATAAAATAGATATAAAAATTATACGTAAACAAAAGAATTAATTTACAACTAAATTAATTACTTAAATAAAACGTAAAAGAAGTTCTAATTACCGGAGAAATAAGGTAATTTAAAGAAGGCACTTAATTACGACAAAAGGCGACAATTAAGTGGCGCGATTGTGAATAAAGCACCTCAAACAGCGCGGGTGTGAAATAAAGCACTGAGGTGACTTTTAGCACCAAGAGTTAAACTTAGCACCAAAAATAAGCGACTTAATAAAGTGACTACTGCGCTTATTTAGATCCTAGGAAGAGATTCGTGTGAAGTTGACGAGGTTGCAAACACTGCCGATTTTAGCTGTGAAATCGGCTTTTAAGGGCCAGACCGATGGCGATTGGTTTGGCGCCAATCGGTCGGCTCTAATCTCCGATTTTTACCCAACATTTCCAAGTGTGAAAGTTCAATCCTTGCCCGCTCGCTTTTCCGATGAAAAGCGAGCTTTACTGGCAAGATAGTGAAAATGTGAGACAAGCCAGACAGCATTTGAAATGGCGCGCGGGCCCGGCCCCCCACTCGGGGCGGGCCCGCCGCTTAACATAAACATGACGGCGTATTTGCGTGCTGCTTGTCAAGGAAATGTGGCGGAATGTGAGCAATGACTAAGATCTAAATATGTGAGCGATGTGAAGCGCACGTTGTAAACAACATCGCTTGAGATATTAAATGGCGAATGTGAAGATGTTAAAATTGGAATGTAAATATGAATGAAATCTTGATAAGTTGAATTAATGGAATATAAAAGCGAACAAGAAAACGTTTACTTAAATATTATAAGTTTTTACATTTTACGATAATGTTACACACTCCCGAAACTAGAATAAAAATTAAATTTAATTTAATTTTATCTCAGCCAATCTCGGCAAATTGATGTGAAACAAAATCAAAATCAAAATCAAAATCAAAATCAAAATCAAAATCAAACGCCTGTGATACTCTCATCACTCCTGTGGTAGCAGATCGTCGGCGTCCTCGCCGCCGGCATTTTCCCGGCCCTCCTCATGATGCTCGTCCATGGGTTCGACGGCATCCTCCTCAGGCTGGCTGCCTTCCCCGTGTCCGGGCGCCTGGTTGTCTGGGGCCCCCGCTGGTCTGCCCGGCCAGTTGGGGAGCTTCTCAGATTCCTTGGCGAGCCTCTCGAAGGCTTGTCGGAGCGCGTCGGTCTCGTCGACGATCGTCTTCGACGGCTCGGTGGGCTGCCATTGCTCCGATGCTGCAAGCGGTTGGCTTGGTAGCAAGGGGACATGGGAGGTTGTGAATGAGGTCTTACACTGTGAAGTGATTGAGTTGACTTGGTCAATTGGTACGGAGGGGGATCTGGATCTTTATCGTGACTTTCTTCCATCTCTCCGATTTCTATGTCGGACTGTGAAGGTGTTTGTTTGAGGAAGGTCACAGATCTTTTTAGATCGTTTAACTTTTGATTTGACCAATTTTTTATTGATGTTATTGAATTTGTGAAAAGTTTGGGGTATAAAGGAAAATGTCTGGTGTGACGATTGCTGCTCACCTGGGAGCCCTGCGACTCCAGCGAATCTTTTGAGTCGCTTTTGCAAGGGCTCGCGGTCAGGGATCGCGTCTTCCATTGTGACTTCCGTTGTGACAGGCTCGGTGACTGTGAGTCTGGCGTTTGATGACGAGCTCTGCGGTTGTGACTCGCAGGGGGGTGCAGGTTTTGTGACCCGGCGCGCACCCGTCTCCATTTCGATTTCCTCGGCGCGTTCGGTACTATAACCGACCGGGGGATCCGATCTAGGCTGTACCGAGCGTCCTGAAAGCCGTTTGAATGGAGAAACTCGCTTGAGGGGTGTGACAAACTTTGAAGGTGACTGTGACGAACTTGACGATTGTGTGACGGTTTGATTTGACAAAGCGGGTTTGTTGAAGCCGCTTTTCGGTTTCTTCTGGCGGTTTCGTCGCCGTCGCTTACCGATTTTTCCTTGTTGAATGGACGGGGTTCCCATTTGTTTGGGTGTCTGTCCCTTCTGCCCTTTCTTCGGAAAAAGCCCTTGATGTCTGGCAGCATACCCCTGCCGGTTACGAGCCGCCACTGCATGTAAACATAACCAATATACCCAATACAAGCAATTGTGATAATGATGAGTATAATGTTCACAGCTGTTTGAAGTGGCCCAGTAAGTAACGTGTCTAATGCAGACGCACCACCTGTGACACTACCGTGAATAATGTGACCCAATTCTTTTCCTACACCTTCAAAATATGCACCAACTCCTTGGCCAATGCCAGCAATATATGCTTGCACTGCCTTAGGGTCGTTGGATTTGGTTGCAATATAATCGACTGAACGTGTGACTTGTTGTTCGAGTCGTTGCAGATTTTGAAAGTGATGATGTGCAGCCATGATACTGAATGCAATATCAGTCATGCTTACACCTGGTGACCCGGAAACATTTAGTGTGAATGGTTTCCACGAGCCAGCCCAAATTAATTCGATTGGGAGTTTTGTGACGTGCAAATTCGTTGGTCCATTTTCGTTGGCCCATGAATTATCATTTAATTGATAATATTTGTGATCTTTCATGAGACAATGATCTATTGGTGAATGTGTGATCAGATCATTGGTGCCAGGAGCAACGAACATAATGTGTGGGTGATTTGTGACTTTGACCGGCAGAAATTTATAACATGTATTGTTATATTCATGTTGAAAATAAATAATTTCTGCTGTGACTGGTTTACAATCCCAGAACATTAATATATCTCCATGCCATTCAGCATAGAGATTTTGACGTCCTAGCAATGCTCGCAAGCCAAGTGTGGGATTGAATGTGACAATTGCATGAATTATATCTAGTTGGGTCTGACGGATGTGACATAATTGTTGCCAGATTGATCCAAATTGTTTTTGTTCTAGATGTGCAATTTTGTCAACTTCGTATTGTTGACGGGCTGTGAGCAAGTGAAACACACCAACATCAAGATTTGGTGCGAGTTTGAAATGAAGAGGAGCTTTTTCGGTTTCAGGTTTTTTCAATTTCTTAAGTTGATATCGAAGAAATTGAATGAATGCCGAGCCTTGGTCAATATATTTTGCGTCTTTTGGCACGCATTCTGCATTATTTGGGAATTTTTGTGATCTCCATGTGACTGAGAATGCAGCCTGCAATTTTTCCACTATGTAGTGATTTTGTGAATATTGCGCATCGAATTGACCAATCTCTTGGAATGCACACTGCTTGTTAAAGGCAGTAGCATTCCATAAAGAGACGCCATTGTCGCTGTCATAACAATAGCCGGCTTGTGGGTTGCAATGTGACAAATCTTGAATTTCGGAAACTATTTTCTTTCCGTCAAGACTTGCAACCACACCTTCCTCTATGTGAAAGTTCATTACTGTGTTACTCATGTTGTGACAAAAGTAACAATAATCGATGTGAAGTGATTTGTTAGTGCTCCACAATGCATGACCGATTTTTATTAAGGGTTCGCCTTTCCAAGTTTTATTTTGGTAGGCGATCATGCAATCATAGGTTGTGACTCTGTGATTTTTAATGATTTCTGGTGGCAGCATAGCTTTTCCGCCCACCAGACTCATATACGTGACTATAGTATGCTCCTGTTGAAAGCATCTATAAATTGGTGTCGTTTGCGGCTGATCACGCAACGTCCATATGGACACCACAATATCCTCTATGGTCGCAACTTTGGGAAAGTGACATGTTACTTTTTCCGGAAGTTGAATTGCGTGACCAGTGCGTGTTTTATGGCACAGATTAAAAGTTTTGTGATATTGATCTGTCCATGTAAGCGCGTTGCCTAATTTTGATTGTATTAGCAATGAAAGCGCCATTAAATGCGACACGTTTCCCCAGAACGAATATGTGCCAGTGTAGCGACATGTTCGACGTGGGTTTGCGCGTCTAGCATCCTGTTGTGAAGATTGTGATTGTTGATGCAATTGATCTGTTTGTGAATCATCACCCTTATCCGGTGGAGGTTGTGAATTATCATCATCTTTTACCTCAGTGTCGATTTTATATTCAACACCGTCCTCTGTGTCGATTTCAAGAGGCACTAGGTTAGATGGGGATCTACGTGTGCGACGGCCGTTGCTTGACAATACTGTGACTGCACGTATTTTACCATCGCTTGACACGTGTATTTCGTGAACGCGGCCCATTTGCCACGTGCCGCGTGGCTGTTTATCATCTGTGATTAACACCACTTGGCCACGTTTGGGAGCCTCGTTGATTGTGCCTTTTTTCAAGCGTTGATTTTTAGCTCGATCTTTGAGTAGGTCAATGTATTGACGTGACCACTCATACCAAAGCACTTCACAATTGTGACGAATTTGGTCCCAAAGTAATGTGATGTCGTCTCTGTCCTTTTCAGGCACAGAGTTGAGTGCAATTTCATCAATACAATTGACGTCATTGACTCGTGGGGGTGTGAGTGTGTAAGTTTTTTCGATTTGTGAGGGTGTGAGGTTGAAAGATCCATCCGTCATTCGTTCCCATTCTTCTTTTGGAATTTTTCGCATGGGTTCAATCGTGGTGGAATCGAGTTCCAACTCACGTTTTTCATCCATGTAACATGGTGGTGGGGTGCCCCAAAGAAAATGTATTGGGCGCAGTATCGCTGCACCAATGTCTGTGTTTGACAAGTATGACAATGGTCGCGTATTGACGGAGAATTCAACGTCTAGCATGACTGTGAGGAATTCATGCCATGTGAGACAACGTCGGCCGCATGCTTTTTTGAGCAAGCGTTTGACTAAGCCGACCATGCGTTCGTACACGCCACCCTGCCAAGGACTGTTGGCTGTGATAAAATGCCATTTTACGTCCGGTAGCATTTTGACACAATTTTTGAATGCCGGGGCATTGTCGGACCAAATTGTGTCCGGCATGCCTCGACGTGAAATAAAACGATTTAGAGCCATAATTGTGTCGGCTGTCGAGACACTATTAGTTGACTCTAAATGAATGGCGCGTGTACTGAAGCATGTGAGCAATAAAATGTGTTGACTGTGACGGGTTCCGTTTTGTGAATAAACTAACGGTCCCATAAAATCAATGCCAATGTGTTGAAATGGCTTGATTTGAGATTGAGTTCGAGTGACAGGTAATGTGTGAAAATCAGGTAATGTGAATGGACCTCCTTCCGCTTTGCGGCATGTGACACATTTTCGCAAAATTTTTGCAACTACCTGCTTGGCACTTGACAACCAGCAGTGTTCGCGTAAATCTGCTAAAGTGTGAAGCATGCCACTGTGACCAGCAAGCTCATGAAAATGAGTAACCACTAGCGTTGTTAACCATCCAGTTTTTGGAAGGTAGTAAAACAACGAAGGGTTTCGGTGTTCTTTGTGAGACACACGCGTGACACAATATAATAAATTGTTCCACGCGTCCCATTTGAGCATGTGGTGTTTGCCAAGTTGCGCTTGTGAAATGCAACTGGCGCATTCTTCTGCTTGTGAAATGCGCAATACATGTCTAAATGCTTCGTTTAAATCAGCTTGTGTGATGGGTTTTGACAAGTATTCGCTTTCACGCTTTGCAGCTTTATGCATAGAGCGATTTAGCCAATATGTTTTGACACGAAGCAGATAAACGACAGTACGCAACAATTTTGACAGTGTTGAAAATCGTCGAATGTTGATTTCGAATGGATTTGAAGGGATGTGACGTTGTCGACTTTCGACAAACGGATTTTGAGGAGTGACATTTTGTGACAAATTGGGGTCCAATGTGACAGGTACTTGCTGTGCAAGAGCATTAGCTGGTTGTGAATCAGGTTGTGAAACAGGCTGTGAAGTTACTGCTCCAGCATATAAAGGTCGACTGATGTGAGTGTCGCCTTTCGCAAGCTCTTCAGTGACAGGTTGCGCTTGATATTGCGAAATGTCAAGCATGGTTGATGTGAGGGGTTCAGCGAGGAATGTAGGTCCGGTGAACCACATTGTTTCGATCATTAGTTGATCAAAAGTACAACCCCGTGACGCGATGTCAGCTGGATTGTCTTTTGTAGCAACCTTGCAAATTTGAATGCAATGTTTTGACATTTGTGAATGGATTTTTGTGACCCGATTGTTGACAAAAGTAGCCAGCGGCTTTGCCGTGTACAGCCAGCCGATGACAACTGTACTATCGGTCCAGAGGAAATTACTGTGAATTTTCCATCCACCCAGCTCAACGAGTTCATGATGTAAATAATCGATGAGCTGTGCCCCAATTGTGACACCTAGCAATTCTAAGCGTGTGATTGTGAGGGGTTGACCTTGTTTTGACGGAAGTGGGGCTAGTTTTGTGCGAGCTGTGAGAAAACCACAAAAATATCGGTCATCTTCATAGCCATATTCGTCAGGTGAAATCGCTTTTTGACGCAAATACGCACAAACAGCGTATCCATCTTTTGAGGCATCACAAAACACATGTAACTCTAATGGCCTTGTGACAGCTTTGACATCGATGCCAAAGGAATGAAATGAGCGCGGAAATTTGATTTGACTTATGGACGAAAGATGACGTTTTAAATCGTCCAGTAGGTCATCCGCCTCTGGGTCTTCAATGAGTTCATCCCAGGTTGTGACATTGCACCTTTGAATTATTTGTGACACGCGAAATTTCAACCGAAATAACGCGGGTGCTGTGACGCCAATAGGATCGTATGTTGAAGCCAGCAATTTATTCAAATTGCGGCGCGTGGCTGTGACAATGAGCGTGAAATCTTTTTTGGGAGCTGGCACCGCAATGGTGTCTTCAATGTGATCGTAAACGAGACCCATTACTTTGAGATATTGTGACTTTTTCGGGTTGAGGTCCTCGGGTTTGATTTTTTCCGAGACCATAGGCGAATTTGTCATCCATTCTCGCATGTTGAAATTTGCTCTTGCAAAAACAGCTTTAATTAAACGATAGAGCTGTATTGCATATTTGTCATCATCTACGCTGATAACTAAATTATCAACGTAAATGCTGTTGAGCAACAGCTCCAGTTTCATTCGTTCATTGGTCTCAGCGGGATGCATGTTAGCTAATTCCGCTTCGAGGTGATATTTGATGACAGTTGACAGAATGGATGGACTGCATGTGAGACCAAACAGCACCCTTGTGAATTGCATCATTTGAATATTGTCTTCATGAGACGGAATAGTGTCATCACGCAGCCAGTAAAATTTTGTGAAAGCGCGTGATTTTGGGTGAAGAGCAATTTGTAAAAATGCTTTCTCAATATCTGCCAATAACACTACTTTTCCGGCTCTGAAGCGAAGCATTAATCCGAGCGCCAGTGGTGTGAGAACTGGGCCTCGAAATAAGCAATTGTTGAGACTGGGCTTGCCCGCAGAACCATCATACACTATTCGACATGTTGTCGATCTGCCAGGTGTGAGGACAGGTTGGTGAGGTAAGATGTGTTCTTGCAAACCATCTTGTGAACCATAGACGGGTTCTATGACACCCTTGTGAAGTTGATCGGAGATGACTTTCGCGTATGTAGCGAATAAATCGGGATCTTTTCGAAACCGTTTCAACAGTGACAGAAAGCGGCGAAATGCTTCTGCATTGTTGGTTGGCAATTCTTGAATTGTTGATTTGAATGGCCAATCTACGCTATAGCGACCAGTTTCCGGATCAAGAGTAATTGATTCCAGAATTAACTGTTCAGCTATGTCGTCATCATGTGATAATGGGTCATCTGTGATACCTATTGACTCGAGACTGTGAAATTGAAATAATGTCTCTTGGCCAACAGCAACTGCTGATGAAGCATGTGAACTGCATGAAACCATGAATTGATGTGGTGAAATGTCGGGTGTTGTGACAAATGATTGTGATGACGCATTTCCACCAAGCATCAATCCAAGTATTGATTCGACTATGATCAATCCAGATGGGAGTTCGATTTCTGTTGGTCGAATGTCGAACTTCCAATAATAGTCTTGACCAATGACTACATCTGGTTGACATAATTTGTGACAAAACTCATCAGTCATTTCGGTCAATTCAAGTGGTTCCGCGAATTGTTCTTGTGCATGTTCACCATACACAATATAAATGACTGTTTTATCATCTTGTGACAAAGGAGGTGGGCATGCATATGTTGCCAAATTATCCACTGCACGTAAAGTGAGCGGAATTTGTAACATATTGCCCTTATTGTCGACATGTTTGTAAATAGGCATGACAGCCTCGACCAAAAACGTATTGACTGTGACAGGCGTTTTTGTCGCAAACACGTTCATTTGAAGAACAACGTCTCCTTTGTTTTCAAAGTTATACTCATTTGCCACGGATGCTTTAATGTATGAATATTCGCATCCAGTGTCAAAGAATATTAACAAAGGGTCTGTGACTCGATTTAATTCGGCGTCTTTGTTAATTAATGAAGCCTGGGCCACTTGCAAACGAACAATAGGTGCAAAATCGAACTCACATTCTTGTTCGGCCTGCTGCCTGGTAGCGGTACTGGGGTTACCGTAACCCGCCTGTGCGCTCAGCACCTCCACCGTGGGCCTGTGACTGGGTTGAAGTGGCACCGACGATGACATTTGGTTCGGGTTGAGGTGTGGGTACACCTCGTACCGTTTCTGCTGGAAGCCGCGGATTTTGGCTTCGACGGTCTCCATGTCCATGCCGTCCTTGATGAGGCTGGCGCGGAGCGTCGTCCACAGCTCATTTTCGCTGTGATAGATGCGGGCTTCTTCTTGAGCTTTCGCCTGTTGCGCGTTAGCGGGCCTCGGCCATTCGCCCATGTCGAGCGGGCCGTCCATATCCATTTGGTACAGCGTCTGCTGTTGCCAGCGGAAATCGTTCTCATCCGGGGGGATGATACCGACGCTCATCGGTTCCGTGTGTGAAGGCGGATACGATGGTGGTGCATGTGACGACGCTGCGCCCGTTGTGATAACCTGAGCGTTGACAAAATTAGCGCTCGTTGGTTTGACAAAGGCTTTATTTTGTGAATTGTTTACCTGACGCCTGGCGGGTGCCTGTCTGGTAGGACAGAACGCCCCGTGATGCTGACCAATCTGGCGACAGTAGTAGCAACTCAATCGTTGAGTGCACTGTGCCGCTTGATGGCCCCTGCGCGTGCAGCGCGTGCACAGGTCGCCCAAAGCTTGCAACCGTTCGGTGCGCTCTCTCGGTGTGATGTATTGAGGGCAGTCGGTTGTGTAGTGCTCTTTGATGCCACAGAACAAGCACTCGAATTTCGGCTTGCGATAGTCAGCAGCAGGTTGTGAGGGCTGCTTTTGACTAATCGCTCCGATCGCGGGAGTTCTGGGAGGTTGAGTGGAATTTTTATTTTTTCCTTGTGATTTACCAGCATTAGCATTGGTACCAGCAAAAGCAACCGTATTGTGAATAGGTTTTTGTTTTGAAAAGGTATTTTGTGATTTATTTCCCTTTTTCTTTTGCTGTTGCCAACCTCCTCCATTTTGTGGCTTTTTTGACGATGAATTTTGTGATTTCTGAACAACATTTGAAGATTGTGAATTTTGTGGTTCAGTTTTCATTGCATCTAAACGAGCACGAGCAATGGTAGTTAATGCATCAACAAACCTGACGACTGTGAGTTCTGTGTCGTCGGTTGCTGCAGTGCGCATCGAATTCCGGTGTTCTTCTGTGACGGCAAGAACAATATTATCGGGGAGATAACCACGAATTATTCTTAACACTGCACCAGAATCGACACTTTCACCCCTTTCTTTAAGTTGATTGAGAGTTGACAAAAGGGTTCGTGTGAAATTTGTGAGAGAGTCTCCTCTTGACGAAGGTTTTTCAAGTGAATACAATTTATCCCAAAGGGCGGCTTGTACCCGATGCGTTTCACCAAAGTTTGATTGTAACATGGTGACCGCAGTACTGTAATCTCGACCATCACCTTTTAATCCGGCCAGCAGTTCCGCTGCTGGACCGGTAAGGCTGAGCTTGAGGTATGTGTATTTCATACCAGTTGACAAATTAGCTCGGTCGTGAATTTGAGCTCGAAAAATCTCCCACCAAGCTGCCCATTCTAACGGATCACCGTTATATTTAGCAAGCTCGATTTTAGGTAACTTTAATAAAGTTTCCGGTTGTGAAGGTTGAGAACTACTTCCCATATTGACAATGTTGTAAGGGGGTTGTGAAGGGGGTTGAGTAGTTAAATCAACGTTAACATTTGACTGACCTTTCAAGGAAAGTATCAACCTTTCCGCGGATTTGATTTGCGCTTGGGCGGTCGCCATCCTCGATTCCAGCTCATCCATGAGCATCATCGCGTTATTCGAGCCCGAGTAGAGCGCGCGCTCCAGTTTTGCGTTGGCGCTCTTTATTTCCTCGGCTGCACCGTCTTCGTCTCTGTCTAGGCTTGTGATGTGATCTTGGACAATAGTGGTGAATTTGTCCATAGCCGCAGACAGGTCTGAGCGTTTCATCTCAGCTTGGTAGCCGTAGGCTTGAAGTAATTCCAATACTTCCTCCGCCGCGCGTATGTTTACGGCGGCGGGTTGTGATTCGTCCTTGACGATTTTTGGAATCGGTTTGGATGTGAAACGTAGCACTCCGTTGCGCACCCCAGTCAACGCCCGGCTATGTTGAGTCAACGGATGAGTTGTGTCGGACTCATCAACGTTGCCCATAGGCATAGCGGCGGCGGCGGCGGCGCCTCGCTGAGCGCGTACGCGTTCCTCCATAGCAAATCTTGATCAATTGATTGCTTATTAGCAAAGTGGTAGCTAGCTGTGAACGAAATAAAATAAATATAAATATTTCGTTTATTGTGACTTGTACTTGTAAAATCGTACGTAACTATGCACGCGCTACTAACGATTTTGCGTCCAAAACCGTATTACCGTAACTTCGTGCGTGTGACTCAAGTTGTGAAAAACAATTTCCAATGAAATTTCGCGCGAGACGACTTAATGAGAGTGACCAATTAGTTTTAATTAGTCACCCTGCTCGCTGCGCCATGTAAAATAATACGGAACTTGTTGAAGTGACTTGTGAACCAGCTCCTATTCCTAACCGAGGAAGAGGACAAATGTGAAAGTATGAAAGTTGACGTGAAGCGTCGTCTCTAGTTGACGTTCCGTTATTTTATCAAATGTGATTAGTTGAGTTGAAGTGAATTGACGTGAGTTAGTGTGAAGCAAATTTAGATTGTTTACCAAAAGTTTTGAAGAACGATTTTATTTAGACAATTAAATACGAAGAAATAAATGTAAATAAAATAGATATAAAAATTATACGTAAACAAAAGAATTAATTTACAACTAAATTAATTACTTAAATAAAACGTAAAAGAAGTTCTAATTACCGGAGAAATAAGGTAATTTAAAGAAGGCACTTAATTACGACAAAAGGCGACAATTAAGTGGCGCGATTGTGAATAAAGCACCTCAAACAGCGCGGGTGTGAAATAAAGCACTGAGGTGACTTTTAGCACCAAGAGTTAAACTTAGCACCAAAAATAAGCGACTTAATAAAGTGACTACTGCGCTTATTTAGATCCTAGGAAGAGATTCGTGTGAAGTTGACGAGGTTGCAAACACAGCTGATTTTAGCTGTGAAATCGGCTTTTAAGGGCCAGACCGATGGCGATTGGTTTGGCGCCAATCGGTCGGCTCTAATCTCCGATTTTTACCCAACATTTCCAAGTGTGAAAGTTCAATCCTTGCCCGCTCGCTTTTCCGATGAAAAGCGAGCTTTACTGGCAAGATAGTGAAAATGTGAGACAAGCCAGACAGCATTTGAAATGGCGCGCGGGCCCGGCCCCCCACTCGGGGCGGGCCCGCCGCTTAACATAAACATGACGGCGTATTTGCGTGCTGCTTGTCAAGGAAATGTGGCGGAATGTGAGCAATGACTAAGATCTAAATATGTGAGCGATGTGAAGCGCACGTTGTAAACAACATCGCTTGAGATATTAAATGGCGAATGTGAAGATGTTAAGATTGGAATGTAAATATGAATGAAATCTTGATAAGTTGAATTAATGGAATATAAAAGCGAACAAGAAAACATTTACTTAAATATTATAAGTTTTTACATTTTACGATAATGTTACACAGGCAGGTATTTCGAGACGTGGGTATTTCGAGGGGGGTATTTCAAGGGGGTATTTCGAGGAAATACGGTATTCATCCACAAACGCATCCGCTCTTTTACAGTCATCTTTTAAATATATGTATTTATGATAAAATTCAGTATACCGTATTACCTCCAAAACCGTTGCCAAACATGGCGGAAAACGACGAAAATGGTGTCGAAAGGCACTCAGACAGCTCTGTGCCAATTTGTATTAGGCCTGGTTCACCATTTCGTAACACTCCAGTTCGATAAAATGAATTGCGTTGTTTTTCACTTTTGGTAATATGTTTGAAAACTCTGATGAAAACAATACAAGGTATACCTCAAATATGAGGTATACCAAAATGCTGAAAGAAACTGACGAAATTAATATAAGGTATACCTTATATTAGAGGTAATACGGTAATATGTTCGAATCCTGGTTGCCGAATTGCTTGGTGCTTCAGCGGAATTATGCTAAACAGTACAGGGTGCAGCAATTTAGACCTGCGCTCTAGATTTCGAATAACTTGTCACTGGATGGTCGGATTAACGTCAAATTTTAGTTCAACATCAACAACTAAATAGGAAAGGATCCCTGAAAATATGGCTGCGATAGCTCCACTCGTTCTCAAATTATTGATGCAAACACCAATAATTGTCGCTTTACTACCACCTTGCTTTACAACCAATTACGCAAGCGTCGTCTGTCGATTTCCTTATCGGTAAAGCGGATTAGTTGCGCGCGCACGCATTTTGGCATGCCACTGCGAAAAGAAAAATACAAAAACTGAAAAAACAATCCCAATTCCGATCCGGGTCCCGAAAAGTGGATCCCGTTTGAAACCTATAACGGGGTGGTGGTAAAGTGACAATTACGCGTTTGCCTGAATAACTTGAGAACGAGTGGAGCAATCGCAGCCATATTTTCAGGGATCATTTCCTATTTAGTTGTTAATGTTGAACTAAAATTTGACGTTAATCCGACCACCCAGTGACAAGTTATTCGAAATCTAGAGCGCAGGTCTAAATTGCCGCACCCTGTATAGGTATCTGCAATACCTTTATTTCATGTTTGATGACCTTTATTCACAAATAAACTACCCATGAAGTTTCGTGAAAAGAGTTGCGATAAAATTCCTTCTCAAATTAACACTTCAATCTAAATAAATATCCCCCAGGTTTGCGTTAACTGGTGGAAAAATAAATATCCTGGAAAAATAAATACCTATGGTATGTATTCACATGTAAAAAAACTATGATTACATACAGACCCGCACATACCACAGAGTCTTAAAACAAATGAGCTAATCACACTTGCATAAGCTTTTGTGACTGGGATGGCTGCTCAGTGCCCGGTAGAGTTGTAAAAATACTAGTATTTTGGAAACTGTAAGCGTGAGAGGAAATGCCACTTCTAAATTTATTTATTTACCATTTCTTATTTTATTTGATCTGGTATTCATACTAAAGCTTAAGCTAGTATTTATTTATAAAACACCAAGGAAAGCATAAAAAGTCTAATGTACCTAATAAATTTTTTGATAGTGCTATTGCTGTTGAGCATTGTAAAACAGCATTGTTTCCACCTTGATGTATTTCTCAAATATGTTCAGTCTCAGTGGCCAAGTGCATACCTAGATTACTATTCTTAATGTGTTTATCAGATTTGCTTAATAAGTACCAGTATAAGATTAATATATGTCACACAATAATACATACTGCTTAATATCACAAAGCTTAATAGGGACTTACCACACCTATTTACACTGTCACACATACCCCCCTCCTGCATACAGTCGTACTTATTGAATCCACCCTTAATTTTTATAGTTTCCTCAAAGAAGACAAGCAGTTTGAGTTTTATGAAGGTATTTTTTGAAAGCGTTAGCGTAAATAAAAATATAAATGAATACAAGAAATACCCAGGTGTTTTAGGTAAGTGTAAACAGGCTTTCGCAACTCTTTGTCAGTATTGAGCTGGCATTAGCCTATCTTGCAGTCATGGCATGGCTTTTACGGCAATTCAACCCCGGCTAAGATGTATCCGCAGCCGCATTCGAAGTATTATAAATATTTACATAACATACACTGGTCAAAAGATGACGCAGTTGTTTAAACAGCGGTTTTTGAAAAAATGCAGTAGCAAATAAACGTGTATCGACCAAGGAATCTGATCTGTCGATTATTTACCGGCTGAAATGTACTGCCCTGCAGCGCCGCCGTACAAAGGTAGTGCCGCGCGGGGGGACTCATGCCGTGGCAGGTAGAAGGGGGCACATGCATATTCAGGTGGCAACCAATAGTTCATGCATACATATCACGATGCGAAACACTCGGACGACTAGCTAGGTAGCTGTACGTTAACTTCAGGGCGGTGTTCAGTGCGCTCGTCGGCATGCATTGTTTATTCGACTCGTATACCTAGTCGTATGTGAATACGTACGGAAAAAGCTTCCACATGGATTTAGCGCATGATATTCGAGGGTAGCCCAAAGAAAGCTATAGGAACACAGTTCGATGATAACAAAAATCAATGTGTTCCTGTTCTCTCGCTTGTTCTTCATGCCGTGGTTCTTTTATCAAACTCGTATTGTTCGCGTAGAACACTAGGCATATGCATTTCTTCATTGTAAATATCTATCAGGCTCGATGCATTTTTTTATCGTGTTTGCGGCGCCCTATTCAATGTGTTTCTTATTGTCCTACTGGCTGCCACACTGAATAGGACAGCAAAAAATTTCAGACATGATAGACGAAAAAGCGCGTCCCGCTCATAATGAATGTTCCCCGCAGCCACAAATTTGACCGAAATAAATTACCAACGGCGATGCACCAATCATAACTGTGAGGGCCGAGCCGAAGGCAGTGTTCAAACTTTTCCCTTACCCCATCCACCGGGGGAAACCAGAAAATGCCGCCAAAATAGTCGCCAGCATCGACACAGCAGAAAGTCGACATGCTCAAAGTGAAAACGATCGCGCGTCAGGCGCCCGCAGCAGCGCACCACGCGGCGGCGGTCGCCCACGGGCAGGTGTTCATGCACGGCGGCGTGAGCGAGTTCAACTCGAACAGGCCCCACTGCGAGCTGTATCGCTTTGACCCTAGTAGTGGTGAGATGGGGATGGTGGTGGAAAATGGTCTTAAAAGGGCGCTGCGTTGGTGAAAAAAGTGTCGTCGGTGAAAATTTTTATTGAGGACCCGTTTTTCTTTTTTAAATTGTGTTCTTTTGAAGAACCAAACAAATTTGTCACACTTTAGAAAGCACTTTTGATGAAACACAGCCGATTTCATAGGCTAAATACCTTCTATAGAGCATACTTGTTAAAATGTATTGACGTTTACTCAAAAAGTATGTATACTTGAGTACTGAGTAAATACGTTTAAGTATACTTTGAAAAGTACCTGTACCCGCTTTTACGTATACTTTTGAAAGTACACGAGTACAGAAAACGTATTTCAGATAGACTTTGTTATAGGCTTTTTCAAGGCAGAGATGGGAAAAAAGGGAAAAATATAACATTTTTTCCAAAAGAGCTTAAAATAGGCAAAAAACACATGAATTAGTGAATTTGAAGGTTTAAATGGTCAAAAAGGTACCAAAATTAGTGATTTTGAGTGAAAATTGGGGCGAAATTCCTACAAATCCTCACTTTTACGTTTTCTGGCGGCGAAAGTATTTTACTCATGAGTAAAAGTAAAAAAATTTACTTTACGTTTTCTGTACTCAGGAGGTGAGTAAAAATAAATACTTTACGTTTACGTATACTTTGAAAGAAGTTAGGTACTTTTAACAACTTTGCTGTAGAGTCTCAAAAGTCATTGGAATTTGAAATGAAATTTGACCTCCACTGTTTTTTTCACCTATCCGTTGAATTTACAAAAATTACCATTAATATCACAGACTGCATTGAAATCACGACAAAAACAAACGCAGCCACGTGGACTCTGATGTCGGACGACGGGCCGACGCTGTCGCACCACGCCGTGTGGGTGTCCGAGGACAGATTCCTGCACTTCGTGGGTGGGTGGAACGGCAAAGCGCGCAGCTCGGAGATCTACACGTTCGACGCGCGGCACAACGTCTGGATCGGGCCGGTGGCAATCCCAGACCCTATAAAATGCCCTGCAAAATGTCAAATGTCATGCAAAGTGTCAAAAGTCACGGAAAATGCCCTGCAAAATGGCAACCGAGTTGCCATTTTGCAGGGCATTTTCCATGACTTTTGACACTTTGCGTGACATTTGACATTTTACAGGGCATTTTACAGGGTCTGAGACTGGCGTCCGGTCAACACGGAGGGTTTCCCGGTGGGCGGCGGGCTGAGCAGCCACACGGTGGCCCCGTTGAACGACGGCGGCGCGGTGATCGTCGGCCGGCTAGGCGGCTTGCGGACGCAGAGGAGGTCCTCGGCTGTTATTGAGGTCAAAGGTTGGTCAGGGTGGATTGGTGCAACATTGCCACAGCAGCATATTACCTCGAAATGCACCCCAGACGCATTGAGTAATTGAGTAAGTTTGAGATGCTTTGAGTAATTTTCTGACCTAGCCAGGTGAGAAGATAAACACTGTATTTTCTTGAATAACTCCAGTCAAATAGACCACCCTTGAAGAATATAACCAGTCCTAGTTAGCTTGGAAAAATTGATCGTTGTTCTTCGAGGTAACTACAATAATCACCCAACCACTACTTCGCCACAGGCGACTACAAACGTCTGTTCGAGTACAAAATGAAACCCGTCACAATATCGTCGCGCGCGGGCCACACGGCCACGCCGATCGGCAACGAGCGCCTGCTGGTGATCGGCGGGCGCTTCGAGCGGCACAAGACCATGAACGTGGAGATGCTGCACTACGACAATCTGCGCTACCGCACCACCGAACCGTTCAGGTTGAAGGCGGCCGTGGCCGACTCGTGCGCCGATACAGGAAGGGGCATCGTTGTTAGCAGGCGGTCGGTTCGGCCACGCGGTGTGCTTGTGAAGATGTAATACTGTTACCGTATTTCCTCGAATTACCCCCCGGGGGTTTATTTTTTCAGAGTGGAAATTTTGAGGGGGTTAAACGAGGGGGGTTATTTCGAGGGGGGGGATTATCCCAGTACTAAATTGTTGTTTGAAACGTACACAAACGTCGAAAAATGCAACAAAAACCGCCATTTATAACACTGTATGGACTTACCGTATTTCCTCGAAATACCCCCCGGGGGGTGATTGTTTCATAGTGGTCCCGAGAGGGGGGGGGTTAAACGAGGGGGGGTATTTCGAGGGGGGGGGGTTATTATTTCACAAGAAAATTTTTGAAAACCAAGTACGAAATTGTCGTCTGAAACGTACGCAGACGTCGAAAAATGCAACAAAAACCGCCATTTATAAGGTTCTGTAGACTAATATTAGTACGTAGATGGTATAAACACTGTTCTAACATGATTCCGACATTGTTTTAACGTGTGTTCTGCACTACGCAGAACACAAGCTGCAGTATTTGTCATGTACGTTCTCTTTACACTCAATTTGGGGGGGGGGTATTTCGAGGGGGGGTGATTCTTTCATAGTGGTCTCGAGAGGGGGGGGTCAAACGAGGGGGGGGGCGGGTATTTCGAGGGGGGGGGGGGTATTTCGAGGAAATACGGTATATATCTACGTAGACAGTATATAACCGGTTCTAACATAACGCAGTCATTGTTTTTAACATGTGTTCTGCGTTTCCCGGATCACAAACTGCATTACGTTCTCTATACAGTAAATTGGGGGGGGGGGTATTTCGATGGGGGTTTATAAGTTCATACTGCCCATTTTGAGGGGGGTATTTCGAGGGGGGATTACGAGGAAATACGGTATACTGGAAGTTCAATAAACTATGATAACAGTTCAACATGATAGTAAACTTTATAAACACACTAACATGCCATTTTTGTTCAAATTGGACATAACAAATTGATCCTATGGCCTTAGGGGGGGGGGAATTATTCGAGAGGGGGAATTATTTTTACCTCGCTTGCCTGACAGGGGTGAATTATTCTAGAAAATTCCGTACGTTTTCTACATCCTTCGCATCTATACCCAACCCAAACTCAGCTACCACGCGGCGGCGCACGACCGTGAAGGGCGCGTCATCGTGCACGCGGGCGAGGCGTTCGACCAGCTGCACCCGCGCGAGTCCGACCCCCTGTGCGACCTGGTCGTGTGGGTGCCCGGCTCGGGCAAGTTCGCCAACAAGCCCAGCGCCAACGTGCTCGAGACCAACTGCTGGCACTACGTTCATGTGCACGATAGAAATAGGGTACGTAAATTACTAATGTGGGATATTTAATAGGGATATTAAATATGGAAACAGGGCGTTATTTGATGCGTTTTAAGAACTGTTTAAATCGAACACCGGATTTTCTCGAATTATCCCCCCTCGAATTGACTCCCCCCTCGAAATACCGCCAGGTCTGAGCGAACTGGGGTAAACCCCCACCCCCGTGCAAATACGGGAATCATCTGGAAGTCTGGAATAATGTACATCATGTATGCATTGTATCGCAAAAGTCATGCCGTCAATTTCCATCGCAAAGCCTGTTCGTAACTACAATTCTTCTCAAAAATTTCTGACGAAATAATAATTTTCCCACCCTATAAAAGCCTCCCCCCTTGAAACCCTCCCCCTAAAATTTGCTGGCGAGGAAATAAAACCCCTGGGGGTATTTCGAGGAAATACATGTACATTTTATGCATTCTAGGTTCATGTATGCAACTTTTTATGCCAAAAGTTCACAATGGTATGAGTGCGGACCGTTTGACGATCGATGTATTAGTCAAAGTGTTTCTTATTCCTTTGTCGTTACAATTCGCCATGCAATAAAGAAGGCACGGATAAAATGCGGAACGGGAAGTCGACAATGATCAGGAGAAACGTAACCTATTGTAGGTTTTTTGAAATCTAAGGAACCAATGTGCGTGCGCACACGAGTTTTCACACAAAATTTCGAAAACTCACAAATCAGCTTCGAACACATTTGTGTTTTCTACAATGAGGTGGCCATCAACTACAGTTGACGGAGATGAAAAATGACTCATTGTAGAAAACTCGACACGTTTAAAGCTCATTTATGAGTTTTCAAAATTTCGTGTGAAAACTAGTATGCGCAGGGCCAATGAATTTGAATTTTAGACAAAACTACCTATGCGTATCGAACCGATGCAAAATTGAACAGCAAAGTGGGAAATTTGGTTCAAAGATGTGTGATCATCCAGACCGCCGAAAAACTGTGCCTTGCCAAGCGAAAAGCTCGCACCTGGTAAATATACGCGCACGCGCAGATCCCCATGCTGTCGGGGCACTCGCTCCTGTGCGTCGACGACGCGCTGATCGCCGTGGGCGGCTTCACCGACGGCTGGGCCGCCAACGATCACACTTACCAGTTCAAAGTGGCCAACATCGAGGTGGATGATTGATTGACTATTAGGTGATCGATTGGACATTTGCTCAATAGATGCTTTCTTGCCTTTCTCGGGTTTTCTTTGTTAGTGGAACAAAGTTTGTCTGCAAACATAGGCTACCAGACTCACAGGCTCACAATGCACTGTGCCGTTGTATTCTAGGTGATTAGGAAAATGACTAAGGTAGTTTGTGAATACATTCACAATACTAAGCGGCCGATGAAATGACTGTTTACTACTCTTATGTTTTGGACCGTGGTAAAATTGTAATATAAAGTTGGCGATAAATGTTGATATCTATATAATTTATTGTAACGTTGGTTTATTTATTATATTAAAAGACTTCGTTGTAATCAGTAGTAGTGATTAAATGCACTTTGTATTGGCATTTGGCGTGTAATTATCACGCCATGAATGTCACCTATTACAATTGGCATAGTATTATCTTTTAAAAACCTACATGTTTGACCGCTCGCCTCTGAAAACAGGCACGAGCTTTCAACACAATGGCGCTGCGCACACTAGTTTTCAACCGAAAGTTTGAAAACTTGTAAATCAGGTTTGAACGCATTTGAGTTTTCTAGAATGAAGTGCCCGTCAACTACAGTCCACGGATAGAATCATAAAAAGGACCTTCTAACAAACTCAAATGCGTTCAAGTCAGATTTACTAGTCTTCAAAATTTCGGTTGAAAACTAGTGTGCGCCGACACAATAAAGCTCATTATCATCATATCACAGCAAGTAGCGCTTGTCCTGCAGCACGAAGTGCTCCCCTTGGTAGAAGGGCACGTAAGTCTGACCCTGCAATCTCAACTGCTTGCCGGCGACGGTGCAAGTGCCGTGGTGTTCGCCAGCGCCGCTGCAGCCGCCGGGGTCGGGCGTGGCGCGCAATATGGCCGCCGGCTTCTCGTCCAGCCCGGCGTGGTCGTTGGCGTACAGCAACAGGGCGGGCACGGCGTGGTAGTAGCGCTCGGGCTCGCTGCTGCTGCCGCTGCGGCCGCGCTCGGGCCGCCGTCGCGGCAGTGAAGATGATTTGTAGGCGGCGCGACCGCCCCTGCCGCCCGATCTCGAGTTGACGATCATTTCCACAGGTGACAGCCCACCCTGGTCGTCTTCCGCAGAAGGGCCCGCCTGCTAATTGGGCAATTTCGAGCTAGCAGGTTGATGTGGGATTTTATCAGTCCATTTTGTGCGAAATTGTATCAGTCTGACGCCATTGAAAATCCGATTTAAAATTTGTTTTCGCTGCGCGACTCGAGCTGTTACATCTCCACATATAGGATTCGGAACTGAACAACATAAAAGACCCTGAATCCTCAAATAAGACTCCCCGAATGAGACCCCCTGGAATAACTCCCCCTCGAATAAATCCCCCTCTTGAATAACTCCCCCACCTGAAAATCTCTGGTGAAAAATTAACTCCCCGTGGACTTATTCGAGGGGGATTTGCGGTAGGTAAAATACAAAGTATTTGACAAAAACATCGTGCCGTATCCAAAACTGTCGGCTAACGACCAAATCCTGAACTCACAGGTGAAATAATCCTACTGGGCAGGAAAACATGATTTTGCACAATGGGCGAGTGTTCAGGCGCGGCCGGCCTCGCGTCCAAGTCACACACACCAGCCGCTCTTGCCCCCGTTCCAATGCCAGTGGCATTTCTGGGCAGTGAACTCGACTGATACTGGTGATTGTAAAAGGACACAGTTTGCGGCGGGCGGCTCCTGGGGGCAGTGCCAGACCCTTTAAAAAGCCCTGTAAAATGTCAAATGTCATGCAAAGTGTCCAAAGTCATGTAAAATGCGCTGCAAAATGACAACTCGGTAGCCATTTTGCAGGGCATTTTCCATGACTTTTGACACTTTGCATGACATTTGACATTTTACAGGGCTTTTTACAGGGTCTGGGACTGGCACCTGTGCTTGCGGTCGCGCTGCTGCGGCTGCTGCTGCTGCGACGGCAGCCGACTGCCGAATGAATCTGGCGCATGGTGACTCTGTTTGCTGCGTTGCTGTTCGCTCATGCACATGGGGCAGTCCTGGTGTTGTTGTTGGGCTTGTAGTGCGGGCGAACTGCTGGTGGGCTGGAAATTTTGAGGCTGTGTTCGTGATAAAGGCGACCAATCATAAATACAGAGCGGTCTGACGCTGGCGATGTCGTATTAAAAAGCGAAAACGTTTTCTGTTTTCTATCATTTTTCAATTTAAAGAGAAATCAGTCAAAGGTATCTTTAGCGTTCAGAAAACCTGGGCCGTCATATGCATGCATTCTCTCTAGAAAATCTTTTTTATTTATATTTTCTGATATTTAAAAAAATTTATCTTCCAGAGATTTTTTCAATGCAAAAACAAACAAACAAAAAAACACAAACTACTGACCTGATCCGGTGAGCAGCAACAACATGGCTGCCGTTTCCACACGTCTGACATGTCTGAAGCGGACTGAGGTAAGGCAAGCGACACTGGCTGATGCTGCTGTTGCTGTGGCTGGTGTTGCTGCTGGGTCTGCTGTTGCTGCTGGTGCTGTTGCTGTTGCTGTTGTCGCCGTGCCGTTTTACTTGAGCAGGGCGTCATGTCGCATTCGTCCAACCCACCGGAATGAAGCTGCTCGTTTGGCGTGGGACCAAGCGACAACGACCTACATGGCATTAATTTTTTTTATTTTGATAGAACGGAGTATTTACACCGATACCACGAAATTTTTGGTGTATGCACAACGGATTACTCGCCAAAACACTGTGAATATTGTATGATATTGTTTAATTATTGAAACTATATTGTAATAACTGATTGAAATTTGCATCCAATCAATCACTCGGGATCAAGCTTAATACTTTTGCCTGTTCATTAGTTTTGCATGCATGGATATTCCTTGCGGGCACCATAATAATGGAAGGCGCTGGTGCTATTCAATAATCTAGGTATCATAGTAGTTCCCGGTATATGACACTTTTATTTAAAACACAATTTTTATGACACTTTATAACTGTTCAAAATTGACCAGCGCGTATGGCTATAAAACGAAAAACAGTGATAGGAATTCGCCCTACCATTGCACGACGGGCTGCGGCTCCACTTCGACCGTGGCCGCAGCCGCGCCCGTTTGCCGATCCTCGTTGAGCGGCGGCGACGGGGCGTAGCGCGGCGGCAGCTGCTGCCCGCCGCGGCCCTGCTCAACGTGCACGTCGCTGGCCGTCTCGCTGCACTGTTCGGCGATGTCGCGCAGCAGCTTGGTGCTGTGCTGCTTCTGGCGCTCGTACTCGGCGTCGAGCGAGTTTACCAGCACCTTCTGCTCAGAGTCGAAGTGCGGCGGGTCGTAGCCGGTCGACGCCAGCTCCGCCTCCTCGTCGGCGTCGCGCGACCCGCTCACCGAGCAGTCGATCAGCACCTTGCCGAACAGCACCAGGCCCACGGCGATCGTGGTCGGCCCCGCCAGCCACACCTGGCGATTTTGAAACAACATTATGAAAGAATATGCAGTGGCGATTCTGGATGCCGTTTCAGTGGTCAACTTTATTTTCGAAATTTTGGAGTTACCCAGTGGACGTCTCAAATGTATTTAGGTATTTTACCTATGTGAACGGGTCCCGCAAATTACATTTCAAAGTTACCTATAAAGCATTAATTGATTACATTACTGAAATGTAAAATGCTATGTAACGAAAACCAAAAATTTCACCAAAAAATTTAATTAATAAAAGGTGGAACACGTCATAAATTTCGATGTAAAATTCACTGCGAAATTACTGGGCAATTGATCTGTTCCGAAATGGTGGACCATTCACGCTGAGTTTTGGACACGATTAAAGCTATTCACCTTTTAGTTGTCGTTGTGCTGTAAATCCACATTTAGGTATTGATACTTAGTCCGTTATACAAATTAGAGACGTTTTTGTACAATACACTTCTATGTAATTAATTTTGCAGTGAAATTTCACGTTTTCACGACATTGCATTTTACATTGAGCTGTAATTTCAACTTTATCATCATTAGTACATGCTCCAGCCAGTAAATTGACACTATTAATATGTTTTTTAGTGTAAAACGAAAACTTAACATGCAACTCCTGTAAATAACGAAGTAGCTTGATGCCCTTAAAACTTAAATTAAATGTTTAAAAACAGTGAGGTTTTAATTATATTTTGAAGAGCCTTACGTGTTTGTATCGTTGGCTCGTTGCGAACGTGAATCACGTATCCATCACATAAAGTCACCGGCGTATAAAATTTTATTAGTATTACATATTATCTAATCAGTAGTGTCTCAAAAATATTTTTACAGAAAATGGAAACGGAAATTATTTTGCATTTGCCGGAAACGGAAAAATGAAATGTCAGAAAACAGGAATGGAAGCAGAAAAGGCCGGAAATGGAAGAAATTTGAAGAAATGAAAAAATGCATAACTTTGCCAGAAACAGAAAATATTTGCAGAAACTTTGCTGGATAGAAAAAAATCTGCATAATTCACATAACATGAATACAGGTTTACCAGTTAGGCTGAAAACAGAAACTGAGCCAGAAAAAAAGAAAAATCGTTGGAAAACAGAAAAGGAGCTGGAAAAACCGAAATGGAAAAGAAAAACTTTACAAAACTTTTTTTTCTTTACTGACTACAGATTTTTCTCTACATATATTCTTGCTATTCAAAGTTTTACATTTCATTTTTTCAAGTTGTCTCGCCAACCTTGGCTATCTCGGACTCCTTGGCAAACAGAGCGAATCCACTGAAAACGAATCCAGTACTGAGCAGGAACGCGCTGACCATGCCGTAGGTGACCATGTGCACCGCCCTGCGCGTGCACGGGTCGCAGCAGGCGCAGCCGCACGTGTGGTGCCGGCGCGGCTGGTGCCCGACGGTGCCCGACTGACCCGGAAGCAGGGCTCGCTGGGTGCCCGCGCCCGTCTCATCCAGCCGCGCGACGACCGGGTGAGCGACGCTCGCCGCGCCGCCGCTGTTGTTGCACGTCGGCAGTTGGCAGTGCTGGGCGTCTGCGCGCGTTCGTTTGTTGGCCGAAATGCTGCTAATACTGCCGAAATATGTTACTGTAATAGCTGAAAATAGTTCGCTGACACCGTGGTATGTCGGAAAAAGCGCGCGGCCGCCCGGCAACGGCGACGAAAGTCAAGGTGCACATGAAAAATTCATGTCGCCACAGCCCAAAGAGCCATTGCCAACCATGTAGTTCCCGCTGAGAGTGGAGGAGCTGCTGCACTGGCTGCCTGGTGCTCTGATGCACGGCGGCCGGCTGCAGCTGCGTGTATCCATGCTGGTGCTGCTCGTCGCTCGGGACGCAGTGGTGCATGGCGTCGCGGCGGCACTGCAGCGGCAGCGGCGGCTACCTCTGCGTAGCATGCGTGCCCGCCCGCCTTCAATGATGATTGCTAGCCTCGCGCCGACGTGATTTTTTCGCCGTCTGCAGTGACGGGTGTATTGTTTTGTAACGGTTTGTTAATTAACATATAAATAAAAAATTTTTCAACTGTATAACTTCGCATCATTATAAACTACCGTACGCGCAAGCAGAGGAAAAGTTAGCTTTTGAATGTAGAAAAATGTGAACAGCGGATTATAAAATGAAGCCAAGCGATATTTAGGTCTCACCTCAATTCAGCGGAAATGAAGTTGCTCAACAAAGAAGGCCGAGTGGCGGATAGCGTGCAGCGCCAGCGTGCGTGCGAATGCGAAAATCAAAATCAAATCATCGGCTGCTTGGCAAGGAGACGTTTCTGTAGGTACGCCACCCAGTACACAAACGCCGGGCTGACACGACGGCCATACAAAAGGCAGCAGTAGACGCGCGGCCATATTAAGGACTCTGTAAGCGAGTAGTTGCCGCCGCGCAGCGCCAGACGAGCGCATCGGCGGGCGGCAGTGGCCGCGCGATGAATGAAACGAAAGACACATGGGGTGATGAAAGCGGCATGTGCAGCGCGCGGCTGCAGCCGCCCGCGCGAAGGCCGGCTGAAGGTGCGGCCGCACTTGCATGCGCGATTGCATTGCAAAGTAGCCGTGCAGCGGTGCAGCTGCGCGACTGCAATCTGACCCAGTGTGGATCCGTCCGCGCGTCCCTGGTGACACTTGCGGCCGCGCAGCGCTTTTCTCGGCCGCCCGTACAACGATGTGTCGCAATATTGATGAAGCTGGCCACACCGGCATAAACATCTTTAAAATACTTTGCTACTCACATAATCGTTATACATATTAGGTATATACCAATGTGATGGAACGGGAATACATGGCTTTTGGACTTCGCCAAGACTTTCAAATATTAGGCTACAGATATTCAATTAGTGGGCGTTCAGGGTTGGCAAAATCTCAGAAAAATAGCGTGGCGCTAGGGGTCGGAAATGCGCCATGGCGCTTTTGGCGCTTGGCGCCAAAGTTATGGCGCTTTTTATATCACTAGTTATAAGGTAAACTCTGCAAGTGGAGAAGTAAAAAAAACAACATTTTGAGAACTAAGACGTGAAATTATAAGTAAAAAGTAAAAAGTAAATTTATTTTAGAAGTAAATAAGAAGTCAAAAGTTTACTTCATGTAAAACCCTTTCACTTGTCACTTCTCAAATGGTTTTTTACTTCTCCACTTTGGAATTGGCACCTACACTCAGTGCTTGCCAAAATGCTGAGCATGCTTAGCACATGGGCCCAGCACACTCCACTAGTCCTTTTACTAAAAATGCAAACATGGGTTATTAATAATTGTAACTTTACACTTTGCAGCTAGCTATCAATGCCTACTGTATGCAAGTTTTGCAAAGTAATGGAGAAATTTGTCATTTAAAGTATTTCATGTTTAGGTCTAATGATTACATTATTCTGGCCTTGCATGCAAGATTCTGTTTGTTTGTTTTTGTAAAATAGTGCACAATTTAAGTATTTTTGTTCTAAAATAGTCAATTTAATTTTATAAATGACATTTTGGAATAAAACAATACAAAATAAAATCAACGTGAATAAAATTATGATAAAAACAATTTTTATTCAACTTGTATACAATTTTAGTAAAAAGTATTTTTATAAAATACATTTTGAATATTGCATGCTTTATGTTCAAATTTTAGTGTTACACTAGATATGGCACATAAAAACGGATTTCAGGTGCATTATAGGTGTGCTTGAGGATTGCATTATAAGTGTGCAATAAATTAGGCTGAATCAAAATTAGGCAGCATATAAACTCCAGCCCTAACAGCATAAAAAACAATATGCAGGATGGCATTTAAAGTGTAGCATTTGATGGGCATGAGAAAATTTCATGCTGGCATGCAAAGTCTGGCACACTTGCGGATGGCCGAAAACGTTTTTTTTTCAACGACAGGGTTTTTTAAAATACAAAAACGTTTTTTTTTTCTTCAAAAAACAGGGTTTTATTTTAAAAAAATATCGTTGTTTTTTCAAAAGCTCCCAGATATGGTCATGAGTCAACATATACAGGTAAATCAGACAGGTGACAGTACTTTGTGATGTTATATATAGCCATAGAATGGCTGTAGTGTCATGAGATAGCATTTTAGGTGATGATTTCTGTCAAAAATATCTGTTTTATGTTGACTTATTACGGATATTGCCTTTTGTCGAACATTCGTGACTTCAAATGAAGTTGGGTATGGAAAAGTGCCTCAATAAGAATATAAGAGCAGGCTAACACATTGGCAGTGGTGTTTCACACTGCACAAGTGTGTAGGGGCACATTGGCTGTAGATTATATATACTCGGCGGACATGATACTCTGCCCTCGCACTGATTTATGTCTCACGTTGGAAGCGTGCCAAGAATGATATAGCATGCGATTTTTGTGTAAAAGATGAAGAAAATCATTGTTGTGAATGAGTTGACGTATGACGTTATAACGGCGACGACTTTTTTCAACTTTTTATGAAAATCGCATGTGTAAAAAAATCATTGGCACGTTTCCAGCGGGAACCACGCGTGCAGGGTGTAAAGTAACTGGAGTATACTACACTAGCACATCGTGGCTTATTATGAGATATAGCACAGACAAATGGAAGCTTTTACACTAAAAATGCCTCAAAACCAATGAAAACAACCACAAATGGTAAAGTACAGGTGAAATTGCACGCTTGCATGCAAAAAAAATTGCAAAATACCTAATGCTTAGTACTAAAAATTTTGACCAAGGTTTTTTTTATAAAAAAACGGTTTCGATGGTCGGTTTTTTTATAAAATAAAACGTTTTTTATTTTAAAAAAACTTTTGAACAAACCCTTGGCCATCCCTAGGCACACTGTAAGGTAAAGTGAGCCTGGCACCATTTAAAGTGGTTGGCTCAAAGAAAGGAGGATATGCGGCGGTTTGGTACATTCTCCGTTTCACCAATTAATGAACCAATTTTGAATACAGTATTTATTACGGCGTATTTATTTCGGCCAGCGCAGTGGGATGGTGCGGTGGTACTGTAGTAATTCGGATGATATTGTTAACTTATTTTATGGCATTAAAAATACCTAGGTACATATTTTCATACACGAGGTATGGGGTAGTTTCAGAATTTTACGATTTATAGTATCGTGGAACTGTATTCGCGCCAGAGTTACCGTATTTCCCCGTGTAAACCGCCCCCCGTCCCCGTGCACAACGCCCGGGGCGTTATACAGCTTTATAGTGCCCCCGGGGCGCTATGCTCGGTTCCAAAAACGTTAGCCAAGTTGAAACATTCAACATGACAGATCAAGCAGAATGGTAGTGAAACATCCACTTCGTTTGAACTGTTTGAATGTTGTGTTTTTCGGAACACATTGTTATTCCGTATTATGCACGTTTTCCATTGAACTCGCTCGACGCTGGGAGAGAACAGAAAATATGCAAATATTTAGGCAAAAATTGGCTTTGCATAACGCCCCCCTCCAAATGATTTAACGCCCGGGCGTTATACATATTTTTAAAAAAGGTTGCTGAAAAGTGCCTTGGTTTTGTATAACACCCTGGCGGTTTACATGGAGAAATACGGTACATGCCACGCGTCAAAACCAAAAAGCTGGCTGGTTGGCCGCTTAACGGAAGACCGCTGATTGCAGCGCGTAGTGTGAGCAGCCTTTGTTGTTGTATTGTAGAACTGCTGCGAACGCCTACTGGCGCTGGTGATTCAATCAATGCATCTATTTAGGTGTGTTATATTAGCTGCTACAGTGGAAATATTCTAGACAGATAAAGTTTACAGGGACATGCGCGCGCACACGCTCACACAGATTTTCTTAGCTTTTGATATCATACACTTTAGCAGGTTCCTCCACAAACACATTCGGAATATGCGAGTACTTGACCATTAGAAGAAATACGGTATCGCCAATGTATTTACCGTATATCCTTGAATAAGACCCTCGTATATCCCTTGAATAACTCCCCCCTCTGGGTATTTGATATATGTATCCACAATGTGTCTTTGAATGATTCAGATGGCGATGAACACAAATTTTAGCGTGAATGCCTTGTTTTGGTTGTTGTTTAACTGTTAAGTACCTGGATAAAAGGAGTTGATGCAAAGCATTCACACAATGTGCCCACACACACTAGTTTTCACCGTGACTTCGTGGGAAAACTGAATTTTTTTCAAATGCAAATTAATGAACACGGGTGAATGATTTGATTTTATTTTGATTAGAATTTTAATTAATAAAAGTTTAAATTTGAAAATTTCAAAACTAAAACACATATAGCATACAAAAAGAGTAGGCTGGATGTCGCCATGTCGCCATTTCAGTTTTCACATCAGTCACGGTGAAAACTAGTGTGTGTAGGGCCAATGAATAACGTGAAAGTTCCGAGGAAAAAACTCCTCCCCTTGAGTAACATCCCCCCCTGAATAACTCCTCATCCAAAACTTCTGACGAAAAAATAACCCTTGGGGTCTTATTCGAGGATATGCGGTAGATTATATCACACGCTAGAAGTACATGTCTAAAAGTAAACGCAAGTAAAAATGCGGTAACCCTATATACATAGTTGTAAAAATGGCCAAGTGTGATTGAGTGTGTTTAGTTGACCAAAGAGACTACCAACAGCTGCGGTTCCAGTGGCTGAGGTTTGGTTCCAATGATTTCATTCGATAATGTCTGGTGCCATAGGGTTCCTTGTGACTCAGTTCCAAATGATTTGGTTCAGTGGAAATTTTACTTCATTCAGGGGTAGGAAAGGGGGGTGGGATGGGGGGGGGGGTTACCCCCCAAACCACCCAGCTATCTATCTATCCTGGATGGAAAATTTAGGGCTACTATCACCTCACCCCCCCCCCCCAATTGACCAGCTATCTACGTATCTGGAGCGATTTTTGAGAAACTATACCCCAATTTTCCCTCATAACTGCTGTTTTTCATACCTTTTTATAGATTTTCACCTCCAAAATCACTAGTTCATGTGTCTAACTGCCTATCTTCAGCTATATGTGCTCATATACCTATTTTTAGCTATTTTTCACCCATTATTTTTCTCCGTTTTCTTGCTTATACACCTTGAAAATACGTATATATTGAACCCCCCCGAACCCCCCCCCCAAATTTTTTTTCCAGCTATCTATCCCTCTGGAGGAGCGATTTGCTATCTATCCAACGCCCGGAGGGTCAAAATCTAGAATACTACTGGCTTCATTCAATACTACATCTTTCGGTCCCAATGTTGTCAATTTTATTTATCATTTAATCTGGTGGGGCCAAAACATTGAACCCGAATTAAATTTACATCCTTTAGGTACAATAACTTGCATTGGCAATTCCAATTAGCAGTCATGGAAAAAAACATTTTTTATGACCCCATTTTTTGAAAAGTTACCCTGTATGGTTATGAGTATGACTCATTCATCTGTAATTAGTGGTGTTAAAGGCACCAGGAAAAATGGCACTGCACCGGCACCGGATTTTTTACTACACTAACAAATCACAGCTTATCATTACATGCTAAATAAATACGTAGTAATGTGGAAATTTTCTCAGAAGATTTTCGTATGTAGAATGTTTTCTACTAAAAATAAATGCAACAAAACCAATTCAGACAACCGCAGCGTTATCTGTGTGTGAAATTGCATGCTTTCTCACACACAAAAAAAAACTGAATAAAGTGAAAAAGTACTAAAATTTATGAACATTTTTTGTAAGTATGAACATTTGTGATATTAAGTGAAAATTGAAGCAAAATTTCTCAAAAATACTCATTTTTTATGTTTTCTGGGGATGGCAGTTTTTACCCACATAAATATACTCATGAGTAAAAGTAAAAAAGTTACATAACGTTTTCTGTACTCAAAAAGAGTGCGAGTAAAAAGAAATATCATACTTTACATTTATGTATACCGCAAATCCTCGTTAAGTCCCCTCCCTTGAATAACTCCCGGAAAAAATACCCCCGGCCCCCCTCGAATAAGTGCCGAATAAGTCGAAAAATGTCATGTAGTTGAATTCACTTCACTTTTAGATTGGAATGAATAAATAAAAATGAATTCAACTACAATTAATAATACTTATGTCAAGCCAGTATGTCTTTGTTCGGGTGTCAAAAAATTTTTTTACGGAAACCGGAACGGAAAAAAAAATTCAGCGGCCAGAAAATGGAACAGTAAACGGAAAAAAATTTGCACTTGGCGGAAAACGGAAACGAAAAAAATTTCAGTGGTCGGAAAACGGAAAAAGGGGCCGGAAAAACAGAAATGGAAAAATGAAATTTGCATGGAAATGGAAAAAATTTGCTGAAATTTTGCCAGAAAACAGATAAAATTTGCTAAAATTTTGCTGGAAGTGGAAAAACATTGCAGAAATTTTGCTGGAAACAGAATATTTTTCATAATTGACAATCTGTACGAATGTTTACCAGTTTGGTTGGAACAGAAAACAGAAAGTTGAGCCAGAAAAAAGTAAAATGAGGCGGAAAAACATAAATTGAGGCGGAAAACGGAAAAGGGCAGAAAAACTGGAAATTGAGCAGGAAAACGAAAAAAAGGTGGAAAAACTGAAAATTTAGCCAGAAAAACGGAAACGGAACAACAGTGGCTGGAAAACGGAACAGAAAAAAATTTCAGCAGCTGGAAAACGGAACGGAAAATGGAAAAAATTTGCCTGCGGAAAACGGAAACGGAAAACGGAATATTGACACCCTAGTCTTTGTCACTTTCTCTAGGTAGTGTTGCATCACAGCAGCTATACTCGGGGGACTTTATGCCGTACATTTTTCGCGAGGAAACACTCCATCGGTGTGAATCGTCATTTTTTTAGTCGCTGTCCAACTCGTACTGGTGTGAAAAACAAAAGCGAAAATCTGCGTACCTAATGAAATGTTCGGCTGCGCTCGAACTCGTTCTGATGGAAAGTACGAAATTTTTCCTGAATGTCAAGGTCGTATAAGAAACGTTTAGCAGAACAGTGTAAAAGAATGCGATAAGTTCCGCTGAAGATAATCAGAATATTTCTGGCTCCAGAAACGCGACATATTTACTTCAAAATAGTATGGTCGGACGGCATACAAACGAATCTATTCTTTTCTTAATTTTTTTGTGCAAGATGAGTCCTTAAACTTTTCAGTTTGACATAGATATTTGATTTTGAAAAAACCCGTACATAAATATTATCTATTGGTAGAGTATCATGTCTGCCGAGTATATCTTAAATACGTAATGAAAAAGAAAATGATACATACAATACAAAAATACAAAAGAATGTTAGCCTACAGCAGCGACAGCAGATAAATACATAATGTGCACTAGTGATGGAAAAGCGCCAGAAAAAATGGCGCCAGGCGCCAAGGGCGCCATGGCGCCATTCGGAAAGTGGGCGCCAAGCGCCAAGGGCGCCACAGAAAAAGGGCGCCAGGCGCCAAGGGCGCCATGGCGCCATTCGGAAAGTGGGCGCCAGGCGCCAGGGGCGCCACGGATAGAGGGCGCCAAGCGCCAAGGGCGCCACGGCGCCATTTGGAAAATAGGGCGCCAGGCGCCAAGGGCGCCAGGAAAAATAAGTGCCTACAACACCCTGTTTGTGCTAAAAATGTTGCTACAGCACCGTGGTACACACATTCACGTCTTAATTTGCGTTCTTCAGGATGTAATGAACAAAAAGACATCTGGCAACAAAAATTTTTTTCAATAAAATCCACATGACGAATTCAAACACAATGGAAATTGTCATTTGATAACAATCCATTCACTTCAAATAGTCTTTTCCAATCAATATTTCCCTGAAATGGACAAAAACGGAATTGCAACGATTTGAATCCTTTTTTTAATTTAATTTTGCAAGTTCGACGGTCCATCATTCTTGTCTTCTGATCCGTGAGACACATCTGATGAAACGTTCGACGAAAGATTTCCACCGACTCACACTACTTCGTCCATTTTTCTGACGAATTTAGATCATCCACAGATGCATTTTTCATTATTTTTATCATTTACACAGCACTCACCTTGAAACCCTGCTGGCGCCTTTTTGGCGCCCTTTGAAAGCAGGGCGCCAGGCGCCAAGGGCGCCACGGAAAAAGGGCGCCAAGCGCCAATGGCGCCATGGCGCCTTTCAGAATGTGGGCGCCAGGCGCCAAGGGCGCCACAGAAAAAGGGCGCCAAGCGCCAATGGCGCCATGGCGCGGCGCCCTTTGGCGCCCTCAAATGGCGCCAGCGCCATGGCGCCATTCCATCACTAATGTGCACGTAGTGTATACATATCTTTTTTGTTGTTGTAAAACAGGTAAATACCGTAATTACATGAGTTGACAGAATGCATTCATATTTACAATGAATGAAGTCCAAGTTTTCTGAGGAAAATAATAACTCCCCCTCGAGTAACTCACCCCTCATAAACTTCTGACGAAAAATAACTCCCCTGGGGATTTAGGGTACTTTGAAAAAACTTGGTGACGGAGATTAGGTAAATACTAGTGATGGAAAAGCGCCAGAAAAAATGGCGCCAGGCGCCAGGGGCGCCATGGCGCCATTCGGAAAGTGGGCGCCAAGCGCCAGGGGCGCCACAGAAAAAGGGCGCCAGGCGCCAAGGGCGCCATGGCGCCATTGAGAAAGTGGGCGCCAGGCGCCAGGGGCGCCACGGGAAGAGGGCGCCAAGCGCCAAGGGCGCCATGGCGCCATTTGGAAAATAGGGCGCCAGGCGCCAAGGGCGCCAGGATAAGAAAGTGCCTACAACACCATGCGTGTGCTAAAAATGTTTATCCAGCACCATTATACGCGCATTCAGATCTTAATTCGCGTTCTCCAGGATGTAATGACAAAAAACAAGGCTAGGAACAAATTTTTTTTGAATAAAATCCACATGACGAATTCAAACGTTATGGAACTTTTCATTTGACAACAATCCATTCATTACAAATAGACCTTTCCAAACAATGTTTCCTAATTGCAACGATTTAAATCCATTTATTTATGATTTTGCAAGTTAGACGGTCCATCATTCTTGTCTTCTGATCCGTCAGACAGATCTGATGAACCATTGGACGAAAGATTTCCACCCACTCACACCACTCCGTCCATTTTTCTGGCAAATTTAGATCATCCACGGATGTGGCTTTCTTTTTTTTTCGTTTACACAGCACTCACCATGAAACCTTGCTGGCGCCTTCTTGGCGCCCTTCTAAAGCAGGGCGCCAGGCGCCAAGGGCGCCACGGAAAAAGGGCGCCAAGCGCCAAGGGCGCCATGGCGCCTTTCAGAATGTGGGCGCCAGGCGCCAAGGGCGCCACAGAAAAAGGGCGCCAAGCGCCAATGGCGCCATGGCGCGGCGCCCTTTGGCGCCCTCAAATGGCGCCAGCGCCATGGCGCCATTCCATCACTAGTAAATACTATAATTGAAAACATTTTGGATATGGGAATAGGATTGCTATTGAACTGCACGGCTGAAAATCAGTTGAATGCATGATCCAGACACCATAAGAAGGCAAAACTAATGGAAATATTAGAACATCGTGATAAACAGGGAAAAATGCACTAAACATGGTGGTTGGTATGCAAATTATCGAATTATAATTCGATTTGTCTGAAGTACACCCTCAACTGCGGACGGCATGGACAAGCTACCGCAACAGAGTTGTTAAAAGTGCTGAACTTCTTCGATAAATAAAATATATGCAAGTGAAGAATGTTTGAAATATACGCACTAGCTGAGTACAGGAAACGTTAAGTAAAAATCAAGCACCTTTTTCAGTATAATGTAGTGATGGAATGGCGCCACGGCGCTGGAAGGAAAAGTAAAAGTACGTTTTCCCAGGAGAATGAAGTGGCAATTATTTTTCAAATTTTTACTCATAAAAAATTGTTATGCTTAAAAATCTAAAAAGAACCTTTTGCTATCTTTCTCAAAGAGCATGTTTTCGAAAGATTCCCCAAACATTCAAAAAATACTAAGAGGTTCATCAACTTTTCTCAAAATATATTTATTTAGCGATTCGGTACAAATAGTACGTTTTCTGTTTTCAGATACTTTCAGAACGATAATTTCATAAAAGCGAGTACAGGTACGTTTTTGTGAGGAAACGCAGGAAACGTTTTATACGCTACTCAATTACCTATGCGTACTTTTTGAGTAGAAGTAAGTAAATACGTGTTCCGAATAGTGATGGAAAGGCACCGGGGCACCGGTGCTTCGCACCGAAGGGTACCAGCACCGGTGCGGTGCGTAGCCATTTTTTTGCTGGTGCCCAAGGTGCCAGGTGCCCTTTCTGAGGAATGGCACCGGTGCCGGTGCGGTGCGGTGCCATTTTTCCCGGTGCCTTTTCCATCACTAGTTCCGAATGACGGCAAACAAATAACCCAGCTCAGAAAAAAGTAGACAGTGAACTGCTTCCAGCAGACACGCACGCAAAACGATAATAACTCCATTATTTCGAGTATGTAGGCACTTTAAGCTGGCGCTAGAATTGTTTAGAAAACTTAGAAAGAATGGGAAAGTAACTGTGTCTGGGAATGTTCCCCTCGTTCAGGGAATTCTACGTGCTGTTTAACGTGGGTAAAAAAATAATTATGCAAAAAATTTCCCGTACTGCATACCGTGAAAAGTTCAATTGAAAACAACGATTAAAAAAATCTTGCCTAAATTGAATATACAGTGCAAAAAGTCGAAAAAACACAACTTATCCAATGACTTTACCGACTTTACCGACCCGAAATCAAGGCCCACTTTACCGACCCAAAATTCCACGTATCGCCTAAAGTGACGACATTCATTCCAACTGGAGAAGTTTGACAAGCGCGACGAATCGGCGCCGAGAAAGTTCTTATGTTAGCCGCGGCGTCACAAGCGACGAAGCCGCCGCGAGCGCGATGATTTTGGCGGAGAAGGGTATTTGATTAAAAAAAAGAAATTTGTTACGGAGTATATGTTCAAACCTGATTAAAAAAATATGTTCTGAATTAAACAGATTTTCAGCAAGAGTTTCTTCCAAAACATTTTAGAAAATCGAGCAAGGGGTCCTTTTCTGCGAAATTTTGTTTTTACTTTTACTTATTACCATATTTCCTCGAAATACCCACCCTCGTTTGACCCCCCCCCCCTCTCGAGACCACTATGAAACAATCATCCCCCCCTCGAAATACCCCCCCCAGATTGAGTGTAAAGAGAACGTACATGACAAATACTGCAGTTTGTGTTCTGCGTAGTGCAGAACACACGTTAAAACAATGTCGTAATCACGTTAGAACAGTGTTTATACCATCTACGTACTACTATTAGTCTACAAGAGTCTATACATGTCAGTTATTGATGCATTTTTCTACCCCAGTGTACATCACAAACGACGATTTTGTACCAGGATTTGAAAAAATTTCTGGCGAAATAATAAACCCCCCCTCGAAATACCCCCCCCGGACCACTATGAAACAATCACCCCCCGGGGGGTATTTCGAGGAAACACGGTACTCAGATTTCGCCACTCTGCTACGTAGCAACAAGTATATTGAAGAAAATCGCCCGTTAACCCCACCACATGACCTTAATTTAGAATTTTTACCTGTTTTTCTAGAGAACATAAATACCTAAAACCAAGTCAAAAATACATTTCACCAATCAGATTTTCTAGAATCGAAGCTAGGAGCATCGGACACGCCTCACCAACCCCCGGCTGGCCGCGGCACAGACTCCGCCAAAAACCCGCCGACTGCGAGCTATGCACTGGGCTCTATTATGGGCGGACAGGCGGCTTGGCACCAGCATTTGCCGCGGCGCGCCGATTTGCTGAAGCTTCATGCGCAGCTGCTAAGCGTGTGCAGCCGCGCGGCGGCCACTGCGGTTTTCGGCAGCCGCGGCTGCCGCCGCTCTCTACCGGAAGAGTCCAGAAGCCTGACACTGCCGCGCCGCCTCGTGATGCGACCAACTTTGGCCGCGCGGTCAACGCCCGCTGGACATCAGTCGATAAGACATCATAAGTTTTGAGTTGCTTCAGGATACACATTCATTACCGGAGGAAGTCTGAGCATATTGTTCATGAAAAACAAGAATGTGTGAGACTACATCAAGTCCGGGCAGGATAAAATTTCTATTTGTTCAACTAAAAAATACACATGTGGGACCATCTCTTTACTGCATACCTAATACAAAAAACTGACACAAAAAGTTTTGTTTTAGTGGAGGGAGACCCGGGTTGAATTGGAGAGAGGATTGTTGCCATATTGCTTTTCCGTTACCTCTTGCTAAATCACTCAAATATGCACTTCTGAAAATATGGTTGCGTATGATAGACTGACGTGAACTTGAATGAATTACATCAAAACTTTGAGCCCGGTGCAATGCCTTTTCTTGCTAGCACCAGTATCTCGCCGGTGCAATGGACAAAGTGTTGTGGAAAGTAGCTTTTGTAGTCCTAATTAGCATTTTTGTGGCATCAAATCCACCGTTGTACGAATGCATTTTTGTCCTAATGGAATACCCCGTAAGGGATGCCAGACGTGCCGGTGCGGTGCCATCTTCCCAGTTCCTTTAAATCTGCCTCTCATCAGACATCGGTGGTGCAAGGCACTCAAATAATGAATTCGGCGAAAGTATCGCCTGGCACCTTCATTAAGTACGCGTGCATTTACATAAATAGAATACTCGCAAATATGACACTTAGAAACACGAGCACGTTGGGACATCGGAACAGTGACATCGTCTGTCACAGTTCTAAATGTGAGTAAATGTGTAGATACATATTTACGTGTATCTAAATGACACAGAATGCCTGAATACAAGGCTAACGAATGCATGTCGCTCAACACACTCCACTCACATGGGCGTGACATTTGGCATGAGCTTACCCATTTTTTATCATGGATCATTTCAGGGATGCCACATTGGAGTATTGGCATGATATCCCTGTGGCAAAGGCCTACATGAGCAGATCCTACACAGAATGGGTAAATGCATGTTGTAGCACAGGTGACATACGGTGATATATAGCAAAGGGTGTGGTGCAAATTGCAAAAGCGCGGCTATTTTCAAAAAAGTTCAAACGGAACGAGTTTCTCTGGGGGAGACGTGGAACAGAAATTTTTCTATCGGGACAGTAACTGGGACATTGGGACGGGGACTGTTTTTATCGGAACCGGGACTGCGGTATTGGGACCGGGACTGTGACTGGGGTAGCGGGACACAACCTAATTAAGGAGCTTTAAAAAAACAACAATTTTATCAAACAAACATTGTTTCCATCCCTTCTTGAGACCACAATGAAATTCCGGGATCGATCGGGAGCCATATACACAGAGCAGAGCATTGAGGGAAGTATGTATTTGATCACAATTGATCACAGTGATGCAATTCTTCATTACAAGTGGGGGCAGTAGCTTGATAATAAGTTTTCATGTGAAGTGAAACATTTCTCAATTACAAGTGATGCACTTGTGGCAAGCCGCATGTTTACTGTAATCCAAACAAGATGACAGAACATTTACATATCATTTTAATAATGGATTATCATCTCGTAAGATTTTTAATGATTAAAAATAAATACTTTGATGAGTAAATATAACATATGTATATCACTTTCCAAAATAGGTAATCTTCTTTAACTATAGATATTTGACAAAAGAATAGCAACACTCGAATTGAAAGCACAAATAATGATGGATGAAGCAAGAAAGCCTTGAAAGTACCGTATTTCCTCGAAATACCCCCAGGGGGTTTATTTTTTAGAGTGGAAATTTTGAGGGGGGTATTTCGAGGGGGGCTTGTTCGAGGGGGGGTCATTATTTCGTCAGAAATTTTCACGAAATTCATAGTAAAAAGTACGCTTTTCGGGGGGTATTTCGAGGGGGGGGGGGGTTATTCAAGGGGGGTATTTGGAAGAAATACGGTAATCTTGATATTTTACACACAAAGGTTTATAAGACTTAATGTGGCCGCGGACACTGACAAATGATTTATGCCTACAAACTGTACAGGTAAAGAGGAAACTGAACATCGAGCTGGTGCCAATCCCAAGCCCTGTAAAGTGTAAAGTAAAGTGTCAAATGTAAAGTAAAGTGTCAAGTCAAATGTCAAATGTCAAGTCAAGTGTCAAGTCAAATGTAAAGTAAAGTGTCAAATGTAAAGTCAAGTGTCAAGTCAAATGTAAAATGTAAAGTAAAGTGTCAATTGTGTATCCAAATCTTATTTTTTCGTATCCAAATTTTATGTTTTTGTATCCAAATCTTATTTCGAAAAACAAGATTTGGATACAAAAACATAAGATTTGGATACAAAAAATAAGATTTGGATACACAATTGACACTTTACTTTACATTTGACACTTGCCTCTACATTTGACATTTGACTTGACACTTGACTTTACATTTGACACTTTACTTTACATTTGACATTTGACTTGATACTTTACTTTACATTTGACACTTTACTTTACACTTTACAGGGCTTGGGACTGCCCCCAGGTCTGCGAGTTACCCTCACAATAGAATATTTGATAACCTTGCCAGAGCAATTGATAGGGAAAAATTGAATTCTGATTGGACTAATCTTGGGGAATATTTTTTTAATAAATACAGGGTATTTGAATTGATAAATATTTCTTCCAGTGTGCGCGGCAGCAACGAGTATACAATTAACATTCCAAAAATGGGTGATTTTATAATCTCCGAAAATCTCACAAAACGAAATAACAATAAAACATCTATGGGATTCTGAAAAATGTAATTTTATTACTCAAAAAATCTCAGAAAATCTTTCTATATAAATATAAACCTTGAATATTACAAACCTTATATTTTCTGATAAATTTTTAATATAAATCTCTCAAAGATTTTGGAACACTATGTATATAATGGACACAATAGCCACACCCATAAATTTTCCGTATGATATTCCTTTGCAAACCGCAGAACATAATGAGCGACAGTAAAAAAACACACAGAATACTTGGATTGGGTTCAAAGAGAACCAAACATCATAAATATAACGGCATCAATCGATCAAGAGACGGGAAATACGATAAATTTAACATAGACGAAAACATGGACGAACACGTTCGATCACCCAGTTGACACTTACATCGCGTCGGCCAGTCAGCTGGATCTGGTGCTCACGGGCGACTGCAGCGGCCACGAGTTGCCGTCGCCGCCGCCCTCGCTGTCCATCTCGGCCACGGTGGCCGCCGCGTCGCCAGACACGTTCTGTGTATTGGTCGACGCGGCAGCGGCTGCCGCGGCGGCAACAGCGACTGCCGCCGACTGCGCGTAGAAGTAGGCGGCGGCGGCGGGCAGCATGCACTGCGGCTGGCCGAACACTGACGCGCCGGGAAAGCCGGCGCCTGTGGCAGAGACTTACGGTAAGAAACATGTCTTCAGGTGCGAGATAGCCTGTTGCTTGTTTTTTGTCAGTGGCTTGTTTTTTAGATAGCCTGATGTGAAATTGTACGCTGTCCGACTCAATATGGTTCTGTAATTTGGCAGTAAACTGTTCTACTGAACTACACTGGGTCGAACATGGTAAAATGCCGGATATTTACGATGGTTAGTGTTGTGCAGAAAGTGTTGGGTCAACTCAACCGGTTAACCGGTCTCGCTAAATACAATATAATAACACAAAACGCCCAGTTTGCAAAAGCTCGCTAATATTTGAGTCTGATGCAAACAAATGATAGCCATGAAAAACAAACCGAAAGCAAAATTCGGCGGCAGCGGAATGTCGACGGGATTCTGTCCATTTATCAGACCGAATCGTGCAACTAGCGCATCGAGGACACCGCCGCCAGCGGGCTGTCCGCATGCGACGCTCGAAGCGGGGTGTTCCACCTGGAAATTAGAAAAGAAGGATTATGCAGGTAACTCATATAAACCAGTGTTAGAAGAATAGTCCCAAGAAGAGAATAGAAGAGTCTCAAGGATTTTGAACCCCGCAGGTGTTCCATAGATAGCAAATCGCTCCTCCGAAAGAATAGCTGAAAATAATAATTTACTTTTTTTGGGGTGGGAGGGGGGGGGGGTTAGGGGTGGGCTTGGGGGGAAGGGTCGCGGGCTTTCAATATATAAACTATTTCAAGGTGTAATTACTTATTTCGTATCTAGTCGCTCAGAGGACCAAATCACTTGAAACCCTGGTGTGAACTCGACAGTACGGATCTTTCAGCTGGTAAAAAAAAGACTGGCTGTTCAGGGTTCACCACCAAACACATGGAATGGATCCATATTCACGCAAGCCAAACAACTGGGCATCGCACCTGGCTCTCCACATCGGAACCAGCCTCAGCTAAATCATTCCGCGGCGAGCCGCTAGCCGGTCGACTGGCACCGTCGTCGGTCGATTGATTCCGGCCGGCCGCATTCGCTGCCGCGACGGCGGCCGCGGCCAAGTGCTGCTGCAGCTCGTGTTGTTGGTGCTGCGCCGCCAAGGCTGCCAGACCGGAGTACCTGTGGAAGTTGGTTGGGATGTGGTCGAATTGTAAAAATACCGTATTTACTCGAATAATTCCCCCTCTTGAATAATTACACCCTGGTAGACGAGTGAAGAAACAATCACCCCCTCCAATAATTTCCCCTTTAGGCAATTGATAAATTTGTTGGTTCATAAAATGAGTTGATGGAAACGTGCTGGGAATTTTGACGAAATAATAATCCCCCTGAATACCCCCCTCGAATAGTCCCCCCTCAAAAGTCTGACGACAAAATAATTCCCCAGGGGAATAATTCGAGTGAGTACGGTAGACTTTTCCAAAACAATTTCGATGGTGAACTGAGCTTCAGTTTTTAAAATCTGCCAACCAAGGTTATGACTATGATCTATACAAAAACGCGGGATACTGTAAGTACAAATAAATATGTTTGCTATGCTTCCCTCAAACACAATCTGTTTCCCGCTACGATCGCAATCAGGTGTTTCCAAAATCGGAAACTCGAAATTAAACTTACGGTCCGGAAAAGTGCGACGCGCTGCTGTCTGCCGCCGCGGCGATGGGGTCTTGCGGCGGCGCGTTGGCATCCATACCGGGATTCTGTTTCTTCCACTTTGTGCGCCGGTTTTGAAACCAGATTTTCACCTGAAACGATGTTTTGCGAATGAACTCTTCACAACAAAAGCAAATACAAATCAAACAGCGGGCAGTCCCAGACCCTGTAAAAGTGTCAAATGTCATGCAGTGTCAAAAGTCACGTAAAATGCCCAGCAAAATGGCAACAGAGTTGCCATTTTGCAGGGCATTTTACGTGACTTTTGACACTTTTCATGACATTTGAAATTTTACAGTGCCTAGGATAGGCACCAGACCACCGACCCACCTGAGTTTCAGACAAGTTCAGCGCCAGGGCCAAGTTGAGTCGCTCGCACACGCTCAGGTACCTGGTCGCCTTGAACTTATTCTCCAGCGCGACCAACTGCTCGTAGGTGAAAGCGGTGCGAGCGCGTCGCGGCTTGCCGCCGCTGCCGGCGGCGTTTGACGCGCTGCCGCCGGTGGTGGACCGACTGCGCTGCTCAGAGTGCCCGCTGGACAAGCCGAGGGGTTTCTTGACGTTGGAGCACTTGTCCACGCCCGAGTCGCCGTCGGCGAACGCGCATTCTGAGAGAATTTGTGTGGGTGGTGGGTGTGTCTGAGAGAACACCGAGACACTGGTGCAATGGTACATATTTATGTGAACTTGGGACGAAACGAACAAATTTTCGGTGAAAATGGTGCATGCAAAAATACAAAACAGTTAACCAGTGTGCGCCACATCCAGGGCTGGCTTATAAATTTTTTACCAGCATTTTACTTATGCTTTTTTACCCCGTTTCGTTGTACTTTATATAATTGTAGTTTTTTTATATTATACTGAGGTTATTCAAACATTAGAATAAAGTTAACAACTTCATTATATTTTTAAGTTTAAACGACATGTCATATCATCTTGCTCAAGTTTAATCGTTCCCTTTCTATCATTGCAATTCCAAGTTCAGGTTATTCCTTCCAGGCCCCAAAATCCAACAACCCCGGTCACTTGCCGGTTCCAAAACCTCACCCACCAGTAATCCTCACAGCCTCGGTCTTGCCGCCGTCGGCCAAGTCGAGCAGCTGCATCACAGTGAAGCTGGTCGGCTTCTTGCCGCCGTTGGCGCTCGTGCCCGCAATGGACACGGCGCCGGCGCCGCCGCCGTAATCCGAACTGCAGTGCATAGTTGTCGCGAGGACTGTGTCTACGAGTGGGAGATAAATGGGTAATTGGAAGTTTATAAGGGGCTGTTTTAAAGCGAAACGAGGAAGTGAGAAGCCAATGTGGCGTTACATGAATATACTCGGCGGACCGCAAAGTATGCGCAGAATCCTACCATAATTAAATAAATAAAATCTTGTGATAAATTTCGCAATTAATTATTTCAATATATCTAAATCTAAAAACGAAATATTATGATGAAAAGTGTATAAGTTTTGGTTCACTATTCAGGTGTGTCATGGTAGGTTTCCATACTAAGTGTGATGTCCGCCGAGTATACTTGTGATTAAATAAAATATTGTAAACAGATGACATTTCGCGCGTGTAATAAACGCAAACGCGGACTGGAGGTTCAACTGTGCCCTCGTTGCAAAGAAACCACGCCCCAGGCTAGTGCGCGCGGCATACGGTAGAAAAATGGCGTCAGTCTACTCGGTGCATCTCGCATAAGCGGCACCGCTAATGGCACAACTGAGATTCGAGGCGACAGGTTGTCCAAGTTAGCGCCCGCTTCAGAAACAGATTCACATTGAATGCGCGTCTCATGATTGCCTCGGCGGCTACCAAAAGACATTTCGCACACGGCCACATTTCTGCTCATTTCGGCGTGGGATCGACTCGAAGAGGTCGTTCGATTTTGTTTTTCTCATCGAAAAAATCAACTGAACGCCGGGTCGAAATGTTCGAGTTGGTCGAAAACATCAAAGCGCCGCGCGGGCGCGCCCTTTGCTCCCCGAATGCAGTAATTGAAGCGCGGCGGCGGCCGGTTTTATATGGGAACAGCGGCAATAAAGTCTGCGCTACTACAAATCAACGGGCGACCGGCCCCCGGCGCTACTTGCTAATAAGCCATTATAAAACACTTGGTGCCAGATGCTGGCGCATCAAAATTCGGGCCGTTCGGCGGCCGGTGCACCGCGCCGCGGACACACTCGGAAAGGGCGCGCACTGACATCGGGATGCAAACGAACGTTTGGTCATCATGAGCTTGCCTGGCCGGCAAGTGATTCTCCAATTAGCGCCCGCCTAGCCAATTGTATGCAAGCGCGGCGGCGGCAGAAACCAATCAATTTCCAGCCGCGCGCGCGCACTGTTATTATTGCGCATTTCAGCTTAGCGACGACGACTTAAGCGCGGAGCCCGTCGACGACTCGGGTCGGGTTTGGCGGCGCGGGCCGCCAATCAAATCGACACCGCCAATCTAAGGCTCATGCATTAAGGTTAGCGGGGCGGTTAGCCGACCGCCGCCGCACCAGCCTCAATTAGTCGCAAATGAGCAGTGTAGTCGGCGGCGGGGCGCCTTGCGCGACGGATGCAATTGACCGGCGCGGCGGCGGCACCTAATCACCCGTAACGGGGGGCGCGCGGCGGCAAACACGAGCGCCGCGGCTTAACGCCTGCCGCTAATCAATCGGCCAGCTTTGAAAGGCCATCATTTGCCGACAGTCAATTAATTAGCACCTCCGATTTGCATCCACAGTGGACGTTCAGACGGCTGAATCGAATAGGTCTGCCAGCGTAGTGCAGCGGCCCGGCGAGCACATGATACCCGGCGCCCATGTGTCTGCTAATGGCATTTCGTGGCCAATCCGCGCGGACACACGTGCTCACGCTAATATGGATCGTTTAATGACAGCGGCCGCGCGCGCCGCCCGGCGCATGTGCTCCGATATTATTGCGCTCGCTAGCGATATGGGCGTTGATTGAAGGCTGGTAAACGGGCGGCGCTTTGATTAGCACCGCGAAGGGCCCCGGCCGCGCCGCGCTTCAATTAGGGCTTTGTTATCTAATTTTGTAGCAATTTAAAAATAGCCAATCTAGCGGTGACCCCATATGGCTAACAGGCCGGCCCAGTAACCAGTGGGCGATAAATTGCGGACTGCAGCGGGGGCCCCCCGATGAATAATGCATCAAGCGCGCGCAATCAGCGCAAGTGCGAACAAAATGGGCACCCCCCTTGATATGACATCATTTGAAAGGATTCTACAAGCTAATCGAAATCGAGCCGGAACAAAAGCGCGTCACACCCACGGGTGAATCGCTGATGAACGCGGCCGTATCGCAATCATTAGACTAAATGGAAAGGTACTCAGCGCTCATTTGCAGCTAGTTCCACGCGGCTAATTGCACCTTTACAATTCAAGCTGAAAACAGTGCCGCGCCGCGGCCCGCTGTGATTAGGACGGCGAAAATGAATACTTATTGGAATGCGAAAAGACGATGGCGCGACAAAAAGTGCATCAAGCGGCGGCAAAGACGGCACAAATCGTCGACGCGGCTGCAACGGCTGCGCTAGTGTCCTGCGGCGGCGGCGCCCGCATGCGGCCGACAGGCGAGAACACGCTCATAATTGCTCTCACAGGCAGGTGCGTCGAGCTCCTGTGCAAGTGGCACACCTCGCGAACTCGGCTAATTGCCTTCCCTCGCGCGCCGCCGCCGCGCTAAATACCCAACGGGTGAAATTGGCAATTGATCTGCAATACAAACGAATTAAGCTTCACTTAGTACGGGAAACTAGGAGCCGATAAACGGCAAAAGCATTTTTTTCGAATGAAAGGACCTGAGCGGTTTTTTCAAAAGCAGCGCGGAAAAGATTCGCGTCAAATAAATGATACCTCAAGCTGACCAGGAAGTGCTTCCCATAACAGCTATGATAATCTAAACACTGACTGCGATCTATTTCAAAGGGACTTGCCGAAGTGATAGACATTCGGATAAAATTATCTAGTAATTTCGACAGAAAGTTGATGAAACATTAGACGTTCTTTGAAAAAAGCGATCACCGTCGCGCCTCTGTTTCGACCGGACTTACCAATTTTCCCCTCTTGAATAAGGGATCATTTATGACTGCATAGTAATTGGCAAAATGCGCATTTACAACGTGTTGGACACAAAAAAACATGCCGGCAGCAGTTGTAAAAACAAATTGAACCTTCGTCGAAGTGCGAGAACAGGCGTGAATATGTGAAAGGGGCCATGGGTGGGACAAAAGTGCAGAGTTGATTGATATACGACAATGAAAATTTAAGATTTGATGTGCCGAGTTGAGACTCGCTCCTTATACGCCGCACCGGCAGCAATTGGTGATCGATCAATTTCCGTGTAAAAGCACAATGAACCAATCAAATTGCCAGAGTTCTAGATGTCTCGTGAAAAAACTATGATCACCAGGGAAAAGCACAGACGTGCGAACAACCCAAGCATACACTTCACTCGAAATCAATCATATGTCGATCATAAATAAACGACACCTCTGGATGGAATATAAAAATGCGGGCAAACGTTCGCCGGCCACATTATTCGGTCGGCAGAAAAAAAAACAGCTGAAAATCCAGGGGGGATAAAATCGCATCAGGATGCATTACGATGCAGATGTTGAAGAGAATATAAATACAACGTGTCAATCATGTCACAACTGAAATACAAGTCAATCTTTCCCATCAATTTTGATAAGTCAAAAGTCTCAAACTACTCAAAAAATAAATAAGAATAATTTTATAATAAATATTTATATTTAATTTCAAATTGATGCTCTGATATTAGAATGTTGCTACAGATTCATAAAAAATAAACCGGTGTTGAAATGTAAAATGTGTGAAAAAATAGAACGGCAGCCTCGAATAGCACGGCAGGTAAAAAAGTTGATAAGAAAAATAGAACGGCACTTTCCATTAGAAGAAATACGGTAATCAGAAAAATCCTACATCATCATCACTCCGAAGCCGACACCAACACCGAAAACGGTAAATAGCCACGAACAAGATGCCGAACAAGACATTGGGGCGCCAAGTGCTCATTTATAGCACTACAAATGGGGTGAACCGGGCACAAATTAGCCTGCTAAATAGAGCAATCAAATAAATAGATGGCGGAAACAGTTGTTCCCAGCCAGCCGCAATCAAACTAGGCAGCTTGTAGTTGGCTAATGGCTTAGCAATGGACGTATACGATTGATTAATGAACGCGTTCCCGGCAATGGCAAAAACTAAAACTCACAATTACTCGAAAAATCCCGGTATTTGATCTGGTACTTTGCGTGTTGAATAAGATGGATTCGAGATGTTTCGCTGGTTGAAGGGTGTCAGAGGGGCGAAAACGCTCAGCGCAAGTAAACTCTCAGAGCAAGTAATTTACTCCTAATGCTCCAGCTATCTATCTAACCCCTGGGCCGCTCAGCTATCTATCTATCTCGAGGCAATTTTTTTGGCTACTATCCCTCGACTCTCCCCCCCCTAAAAAAAAATCGACAGGTTATCTATCTTGAACGATTTTTGAGGACTTTTACTTCAATTTTCGCCCAAAATCGCTAATTCTCATACTTTGAATAGTTTTTTAACTTTACAGACTTCAAACTCATTCTCGCACATGTGAATTATTACTGCTGATGCTATTTATTATCTATATGAACCCCTTGAGGGGTCTATATTCACTAACCCCCCGACTGGGAGTACATTACTTGCGCTGAGAGCTTACTTGCGCTGAGAGTTTACATGCGCTGCGGCACACCCTCGTTAGAGGTGGTAATGTCAACGATCGTGAGTTTGAAAGCAACACATAACAAAACAACTCTAGAAACTCGACTAATTTAGCAATCACCAAGCCACCAGCCTTCTGAGGCAGCGCGAGCAATAAAAAGCGGCCATTTTATAAGCCAAATTACGGTGCGGGCGCTATACGCCGGCAGCTGTCGCACATCGCCGGCGCGCATCTAGTGCTAACAAGCCGAATAACAACTGAATTGGCGTGCTAAACGGCCCGCTAATTTGTCACACCATCAGTCGCCCGACGCACTTGCACGGTGGACCAGAAAATGGCAAACGAAATTAGGGCAGATAAATATAAAAAATGGAAACGCATCAACATCGCCTGATGTTTCGAACTTCAAAACACCGCAGAAACTTCTGGCATAAAATTTATTAGAAACATAAATAGCCAACCACAACAAGGACATCACATTCACCGCCTTTCACACGTTTATGTTTTACATACAAGGTGTCCGGAAAGCTATAATTTTCAAAGTGATCCGTCACACTGAAATAGCCATAATAGAGCTGGTCGCTGTTGATTGACGAGCAAGTGAACCTGTGAATTTCCACCCACAGTAAAATACAAGATTCAGATTTCGTTGATTTATGCGCGCGAGCGAATGCTGAACGGATTGGACAAATTAACACCATTTGTTGTGAATAAATGTGGAGCAAAGGTGAACTAATGTTTGGAATGCGATTAAACCGGGTAAATGAGAAGAGTTTCAGGCAGAGGCTCAGCAAAAGTTGTCGGTGGGTTGGAACAGCTCCAAACACCGTCTGTCTGTTTCACTGGGGGATTGTTTTACAATCTATCCACACAAATCGTAACTTTAAGCTTTTTACGCCATTCCCCGTTTACACCTCCATTTTCCAGCTGTATTTGAAGCCAGAGGGGTACAAAATACTAGAAGATCCAGGTGAAAGATCAACAGGTAAAAAGCCTCAACGTTTTCCGCTTATCTCTCCCTTCCAAAAGGCTTACGGCTGACCTGTCTAGCCAGACGGATATCCAAAATTTGCTGAATCACTGTTGAAGATAAATGCAGACACTTGCAAATATTTACTAGCAATCGGTTAAAACCTAAATCGGAGGATACATCCGCAAATTTAAAAACTTTCACACAGGATATTGATTATCACCTCACGTAATCCTTACATTCGAAACAGCACATCGGGCGTTATCAGATTAATAAGAAAGCTATTAATACATCTGCCTTTCAAAACGGCAGAGATATGTGGCGAAAATTCAATCACACCTGTTCAGATCTCGGCGCCGGTGTCGTCCTTCTCCGGCGTGTCGGCGCCCGACGTGAGCGAACTGGAACTGCGAGAATTGCAGCCACGCGTCACAAGACAGTTGAGGGGTATTCTAGATTTTGATCCTCCGTGGGGGGGGGGGTGTCGGATAGATAGCAACTCGCTCCTCTGGAGGGATAGATAGCTGAAATTTTTTTTTGGCGGGGGGGGGGGGTTCGCGGAAGTTCAATATATAGGCTATTATAGAAAATGGAGAAAAATCGCTAAAAGTAAGTGAAAAACGCTGAAAATTGGTAAATAAGCACATATCGTACTAAAAATAGGCAGTTAGACACACGCACAATTGATTTTGGGGGTTAAAATCTATAAAAAGTATGAAAAATAGCGATTTTTATCAAAAATTGGGGTAGCTTCTCAAAAATCGCTCCAGATAGGTAGATAACGTGCCGATTGGGGGGGGGGTGGTTAACCGCCCTCCCCCAAAAAACACACCCCTTTCTTACCCCTGAGACAGTCGAAAGTGGTTGCAAGCATGTACACAGCAAAACCGAACCCACTCTGACTCGCCGGCCATGGCCGGCGTGCGAATAGTGAGCACATCCTCAGTCGCCGCCTCCGGCGTGGAGGCGGAGTCGGAATCGTTCAGGCCAAGGTCGCGCGTGGGCGAGCGCACGCTGCCCGCATACGGTCGATCTGACAGCGGCGTCGACGTGGCGCTGTGGCTGCTGGCCGCCGCGCTGCCTGGGGGCAGTCCCAGACCCTGTAAAATGCCCTGTAAAATGTCAAATGTGATGCAATGGTAAAAAGTCATGGAAAATGCACTGCAAAATGCCATTGCCATTTTGCGGGGCATTTTACATGACTTTTGATACTTTGCGTGACATTTGACATTTTACAGGGCAATTTCCAGGGTCTGAGATTGGCACCAGGCCGCAGTTCGCCGCAGTAGCCGCCGCCGCCGCCGTAGCTCGAGCCCAGCTGCAAGTCGGACGGGCGCGCGTCACCGACCGCGCCAACGGAAGCGGCCGACGCGGGCCCCATCTGCCCCATGGAGCGGCTCTTGTGCAGCGAGCCGGACAGCGAGTCGGACGTGTCGTCACGCGGCAGGGAACGGCCGCCCGCCGCGCGCGATCTGTTTTAAAAACGAAAACTGACACTTTCTCAGATGCACACCGCACAGGTACCACTTCCAGACCCTGTAAACCGCCCTAATGTAAAAACTTCATGGAAAAGTTGATTTACATCAAATTTCTTTTAACGGTCGTTTGACATTTATCATGTACATTTTACACGACCTTTGACACTTTGTATGACACTTTACAGTCTGGGAGTGGCGCCAGGGGGTAGCCCCGCACATGTGAAGTCACGGGTCTCCTAGGGGTCCTATAGAAATTCAAATAAAATAAAAAAGGAAAGATTATATCACTGAACTATTGACATTTTGCTTTTGCGTGTCTAAACTTGTATGATATTTATCACTGGACTTTACGCTTTACAAGGTGCGGGACCGCTATCAGAGTTAACGAAAAGGTATTGGTATACTCGGCATACACGATACTCTACAAACAGATAGGAGTTATGTCTTCGGCTGGCAGACGACCAGCCGAGAACTTATGGAATACGTGATGATGACGAAGTGATGTGGTCATCAAGACGACGTGATGGCGAGAGATGCTGATGGCGACGAAAGTGATGACGTCATGATGGAGTGTTTCCTCTGGAAAAATGTACGGCGTAATGTCATCCGAGTGTAGCTTGTGTTAGTTCATATTTCAAGCTGGTATAGTTTCAAGCCGAGACAAACATGTAAATCGAGAGCACCATTCTCTGACACGGTCTGGACGCCTAAAAATCTAAAAATTCACTTTTTATGATTCATGGATGGATGAATAGCCGGAGCGCTGAGATGTACTGTACGCGACGTATTTATACTTATTTACCTGCGGGCTTTCTCGTAATCCAACTGTTGCTTGAAATACATCGCCGTTCGCAAATTTTCGTGCGTTCGCACGATACTCGCCGACGCGGCTCGCATGCTGCCGATAACTCTGCAAGCCAGTTGACAAACGGTTAGGAGAACAGTCGTCATAGACAGTAATGTGATGACGAACAGCTGCCAATCCTAGGATTGGCCGATGTTTTTGAAACGTTTTATTAAAAAAACACGTTTTTTTAAAAAAACACGAGGTCCGAAACGATTTCAAAAAAAACATCGACCAAATTTTTTTGTACTAAGCACTAGGTATTTTGCAAAATTTTTGCGCGCGAGCGCGCAGTTTCACACACAATTTGACATTGGTCGTTGTTTTCATTGGTTTTGTGGCATTTTTAGTATCAAAGCAACCATTTCTATGTGCTACCTAGGGTTCAAACGGGACCAGTTTTTCGGACCGGGACCGGGACCGGGACCAGAAATTTTATAATGTCGGGACCGGGACCGGGACCGGGACTGGGGGGTCGGGACCGGGACCGGGACCGGTCCCAGTCCCGACATTAGAAAGTTTCTGGTCCCGGTCCCGGTCCCGGTCCGAAAAACTGGTCCCGTTTGAACCCTAGATCCAGGATCGGGATCCCGTTTGAACCCTACTTGCGCGCAAAAAAATGCAAAATACCTAGTGCCTAGTACCTAAGTTTTAGGCTGACATTTATTAAAAAAAGTGCCAATGTATTTGCCTGCTCTTATAACCTTATTTAAGCACTATTCCATGCCAAACTTCACTTGAAATCACAAATGTTTGACAAAAGGTGATATATGTAAGAAGTTGACACAAAATTGATATTTTTGACATAAATAACCACTTATAATGCTATCCCATGGCTCCACAGTCATTCTATAGCTACATAAAACAACACAAAGTACTGCCAGTTGTCTAATGTACCTGTATATGGGGACCCATAACCATATCTGGGACTTTTTGGAAAAAAACACGTTTTATTTTTAAAAAATGTGGTCATTGAAAAAAACGTTTTTTTCCATCCCTACTTTGGGTATCGGGTCCAAAAAAAATTCGGGTCAGGTATTGGGTCTTGGTTCCAAAAATTTGCGGGTATCGTGTTCAGGTTCGGGTATTGAGGTCAGGTATCAGGTCAGGTTTTCAGGTCAAAATGTCAGGTATCGGGTAATAGAATTGTTGGGTATCGGGTAATAAAATCATCTGGTATTGGATTGAACAGCCAAAATACAGCATGGTGTAGTGTAAATATCTATCACAAGGTGCATAACTTGGTGCAATAACACATGTGTAAATGCAGCAGTTTTTCCAAAAAAGATAATCTTGCTCAAGAAAAAAGCTTTACCATGGTTTGTGACATAAAACATAGCTCCATTTGTAGGGGGATACCATTACAACATGGTGGCTGAGGCCCCCAAAAATAGTGAAAAGCTTGAACTGTGGGAAATTTTTGCAGGTATTTTAGGGTATTGAGTGTGGGTTCGGGTATTGAAGTTGGGTATCGGGTTCAGGTTTGGGTAGTAGAGTCAGGTTTGCGTATCGGGTTTCGGTCCCAAAAAGTGTGTGGGTATCGGGTTCGGGTTGGGTCGGGTTCCCAACCCTATTACATATTTACAAATTTACATTGGTTTTATGGCATTTTAATTGTCAAAGCTTCCATTTATGATGGCTACGCTATGTAATAATGAGATGAAATGTGTTAGTGCAGTAAATATATAATTTCCCGCCAATGTGCTTCCATAATGTCGAAAACAAGGTTGATATTCGATATTTTTTCAAAATTTTTGATATGGGTGTTCAATATGAAAAATTAGTTGATATCCAATATTCATTACAATATATCATCCCAACCCTAGTATTGGGGCATATGAAATATCTGAGCTATCATTTGTTATCATTCAAATCACTTCATTATAGTGATCGCCACAAAATTCTGATCATTTTAAGTGCTGAACCATTGAAATCAGTTGAGAATTTGTGGAAATATGCTGTTTGGAAATTACAGCCACTAAGAAACTAACCAAACTACCGTATTACCTCAAAATACCCCCAGGGGGTTTATTATTTTGCCAGCAAAATTTGAGGGGGGATAATTCGAGGGGGGTTTATTGGCCTAGGGGGGGGTCTATTAGGGGGGGGTCTATTATTTCGCCAGAAATTTTCGGAAATTCCCCATACGCAGACGTAGAAAAATCAAACAATTACGTAGATGTATATGTGTTTATAGGCATATATAACTGTATATACACATAATATCTTCCCTAACATCACTTTTCCATCACTTTTAACGAGTGTTCTGCATTGTACAGATCACAAACTACGGTATTTGTCATGTACGTTCACTTTACACTCAATTTTAGGGGGGGGGGGGGTATTTAGGGGGGGTATTTCGAGGGGGGGGGGGGGTTATTATTTCCTCAGCCGAATTTTAGGGGAGTATTTCGAGGGGGGTTTATTCAAGGGGGGGGATAATTTGAAGTAATACGGTATTGGCGGTCAGTTCCCAAATGGTTCGGACATTTTTCTGTTTACACACTTTTGGAAAATGCTGAACATCGATATCTCAAGAATGAGCAGTTTTTAAAAAAAAATTCTGTTCTTCATTTTTGAAGATCATGTTCATACATGTTCATAAAAAATGTTTCATGACAATGTATGAAAAACTGGATGAGATCTGGATCATTTTACAGCAGTAGATTTTCTGCCAAATGCTGAACTGGATTGCTGAAATTAAAGTGACCAGATACAATTTTTCAGAAGATGCTGAATTCTTGAATTCAGCATATGACCAAAAATACTGGAAAACGATCTAAATCCATCCGAATTTGTCCGAATTCGTACGGACGCTGAATGTCTGGACCCCCTAAATGCTCGTCCAAAACCGTCCGAACAGCAATTTTTTAATTCGGATACGGCAGATGTAATCGTGCGTATGCCGAAATATTCGGTTTCAGTGTGCGCAGCCCCTTTTGAGTGGCGGCTGTTTGTTTACTGAACCCGGTTATCGGGGGTGGCTCAGCCCCACCCCCCTAAAATTTTACCTACATGGTGACGGAATGTCGTCATAACGCTGGCGCCATTGGCGTTGGCGCCTAAAATCGCTGATATGTATGTAAATATACATATAGAGCGACGGGCACGCCATTCGGTGTATTTTGTAGAGAATTGACAGTACGGGAACCGATTTACTTATCAAATATCACTGTGATGGAAAAATGCGGGAAATTTGGTCTAGATGTGCATCGGGTTTACATGCGCACCGGCACAGACCCAGTCCGCGGGTTCTAATACTCGTATGTAGTAATTCAAACAAAAAAATCACATTACTCGGCGTAAATTGAGGTACACGTGGACGTGCACCGCTTGCGGACCTTTTCGAACTGGTCGACCAGCCCCATCCGCTTGGCGCGTTCCAGCGGCAGCTGCGAGTGGTTTGCTATTGTGTTTGCGGCGTCACACATCACATGATGAATGAATTAAATTGTCAACTCATCAAACGACTTTTAAAAAAACGATAACGATTACGATTTTTAATAACGATTGTCTCACGGGACACATCGCACCTCTGTTGGAAGAGGTGTCGATCTGGCAAGTGAGGCACCAGTCAAAAATGGGTCTAAGAATGGATCTGTCAGTGAATATGATTTTGTGATCAACTGTCCTAGTCCAGTACTTAACCATTGGTCGTATTGTAGGTATTTTCTCTCGCTATTATCGGCATATTTGGTTAGCAGCATACTTTGGAAACTTCAACGGCGTTCCTTCTTACGCCCTGAACAAATTAACTTGATATAAAAAAAATCGAGAAGCCTACTTAAAAAGTCTATTTTAAACCAACCATACTGTTAACCTTCGGGTGAAAAGGGATAAGAAATTCTACCCTTTTTTACAAATACAAATTTTTTGTACGAGGGTTAAAGATACGGCTTCAAAAAGCTATGAACACACGATTCAAAAAGCTCTTATTTTCGCTGTCAACACCGACATAAATATATGCTGGATGAATGATTGAAGTTCTGCCGTATGATTACACGGTAACGACAGGATTAAACACGATTTACATCGACAAAGCACAAAAACAAATTTGTCAAGTCAACCGCTAAACTAGGGTGAATGTGAATGCACCCGAAAACTAATCCATGACACCACAATTTCAAGCAAAAAGTATGCACAACCCCGCTAGCCTGTTTCTTCGGCAGCGCCACAATGGCGCACTTGATGCACCTCTGGCCCATGCCGCTGTAGCTGTTTACCGAGCGCCAGGTGCGCTTGCAGCGGCTGCACGTGAACTCGCCGAAGCACCGCTTGAAGCCCTGGGGCCAGTTCCGCAAATTGAGAAGTGAGAAGTAAAATGGCAAATGCGAAGAGAAAATACTTTTAAGTTTTAGTTTTTACTTCTCTTTTGCCAATTTACTTGCCATTTCATTTCACTTTTGTCATTTCACTTCGCTTTTGCCATTTAACTTCTCACTCCTCAATTTGCGGAACTGGCACCTGGTAGGGGGTGGGCGCCGGCACGCTGACCACGGCGGCGCCGTCTCGCAGCCACGCGTGCATGCGCATCGGCGGCATCGCCGGCGGCTGCAGCGACGTTTGAACTAGCGGATTTAACAGGATGGAAAAGTGTTTACCGTATCTACTCGAATAATTCAACCCGGTGAGACGAGGAAAAAATCGCCCCACGAATAATACCCCTGTTTAAGATTATGATAAATTTGATGTGTATAATTTAAACAAAATGGTATGTTATGGTGGGAGGAAATAAGAAACCTTTTTAAAGCAGAGAATCACCAGAGCCAGAAAAATCTCCAGTGAAAAAAGTAGTGGGTCAAATGTCGCGTAACTAAATAATCACACAAACAATAAACCAACATTGGGACAGTATTTGATATAATGTCCCGGCTGGTAGCACCTGTGGCACATGTACCACGGCGGCGGCGGTGCGCGCTGCTCAGCCAATTTATCTTGTTGAAGCTCGCGGCAAATATCTTTCTCCCATTCCTGAAGGAGGAGGTAGCTCAATGACGATAAGAAATAGGTATCAAATCAACAAAGTATATTTTGAAAAGATTTTATGGGTATGGGTGGATGAGGTTTTTCAAAGGTTCATCGGCTAAACCGTTTTAAAAACGTTGTTTTATTAAAAACATGGTCATTGAAAAACGTTTTTTTACAACCCTAGTTATGGGTGATTTTGATGGAAAAATACCAGTGCACAATTCGAAATTTTTTATCATATGGCTTTAAACCAACCCTCTACCATAGCAAACATTACAAAATGTAAAAACAGGGAGCCCTGAAACGTTTGTATACACTGGACACCCAGAAAGAGATAACCTGGTTGTCAGTAGAACTGTCCTTTTGACCATCATTGTCGAACATGGCAGGTGTTGCCGGCTCAGAAGTTATCGTGCTCAAATTTGCATCCTGTAAAGAACCCGTTCACAGCACTGAAAATGGAGGTCCAAATTTTTTTGTTTGAACTGATTTTTAAGAATTAGCATATCCATTAATAGTAAAAATTAAACGGATACGAATTGCTTCAGCGGAAGCGGCGGACATATTACCAATGACAGGACACAAAAAATGGCTAACAAATTTCTTCAGGTTCAGCGGTGCCGGCTTAGTTCGCTTCTTCGGTTCAGGTTGGCCAGTCCCATCAATCTCGCCCAGTTTGATAATAGCTGCACACCACGGATTTTATTAGCTCCACGGATCTTTGTTTTTTTCAAAGTATTCAAAACTTCACGCTATCCGATTCGGACAGCGTATAAATCCAGATAAACTAGATCGGTCTACCTATTTATATCTAGGGTTGGCACGTGATTTTTTTAAACTGATTTTTTTTTTAAATCTGATTTTTTTTTTAAATCAAAGGGTGGAAACTGATTTTATTTAAAAAAATCAAAAGGCAAAATTTCTGGTAGACTTGCACTAGGTATTTTACATTTTTTTGCGCGCAAGCGCGCAATTTCTCATGCATATTATCATTTGTGGTGTTTTCATGGGTTTTGGGGCATTTCTAGTGTAAAATCTTCCATTTAATCATGTTACCACGTAATAATAAGCCGTGATATGCTAGTGTAGTATATAATATCAAACCAATGTGCTCCCACATACTTCTACAGTGTGTAACATCACTGTCAATGTATAAGCCTTCTCTTACAACCTTATTTTAGCACTTTTCCATGCTGAACTTCACTTGAAGTCACGAACATTCAACAAAAGGCGATATACGTAATAAGTCAACGTAAAATGGATGTTTTTGAAAGAAATCACTGCTTATAATGCTATTCCATGACTTCACAGTCATAATATGACCACAATAGACCAACAATGGGTAAGTTCTCCCAAAAAAACACTTTCTGTGTTTTGAGTTTTTCAAAAATGAATACCTGTGTTTTGAGTTTTTTTCTTTAAAAAAACTTGAGTAACTCTGTTTTTATTTCTGTGTTTTTTGTAAAAACTCGAGTTTTTTTAGTTTTTTTTCTTAAAAAACAATAGTTTTTTCCAAAAAATTCGAGTTCTCCACAAATTTTTTTTGATTTATAGCATTTCGATCAGGAAATAGTGGTTTTCTTATAAAATATTGGTTTTGCACATGTTTTAACCCCACATAACATTTGTGTATTCATTCAAGTGTCAAAAAAGTCCATAAAAATGTCCACAATGAGGACATCAACATCACAACACCAGCAACAAAATGCCCAGAAACAACAATTTACACAGTACTCCAAAATTCTTCAATGGATGTGCACTGTATGGAATTGATTTGAACTACAACTACCATATTACCTCAAATACCCCCATGGGGGTTTATTATTTTGTCAGAAAGTTTTGTAAGGATCATAGAAAATAGTAGGCATTTACGTACCCAAAACAGGTTATAAATGCGTACAAACAGGATATATTTGAAATATACATGTATATAGCTACACAACCTAGTACAGTCTATGTGCAGCTGCGATGCAATTTAGCAGTAATAAAAAACCCATGTACATTGGATACATGATGTACATCATCCCGGAGGGGGGGTATTTCGAGGGGGGGGGGGGGGCTTATTATTTCACCAGTCCATTTTGAGGGGGGTTAATTCAAGGGGGGGTTAATTTGAGGTATAATAAGGTATACTTAAATGTCGAAACGTAAATTGTCAATGCCACCATGAGATGTGCATGCCATCTTTAATTTCTTTTTTGTACCATTATAAAATATGAATACATTATGTACATATTTACATACTATACATGCATATCTTATCTTGTTTAGTTTTACCGAATTAATGTGCATTCAACCGCTTCACCGAAAAAAAAACTAAAAAAAACTTTTCGGTGTTTCTGTGTTCTCCAAAAAAAACTCATTTGAGTTTTGAGTTTTTCAAAATTTATGAGTTTCCGTGTTACTGTGTAAAACAAAAACACAGAAACTCAATAAGTTTCTGTGTTCAATTTCTGTTTTTTTCCATCGTTGCAGTAGACATAACAATACATTGTCTGACACTTAACATACATATTTTTTCTCTATACCCCCATTTTGGGCGATTTAAAAAAAATCTGATTTTAATTTTGAAAAATCAATTTTTTTTTAATTGATTTTTTTTTTAAATCAAGGCGGTAAAAAAAATTGATTTTTTCCAACCCTACCGGATATCTATGTAAAAATATGTACATATAGAGCGACAGCCCTGGTATTTAGTGTATTTTTTTACAGAGTATTGAGAGTTAAGGACAGATTTTTTGACAATGAAGGGAAAATGGGCGCCTGCGCGCAAAATCTTTACATCGCACTTTGAAAATTAGTACCAAAGGCTAGCTATTACCGTCTTTTTCAGATACCAGCCCGGGAACGGGGGGAGGGGCTGCAGCCCCCCCCCCTAGATACGCCCCTGCACAGAATAGAACGAATCAATCAACGCACGTGCGCCCTCGAGCAGAGTGGCCGCGATGGACGTGCGGCCGAGTCCATTGTCGCCACATTCGCTGGCCGCACGGCTCGAGTAGGACGACGAGCAGAACGACGCCGGCCCACGCGCATACGAGAAGGTACTGCGGTCGAAGGAACGGGGGTATCATGAAGGATTTCAGATTCATTCAATATTTCCCTCCCATCGATTTGCTGTCTATTCAACCTCCGGAGGGACTTAATCTGAAAACCCTTGGTTGGGTTACAACGTTAGGGTTCGGAGTGACGATCGGAATGTGTACCGGGTATATCGGGTTCTCATTTTCAGTGGAATCGGGATACAAATTGAGATAAGGCATCGTCTGACAAAGCGCTCATACAAACAAAAATACACACACCTTTCAGGGCTGGCGGCGTAGAAAGCCGGCGGCTCCTGCGAAATTGAGGCGGACAAAAATATCTCGCTTAAAAACAGCAGAGACTAGAAGATAAGGAAAACACAGACATTTGGGGTGCCGACCGAGACAGAGCGGAAAAGCTGCTGCGGAACGCCCTGGGAAAGCCATCCGCTGCTGCTGTAGTTCCTGTGTGTTTGCGTTTAAAGAATTTAAATGGTGGCGTTTTTACATTAAAAAAGTCGGGCCATCCGTAGCGATGGGTAAGGTTCCTTGACTTTATAATTTACCGATTACGTGACCTAAAATGCGATGGTTGGAACGCAATCTGCCGCACGACCGATTTTGGTCGCGCAGTTTCAGAAATAGATCGTGCACAACAAACGTTTTTTTGCTTTTTTGCAATGAAATGGTTTTTGGAAAACATCACGACAAAAATTTGTTCTACAGGACGTATTTCACGCAGCGCGGCAAAAGTTTGTCGTGCGGGTAATGACGGAGTGGCGCCATAGTGCTACGGAATACGTCCTGCACAACAAATTGTTGCCTTGATGTTCCCCCAACAACCATCCCAACACTACATTGTAAAAAAGCAAAAAAACATCACGACAACACATTTGTTGTGCACGACTTATTTCTGAATCTGAGTGATCAACATTGTCTTGGGTCACCATGCGAAAGTTAAATTGTATCCATTTAACATATCCCTTTGCTGACTTATTTACGATGTGCGTAATCGCCGTATGCGTACGTAATGCTAAAACATTTATGTATTTAGGTAGACGTAGAAGCCCAAATTCACAGAACCGACTAACAAGAGTATACTCAGCGGACATGATACTGTGTTACTCAGTTATGTCCCACGTTGGAAGCGTGCCAATGATGATAAAGCATGCGACTTTTGTAAAAAAGATGGAAAAATCATTGTTGTGAATAAGTTAACGTATAGCGCTATAACAGAGATGATTTCTTCAACTTCCTATGAAAATAGCATTGGTAAAAAATAGTTGGCACGCTTCCAGCAGGGTGTAAAGTTACTGGAGTATAATCGACAGAGAAACACAAAGAATGCACCAACCCGCTGTCCACGGTTGCCGCGCTGCCGCAGCGCGACAGGGGAAGCGACACTGCCGACTCAAACGAAAAACTGCCGCGCGGCATCGATTCGGATTCGAGCAGCACGAGCTCGGCCAGTTTCTCCGACAGCGACAAGATGGCCGTTTCGTCCGTTTTTTCCTGCACGCGCGGCTGGCTGGCCATGGTGCGTCCGCTTAGCAGGGCGCGCGAGGGTGGCAGGCGAGTACTTTTAAAATAATTTCAAATTTTATCTTTTTAAGCGCAACGGCGATTGGATACATATCGTGGAAAACTGATGGATCGGGTCATGTATGGAAAATTGGCCTACGTCCAAGTTATCGGTTACGTATTGTACCAATGACCGTTAAAGCGCTCAAAGTGCTAAAAATAGCTAAAATTAGCCCCATTTTACCGATTTTTCACGTTCATGATCGCTATTTTCGTCTAAATATACCTATTTTTAGCGTTTTCTACTTAGAAATAATTTATGGCCGGCTGGTTTTGGCCAGCTGTCAATTTGTCATTTTTACCTGTTTTCTTATGCATATTTATTTTGCTTCATTTTGTTCAGTTAAACAGTTCTTCTTTGATTATAATGAAAAAAAACAACTATAAAAACATTTCTGTATTTCTGTGTTCCGGTTTCCACCAATAAAAAACTCATTTGAGTTCTCAGGTCTCAGGTTTCTCAGGTTCGTGTTTATCGAGAAAACAAAAAAACACAGAAACTCAATGAGTAAGTACGTAATCAATGAGTAACTCAATGAAACCTTTCTACGTAAGTATTTTATGTACAAATGTTAAAATTATTTACATTATGACTAGTGATGGAAAAGCGCCATGGCGCTTCTGGCGCTTGGCGCTGGGGTACGGTAAAGCGCCATGGCGCTTTTGGCGCTTGGCGCCAAAGTTCTGGCGCTTTTTCCATCACTAATTATGACAAAGTTCCTAAAAGTCTTAAAACAAAAACATAATTAGTGATCGAAAAACCATATTCGCATAAAACCATTGTATCAATTATAAATTTCTTTAGGTTCAATGTGATCACAATAAAAGAATAACTTGAGTTTTTACTAAAAAACTAGAGTTTTTATCAAAAAACTAGAGTTTAAAACTCACCCATCGTTGGTGTAGGGCCATTGTGAATGCCAAGATTTGACATTTTGCGTTGGATAGTTTTGACACTAAACACATTTAAAGATTGTCAAGCCTAGATAAATGATCATCTCGTCATTAAGTGCTGTGGCGCGGTGGGGCGTAGAGGTCGCTGATTCAAATACTGCGAAAACTAATTTTGCAGTTGCAAAAGTTTGTACTCTACCTAAATGTGAACATTGCATCGTGATTGCGAGTTTCTATAAATTGTAAAAAAATAAATACAGAATATTAACATAAAATGACACTATCAGTTATTAAAGTTACTTTTTAAAATGAATATTTATGTAAAATGTAATCCCAATAAAAGGTAACATCGAAAATCACTTCTTCTAAGGTACCAAGCCGGCTACAACCTCTCCACCATGACGCCAGTGCTGGCTGTGAATGCAATCTGACACATGTAGAACAGGACCTCAGCGAAGCTGAACACGGATATGCCAGCCAATATGCCGAGTATCCCGCCCGTGTTCGATAGCAGTGACACAAACTGGAACAAGTGCACACGTTTGTGCTATATTATCACATAAAATTTGATAAAACAGGATATACACTAGCGGCCGGAATAGTTGAGACTTTTTCACCATAGAGAAATGGGAGGCTGGGGGTCCACCATAATTTTGTTACTTCCCAGTTACTTATCCCTGGTCCAATTTTGATGCTGTTCGAGTATGTTGGATTTTCAGGTCGGGACTATGACTAAAAAATTTTGTTTGCTTGAATAATCCCCCAGTCACTAGATAAGGGGTGTCTATAAAAAGGTGATCAATAAAATTTAAAAATCTGGCCAATCCGGGTGAAATATTTTGAAGCTTGATAACTTGGCCATTTCTGGGCCGATTTGGATCATTCAACTCTTAAAATGATCGGGACAACCTGAAGATTCCATTTTTAATGTCAGATTAGTGATGTATAAATTCCGTATGCCGATTTGACAAAAATTTTTTTCTGAACCTGCTATCGCATACTCATGATTGAGAGAAACACAATACCGAACGAATCAGATCGATATCTCTTACCAATCAAAAGTTATAGCACTTCAAACTTTTGCCTTTCATCTGTATCAATAACCGCAGGCCCAAATCGATATATGCACAATTCTACATCACTGATTTGACTTCAAAAATGAACTCTGCAATTATTTGTGATCATTTTCAAAGTTGATTGACAAAAATCGGTCAACAAATGAACAAGTTATTGAAGTGCAAATTTTGTTATTTCTGGGCGACGCCCAATTTTTTAATAAAAATTTACTTTTTTCAGACCCACCATTTTTTGGGTCAGGGGAGTCTTGAAAGATGCTATCGATTTTCACGTTAGCCCTGACATAAAATTACATTACCTATATTCAAATATCAACAATTTTCATTCAGCGGTTGAGGAGTGACGTGCACGCGAACACAGTCGGACCTCACCTAAACAAATTTCCCTTATGAAACGACTGTGGAGAGTCTCAACTGTTCTGGCCGCTAGTGTATTTGGACAGACTGTTTTTCATCGAAATACTCCCCCTCGAAATCCCCCCTCGAAATCCCCCCGAAATACTCCCTTCAAAATGACCACTATGAATTTATAAACCCTCCTCGAAATACCCACCCCCCCAAATCGAGTGTAAATGACAAAACCTGTGGTTTGTGGTCCGGGAAATGCAGAACACACATTAAAAACAATGACTGTGTTATGTGAGAACAGGGTTTATACCTTTTACATACTTACCTATATAAGTCTATTGACTCTTAAGCCGGAATTACAGCTCAGCGGCGTTTGACGTGAACTGATGATGTCGTAAAATTGATTACATCAAAATAGACATAGGTACAGCGTTGAAATTTCAGAATTTGATAGTTCTAGTAATTGTGTGTAATGTCCTAAAAAAATCAAGAAAATAATTATTATTTAATAAGTTATTAATTTTACGTCAAAATTTACACATTCTACGTCTACATTTCATGTCAAACATTTTACTTCACCAACCATTTTGACGTTTAATTAATAACTACTTAAATAATGATTATTTGATAAAATTTTTTTGGGACATTACACACAATTACTAGAACTATCTAATTCTGAAATTTCAATGCTGTACCATTGTCTATTTTGATGTAATCAATTTTACGAAGCATTTTACAAAGAATTTTACGGTGCATTTCACGTCAAACGCCGCTGAGCTGTAATTCTGGCTTAATACACTACCGTGCATAATAGTGCGGAATGTGGTACCACACATTGTTTTGGTGACACCCCAATGCAGAAAAGCATGGCTGCCGCGTAAATACTAGGCATTCGTTAGATGCACATGAGTGCTGACAACACGTGTACAAAAAATTAATTTTCTATCTTACTCATGAGGCATTCTAGAACAAAAGATTTGCACACACCTCAGTTTGTTCATCGTGCATAATAGTCCGGAAAACGTCACTAAAGCTATTCTAAGTTGGATTTTTTTCATTTAAAAGCTGATGTTTTGACGGAGGGAATGATACACAACATAAATGCCAAAAAATATCACCTCTTTTTACTCCCAGGTAATGCTTTTTAAGAAAAATGTTCACAATCGAGTACCTACCAACATCTGGTAGCAATTGCTACGAAATAGATTATGCATTATTTCCTCATAAGCAGCTTTATAATGAACATAATATGTTGTACAGAATTTTTGACTTATCCAAAAGATTATGTAAGGGACCTTATAAGTAATTTGAACTATAAGTAAGCACCCACACAAAACTGCACTTACAAGGCACTGGCACCACAACATGAAAACTGACATACAGACCCTGTACAACCACACATTTCTGAGATTTGACTGGCACACAACTTAGAGCATTCTTGAGGGTACTTGACCATATAACTCAGAAAGTACATATGAGTCCAGTTAAATCATGTTCTTAAGCCAAATGAATATGTAGAAATTATCTACATTTTCAGGAACAAATTTGATGAATCTCATCATCAAAATTTTTGGCCTAAGAACAAATACTTTCTGGTCATCAAGATTCACTGTATAGCGGGAATTAGAGCTCAGCGTCGATTCGACGTGAAATGACGACGTGAAATGATGTCGTGAAATTAATTACACGAGTGTGGATCATGCTACGGGTCTACAATTTTCTAAGGATAATATATGAATCAATACCTTAATCGTGTCCAATACTGAGTGTTATCAGCCACAACTAGAGCGAATTGAAAAATTCAATTTTTATCATTCCACGTCATCATTTTACGTCAGGGAACAACTTGACTTTTCACGTCAGACTTTTGCAAGCAATTGTAATTAATCACTCGTGTAATTAATTTCACGACGTTATTTCACGTCATCATTTCACGTCGAATCGACGCTGAGCTCTAATTCCGGCCTAACGAATGCCTATTTACTCAGCAGCCATGCTTTTCTGCGTTGGGGTGTCACCAAAACAATGCGTGGTACCACATTCCGCACTATTATGCACGGTAGTGTACATGGTGCTTATTGTTGGATTTGTCTATGTCTGCGTAAGTTACAAACAACAAATAAGAAATTAGTACTGGTAGTTCAAAAAATTTCTGGCGGAAAAATACCCCCCCCCCTCGAAATACCCCCTCGAAATACCCCCTCGTTTAACCCCCCCCCCCTCAAAAATCTCACTCTGAAAAAATAAACCCCTTCGCGTATTTCGAGGAAATACGGTATATAGGTATTTACCTGTCTACATAAATTAGTATGTGTATACTCTGCGGACAGCACACCTAGTATGAAAACCTACCATAATTTAATAAAATCTTGTGATAAATTTCGTGATTAATTATTCCATAGTAAATATGAAATAACATGATGAAAAACTGTACAATTTTTGGTTAATTACTCAGATGGGTTATGGTTAGGGTGTCAACTTTCCGTTTTCCGTTTCCGCTTTCCGCAGGCAAAGTTTTTCCATTTGCGTTTCCATTTTCTGGCTGCTAAATTTTTTTTTCCATTTCCGTTTCCGTTTTTCCGGCTCATTTTCCGTTTACCGGCTAAAATTTCAGTTTTTCAGCCTTTTTTCCGTTTTCCGGCTCAATTGTCTGTTTTTCCAACTTTTTCCATTTTCTGACTCAATTCTCTGTTTTCTGTTTCAGCCAAATTGGTAAACATGCATGCAGGTTCTCAATTATGTGAATTGTTTCTATTTCTAGCAAGATTTCTGCAAATTTTTTTATTTTTGGATAAATTTCTGCAAATTTTTTTCCGTTTCCAGCAAAATTTCAGCAAATTTTTTGCCGTTTCCGGCATAATTTGCCCCCTTTTGCCCGTACTAACCGGCATTGCTGGTGTCTCCATGAACGTCAGGTATATTGTGGTGTCGAGGTACACGTGCACGGTGGTCACGTCCACGCTGTAGTTGTAATAGCACAACCCCACAGATTCGGCTGACGTTTCACCACCACAAACATCGAGCTGAACGTTTGCAAGAAAAGTACTTTTGCAATTGCACGTTCAACTTTACAATAGGCAAACGTCGCGAACTCACTGTTGAAATGTAGGGCGCCCGTGAAGGCGAATACAAATGGGAGCGTGTGCTGCGAATTGATTTTATAATATTTACAGGGCCCGACGAAACACGTTTTTTTAAACTCGAGTTTCGGGTCACACACACTAGTTGACATCGAAAACAGGCATCTAAAAGTGACCATTTTTTCAATTGACAAAATCGGTTGCTGAGTTGACCAAAAGAGCAAAGTCATTTACGGTAACGCATTTTTGTTGAATTTCGAAAATACCCTGTTTCCTTGAAATACCCCCAGGGGGTTATGATATCAGAGTGTAAATTTTGAGGGGGGTAACCTAGGGGTGTATATCGAGGGGGGCTTATTGTTTCGCCAGAACTCCCAGTACTAATTTGATGTTTGTAACAAACGCAGATGTAGTAAAATGCTAAAATGCACTATGTATAAAAGTCTATATTTCTAGTCGAGTATGCATCCTTTTCGAGTAAAAGTAAATACGCATTAACAACTGTGGTCTTGAGCCAAATAAAAATTTCGAGTCGAGTGAGATGCGTGAACGTCGCTGAACTTAGTGAAGGTTAGTGATGGAAAAGCGCCATTCGGAAACTGGGTGACAAGCGCCAAAGGCGCATAGAACAAGGGCGTCAGGCACCAATGGCGCCGCTGAACGAGGGCGCCATGGTGCCATTTAAAAATAGGAAAAATTAGTACATACAATTTGTGATGGAAAAGCGCCAGAAAAAATGGGCGCCAGGCGCAAATGGCGCTATTCAGAAACTGGGTGCCAAGCGTCAAGGGCGACATAAAAAAACGGCGCGAGCGAAGCACCAAAGGAAGGGCTCCATGGCGCCTTTCAGAAAGTGCGTGCCAGGCGCGAAGGGTGCCATGGTGCGGCGCCCTTTGGCGCCCTCAAATGGCGCCAGCACCATGGCGTCATTCCATCATTACTAGTATGACACCTGGCAGATTGAACGGTTTTTTTTAGAAATGTTACCGAACCGACTTAACTTTTTGCTCATCAGGTGCCTGTTCCGCAAGTGGACAAGTTAAGAGTTAAAAGTTAAGAGTTGAGTAAAAAGACAAATGGCGAGTTAAGAGTAAAGTTAAAGTTTAAGAGAAAAGTTAAAGTTTAAGAGAAAAGTTAAAAGTTGAGTTAAAGGTTAAGAGTTGAGTTAAAGGTTAAAAGTTGAGTTAAGAGTTAAAAGTTGAGTTAAGAGTTGAGTTAAGAGTTAAGAGACAAGTGGAAAATGAAGGTAAAAAAATATAAAAAAATAAAAATATGAAATTGGTATCGATACGGCTGTTCGCTGGCATGGTGCCAATGTTGTATGCACGTCATTTGAAAATAACGTATCCAAAAAAATTATCGCTAAAAAAAGAAAAAATCGCCGAACGTTGTTTCGAAATGGCCGTGCGGGGACAAAATATGATTGAAGATCAGCGTATCGCGCTTCTGCAACGAATGACCCATTTGTCTTTTAAATCAACTTTTAACTCATCTTTTAACCTTTAACTCAACTCTTAACATTTAACTCAACTTTTGACTCAACTTTTAACCTTTAACTCAACTCTTAACTTTTAACTCAACTTTTGACTCAACTTTTAACCTTTAACTCAACTCTAACTTTTAACTCAACTTTTAACCTTTAACTCAACTCTTAACTTTTAACTCTTAACTTGTCTACTTGCGGAACTGGCCCCTGGTCTAAAACTGTCACGAAATGTGCCGTCGTGGCTCCGCTGCCGAAAAATGGCTGAAAATCGAATAATGGAAACACCACTTACACGCAGGGCTCAGGGCAAACGCAATCGTCCCATGTGTCGGGCCTGGCCGTCTCAGTGAAGTTGTCAGCGCACCCCTTCTCCGCCAAGCCACACAGTTTCATGTTGTCGCCGGCGGGGTAGCGGGGGTCAGCGCAGCCGCACTCAGCCTCCATGCGGACTTGTAAACAGGCTAGCAGGCAGCCCTGACAAATTGTGTGTTGTCTGTCAGTTTGCAATTGATTAGGCACTCACAAAAATCACCTCAGTGGCGTAGAGTCCCGTGTAGAAGTAGTTGGCCACTTCATTTGGCTCGTGCACACAATCTCCGTATTTGCCACCCAGTTTTTCGTTGTTCAGCTGCGATGAAGTGCATTCAATTTGCTACAATCGTCAATCGGCACACATGAAAAGGCGGTCCAAACGGGGGTGCACTGATACGCACATCTGCCCGTTACGCACATTTGCCCGTTTTTTTCACTTGACACTTTTTCAAGTGATTTTCAGATATGGGTGAAGTGAAAAACGTTGCGCAATGACATAAGTGAACTTTTTTCACTTCACTCATATCTGAAAATCACTTGAAAATGTGTCAAGTGAAAAACAGTGAAAAATGGCTATTTTTCACTGTTGTTTTTTTCACTTGACACATTTTCAAGTGATTTTCAGATATGAGTGAAGTGAAAAAAGTTCATTAATGTCATTGCGCAACTTTTTTTCACTTCACTTATATCTGAAAATCACTTGAAAAAGTGTCAAGTGAAAAAAACGGGCAAATGTGCGTAACGGGCAGATGTGCGTATCAGGCCTGCCCCGTCCAAACTGACCAGCGTGATGCCGATCATGACATTGGTGCCGGGCGCCAGGGCGACGCCGGGCGACGGATTGAACACCATTTCATCAGCTGCATGTGCAAAAACGCGCATGCCCCCCGTTGTAACCCACAGAGGGTAGTCATGCTGGTTCGCTTTGAGTCTCATTGTGAGCCCCCCGCGCCGGCCGGCCCACCTGTGACAGAATTGAGGCGTCCAATATTAAAATCCGAAATTGTACAATTTTTGTTAAGCCTAGAAATAACATCTGGGCCTACTTCGGCACATTTTTCACTATTTTCCATAAACCTTTTTACCTCACCCTTAATGATAGTGTCAAATTTGACATTTTTCAGGGATTTGGGCTAAAAGTCGACAAGTCCACCTTGAGGAGTATTTTTTGTTGGGACAAGATAGCAAACAACGTGATAAGTTCACTATCACAGCAAAAAATTGGTGTGTGGATGCGCGGTGAAGCGTCGGGAAGTGTCTTCACGCCAACACTTCCCGAACGCTTCACCAAGCTGCCAGCGCTTCCACACACATCACGAAAATCTGCGTGAGGGCACTTCACGCTTCTTAATATGGCGCTCCCACGCAAATATATACGCGGGGGAAGCGTGTGGAAGCGCAAGAGCCGTGAAGTGTCTTCCACATGTTTGGATGCGCGTGAAGCGCGTGGTGAAGATAGGTGAAGCGTGTGGAAGACACTTCACCCAGAATCTCGTGATGTTGGTGGAAGCGTGTGGAAGCGTGTGGAAGCGCGCCGCTTCACGCGCATCCAGCCCGCTTCCACACGCATCACGGATCCATTTTTTGCTGTGTATGGAACAAAGATTTTGTCATGTGCAAGATGTCGACAAGTCCATTTGTTACCCGAAACAGTTCTGCACTGTCCAAATAGGATTATGTGGAAACCCGTTTTTCACATATATTTACACTGAGAACAGGGACTGAAAATTTAACACATTATTGTCAACATATAGAATTTAATGCTATGCATGAGAGACCCAACTTGGACCAAGAAATGGATGTGAAACTTAAAATCTCAAAATAACATTCTGTGGACTTGTAAACTTTTAGAGTTATTTAGATGCCTCAATTAAATTCACTGTAAAAATTTTACTGCAGTGGTTACCTATTTTCGACAAAGTGAGTTAGGCTGCGCACTGGCGCTGGGCAACTGCAGCGCACCTGATTTGCGGCTGACTGGAGCTGGACGCGTTGGCGAGCAGAGGATTGAACTGGACGCAGTTGCCCACACTCGCCTCGTGGAAAAGCGTCGTGTCCGCACTGCGTTGTGCAAATGTGATCGATAATTGGGGGGTTTTCATGCGCCTATCCCCCCTAGGGTGTCAACTTTCCGTTTTCCGTTTCCACTTTCCGCAGGCAAATTTTTTTCCGTTTCCATTTCCGTTTTCCGGCTGCTAAATTTTTTTCCGTTTCCGTTTTTCCGGCTCATTTCCCGTTTTCCGGCTAAAATTTAGGTTTTTCCGCCTTTTTTCTGTTTTCCGGCTCAATTGTCTGTTTTTATAACTTTTTTCCATTTTCTGATTCAATTCTCTGCTTTCTGTTTCAGCCAAACTGGTAAACATGCATGCAGGTTCTCAATTATGTGAATTGTTTCTATTTCTAGCGAGATTTCTGCCAATTTTTTGATTTCTGGATAAATTTCTGCAATTTTTAATCCGTTTTCCGGCAAAATTTCAGCAAATTTTTTCCGTTTTCCGGCATCATTTCAACAAATTTTTCCATTTCCGTTTCCGTTTTCCGGCCTTTCATTTTTCCGTTTTCCGTTTTCCGGCAGGTGCAAATTTTTTTCCGTTTCCGTTTCCGTTTTCCGGCAAGTGTAAATTTTTTTCTGTTTCCGTTTCCGTTTTCCGCCAAAAAGTTTTTGTTGACACCCCAATCCCCCCCCCCCCCTCTAAAAGGTGAGGAGAGTATCGCTAATGGACAACAGGGCGATTGGAATGCGTGCTTCTATGAATAGAAAACAGCGTAGGTACTAGGGTGTCAACAAATTTTTTTTACGGAAAACGGAAGCGGAAACGGAAATTTTTTGCACTTGCCGGAAAACGGAAACGGAAAAATATTTGCACTTGCCGGAAAACAAAACGGAAAACGGAAAAAAATTTGCCTGTGGAAAGCGGAAAACGGAAAGAATTTTGCCTGCGGAAAAGCGGAAACGAAAAAAATTTTGCACTTGCCGGAAAACGGAAACGGAAATGGAAATTTTTTTGCTCTTGCTGGAAAACGCCACGGAAAACGGAAAAAAATTGCCTGCGGAAAGCGGAAACAGAAGACGGAAAACGGAAATTTGACACCCTAGTAGGTACACTACTTTTATGTCCATAGTTTTAGGTTGAGTGTAAGACAACACCAAATTGAATGTAATGTTCACCTGGTGCAAGGCTCCTGCTCATAGGCACAAGAATCAAATATTTGTTTAAAGGTCCAACTGGCAGCCATGCGATCTTTCTCACTCATTGAAGCCAACACAAATGTCATGGAGTCGGACATCCTTGCTCCCAGTGTCGCATCATCGTCCAGGTCTTCCTGCGTGATTAGTTGCACACAGTTTACATTTGAGGCATTTAATTGTAAAAGTCGACAAGTCCATAATGTGGATATTTTGAGTGAGGTCCGGAAACGCCATCTGGGGGACAGACATCCGCACATTTTTTATAAATTTTTGACCTCACATGCCTATACACTATAATGTCAAATTTGACATTTTTGGAGAAAAATGCAAAACAAAATTGGGCGAGAAGTTGACAAGTCCACTTAGTTTTGGGCTAAAAGTCGACAAGTCCATCCTCTGCTTCTTTTTTTTGTTGGGAGGAAAAAGCAAACAATGTGATAAGTACACTAAAAACACTGAGTCGACAAGTCCATACATTGCCCATAAGACACCCTCGGCTTTGTTCTCGCGTGCAAATGTTCTCGCGTGCAAGAAGTCGACAATTCCATTTCCCTCCCCAATACAGTTTTGGTCTGTCCAAATGGAATTTTATGGACACCCAAGTTTTAACATATACGTTGAGAGCAGGGACTGAAAGTTTGAAACTTTATTGTCAACATTTGGAACTTGACGGTAGGCATGAACAAGACAAAATTGGACACGCAGCACGGACCGTAAATTGGATTTGAAAATCTGAAAATGTGATTTACTCGAAATCGGACTTGTCGACTTTTAGAGGCCTTAATTTCATTTCGAGTTGCCTTAATTAGAGGCCTTACTATTTAATTTTTAATCAGCTCACATCCATGTCAATGGAGAGGTCGTTCAACGCCTGTTGTACTTCAGCACTTGGTGTGAGAGGTGCTTCCGTTGTTGTGCTTGTAGTGGTCGCCGCTGTGCATGAAATAATTTTGTCTGATCTGTACAAAAAAATTCGCCATATCACAAAACTTATTTACTGCTGTTTTTCAGATGATGTGGTCAAACAAGACATTTTGTGTTAAGTCTTAAGATTAGTAAAATGGTAATGTGAGAGGAGAGCTATGCAGGGATTTCATGACCGTGTTAAACGGTTCTCAGAATTTTTATGCTGCAATGGCATGTTCTTGCTTCCATTTTTTTCTGTTGCAGCACGCTGTAACGTTTCTGACAATAAATGTTCGTGAACCCCATTAAAGTAGAGGTTCTTCTATCATACTATCTAGGTACCTATTGCTGTATTTTGTCAGTCAACACGACCTGTTCTAAAACGATATGAAAGTACATTAGGTATATTAATTGAAAGTAAAATCCAAGCGTGTAGATTTACATTCATTGCAGTAGGTCCCGACGTATCCAGAGTCAGCTTTACAGGTGCAGGTGAACGTGTCTGCTACGAGGTCCTGGCTGCATGTTGCGCCTAAATCCACTGAGGCGCAGTTGACTGCCTCGCACGGCTTCACTGTGTGAGAGTGATCGGGGCTAGTGTTCAGGGTTGGCAAAATCTCAGTAAAAAATAAAACTAAAATGGAAAATTTAAGAATAAAACAGAATAAAAGAGAATGAAACATGAATAAAATAAAAATAGATTACAATTTTACTACAATTTTAGTACAAATAATTTTATCAAAACCGACCCTGCTGGTGTTGTGAAAGTGCGAAAAGCGCCGTGGACCTTTTTGTGGCTTAGAGCCAGGCCCAAATGGCGCTACATCAAAATCGCACCAAGCGCCAAGAGCGCCACGGTTATTTTTCATCACTACTTGCGGGCACAGATTTAGGAGGCTATATATAGTTCAGAACATACTCCGATACTGTTTTCATGCAACAGAACCTTGTGTAACTTGGCAGACAGATACGAGTGCCGGACTGTGGCCGCAATTGCACGAGTGCATGAGATTGTCGGTGACACAAACGCAGTCGTCGTCGAGAACCTCGTTGGGGTGGCCCTCGGCCCACGGCACGCCCTCTTGAAATTAAGAATTTGGAAACAGTTTGTTGAATTTGGAGTCAATCGAAACAACGATGAAATCTTTTTGGACGCACGCTTTTCCATGGGGGTGTCAAACGTAAGTCTGCCGCCACAGGCACCGTAATCGCCCCACTCCCAGTACCAGACGCCATCTTTCCTTCGTCCCGCAGACCAATACGTGCCCTAAAACAGAAAACCATGATATTTGAGAGACAATGTCATGGCGGGCTACGAGAAAGTGGTGTAGTTATTTCACGGTGATGGGCAGTTCATTCGGAAGCATTTGAATAATCGTCGTGTCTAGGGTGCGCGCCAAGCGGCCGTCTTGCGAGCCGGGTAGTCGGTTACAGCACTCGCCCGCGTTGCACTCAAACAGCCTACTTTCAGTGACACTAGTATTAATTAGCCCATTGCGAGTTTTATTGAAACAATTGCCGACCTCCCACTTTCGCTAAAAACGTAGCAGACGTTGGTGGCCTCGTGGAAATACGACGCGCTGTACGTGTTGCAGTAGCGGAAGCCCTGCGTGTTCGTGCAGTAGTACGACGACACGGGGTACGGCCGGACCGTGTTCAACGAACCTGTGTCAATTTCATAGTGGTTGAAATGAATTTACGTTTACTCGAGTACTGCGTTTACTCGAAATACGTTTACGTTTCTCCCCGAAAAATACCGGTACTCAAAATTTTTGGTGTGATAAAAAGCAAAAAACCACTCGAACGAATTTAAACGGCTGCAAAAATGGCAGCGGAAATGATAGCAGTTGCGATGGATTTCAGGTACTTTTCCCCCCGTGGACAACTTGCCCCCGGAGTGTGTTGTATTAGCGTTTTGTCCGTGTTGCATTAGCGTTTTGTCGTGTTGCATTACCGTTTTGTCGTGTTCCATTAGCGTTATGTCTGCACGGACATAACGCTAATGCATCACACCACGGGGGGGAAGAAGTCCATGGGGGGAAACGTGAAGTTAACGGTTGCGATGGGTAGAGAATGCGACGACCGTCGCTTTCACTTTTACTCATTTTACATCTTCCTTGGTGTTGGTATAAAATCGAGATCACGTTTCTACTTTTACGTTTTCCCTGAGTAAAAATACTGGTATTTACGTGTACTCACCTTTGACCCAGCGTAAAAGTATAAAAAATTACTTTACGTTTTCTCTCAGGGGTGAGTAAAAATAAAATAGATTATGTTTACGTTTACTTTGAAAAAGTTCAGTACTTTCAACAACTCTGGTCAGTTTCAGTTAGGCCAGGTAGTATTTAGCAGAGTTGTTAAAATACCGGTATTTTTGGAAAGCGTAAGCGTAAGCGTAAATACACTTTCCAAATTTCGAGTATGGATACTGTAAGCGTAAGGTATTTTTAAAATACCTAGGAAAGCGTAAAATAAAGCGTAAGCGTAAAATTTTTTAAGAAAGTGCTCTCGCTGTTGAGCAACAGAAAACACCATTGTTTTCACTTTTGATGAGGTAATAAATCATTTTCATGCATAATTTCAGCAGTAGCATCACACAAGTCAATGTTTATTCATCCTTCACATAACGCTGTCGATTCGACGTCACTGGCATCATCATTGAAATTCATTTTACAAGCACCAAAATTTCAAAAAATATAATACAAATTGAATACAGTTTAACATTTTCCATACATGTTTCCGTGAAAAACTCATGTGCACATTTTTTTGTATATTCCGCGGACCACACATTATTTATTTTTATGAGGAAACACTCCGTCATGATAATCATCATTAATACAATCAATGTTGTTCCTACAAAACGTATACTCGGTAGACATAACACTTAGTATGGAAACCTACCATAACCCATCTGAAAAATGAACCAAAAATTTTACAGGTTTTTCATCATAATATATCGTTTTTACTATGAAAAATAAATTACGAAATTAATCACAAGATTCTATTCATTTAATTATGGTAGGTTTCCATACAAAGTGTGCTGTCCGCCGAGTTTGTTAGGAAAAAATTAGTTGCTCGTGCATAACTCCACCTTTTTATTCTTTAAATAGGTATTTCTCTTTCTTGCATAACTGTCTGCAATATCCCACTCGTGCCATTATCGACATAAAAACTCTGGATGAATACCTAAGTACTTTTCACTCTGCCAACTATATAAGACCCTGTTTGATGCTTTCTCAAAAAGCTATATAAACACAGTCCTGCGCAAATAATTTTTACGCTTTCTGTACCCAGGTATTTTGGCTGGGAAAGCGTAACAAAGCGTAAGGGTATTTTGTAAAAGCGTAAACGTAAGCGTAAGTATAAATACCCAAATACCCGGGTATTTCGGGTAAGCGTAAATACGCTTTCGCAAGTCTGGTATTTAGGATACTAGAATTAGCTGAGCAATCCCTGAAATGCATACTAGAATACCGTAAATCCTCGAATAAGTCCCCCCTCGAATAACTCCCCCCTGTAAACTGACTGAGTAAAAAATAACCCCCCCCCCCTCGAATAACTCCCCCCTCTTTTATGGGTGGGAACGAAGTCCGCGTATAAAAATTATGTATGTACACCACTGATCACTAACATCCAACCACGAGCGATTTTTTTTAAAACGTTCGCCACCTCCGATCTAGGACTTATCGGTTGGATGTGTTCCATGAAAAATGAAGTTTAAACATTTGTCTAAAAAAGTATATGGGCACCCCCCGCAGAAACCCCCCGTGGGCTGTGTAAACGGCCCACACTTTTTTTATACAATTTTTTGCTGATCACTCAACTCCAATCATGAGTTATAATTCACTGAAATTCTGTCTTTCAAGGCCGTTTTTGGCCTGAAAAACAGAACAGGCTCATGGCGAAGTACCAAAAGCCATTTCAACGGCATTTTTACCTATCAAAATAAGATAATGATATTTTAATTTTGTATTGCTTTGTACCGCGGAATGCACGCGGACGTCATTCTTATCGCAGAACTTTCTAGCGCTTCGAAACGTGATTGGAAAAAAACTTCCACATGAAAGAGGAAGCCGAAGGCATTCTTCTAAAACTTACTGCGCGGAAATACACCCACCCAAATTTTTGAGAATATGCGAGGCGAAGTTTTAAGAAGACACCAAATTTCAATCCGGGAAGAAAATTAGTAGAGATGAAAATGTAGCGAGGTGTTTTAAATTTCGCCTCGCATATTCTCAAAAATTCGGGTGGGTGTGTTTCCGTGCTGTAAGTTTTAAAAGAATGCTATCGGCTTCCTCTTTCATGTGAAAGTTTTTTTCCAATCACGTTTCACAGCGCTAGAAAGTTCTACGATAAGAATGACGACCGCGTGCATTCCGCGGTACAAAGCAATACAAAATTAAAATATCATTATCTTATTTTGATAGGTAAAAATGCCGTTGAAATGGCTTTTGGCACTTCGCCATGAGCCTGTTCTGTTTTTCAGGCCAAAAAACGGCCTTGAAAGACAGAATTTCAGTGAATTATAACTCATGATTGGAGTTGAGTGATCAGCAAAAAATTGTATTAAAAACGTGTGGGCCGTTTACACGGCCCACGGGGGGTTTCAGCGGGGGGTGCCCATATACTTTTTTAGACAAATGTTTAAACTTCATTTTTCACGGAACACATCCAACCGATAAGTCCTAGATCAGTGGTGGCGAACTTTTTAAAAAAAAATCGCTCGTGGTTGGATGTAAGTGATCAGTGGTGTATATAAATATGTTCATTAAAAGCGTTCATTATTTTGCAGTTTTTGCACACTAGCATTGATTTTATTGCGTGAATTACGGGATTTCTATTCTGGCTCACACGTTTATGCAGCCTACTTGACCCCATTCAGATGATATACTGATCAAGTATTTTACTCAATCTTCCGACGAAAAAAAAACTCCCCCCCCTCGAATAACTCCCCCCTCGAATAAGTCCCCCCTCAAAAAATTCTGAGGAAAAAATAACTCCCCCGGGGACTTATTCGAGGATTTACGGTATATCGTCTTGCACACACATTGCACGACTAGGGTGTCAATAAAATTTTCTACAGAAAACGGAAACGGAAACGGAAAAATTTTTTCAGCAGCCGGAAAACGGAACGGAAAACGGAAAAAAATTTGCACTTGGTGGAAAACGGAAACGGAAACAGAAAAAAATTTTCAGCGGCCGGAAAACGGAAAAAGAGGCCGGAAAAACGGAAACGGAAAAATCAAATTAGCACAAAAATGGAAAAACTTGCTGAAATTTTGCCGGAAAATGGATAAAATTTGCTGAAATTTTGCTGGAAGTGGAAAAAATTTGCAGTAATTTTGCTGGAAACAGAAAATTTTTCACGTAATTGACAATATGCATGAATTTTTACCAGTTTGGCTGATCAGAAAACAGAAAGTTGGGCCAGAAAAAGGTAAAATGAGGCGGAAAAATGGAAAATTGAGGCGGAAAATGGAAAAAAGGCAGAAAAACTGGAAATTGAGGCGGAAAACGGAAAAAAGGCGGAAAAACTGAAAATTTAGCCGGAAAACGGAAAATGAGCCGGAAAAACGGAAACAGAAAAAAAAGATGCCGGAAAACGGAACGGAAAACGGAGAAAAAAAATTCAGCAGCCGGAAAACGGAACGGAAAACGGAAAAAATTTGCCTGCGGAAAACGGAAACGGAAAACGGAAAACGGAAATTTGACACCCTATGCACGACCGACAAATATCTAATCATGTCACCCACAACATAACTTCGAATTATTACATAAAAGCCTTTTGGCTCAGAAACTAATGTAGGTAAAGGATTTCAAATTAAAATAATTAACTGAAGAAAATTTGGCTTTTTATGCTTCAAAATGGAGGCACATACCTTTTCAAGAGGACAACCAGATACCTAAATACGCAAAAAATGATAGGTACATTACCTTCATTTTCCCCAAAAATACATGCTGAATTAGCATTACAAATTTCGTCAACTGTATTCAAATACTATTGAAAAGCATCTGTAAAACTGAATACCTACAAGTAATTTTTGGGGGAAGTGTAAATTTGAATATTTATCGGTACTCAAGTTTTTACGTAATATTGGAGTAAAAAAGTAAATACGTTTACATAGGTAACTATGATGTACAGCGAAGTATAAAATATAATGATGAACATATCGGATGAACAGTAGACTTACTGATGACGAAAATCAATATGTCTGATAAACGCCTCATATTGACTAAGATAATGGAGTTAGCTAGGTTTTGCTAAATTCACTGGTTCATTGCCTTGTTCGTCCACTGATTTTCAAGGTAGGGTGGAAGATACTGTAGTGTGCCGGTGTCGCTAAGACAATATGTCGCATAGATGAATTATTAAGACACACCAAACGTTCACAGACAACTGTAACAACAAACTCCAAACATTTGCTGATTAATTATTGACAGGAATGCTATATGCGCCAAAAAGCGGTTTCAACGTGTGTTCTGCTTCATACAGATCACAAACCGCAGTATTTGTAGAGTACATTCTCTTTACACTCAATATGGGGGGTATTTCGAGGGGGGGATATTATTTCCTTAGACAAACTTTAGGGGGCCGGTTATTTCGAGGGGGGGGGGGGTCAAGGGGAGGGGGGGGGGTTAATTCGAGGTAATATGGTATAAAAATATTTATGTGTTTATTTTTAGCTATGGCATAAGGAGGTTATCGATGCGATTGGATAACGTTGGACATCGATTGCATAGAGTTAGATACGCAGTGGGAACGAAATATTTCCTACACATAAATAACGACAGTTTACGAAATTGTTTAAAAATGTAAAAAAATTGATAGTAAATACGAAATGGCCTGATAATAACGGTTTTCAGCAGAGTTGTTAAAATACCGGTATTTTTGGAAAGAGTAAACGTAAGCGTAAATACACTTTCAAAATTTTGAGTATGAATACTAAAGCGTAAGGTATTTTTAAAATACCTGGGAAAGCGTAAATAAAAGCGTAAGCATAAAAAAATTTAGGAGGCTTTTTGCTCAGTGAATTCTTTCAAAATCGATCTCTCAGCGACATTTTTTGGATGTCCACTTAGTAGTCTGCCCTCATATGTTGTTTGGCAATTCATCGGCAGGGACACTTAGGTAAGTCATCTTCATCTTCTAACTTGGAGTTAGTGTTGTCGACGGCGATAAAATCGTACAATTTAGCCCCAAAATCAATTTTTAGCCCCAAAATTTCTAATCTGAACCAACAATTTCACTAGACAACACAGTATAGATGAGACATTCCTAGTGAGACACAATTTGTACATGTGCCGCTATTTCCAGTGCATTAAGACACACACACAGTCACTTTTTTTGGTATTTACGCAGTTTCGTTCAAGCTCTTTTTTGTGGTATTACGCTTTTTCAAAACTGTAAAACTGAACCGTGTGAAAAGCTTTTTTACGCTTTTAGTACCCAGGTATTTTGGTCGGGAAAGCGTAAAAAAGCGTACGGGTATTTTATGAAAGCGTAAGCGTAAGCGTAAGTATAAATACCCATTTACCCGGGTATTTCGGGTAAGCGTCAATACGCTTTCGCAACTCTGGTTTTCAGTTGTTGTTGTTTTTTGCTGATGGTGCATTGCCATAGGCGGCGCAGTTGCTTGTAACATCGTGCCTACACACACTAGTTTTCACCGTAACTTCGTGTGAAAACTGAAATTTTCTAAAATGCAAATTAATGAACATGGTTGAATGATTTGATTTAATTGGAATTTCAATTAATGAAAGTTAAAATTTAAAATTTTTAAAACTAAAACACATAGCATACAAAAAGAGTAGGCTGGATGTCGCCATGTCGCCATTTCAGTTTTCACATCGGTCACGGTGAAAAATAGTGTGTGTAGGGCCAGATAGTTTTGACACTAAACACATTTAAAGATTGTCAAGCCTAGGTAAATGATCATCTCGTCATTAAGTGCTGTGGCGCGGTGGGGCGTAGAGGTCGCTGATTCAAATACTGTGAAAACTAATTTTGCAGTTGCAAAAGTTTGTACTCTACCTAAATGTGAACATTGCATCGTGATTGCGAGTTTCTATAAATTGTAAAAAATAAAATAAATACAGAATATTAACATAAAATGACACTATCAGTTATTAAAGTTACTTTTTTAAATAAATATTTATGTAAAATGTAATCCCAATAAAAGGTAACATCGAAAATCACTTCTTCTAAGGTACCAAGCCGGCTACAACCTCTCCACCATGACGCCAGTGCTGGCTGTGAATGCAATCTGACACATGTAGAACAGGACCTCAGCGAAGCTGAACACGGATATGCCAGCCAATATGCCGAGTATCCCGCCCGTGTTCGATAGCAGTGACACAAACTGGAACAAGTGAACACGTTTGTGCTATATTCTCACATAAAATATCAGGTAATTAGATGGTACCGTAAATCCTCGAATAAGTCCCCGGGGAAGTTATTTTTTCCTCAGAATTTTTTGAGGGGGGACTTATTTTAGGGGAGAGTTAATCGAGGGGGAGTTATTTTTTAGCCTACTACACACTGCATACATTTAAGAGCCTACGCGGTCCCCACAGGTAAAACTCTTTTGTGTATCGTTGGACGCTGCACTGCATTTGCATTCGATGAATCAGACCATGGCTTTTTTGGTCTGTCTGGCTTCTTCGAATGTTTTTTTGTGACACAATGCATTTGCGGCATCGATCAGAGGGGGCAGTTATTCTAGGGGGGAGTTAATTTTGCCTCACGCTCAAAAATGGGGAGTTATTCGAGTGGGAAGTTATTCGAGGGGGGACTTATTCGAGGGGGAAGTTATTCGAGGGGGGACTTATTCGAGGGGGAAGTTATTAAAGGGGGGACTTATTCTAAGGATTTACGGTACTCAATATCCAGCATCCTACGTAGTACGTGGCTATTCTCGCAAAATAATTTGTGCAGGGGTGTTATTCCACGGGAATAATTATTATAGGTAGTTTTATCCCAACTTTTTGTTTTGTGAAGTTAAATTTGCCATTTAAGCTAATCACCATTGCTTTTTTATTGCCAATAATTTTTGTACAGTTAAACCTTCACATGGGTGAACTTTGTAAATACGGTGAACAGGATTTCACAGCCACAGCGCAATGGCGATTTTGTACAATTTTGTTACGAAAATGCCCCATTTTGCCTGCACTCACTGGGATAGCTGGTGTCTCCATGAACGTCAGGTATATGGTGCTGTCGAGGTACACGTGCACGGTGGTCACGTCCACGCTGTAGTTATAATAGCACAACCCCACAGATTCGGCTGACGTTTCACCACCACAAACATCGAGCTGAACGTTTCCAAGGAAAGTATTTTTGTACTTATAATTGCACGTTCAAGCCTTACGATTGGCAAACATCGCGAACTCACTGTTGAAATGTAGGGCGCCCGTGTTGGCGAATACAAATAGGAGCGTATGCTGCGAATCGATTTTATAAAGTTTACTATCATATTCAAAACTGGGTGCCACTGCCGAAAAAAAATGGCTGAAAATCGAATAATGGAAACACCACTTACACGCAGGGTTCAGGGCAAACGCAATCGTCCCATGTGTCGGGCCTGGCCGTCTCAGTGAAGTTGTCAGCGCACCCCTTCTCCGCCAAGCCACACAGTTTCATGTTGTCGCCGGCGGGGTAGCGGGGGTCAGCGCAGCCGCACTCAGCCTCCATGCGGACTTGTAAACAGGCTAGCAGGCAGCCCTGACAAATTGTGTGTTGTCTGTCAGTTTGCAATTGATTAGGCACTCACAAAAATCACCTCAGTGGCGTAGAGTCCCGTGTAGAAGTAGTTGGCCACTTCATTTGGCTCGTGCACACAATCTCCGTATTTGCCACCCAGTTTTTCGTTGTTCAGCTGCGATGAATTGCATTCAATTTGCTACAATCGTCAATCGGCACACATGAAAAGGTGGTCCAAACTGACCAGCGTGATGCCGATCATGACATTGGTGCCGGGCGCCAGGGCGACGCCGGGCGACGGATTGAACACCATTTCATCAGCTGCATGTGCAAAAACGCGCATGCCCCCCGTTGTAATCCACCCTGGATAGTCTCGCTGACTCGCCTTGAGCTTCATTGTGAGTCCCCCGCGCCGGCCGGCCCACCTGCGACAGAAAAGAATAAGAATACACTGCACACATTTTCGTGGTACTGTAAATAAATACTCGATTATTACGACCCTACGCCCCCCAATAAAGCGAACCCTCCAATAGTGCGACCTCTTTGGGCACGTTGTGTGAGTATAAAGCCGGAGTTTACAGCACAACAATAAATAGAAGTTGAAGCGACAAATACACGTCATCGCGTGTTCGATTACACAAAAACGCTTCGAAGTTTCCATCCATAAATTGACATGTTGAAAGTACTAACCGATTTTTATCTACGTTTAGTAAAAAAATTATCCGAAAACCCCAATGTTTCTTGAGTAGTGATGTAAAAAGTGCCAGAACGTTGACGTCAAGCGCCAAGAGCCCTATGGCACTTTTCCGACCTCTAGCGCCAAGCGCTTATGGCGCCAGAGCAAAATGGCGCCAAGCACCAGAAACGCCACGGCGCTTTTTACTTTGGCGCTAGCGCCAAGCATCAGCGCCAGGCATTTTGTTCCTGGCGCCAGTCAAAACTAGCGCCATCGCACTTTTCGTGGGTATTGTGCGGTTCCGCCTAATTTACCGTAACCTGCATTTTTTATTTCACTGAAATAATTCCTATTTCACTTAGAAATATTTGCCTTTCTTGCCTGCTGTAAACAACAGGTGATAAAAGTAATGACATTTATAATATTTTATCTATATTTTTATTAGTCTTTATGATTCTTTATGTCAACCCATTTTCTAACGACATGCGACAGGTGGAAAACCTGATATTTGCTTTAAAGTAGACACAATAAGCACTTTGCTCGCGTTTGAAGGTTAAATCATCCGTAAGGCCGTTCTTGTTGAAGAACGGCCCCAGTCTACGACTTATGATTTCTGAATTTTATGATTTCTTTGTGTATGATCGGACAAAAAAAGTATAAATACTGGAAGAACTTTGAATAAAGTATTAGACAACAGCTAAAGTTAACACACTGCAACCGCAGGAAATTTAACCCCAAATAGTGTGAAACTTTACATGGTGCAGCGGAAAGGATAGAATTAGTAATTCAATCCTGCAAAAAATAGAACCTGCACAATGGAAACCCCAATAACATCCAAAATTTAAAAAAAAATATAAATAGACCTGAAATAATAAAAATTAATAACGCAGAAACTAAATTTAAATCTAAAGCGAATTCAACACCATGAGCAAAGTCACTCCGACCGGACCGCTCAGGATGAGGCTCAATGCCTACAGGACTGAGGCCCTGAAGATCCTGCAGGCCAGGGTGCCGTACTTTAAAGTGGATAACGACAAAGACTACCACTACAACAAGGACACAGCAGAAGCGGCTACAACAGAACAACAAATGCTGCTTAACAAAATAAGGGATAAAACAACACTACTACAGACTGCCACGGACAAATATGAAGAAGCGGTGGCAGAAATTCTAAAGGCAGCCAACGCGCCAAATGCTACAGATGCAGCAATCGCAGCGGCTACTAAAGAGAACGACAAACTAAACAACAAATTATACAGTGAGAATGGAATCATGGCTCTACTGGCACAACTCCAAGAGAAGCAAAGCCAGCTGGACGCCCTGAAAAGCAGCACCGAACGACAAATAAAAGACCTGAAAGAAGGTATAACGGGTGGACTAGAAAAGAAGTTACAACATTTAGATAGTTCTAGTGATGATGAAGAATTAATGAGATTACCGAAGATAAATGTACCAAAGTATTCGGGCAACCCGTTAGAATGGGCCGGATGGTGGAACATCTTCAAAACCCAAATCCACCTATGAAAGAAAATGAACGCCACTTTGAAATTCACCTACCTGAACGATTCACTCAGAGGTAAAGCCAAAAAATTACTTGGCGGATTAAAAATGGACGGTGCTGATTATCTGACAGCAATAAAATTATTAAAGTCAAATTTTGGCAACACAACACATGTAACCAACACATTATGGGAGAAATTATATAATTTAGAACCCCCAACAATGACAGGAGATAGTCTCATGCGTTTTAAACAGGATGTCGGTACAACACTGAGTCAACTCGCAGAGCGCGGCAAGAACACGGGGTCCGGTGCAGTGCTGCGTGAACTGAGGAAATACCTCAGCCCAGCGATCCGCCTGGCGGTTACCGAAGACTTCAGGAGAGAAAACCCGCGCGAAAACGACGACGATGACGACGAAGATGGACCGGCAATGACTGTGAAAATGTTTGTCAAAGCTTTGTGAAATGTGGCACAAGCCAGATTAGAATGCCAGACAACAGAATCAGCAAAAGATGACAATAGTACTTCAAAACAAAACAACAATAGAACAAAACAAAAAGGGGGTCACAATAACAGCACCGTCGCCTATTCCAGCTCCGAAAAGCGAGTGGAGGAGGACGACGAAGACAACACCACATGCGCAACGGCGGCAACCCAACGCCCGGTGCCCCGCACCTATGAAAACTCAAAAAAAGCGCAACCACGACAACAACAAAAACAACAGAAACCGCACCCAAGCTATAGATGTTTATTTTGCTCTGGCAATGAGCACTGGACCACAGACTGCGACCAGTGCCCGTCGATCGAGGACCGCAAAGCAGCGCTGAGGGCGATGCCGGACAGGTGCCCAAGGTGCACGAAGCTGGGACACAACAAAGCCAATTGTCAAACAGAGCTGAGCTGTTATTACTGCCGAACAAGGGACAAGCACCATAGCAGCCTGTGCCTCGAGCATTTCGACAGAGGCTCCAACAACAAAACAACATCCAGCAGTAGCTCAAACACGAAAGAACAAAAAACAACAGCAAATGCGGTGACTGGCTACTACAAAGAGCTCACGCTGGAACCGGAAAGCAGACCGCATCACAGGGAGGAGACGGCTGCCGCCACTACAAAAGCAATCCGCCAAGACAACAGTGAGTCATTGTCTTTTAAAGTTGTGAGGTTGCAAATGGCCCAGTCACCAATTTTGAACAAAGAAACCGGGATCATGTCGACATCAACATCTTCTTTGACACTGGGTGCAAATATTCCTACATACGACAAGATTTAGCAAATGAAATTGAATTAGATAACAAAGGGGATCTCATGCTAAGCATGAACATGTTCGCAACGCCCCACCCGCTTAAAGTGAAAGCAAAACTGGTAGAAATCACAATACCACAACAACATTTAGGGCATGAAGGTCTAAGCATGCTAGTAAGGGCAGTCCCGTATCTAGCTACATATTGCCAACCCCCCCCCCCCCCCCCGCTATCCATAAACTACAAAAACATGATATACAACACGTGGGGAATAAATGCCGACGAATTGTTCGCTGAGAAATTTGAAACAGCGACACAATTAACCGGAAGTAAATTACGACAGCCGGCCGTAGTAATTGGCCAAGATAATTTCTGGAAATTTGATAAAAACAGACAGGGCTCCAATTACCATTGGGCTTACTAGTAGTTAGCTCCATGCTTGGCTTCATGCTAGCAGGAGCAAGTGAACAACAAATAGACGACAATAACACAGATTTCGCAATGTCAGCCACATGTGGTTTGACCGCGGTAGCCATTGGAAAGGAAACTCTACGACAATTCCACAGTCAAGCAGTGGGAATTACAGACGACCCGTACGCGATTGATGACGACATCGCGGAAGAAATGATATTAAATAGCATCAAATTCAACGACAACGACAAACGATATTACATCAACTGGCCGTACAAAGAAAATATCGGTGAGCTGCCCACAGGAAAAGCAGAAGCCCTGGCAAAATTCAAATCACTGATAAGAAGATTTACAAATGACCCAAACTTATTCAAACAATACCGAAAAGTTTTGGATGATCAATTAGAAAAGGGAATCATTGAGATCTGTGACGACAAAACAGACAACAAAGGAGTCCACTACCTGCCTCACCAGCCAGTCATTACGCCAGGCAAATCAACGTCATGCAGAATTGTATACGATGGGTTGGCAGGTAAGCCCAGTCTCAATGAATGTTTATTCAGAGGGCCAATTACAACACCGTTACTTTTGGGCCTACTCCTGAGGTTCAGGGTGGGCAATCTGGCATTAATTGCTGATATTGAAAAAGCATTCTTACAAATTGGATTGCATGAACCAGCCAGAGATTACACCAGATTTTTCTGGCTGAAAGACGCCTCAAAACCAGTAACAGAAAACCTAATAGTACTTCGGTTTAAACGTGTGCTGTTTGGTTTAGTCTGCAGCCCATCAATTTTGGGAGCAGTTATAAAATACCATTTAGACCTGACAATAAACAACATGAATGAATATGAAGAGAATGAAGTTGAATGAAACCAAATTGCAATGATAATCAACAACATTTACATCGACAACTTCATCATGAGCGTCACCAACAAAAATGAAGCCTTGGAACTTTATTATAAGGTCAAAGCCCTATTCAACAAGTGCTCCATGAACATGAGAGAATGGCTGTCAAACTATAAATCAGTCATGAATGAAATAGCAGAAAACGACAGGAGCCCAAAGATGAACAAAATTGTAGCAGTAATGGGGATGAAATATAACCACAAAACAGACATGCTGGTGATATCAACGCCAAAGTTACAAATTGACAGCATTACGATACCAACCAGACGAAATCTGAATAAATTATTAGCATCAGCATACGATCCCATTGGATTTACAGCACCAGTGACATTGACCCTGAAGGCACAGTTGTCAGTGCTGCTGCAAGAAACAAAAACAACACAATGGGATGAGCTGATTGAAGATGAAAGAGAGCTGGAACTGATGAAAATTATGAAACATCATCTGACAAAAATTGACAGAGTGGAATTCCCACGTTCATTCCAGAAAATGGGAATAAATGTGTTCAATGACGACAAGCCCCTGGAGTTGCACGTGTTTAGCGATGCCTCAAAATTAGGGTACTCGGCATGCGCATACGCCCGACAACAGAAGAGAAAAGGAGGGGGAGACTACAACACAGCATTTGTGACAGCTCAAACAAAGTTGGCACCATTACCATCAAAGTCAGGAGCTACAACACCAATCACCAGGCTGGAACTGCTATCAGTGACCATTGGCGCAGAATTGGTCAACTACATCAACAAAGAGCTGAAACAGCTTGGTGGGTGGAAAATAAAGTCAACAATATTATGGACAGACAGTACAGTGGTTATTGGATGGCTGAAGATGGCCAAGCCACTAGCAACATTTGTAAACAACAGAGTCAAAAGAATAAATGAACTTAGTAACAAATGTGAATTTCTAGTGGCCAAAGTAGCCACGGAAGTGAATCCGGCTGACATCGCATCGCGAGGCAGTACAATTGATGAAATCATGCTGTCAACCCTGTGGAAAAGTGGACCGGAATTCATGAAAGTACCAATTGCAAAAGAAATGAAAGACGTGTCACAATATCAAAAAGCCACGACAGAACTAGCAAGAGGGACAACAATAATACACAGGCCAATATGGGCAGGCGCCGCAACAGAGAACAAAGCGCACTACTTAGTAGAAGAAAGAAAAAGAAACTACAACCCATATGACCTGGACTTTGAACGATACAGTAGCCTGACAAAGTTACTGAACATAGTCATCAGACTCAACAGGCTGCACAAATTCTTCAGCAACAGTTCAAACCAAAAAGTGAGAGGATTTTTATCCTGACCGCTGGAGCCAGAAGAAAGAAATGCAGCCTTCAACATGTTGTGAGAATTGCGCAACAACAACATTGTCGTAAATTAATACAACAGGTACGAAAAGAAAGTCATTAAGAACTAGCCTACGACAACAACGTGGACATTCTGTATCGCGCGACAAGGCAGCCAAAGGATGCAGACAGAACGCCAATAGTATTATACTATCTACCGAAACATGCATACCTGACAACACTGGTAATAAATCATTACCATAAATACATACAAGGACGTATCCAGGGGGGGGGGCGGGGGGGGCTGCAGCCCCCCCCCCCTTCCCAGGGTGAGACAAGAAAAGTTCCGGAAAATGCGATTTTGGGGAGTAGTTTTGAAGGTATGCCTAAAAAAATTTGCGCGCAATCGCGCAATCTTCCATCACACATAGGTATTTTCAGCAGATCGGTCCCTGTACACGCATATCCCTGAAAATGCCATCAATTGTGTGCCTGTCGCTGTGTAGATATGTATATTTATATACATATACCGCTGCTCTTGGCGTCAGCGCCAACGCCAATGGTGCCATGGCATGGCGCCTATGAATGGCGCCAGCACCATGGCGCCATTCCGTTACTATGTAGAGAAAATTTTAGGGGGGGGGGCTGAGCCCCCCCCATTCGCGGGGCTCCGTAAACAAACAGCCCCCCGCTCAAAAATCCTGGATACGTCCCTGAATACATACAACATGAAGGAGCACTGCACACCCTAGCAGAAATAAGGGAGCAATGCTGGATACCAGATGGTAAGAGAACAGTCGCATCAGAGTTGAGAAAATGCACAACATGCAGAAAAGCAACGGGAAGCACGTTCGCTATGCCAGATTTCCACACGCTACCAATAACAAGATTACAAGCAAAGATAAAACCCTTTCAACATTGTGGTATTGATTATATGGGACCGTTACAATACATGCACAACAATGAAAGATACAAGTTTCATATACTCTTGATTACATGCTTCTCAACCAGAGCAGTACATCTAGAGTTTGCAGATACAGTAGCAACAAATGACACACTGATGGCGCTGAAATGCTTCTTTTGCAGAAGGGGTATGCCAAAGTCAATCTGGTCCAACAATGCTGGAGCATTTAAAACATGCGCAAAATCGATCCCAGAAATGAAATGGAGATTTACGACAGCTACCTGCCCCTGGCAAGGGGGAGTGTATGAACGCATGATCGGGCTCGTAAAGAACCTTTTAAAGAAAGCAAGCGGGCGCCGACTTTTGACGTGGAAAGAAATACACACAGTAATTTTGGACATAGAGTTTGCCATCAACACTAGACCAATAACATAAGTATCAAATGACGACATCTTTGCAAAAATTCTCCGCCCCGTCCACTTTCTGTGGGGAACCCCCCCTCACGGAGTGGAAGAAAATTTGGACAAAAATGAAAAGATAACATGCATGGACAAAATTGTACTGACAACAATTAACGAGAAAGAGAGAGACAACATGATAGAATTATGGCAAACAATAAGTGATAACAGAGAAAAATTATGGAATGCATGGTCTAAAGGATATGTAGATATGCTAAGAGGAACGACAAGGAAAATAAACAACAGAGAAAAAGTGAAAGAAGAACCAATAGTGGGACAGGTTGTGTTTATACAACATGACAAAATGCCAAGAGGAGCATGGCAAATGGGAAAGATAACAAAAGTTAACAGGTCAACAGACAACAAAATTAGAAGCATGACCCTGAAAACAAACACTCAAAGAGAAATAGAGAGGTCACCAACACAGCTGTGCCCACTAGAAATTAGTGGAAAATATCAAGAGAAAGAAAACGAAAAGAAAGACGAAAACAAAAGCACACAACAAACCTCCAAACAAAAGAAGGAAACAACGACAATCAAAGAAAGACCAAAGAGAGGTTGCAGATATGCAGGAACATACACATTTTGGGCAACCATGGCTGTAGTCACAGCGGCAAACGTTATGACAGCCAATGCGAAACAACAAACATGGATAAACAAATACAACAGAAACTACAATGTGTGTCACAAAACCAGAACAGGACACCCGGTACAAATCCCAAAAACAGTCAACTGTCATTTCCCAGAACCACAAAAGGTGATTAAACAGGGCGTGAGAGTGTGGGCACTGAAGACAGAACCACACCAAACACAAGTATACCGGTGTTACGAGCAACAACATGCAATAATTACCTACATGAGTCTGGTTGGAGGCAAAGCGATGCTACCACCGGAAATTCTGAACAACAAGGTAGTAACACTGGCCGAATGCATGAAAGCAATGGAAACAAAAAGATGGAAAGGACAAAACTTAACACAAATAAACAAAGCTTTATGGAGCACAAACAAAACATTAATGCTACAATACTGCTACTTTTGCCGAAATTTCACAAACGAAGTGACAAACTTTCACATTGAAATCGGCATGGTAGCAAGTTAGGACGGCAAAAGAATTGTATCAGAAAATCAAGACTTATCGTATTGCGCGCCAGCCGCTGGTTACTGTTTTGACAGTGATAACGCAGTGTCAGTGTGGGACGCCACTAAATTTGAACGGCAATGCGCATATGAAAACTTTGGAAATTTTGAAGCTCAAATATCTGAACGACACATTGTTATACAACAATTGCAAGCAGCTTTCACAATAACAATACAACAAGAACGACCAGAAAATTCTGAATGCATCCCCGAACATGCAAAATACACAGAGCAGGGTTCAACATTCATAGAATTTGCAAAGTCAGAGAAAGATAGTATGACCACACAACAAATCAATTCCGTGAATCTGAAATATTTTAGAACGGAACAGAGACAATATGTCATATATAAAATTGCAAGTTTGGAAAGACAACAATTTTCTATGATATGGCAACAATTATGTTATTTGAGACAAAACCAAATAAACATAATTAATCAATTTATAACCTTGAACCCCACCTTGGGACTGAGAGCCCTATTGGGCCACAACAACATCTACGCAGAATGGCATGGAGATGTACTGATGTTCTGGGAATGCCAAACAGTGACACCAGAACACATTTACTTCGACCACAAAATAAACAACATGTGCTACAGAATCTTGCCAGTGAGACTTCCGGGACATAGACACATCATGTTCGTGTCCCCAGGAGGAAGCGATCTCATTACTCAGTCACCCGAAGAAAATTGTAACTATAAAGACCACAAATATTACATGTTGAAAAATGACAAATGGGCAAACGAAAATGGACCGACAAATTTGCATGTGACAAAACTCCCTTTGGAACTTATCTGGAATGGGACTTGGAGCCCCTTCCATTTAAACGTCACAGGAATGCCAAGTCATACTATGACAGACGTAACATTCAGCATAACAGCCGCACGACATCAATTCAACAAATTGCACAACATTGAGAAAAAATTAGACAAAACCATACAATATTTCTCAACAATGTCAAACGACCACAAGGCCATCCAAGCATTCGTGGCTGGAATAGGGCAAGGGGTCAGAGCCTACTTTGAGGGTGTAGGAAAAGAACTGGGACATATAGTAAGCGGGACAGCAGAAGGAAGTGCTTCAGCACTTGACACCCTACTGACTGGGCCATTGCAAATGACAGTAAACATAGTGATAATAACGTTAATCATTGCAATGATAGGCTACTGTATATATTTATATTTGCAGTGGCGAGCCATCATGGGCCGTGCCGGCATGCCGAAGTGCGGACGTTCTACAACACGACTTCGCGCCCGGTTAAATGCATGGCGAGCGCGCCAGAAGACTACAGGAGTAGCGGCATCCAGCGAGGATCGCGCGAGCCTCACCAACAAGGGCCTCGTACGCCACCCCCTCCAGAACCCCGCACCCCTCCAAGACAACATTGGTCGAGGTCAAGGAGGTCTCCCTCTTCCCGACGCCGAAGGGACAGAACAACACCATGAAATCACGACAGAGAGGCCGAGCACAACAATGACAACACCTGCGACACTGACGGCAAGGCTGACAACACACAGCCGAAAGTTAGCCGAAAGCACCGAGTCGATGATATCACTGACAATACTGAGACCATGATTACGACAAATAACAACAAGCCAGTGAGCGACGACGATTTTCACTTCCAGACAACAACGACAACAGTGGGGACAACATGCACCGGTGGGAAATCTTTGAATCTTCCTGCAGGGAAGAGCAATAAAAAGTCGAAGAAAAGATCTCTGACCCCATCTTCTGAAGGAGAGTGTAGCTCGAGTACAAGCTCTACAACAGACTCCACCGACAACAGTGCTAAAGACAAAACAGAGCCAATGGAGACAGACGGGACAAACAGAGCTGTCACCGATGATTTGTTGCCCCCAGAATGAAACCTCTTTTTTCATACGTAAAGCCTCTTTTTTAATTAAATGTAAAAATTTTAAATTTGTGATTTTAAATTTTTCTTTTAATTCTGGGGAGTGTGCGGTTACGCCTAATTTACCGTAACCTGCATTTTTTATTTCACTTAAATAATTCCTATTTCACTTAGAAATATTTGCCTTTCTTGCCTGCTGTAAACAACGGGTGATAAAAGTAATGACATTTATAATATTTTATCTATATTTTTATTAGTCTTTATGATTCTTTATGTCAACCCGTTTTCTAACGACACGCGACAGGTGGAAAACCTGATATTTGCTTTAAAGTAGACACAATAAGCACTTTGCTCGCGTTTGAAGGTTAAATCGTCCGTAAGGCCGTTCTTGCCGAAGAACGGCCCCAGTCTACGCCTTCTGATTTCTGAATTTTATGATTTCTTTGTGTATGATCGGACAAATAAAGTATAAATACTGGAAGAACTTTGAATAAAGTGTTAGACAACAGCTAAAGTTAACACACTGCAACCGCAGGAAATTTAACCCCAAATAGTGTGAAACTTTACAGGTATAGCGCCAAGCGCCAAAAGCGCCTGCACGCTTTTCATGGGTATAGCGCCAAGCGCCAATGGCGCCACAGGAAAATAGCACCAAGCGCCATGGCTCTTTTTGCTTTGGCGCTAGCGCCAGCGCCATGGCACTTTCCCATCACTATTCTTGAGATATAAATCTAAATTTAAAATTTCGCTATTTGTCGGCCATATTTCTCACTGAGATTGCCAACAAATAGAGAAATCTCAGCCACATAATACCGTATTTTCTCGAAATACCCCCCCCCCCTCGTTTGACCCCCCCTCCTCTCGAGACCACTATGAAACAATCACCCCCCCCTCGAAATACCCCCCCCCAGATTGAGTGTAAAGAGAACGTACATGCCAAATACTGCAGTTTGTGTTCTGCGTAGTGCAGAACACACGTTAAAACAATGTCGGAATCACGTTAGAACAGTGTTTATACCATCTACGTACAATATAAGTCTACATAACTTTATAAATGGCAGTTTTTGTTGTATTTTTCGACGTCTGTGTACGTTTCAGACGACAATTTCGTACTGGGATTTAAAAATTTTTCTTGTGAAATAATAACCCCCTCGTTCTACCCCCCCCCTCTCGAGACCACTATGAAACAATCACCCCCCCCCGGGGGGTATTTCAAGGAAATACGGTAGAGTATTTACGGTACTTCAGATAAAGTGACAGGGATGGGGGTGCGCAATGGCGCTGGGCAACTGCAGCGCACCTGATTTGCGGCTGACTGGAGCTGGACGCGTTGGCGAGCAGAGGATTGAACTGGATGCAGTTGCCCACACTCGCCTCGTGGAAAAGCGTCGTGTCCGCACTGCGTTAGTGCAAATGTGATGGAGAATTGTGGTTTTTTCATGCGCCAATCAACCTCTAAATAGTGTGGGGAGTCTCGCGAATGAATAAAACAAGGGATATATGTATAAAACGTGCTTAATAGAAATGAAAAATGCAAAAAATTGCTACGTACCGTATTACCTCGAATTAACCCCCCCCTTGAATTAACCCCCCCCTCGAAATACCCCCCCTAAATTTCGGCTGAGGAAATAATAAACCCCCCCCTCGAAATACCCCCCCTAAAATTTAGTGTAACGTGAACGTACATGACAGATACCGCAGTTTGTGATCTGTACAATGCAGAACACACGTTAAAACTGATGATTAAGTGACGTTAGGGGAGGGTTTTTATGTATATGCAGTTATATATGCCTATAAACACATATACATCTATGTAATTGTTTGATTTTTCTACGTCTGCGTATGGGGAATTTCCGAAAATTTCTGGCGAAATAATAGACCCCCCCCTCGAATAAACCCCCCCCTCGAATTATCCCCCCCTCAAATTTTGCTGGCGAAATAATAAACCCCCTGGGGGTATTTCGAGGTAATACGGTATTTACATTTACCCATAAAAGTATTTTATACTTAGTTTACGTTTACGTTTTTTGAAAATACCCTTACGTTTTGTTACGTTTCCCTACTGAAAATACCCGGGTACCAGAAAACGTAAAAATTTGATAACTTTCCCACAAATAATTGACAATTGAGAGAAAGCGATCAACACGACACATAAATGCATGTGTATGTATTTGCACATTATATTCATGCTAATTATTTGTAAATAGGTCGCATGATTCTCTATGTACCTACGATCAGTTTTCCTATGTTGATACACTACACTTTGATACATTTTGCATTTTTAATGGAAATGAATTATATCAATCAGTCATTGGTCCATATTATGCAATTTCCCACATTTGTCTTCCAATCATTTCCATAAATCTTTTTTTTGTAAAAATGCTACTTTGAAAACAGAAAAAGCTTCCTTTGCATACACTCGAATTTTTTTGGCCAAACTCGGAATAACCAAACCATGCACTGCGATTAGCATTCGAAAAATCACTTATTTTTTGGAAAATATGTATAAATATATTACTCCAAGTTTGGAAAAAATATAAATATATATAAATCACTCTAGGTCTTCAGAAAATGTAACTAAATGACTGAAAAAATAACTCTAAGCTCAAAAAAATCTCAAAAAATCACTCATGCTTTATTTCAATTCCAGTTGATATTATGGGCTTCATTTACTATTTGCAAGCACAAAAAAATGTACTCTAATATCCCACAATCCATTAATTATTATTTCACAAGCACTGTTCATTCAATACAATAGGTACGCTGAGCAAGTTTAGTGCAAAATCACCCCCTTAGTTTTTTACTCACCCCCTGAGAACAGGAAATGTAAAGTAAATTTTTTTACTTTCACTCATGAGTAAACATCAGAAAAATACTTTAACCCCCAAAAATGTAAAAGTGAGTATTTATTTAGCAATTTTGCCCTAATTTTCACTCAAAATAACTAATTCTCATACCGTTTTAACCTTCAAAAACACTAGTCCATGGGTTATGTGCCTATTTTCAGCTGTTTTTGGCAATTTTTTTCCTATTTCTCACTTTTTTCTCCCTTTTTCCCATCTTTGCCTTGAAAAAGCCAATAACACGGCCTATTTGAATTACATTTTCTGTGGTTGATCACTTTCAAAAAGTTTATGTAAAGGCAAGTACAGGTACTTTTTAAAGTATAGATAAATGTATTTTGTGAGTACTTGAGTATATGTACTTTTTTGGTAAACGTATTTACATTTGAACAACTATGGTGTCAAGACCAGGCACATTTACAACAACTACCAAGGGGTCTTCATAGGGTGTCAAAAAAATTTTTTTACGGAAAACGGAAAGGTAAAATTTTTTCACTTCACGGAAAACGGAAAACGGAAAGGTAAAAAAAAAATTTCTGCCGGAAAACGGAAAACGGAAAGGTAAAAAAATTTCACTCAGCAGAAAACGGAAAACGGAAAGGTAAAAAAAAATTGTCGGCCGGAAAACGGAAAACAGAAAAATGAAATGCCGGAAAACGGAAAACGGAAAGCAAAATTTTCACGGAAACGGAAAAAAATAAAGTGAAATTAGCACAGTAATAGACAAATTTGCAGAAGGAAAACCTGCATGCAGGTTTGCCTGTTTGGCTTTGAATGTGGTAGCTGTACATTCTGCAACTATGGATCATGCCTGTAACTTCACTTGTAGTTCAAGCTTAACTGAACCAACTAAAAATCATCAAAAAGTAGCCATAGTGGCCATAGGAAAGGAAACACTACGACAAATTCACAGTATAGAAGCAGTGGGAATCACTGATGACCCCTATGCAATTGATGACAACATTGCAGAGGAGATAATAATAAATAGCATAAAATTCAACGACAACAACAAATGATACTATATTGACTGGCGGTATAAAGAGAGTATCAGTGACCTGCCCACAGGAATAGCAGAAGCCTTGGTGTGGTTTAAATCACTGATAAGAAGATTCAACAAAGATCCAAACTTATTCGAACAATACCGGAAAGTTTCGGACGACCAACTAGAAAAGGGAATAATTGAGATCTGTGATGACAAAACAGACAACAAGGGGATTCATTACCTGCCACACCAGCCAGTAATCACGCCGGGCAAATCGACATCATGCAGAATCGTGTACGATGGGTCAGCAGGTAAGCCCAGTTTCAACGAGTGCCTTTTTAGAGGACCAATTACAACACCATTAGCACTGGGCCTACTCCTGAGGTTCAGGGCAGGCAATCTAGCATTAATTGCTGATATTGAAAAGGCATTTTTGCAAATAGGATTGCATGACCCAGCTAGAGACTACACACAAGTTTTCTGGCTGAAAGATGCCTCACAACCAGTAACTGAAAATAACTTAATAGTACTTCGTTTTAAATGCGTACTGTTTCGAGTTGTCTGCAGCCCAGCAATTTTGGGAGCAGTCATAAAACACCATTTAAATGTGACAATAAACAACATGAATGAATATGAAGAAAATGAAGGGGAACAAAACCAGTTGGCGATGATAATCAACAACATTTACGTCGATAACTTCATCATGAGTGTCACGAATGAAGTTGAAGCTTTAGAACTATATTACAAAGTCAAAGCTTTATTTAACCAATGTTCTATGAACATGAGGGAATGGCTGTCAAACTCCAGATCAGTCATGAATGAAATAGCAGAAAACGACAGGAGTCCAAAGGTGAATAAAATTGTCACAGTAATGGGCATGAAATAAAATCACCGAATGGACATGCTGGCAATATCAACACCAAAATTGCAAATTGACAGCATCACAACACCAACCAAACAAAACTTGAATAAATTATTGGTGTCAACACATGACCCAATTGGGTTCACAGCACCTGTTTCACTGACCCTGAAATCCCAGTTGTCAATGCTGCTCCAAGAGACAAAAACAACACAATGGGATGAGCCAATTGAAGATAAAAACAGATTCGAAAAACAATGGAAAAATGCCAGAAAACTGAAAATCGAGCCAGAAAATGAAAAAATGGCCTGGTAAAACGTAAACAGAAAGGTAAAAAAATTTCAGCCGGAAAACGGAAAAATGGGCCGGAAAAACGGAAATGGAAAGGTAAAAAATTCTCAGCTGCTGGAAAACGGAAAACAGAAAGGTAAAAAATTTTTGGCTGCCGGAAAACGGAAAACGGAAAGGTAAAAATTTTTTGGCTGCCGGAAAACAGAAAACGGAAAGGTAAAAAATTTTCCTGCAGAAAGGCGGAAACGGAAAACGGAAATGGAAATTTGACACCCTAGTCATAAGGCACAAAATATCTAGAATGAGTGATTTTCTCCGTGATTTTATTTTCAAATTTCAAAAATATATATAAATATATCACTCAGAATTTGAAAAAAAATATAAATATATATAAATCACGGGTTATTTTTATTTATTGTGATTTTCGAAAATATAAATCACAGGTTATTTTTTGAATGCTCACTGCGATTCACCGCTTTTGACATTGGCATAATTCTACTGATATTTGCATCCACAATTTTTCTGCGCCTGAAATTACCTATTAATTCATTGACTAAAACATTGTAGAGGATTTTCAAATTTTTATGTTTACGTTTTGTTTTACGCTTTCCTTGGTATTTAAAAAAAATCCTGAGGTTTTAGTATTTATACTTTCAATTTGAAAAGGCTATTTTTCAACATTTCAATATGTCAACATTTTTCAAAAATACCAGTATTTGAACAACATTGAATTACAAATTATCTGAGTTGATATTTTAAATATTCAAATGTGTGTGTGTGTGTGTGTGTGTGTGTGTGTGTGTGTGTGTGTGTGTGTGTGTGTGTGTGTGTGTGTGTGTGTGTGTGTGTGTGTGTGTGTGTGTGTGTGTGTGTGTGTGTGTGTGTGTGTGTGTGTGTGTGTGTGTGTGTGTGTGTGTGTGTGTGTGTGTGTGTGTGTGTGTGTGTGTGTGTGTGTGTGTGTGTGTGTGTGTGTGTGTGTGTGTGTGTGTGTGTGTGTGTGTGTGTGTGTGTGTGTGTGTGTGTGTGTGTGTGTGTGTGTGCTGTGTGCGTGCGTGCGTGCGTGCGTGCGTGCGTGCGTGCGTGCGTGCGTGCGTGCGTGCGTGCGTGCATGCGTGCGTGCATGCGTGTGCATGTGCGTGTGCGTGTGCGTGCGTGTGCATGTGCATGTGTGTGTGCGTGTGCGTGTGCGTGTGCGTGTGCATTTGACATTGGCATAATTCTACTGATATTTGCATCCACAATTTTTCTGTGCCTGAAATTACCTGTTGATTCATCGACTAAAACATTGTAGAGGATTTTCAAATTTTTATGTTTACATTTTGTTTTACGCTTTCCTTGGTATTTAAAAAAAATCCTGAGGTTTTAGTATTTATACTTTTAATTTGAAAAGGGTATTTTTCAACATTTCAATATGTCAACATTTTTCAAAAATACCAGTATTTGAACAACACTGAATTACAAATTTATCAGAGTTGATATTTTAAATATTCAAATGTGTGTGTGTGTGTGTGTGTGTGTGTGTGTGTGTGTGTGTGTGTGTGTGTGTGTGTGTGTGTGTGTGTGTGTGTGTGTGTGTGTGTGTGTGTGTGTGTGTGTGCGTGTGTGTGTGCGTGTGCGTGCGCGTGCGCGTGCGCGTGCGCGTGTGTGTGCGTGTGCGTGTGCGTGTGTGTGTGTGTGTCTGTGTGTGTCTGTGTGTGTGTGTGCGTGTGCGTGTGCGTGTGCGTGTGCGTGTGCGTGTGCGTGTGCGTGTGTGTGTGTGACCTCTATGTGAAAAATCGAATACCTAAATAGTATTAGTTACTGTATAACCTCACAGTAGCCGTATGCTTAAACAAGGGGTACCTTCTAAAAGGATGTGCAAGGATCGTGATGAAATAAATGATTGGCATCCCTCCAATAAGTGACACAGTTGGCAGCATGCCAGAAACACATAAAATCATAAGAACAGTGGCTGACAAATCTGCGGATTGAATGTAAGACAACACTGTAATTGAATGTAATGTTCACCTGGTGCAAGGCTCCTGCTCATAGGCACAAGAATCAAAGATTTGTTTTAAAGTCCAACTGGCAGCCATGCGATCTTCCTCAGTCATTGAAGCCAGTGCAAATGTCATAGAGTCAGACATCTTTGCTCCCAGTGCTGCATCGTCTTGCAGATCTTCCTGCATGATTAGTGCACATACCTAGTTTACAATTTTATTTCAAATTGCCTTGCTGCTCATTATTTTCAGTACAGCTCACATCCATGTCAATGGAGAGGTCGTTCAATGCCTGTTGTACTTCAGCACTTGGTGTAAGAGCTTCTTCCTTCGTTGTGGTTGTAGTTGTGGTTGTAGTTGTAGTTGTAGTTGTAGTTGTGGTTGTGGTTGTGGTAGTGGTTGTGGTTGTGGTTGTGGTAGTGGTAGTGGTAGTGGTAGTGGTAGTGGTAGTGGTAGTGGTAGTGGTAGTGGTAGTGGTAGTGGTAGTGGTCATCGCTGTGTATGAAACAATTTTTGTCTGATCTGTAAAAAACAATTTGCCCTGGGGGGACCCCTGTGGCTGTTCCCATGCAGCCACAGGGGAACCTCCCAAATTTTTTCAAACTTTTGGCTTGCCAATAAAATCTCGCTCATTGATAATTTTTTTTGCTAGCATTACATGAATGGCATCAAACAAGCAAGTGGTTGTAGTGGTCATCACTGTGCATGAAACAATTTTGTCTGATCTGTACACAATGCAAACAAGCAAGAGGTTTGGAATAGGATATTCTAGGTTCAGAAAAGTGTACTCTTTATTTAGCACACTATTTTTCACAGAATATCCTGATATACTTTCACAAAATGAAATATAAGTTGTTGTCTACTGAGGTAAGTTTTGCATCAGTTTAGAAGGTATTTCTCCCTCCCCTTTCTCTCCCTTTGCATCAGTTTAGAAGTTTTTTTTAGAAGGAAATGGTTCTTCTATCATACTATCGATCCATTGCTGTATTCTGTCAATGTCAAATAATGATGGCAAACTCTCTAGAAAAAGTGTTTAAATTTTTAAATTCAAGATTTGTAAAATTTTGAATTTTTTCTGAAAATAGTTTTTGAATTTTCAAATTCCGAAATTTCATATGAAAATACATTAGGTATATTAATTGAAAGTGAAATCCAAGCGTGTAGATTTACATTCATTGCAGTAGGTCCCGACGTATCCAGAGTCAGCTTTACAGGTGCAGGTGAACGTGTCTGCTACGAGGTCCTGGCTGCATGTTGCGCCTAAATCCACTGAGGCGCAGTTGACTGCCTCGCACGGCTTCACTGTGAGATTGGGGCTTGTGTTGTAAAAAGTGCAAGAATGGTGGATATTTTTTGTGGGTTAGTGCCAGCCAGGCCTAAGTGCCGCTACATCAAAATGGTACCATGCGCCAGGAGCGCCATGTAGGGCTCGAACTCGACTCGACTCGCGGCGGTGATGGTGACACCAGTATAAAATTTGTTTGGATTGGGTCGCTGAGTCGAGACCGATTATCACAGACACACCTGATACGACTCGCCGACTCGTCCGGAAAATTTTCGGGGTTGCAACTCAAACTCGAGTATGAAAAAATCTAGTTTTGAGCCCTAGCCGCAGTGGCTATTTTTCAACACTGATTGTGGTCACAGCTATAGTTCAGAACATAATCCGATAAGGCAACAAAACCTTGTGTAACTTGGCAGACAGATACGAGTGCCGGATTGCTGTAGCAATTGCGCGAGTACATGAGATTGTCGGTGACACAAACGCAGTCGTCGTTGAGAACCTCGTTGGGGTGGCCCTCGGCCCACGGCACGCCTTCTGCAAAATAAGAATTTAGACTTAGAGTAGTGATGGAATGGCGCCATGGCGCCAAAAAACGCCAGCGCCATGGCGCCATTGGCGCTAGGCGCCCTTTTCTCTGGCGCCTTGCGCCATTATTTCAAATGGCGCCATGGCGCCCTTGGCGCTTGGCGCCATTTTGGCGCCCGGCACAATTGTTTTGGATGGCGCCAGAAAAGGCTCCAAGATGTGGTAAAAATAGCAGTATTGTCATGTCCAAACTGCATAATGTTACCTATATTAATATAAAGTTATTTACTTTATATGGTTTATTTACTTTATGTTGTAAATATTTTTTTAAAGAGTACCCTAATTGACTTTTTGCTGGGTACAGCATGGAGTTATCGACTTATTGAATATTGTTGTTGTTTGTCCCAAATTTGTCACTATGGGGCAAATAATTTTTTTTAGAAATTGAAAAGGGTGAAAATTGTGCGGAAACAGTTCTAGGTATTTACCACTTCCATGCTCAACCCAATTTTTGAAAATTTGGAGATATGGTTTTTTGAAATGTCTAATAATAGAATATATCTAATTTTTAGAAATGTCTGTATCTCTTCTTATAGAATGGCATACTTCCAATAGAACGGCACCTCATATACCGTAAATTCTCTAATAATACAACTGTCGTACTATTGTTTTCAGCACATTTTTAGGTGTCGAACTATTGGAGATGTCACATTGGAGAGTGTCACATTGTATTTTTCCTCAAATCATAAACTTCACTGTCCACACGTGGTGGGCTTGAGGGGTCCAATATATTGGCTTGTTCAAGGTATGGAATCAAGAAAACTGGAAAAATAACACGGGTCTCAAAGTCATGGCATCTCATACTCATAGATGGTCACCCCCCGAAGGGGACATGAATAATGAGGGAAATGAGTCAATGAACATCAACTGACCTGAACACCCAAGTAGTCACTACTCAAGATTGGTTGAAACATGAAAGTTACCGGTTCAGACCAAACACCCAAAACCCTATACAACTGTGGAAATGCAAGCATATAGAATGTAGTGGACTCCAACTACAACAGTCCCCCCCCCCAAGTTCACCCTACAGGTGAACTGACAGAAAACACAATGATCAAATTCATACCAATATCACAACAAACAATGCCAATTATAACAACAACTTCTTGCCAAATGTAAACATATTAATGATATAAAAGTCACAATTGTGAATTATCACCTATCCTTGGAGTTGCAGTGTTTCTTGAATTTCTTCTTGTGGTTACTCTGCCCATTGAATTCCATATCTTGTGGACTGGCTGGTTGCTGCTTGGTTGGTATGTTGAATGGGTGGTGTGGCTGATCTGGATTTTGTGGTACTTGGTGATGGGTGTTATCTATTTGATGGTTGGGTGTCTGGGTTCTGCCAGTGTTGACGATTGTCAGCTGGGGTATATTCAGATCTTCAGCATTGCTGATTGATGGCCAGAGTGGTGTTTTAATTTACTGGTGTCACTCATTGACAGCCAGCATGCTGGTTTGGGTTCTCAGTGTTGCTGCTTGACAACTGGGATGGTTAGGCTGTCGGTGTCACTGCTTGACATCTGACCAGTTTGCCTCAGTTCCTGGTGTTTGACAACTGGGGGTTTTAGGCTGTTGGTGTCTCTGCTGGACAGCCGACCTGTTTGCCTCTGTTGCCGGTGTCGCTGCTTGTCGACCAGGGTTTTTGGGCTATCGGGGGTTGCAACCGCTGCTGGGTTGCTGTTTGCAGTGTTGGACATCATTGTGTCCCTGCTTACGCTCAATTGGCGTCATATGCTTGTCGCTTGCTCTGGATGGCAGAAGGTATGGGGACCGCTGTTGCTAGCGGCGCTACCACAGGCCGGAAAGTGTGGGGACCACTGTTGCTAGCGGCGCTACCACAGGGCCGGAAGGCGTGGGGACCGCTGTTGCTAGCGGCGCTACCACAGGCTGGAAGGTGTGGGGACCGCTGTTTCTAGCGGCGCTACCACAGGGCCGGAAGGTGTGGGGGCCGCTGCTGCTAGCGGCGCTACCACGGGCTGGAAGGCATGGGGACCGCTGTTGCTAGCGGCGCTACCACAGAGCCGGAAGGCATGGGGACCGCTGTTGCTAGTGGCGCTACCACAGGCCAGTAAGTGTGGGGACCGCTGTTGCTAGCGGCGCTACCACAGGGCCGGAAGGCCGGGAGGGTGCTGCTGATGTCACCGGGGGACGATCGGTGGCGGGTTTGTATGGCTTGAGATGTTTCAAGCCAGTGTGGTCACCATGTTGTGTGCATGGGAAACAGGGCTCACAGTGTGCTGAGTCCATGGCACACAGGCAGGGATTCAGTTGAGTTTATGATGGATTGGCAAGTGGACCTTGAACAATAGGCGAAGCCAAGTCCACAGCACCAACAACCAAGGATGGATACATTGCGTTTGAGATGTGGTGTCGTTGCGTTTTGTCGCTCGGCGACATGGGTCTCAAAGTCTTGGCATCTCATACTCATAGATGGTCACCCCCCAAAGGGGACATGAATAATGAGGGAAATGAGTCAATGAACATCAACTGACCTGAACACCCAAGTAGTCACTACTCAAGATTGGTTGAAACATGAAAGTTACCGGTTCAGACCAAACACCCAAAACCCTATACAACTGTGAAAATGCAAGTGTATAGAATGTAGTGGACTCCAACTACAACATTACATACACTCAATTTTTTGTAAAATTTACAAAAATTGTACAACAATTCGAATTTTTGTACAATTTTACAAAATTTTACAAAAATTTGAATTTTAGTAAAATTGTATTTTTATTTTATTAATTTTCCATTTCATTTTATTTTATTTTATTCTTCAATTTTCCATTTTATTTTTATTTTATTTTTATTTATTTCTGAGATTTTGCCAACCCTGATAACAACAATGTGTGCTATTCTATAAATTCTTCTTTTACAATATACACACTGAAGAAGTAACTTTTCTTCTTGGCGCCATTTTGGCGCCCGGTGCCATTGTTTCTGGCGCCCTTTGGCGCCTGGCGCCATTTTCTCTGGCGCCTTTTTGCGCCCGGCGCCATTATTTTGAATGGCGCCATGGCGCCATTGGCGCCTGGCGCCATTTTTTCTGGCGCTTTTCCATCACTAAGTTAGAGTGAGTTTGTGTAATTTGGAGCCAATCGAAACAAATATGAAATTTTTTTTGGACGCACGCATTTCCATGGTGGTGTCAAACGTGAGTCTGGTGCCGCAGCCAGCGTAATCACCCCATTCCCAGTACCAGACGCCATCTTTCCTTCTCCCCGCCGCCCAATACGTGCCCTAAAACAGAAAACCATAATATTTGAGAGACAATGCCATTGCGGGCTATGTGCGTAGTTGTTGAAACATATTTACTTTTACATGGGAAATACGTATACTCAAATACAGTGTAAATACTGTTAAGGGCATTGCCGCCGCAGCATGTCAGCCCCTAATAGTGAAGAGCCCAAGCACCTCTGTAGTCTAGTGGTTAGGGCACTCGTGTTCTATACGAGAGGTGCGGGTTGGATTCCCGCCTGATGCGAGTGCAATTTTGGACTATTTCTGGTGCCGCGACTAGTGATTTCAAAAGCGCCAGAACTTTGGCGCCAAGCGAAATGGCGCCAAGCGCCAGCGCCAGGCATTTTGTTCCTGGCGCCGGTCAAAAATAGCTTTTCATGGCGCTTTTCATTCGCATGGCGCCACAGCAAAATAGCGCCAAAAGCGCCATGGCCAGCGCCGGTTTTTGTTGTAAAAAAAATAAAATACAATTTTAGTAAAAAGAATTTTACTAAAAGCAACCATGCTCATGAGTAAAAGTAATAAAAATTCTTTTACGTCCTGTACCCAGGTGTGAGTAAAAAATACTTTACATTCACGTATACTTTGAAAACGTTCAGTACCTTTAACAACTCTGGCTATGAGAAAGTGGGTGAGGTAGTTCACGGTGATGGGCAGTTCATTCGGAAGCATTTGTATGATCGTCGTGTCCAGGGTGCGCGCCAAGCGGCCGTCTTGTGAGCCGGGTATCCGCTCGCAGCACTCGCCCGCGTTGCATTCATACAGCCTGATTTCAGAGACACTAGTAAATATTTTAGGATTATGATTTAACGACTTTTCCTTGGACAATTTCCTACCTCACACTTTTGCTATAAATGTAGCAGACGTTGGCGGCGGCGTCAAAATACGATGCAGTGTATACGTTGCAGTAGCTGAAGCTGAACATGTTCGTGCAGTAGTACGACGACACTGGGTACGGCCGGGCCATGTTCAACGAACCTGTGTCAGTTACAGTTAGGTTGGGTACTAGAATTCGGTTAAATGCGTTTTATCCGACCAGAATCCGTCCTGGGCCAGGTCCGCAAGTGGGACAGTAAAAAGTAAAGTAAAAAGTAAAGTAAAAGTACACTAACAATAAAAGAGTAAAGTAAAAATTAGAAGAAAATCACAAACAGAAAATGAAAAGTAAAGTAAGGAGTACAGTAATGAGTAGATAAATTTAAGAGTAAAGAGTAAAGTGAAGAGTAAAGTACTTTGCCACTTGCGGAACTGACCCCTGTAACGCTGGGCAGTACGCTGCTCCTGCTCTCTATCGTGCCCAGGGTTGGTTTTAGTATAGTTGAGTTTACTAAAATTGTGTACAAATTGTATTTTATTTTAATTTTATTTGTGTTCGTTATTTGATACCCAAATCTCATTAATAAAAAAAGTAAAACCATATCAAATTTTTTACAAGATATTTCTTAATGATATTAACTAATGGATGAACAGTAAGTAGACTCACTGACGAAGAAAATCAAGATGTCTGATAAATGCCTCATACTGACTAATTGATAATAGAGTAAGCTAGGTCTTTGCTGAATTCACTGGTTCGCTGCGTTGTTCGTGCACACTGATTTAAAAGGTAGGGTGGTATTCGATACGGTAGTGTGCCGAGCCGATGTCACTAAGGCAATCATATATGAATTATTAAGACACAGCATACATTTACAGACAAACAGACACACACAGAGTCCGCACAGCATAATGCTAAATATAGGTATGCCGCAAAAAGCTACTTGTTTCTACTATCTATATATAATCATGCCTCATCGGCACAATTGGTCATTCACTAGTAGAACAATGAGAACCAAAACCTGCTTTTACAGCCTGAGAAAATTACTGTATTTTCTCGAAGTCCCCCCCCCCACCGAAATACCTCCACCTTCCAAACTCAGCAGCCTATACATGATTTACATCATTCCAAACAGCGGGGATACTCAAAATTGGCTGGGGAAAAAATACCCCCCCCCCCCCCGAAATACCCCCCCCTTCGGAATGATGTACATCATGTACGTAAAAAATACGTCATGTATACAATGTATATGATGTATATTACTGCTATTTTGCATTGCAGCTACACATAGACTAGTTTGTGTAGCTATCTACATTTTTATGTCCAAATATACCTCGTTTGGACACATTTATTACCTATTTTGGGTACGCAAACGCCCACTTTTTAACACGATCCTTACGAAAATTTCTGACGAAATGATAAAAAAACCCTCGAATTAACCCCCCCTCGAATTAACACCCCTCAAATTTTGCTGGTGAAATAATCAACCCCCATGTGGGTATTTTGAGGTATTACGGTAGATGTGATGTGAAAAATCACAGCTATTAATACATCATGTTCATTGCAAACACGTACACGATGTACCTTTTTACAGATGGGGGCATTTCGAGGGGGGTATTTTTTCTTCAGCTCGCTCAAACCCGGGGGTGTTTGAGGGAGGTGGTATTTTTTCCTCAGCTTCCTCACACCTGGGAGTATTTTGAGGGGTGTTTATTCAAGAGGGGTGTTTCTAGGGAATACGGTAACATTTTGGTTGTCTATAAATGCTTCTACATGCTAAAATAGGGACTTCTATTGTTAGCGCCATTTTAGCTCCCGGCGCCATTTTCTCTGGCGCCCTTTGGCGCCCGGCGCCATTATTTTTAATGGCGCCATGGCGCCATTTTTCCTGGCGCTTTTCCATCACTAGTGTTGACTTAATTGCATTGCGCGGCCATTATCGGTGACGCGTATGAAAAGCCTGCGTCGTTCACCTTGTTCATATAAAACACAATGGTAACTTGGACTGAATCCAGTATTACATAAAGTTACAATTACAGTCTGTATCCGTATACATCCATAGCTGACATTATTACAGTCTGTTGCCCTATTAACGTAACGATGGCACACCCCCTCGAAAAAAGTATTTAAATTTTTAAGTGTTTTTTCTCAAATGACTTTTCGAATTTCAAATTTTTTCCGAAAATAGTTTTCGAATTTAGTTTTCGAATTTTCGAATCTTTTTGATGACTTTTCGAATTTTTGAATCTTTTGAACTACTTTTCGAATTTTTTTCATAGAATTATTGCATTGTCGAATTTTTAATCTGAGTTTTCAATACATCTTAATGTGTTACAGCATTGTATACTGTTACCGCGGACATTTATTGCATGTTGAACTTCTGCCGCTACACAAAATACATTCAAAACTGATGTTTTGAGTTAAACTTATCATTTTTTACCCATTTTCAACCAAAAATGCTCAAAAAAAATTGAAAATTCGAAAAGTCTTTTCGAATTTTCGAATCTTGAAAAAATCAATTTTTATGTATTTTTTTCACCGCGTGCTCAAAAATTCGAAAATGTCTAAAAAAATTCAAAAATTCGACAATCTTTTTTTGCCATCGTTACCTATACGATACACGCATGTGCTGTAGAAAAATGCAACAATAAGCACCATGTATAAGAGTCTATAATAGACTTATATACTCCAGTCACATTACACCCGGCACGCGTGGTTCCCGCTGGAAGCGTGCCAAATATTTGTCTACGCATGTGATTTTATAAAAAGTTGAAAGAAATCATCTCAGTTATAACATGATACGTTAACTTATTCACAATAATGATTATTTCATATTTTATACAAAAATAGCATGCTTTATGATTATTGGCACGCTTCCAACGTGAGACATAAATCAGTACGACGGCAGAGCACTATGTCCGCAGAGTATACAAGTATGTACCGTATATCCTCGAAATACCCCCCCCCCCCCTCGAAATACCCCCCCTCAAAATGGACACTATGAACTTATAAACCCCCCCCTCGAAATACCCCCCCCCCCAAATTTAGTGTATAGAGAACGTAAATGACAAAGGCTGCGGTTTGTCATCCCGACAATGCAGAACGCACGTTAAAAACGATGACTCTGTTATGTGAGAACAGTGTTTGTACGTCTACACACTTATAAATGTCTTTAGAGTCTTATAAATGGCGATTTTTGTTGCATTTTTCGACGTCTGCGTACGTTTCAGACGACATTTTAGTACTGGGATTTCAAAAAATTTCTGGCGAAATAATAACCCCCCCCCCTCGAAATACCCCCCCCCCCTCGTTTAACCCCCCCTCAAAATTCTCACTCTGAAACAATAAACCCCCCGGGGGTATTTCGAGGAAATACGGTATTTAGATAGTACATACCCTGCTTGTTTCAACATATCACAGAGATTGTTTTTAACGTGTGTTCTGCATTACAGGATCACAAACTGCAGATTTTGTCATTTACGTTCCCGTTACACGGTATAAACGGGATACTTCGAGACGGGGGTATTTCGAGGAAATACGGTATAACTCGGATGACATTACACCGTACATTTTCCCGGAGGAAACACTCCCGCGAAGCATCATAAGAAAGGGGACGAAATGCACAAAACATTACGGTAGTTTTGGAGTAGCGCCAAAAAAAAATATTTGGATACGGTTTGTAGTATCAAGTAACACGTTCTATAATCAATTTTGACAGCCGGATGAGTTTTCATCGGTGACATAATAATAGATTCGTGCACATGTATGGATAAAAAAACGACAAAAGACATGATTTGCACAAATTCACCCAAGTTAAAGTTTTGAATATTATTAATCGCTCAGAATATTGAAAATTTGCACCGCTATAACTCGGCGGTTTCTCTACCGATTTTTATCGTTCAACTTTTAAAATGATCGCAAATGTTTGCAGAGTTCATTTTTTGGGTTCAAATTATTAACATTTAATATTTGTAATTAGCGCCGACCTGAAATGATATTATAACCAAATTTCAACATTTTTCATCAAGCCGTTCCCGAGTTATAAACAAGTGCTCGCGGGCCTACCCCCTCCCCCTAAAAACTTATTTAGGCATCAAATTTTCGGCTATTACCCCTGTACCCCCAAATCGGCCAGCTATCTATTTTTTGAGAAACTACCCCACAATTTTTACTCAAAATCATACCATATCCAACGATGGAAAAAACACAGAAATTGAACACAGAAACTCAATGAGTTTCTGTGTTTTTGTTTTACACAGAAACACGGAAACTCATAAATTTTGAAAAACTCAAAACTCAAATGAGTTTTTTTTTGGAGAACACAGAAACACAGAAACACGGAAACACGGAAAAGTTTTTTTGAGTTTTTTTTTCAGTGAAGCGGTTGAATGCACATTAATTCAGTTAAACTAAACAAGATAAGATGAGCATCTATAGTATGTAAATATGTACATAATGTATTCATATTTTATAATGGTACAAAAAAGAAATTAAAGATGGCATGCATGCACATCTCATGGTTTATTTGACAATTTAAGTTTCGACATTTAAGTATACCTTATTACCTTGAATAAACCCCCCCCCCCTTGAATTAACTCCCCTCAAAATGGACTGGTGAAATAATAAGCCCCACCCCCCTCGAAATACCCCCCTCCGGGATGATGTACATCATGTATCCAATGTACATGATGTATTTATTACTGCTAATTTGCATCGCAGCTACACAGACTACGAGGTTGTGTAGCTGACTACTGATGTTTATTTCAAATATATCCTGTTTGTACGCATTTATCACCTGTTTTGGGTACGTAAATGCCTACTATTTTCTATGATCCTTACAAAACTTTCTGGCAAAATAATAATGCCCATGGGGGTATTTTGAGGTAATATGATAGTTGTAGTTCAAATCAATTCCATAGTCTTCCATACAGTGCACATCCATTGAAGAATTTTGGAGTACTGCATAAATTGTCATTTCTGGGCATTTTGTTGCTGGTGTTGTGATGTTGATGTCCTCATTGTGGACATTTTTAAGGACTTTTTTGACACTTGAATGAATACACAAATGTTATGTGGGGTTAAACATGTGCAAAACCAATATTTTATAAGAAAACCACTGTTTCCAGATCGAAATGCTGTAAATCAAAAATTTTTGGGGGGAAACTCGAATTTTTTGGAAAAAACTCGAGTTTTTTTAGAAAAAACTAAAAAAACTCGAGTTTTTACAAAAAACACAGAAATAAAAACAGAGTTACTCAAGTTTTTTTCAAGAAAAAAACTCAAAACACAGGTATTCATTTTTGAAAAACTCAAAACACAGAAAGTGTTTTTTTTGGAGAACTTACCCATCGTTGACCATATCATCAAATTTTTCATACCTTTTTATAGATTTTCACCTCCAAAATCACTACTTCATGTTCCCTATTGCCTATTTTCAGCTACTTTTGGCTACATTCTGTATCTTTACCAATTTTGAGCTGTTTTGCACTCACTTTTAGCGATTTTTCTCCCTTTTCTTGCCGTCTACACCCGAAAAAGCCTATATATAGAACCCACGCAACCCCCCCCCCCCCCCAAATCAGCTTTTTCTGATTTTTTTCAGCTATCTACTCCTCTGGAGGAGCAATTTACTATCTATATGAAACCCCGCGGGGGTCCAAATCTACAAAACCCCTGGAGTGGTCTGAGATGGATGTACACAATTTCCTCGAAATCCCCCCTCAAAACGGCCACTGTGAATTAATAAGCCAACTCAAAATACCGCCCCCTGAAATGGCACACTGCACAATGAAATTGTGTTAAGCATTCGAACATTTTTGCATGCTGAAGTACAAACGCTGAAATCAAAATCCAAAGAACACAACGTTTTTGAAGCGTAAAAAATTAAGTTCACATGCAAATTGCGCGAAATATTACAAATTCCGAATTTTTTACGCTTCAAAACGTTTTGTTCTTTAGATCGTGATTTCAGCATTTGTATTCAGGGTGCTAAAATGCTTGAATACTGAATGCAAAATTTGTTATATGAAAAATAAACCCCCTGGAGGTATTTCGAGGAAATTTGGTATGCATTTTCACGTCCAGTTTTTCGTTCCAGGGATTTGTACCATTCTGATGTGAAATCCGTGAATTTTCGGCACCGTAGCATTGCGGAAATTGACACCAATGCATCTGGTAGATCGGCAGCTATGTAAATACCCCGGTAATTGGTATCTGCCCCTCATACCTCAATTTTGGCACTGTGCCAAACAGATAAAAAAGACGTCAGCACCGCGGAACGTTTTCAGCGGAATGTTGACTATCAGCTGATGATATATTGTTTAGCTGGTATTTAATAGGTTCCGCTGAACATATCTGAAGTTCTGCCCTTCGGAAACGCGACAAACTTGAAACAGTCGGCGTACACGCATATCTTTTATTTTTTTATTTTTTTTATTTTTACGAAACGTTGTTTCATAAGTTTCATAGTTCAGTATGTTGCACAGCACACTCAAATTTTCAGTTGCAGTTCGAACACTTTTTCAAGGGCGGAATTCAAAAGGGTGGAATTAAAAACGGGGGCGGAATCCAAAAACGTTCGAACTGCCCTCAATTTCAATTCCGCACATGAAACGTTCAAACACTTTGCACGATGGCGGAATTGCCCCGGATTGTGCATGGGCGCAGAGTTGCTAAAGCGTATTTACGCTTACCCGAAATACCCGGGTAAATGGGTATTTATACTTACGCTTACGCTTACGCTTTCATAAAATACCCGTACGCTTTTTTACGTATTCCTGGCCAAAATACCCAGGTACTAAAAGCGTAAAAAAGCTTTTCACACGGTTCAGTTTTACACTTTTGAAAAAGCATAAAACCACAAAAAAGAATGAACAAAACTGCATACCAAAAAATTACTGCGTGCATGCAGTAATGTGCTGGAAATAGTGGCACATTTACAAATTGTGTCTTGCTAATACTGTGTCGTCGAGCAAAATTGTGGCTTCAGATAAGAAATTTTGGGCTGAAAATGGATTCCGACGACCATGTTGTCGCCGTCGACAGCAGTAACTCCAAGTTGGAAGATACAAAGATGACTTACCGTGTTTCTTCTAATAGAACGGCAGCCTCCAATAGAACAACACCTCCCATAGAACGGCAGGCAAATAAAGTTGATCAAAAAATTGAACGGTGCTCTTCTATTAGAAGAAATACGGTAAGTGTCGCTGCCGATGAATTGCCAAACAACATATGAGGCAGACTACTAAGTTGACATCAGAAAAATGTCGCTGAGAGCTTGATTTGGAAAGAATTCACTGAGAAAACGTCTCTTAAAATTTTTTTACGCTTACGCTTTTATTTACGCTTTCCCAGGTATTTTAAAAATACCTTACGCTTTCAGTATCCATACTGAAAATTTGGAAAGTGTATTTACGCTTACGCTTACGCTTTCCAAAAATACCGGTATTTTAACAACTCTGCATGGGCGGAATGATTTCAGACAGGTAGGAAAGTGCAAAATGTCTGAACCGCCCTTGGAATTCCACCTTGGCGGAACTCAAAAACGTCCGAACCGCCCTTGACAATTTTGAGTGTGCAGTGCGCCATCTAGGCAAGAAAACATTGGGACACTTTCTAGAGAGTGGAATTCAGTTTAAGTTTACACAAATATGCCACATGGTGAACTTCAATATCTTTAAAACAAGTGGATATTATAAAAAAATTTCTATATTTATTTTTGAAGACAAAGCCTAGATCTACCTATAAAATTTTTTTCACAAATATGTTTGGTAAGATAAATAAGATGTGTTTCTCATAACAACCTTCTCTAAAGGGTGTATCTCTTAAGTCAAGGGCGGAATTGAAAGTGTCCCAATGTTTTTGAAACGTTTTGTTATGATATGCAAATGGACAAAAACTGTGTGAATTCATCCGGATTCGTGTGAATTTTATCCGAATGTTGTAAAAATGCCACATTTTTCCGAAATAAAAATGTTCGAACCACCCTTGGAGTTCTGCCGTGGCGGAACTCAAAAACGTTCGAACCGCCCTTGAAAATTTTGAGTGTGCGGTGCGCCTATAAGACATAATTCCTATCTGTTTGTAGAGTATCGTGTCTGCCGAGTATAGGTAATGATTTATTACCATCGGATTATTATATTTAGGTTATTATTATTTATCATTGGATGAACTATGATGAGGTAATTATTATTTATCACCGGATGAACAGTTGACTAACTGACGAAGAAAATCAAGATGCCTGATAAATGCTTCATATTGACTAAGATAATAGAGAATAGAGCCGTTTCGTGGACGTGGCGGTGGGCAGCACAACGCTGGACCGAATTTCAAGCGCGCGAGAATGTCATCCGCGAATAGCAGCCCAGTTGGGCAAGGTCAACAAAAAGTTGGTTATTTCATTTTTTGTCGTTTATGGGTTTCGTTGCACCAGTGCTACCTTAAGAATGTGTTTTTGAGTACCCATTTGTGTTCATGCTGATGAGTTCCCGCACAAATATGGGGGCAGGTCCATGAGAAGGGACGAAACCTGCAACTTTTCATACTGTTCAAAAATAGCTAGATTTTTGCTAAATTCACTGGCGGTTCGTGCAGATTTAAAAGGTAGGGTGGTTTTCGATACGGTAGTGTGCCAATGTCGCTAAGGCAACATATTTATGAATTATTAAGACACAGCAAACATTTAAATGCAAAGAGGCGCACACAGAAGCCACATTTGCAGATTAATTATTGACAGGAATGCTATGACGCAAAAAGCAGCATGTTCTATGAATAATCATGCCTCACAGATAACGATGGCAAAAAAGATTCGAAAATTCAAAAACATTTTCGAATTTTCGAATTTTTTTCGGAATTTTCGAATTTTTATGTCGCCCCTAGAAAAAACACTTAAAAATCGATTTATTTTTCAATAAATTTTAAAATTCAAAAATAGTTTTTGAATTTTTCAGGGAATTCAAGGCAACAAAACGCACTCTTAGTTCAACGTGCTAAATAAATCAACAATTGATACGCGGCGCATATGGAAAAGTGAAACGTAACAAAACAAACGTTGAAATGTCATCCATGGCGGAAGAGGTGGACCTCTGTGAGTAAAAGTGGATATCCAAAAATTTTGAAATTTAAAAAAAGTTTAAACTAAAAATGTATGTACTGTTCATCTAATGAATTCATGTAAATGTTTGTTTACACTTCCGAGCTTACAATAATTAAACATTTCAGTTCTACTTCGACGTTGGTTTTGGGCGATTCGGTGGGCGAACGTGGCGTTGATGTTTTCACGATGGTGCTACGCTACATTGGCAGTGCAATGTATATTTCCGTTTTTCCGGTGCCCCACTTGTGTTCATTTTGGCCAAGGAAAGGATTGGAGGTATTGAGGATCTGACACAAAGTTGACGCTGTGATGTAAATAGGTGTTTTTTTCTAATTCCATTTTTTCTTTTAGAAAGTATTTTTTTAAGTGTAGAGAAGTTTGACAAGTGGTGTGGCAACAAATTTGTGTCAAGTTAGCTAAAAAAGAACAATTCTACACGCAGTTTAGATCGCATAAAATTAAAAGAATGAAGTTTAGTATTTTTCTTAAGTAGAAAAGGAGTGACGCTGTTGTCATGTGTCGTAGTGCGTGAATGGTCAGTGATGACTGAGGACACATAAGTTGGTGGTTGACTTTGATTTTCGCTGCTATTTTGGAGGTAAAAGCCGTGACTGTTGGTCTAGTATGCACTGTATATTCCTGCATTTCCGGTTGAGAGACAAAAAGTTGATTTCAGAACGATTTTACAGAGTACACTGAATTATAGTGGTGCGGTGATGATTGGTGTTGAGATGAGAGGTAATTAAAAGAATTGAGTCTAACTCGACAAACATGATTTCATGTTTAAATGCCTACTCCCTTGGCTTGCTGTGAGAACAAGCACCCATACAGTGACAAGTGTACTCATTTTTGATTAGATTGGAAAGTTTGGTTGTTTCGGGGTGCGGTTTTTGTACAGTGCGTATGGGACTAAAAGTCATGGTTAATTAATTACAACTCTGGTAGCAGAGTGAGTGGTGTAGCAGCGAAAGTGGTCATTTTATAGAAATAAGTGTCTTCGGTAGTCAGTGGCTGTTGCGTTTCGGTATGTGGCAGTGGATTCACTTAAGTTTTTGCCTGACTTTATTTTGTTTGGGTTCGGTTAAAATCATGCGATCTGAACATGCATTTTAGTTTTGATTAAGTAAAAAGGTTGAATTTGTCAAGTTTCAGGTTGCAGGTTGCCAATCAATTGTATTTTGTGTCATACTGATTCCACATTTATTCTAACTTTATATTTGGTAGAGAATAGGTAAAACTCGACTATGTTAATTTTTATCTGATATTTTAGTTTTGCAACTTCGCTATTTTTTATCTACCTAATCCTAGATCGTTTTGAGTATTTCCTTTTCCTAAACTGATAACTTGACATTTGAATATTTAGGAATTTATGCAAATTTCGTGATTGATCTTTATTATACAAAGAGATGAAATAATAAGCCGCTCAGTTTTTCCTGTTTTCTCCGAGTATTTTGATAAGTGTAAAGGTGATTTGATTTGAGTGCGTACTTTATCACTTTGGTGGAATTTCCGTTCAGCATCTTTAAACCAGTAGCGTAATGCCGAATTTTCCTTGACAGTCAGTGTGAAAGTTAATTCATTCGCCTTACCGGTATCCTAATCTTATCATGGATTATCCCCCTTATGACATTTTGTCATTGTGCATTAACAACACGTGTGCGTCTTATGTTTTGGATATCTATGTTGTGTTCGTTTATTATACGCGCTTTTTGCTAATGGGATTATTGTTCGCTTGTCTATTTGTGTCGCTTATCGCCGTGTGTTTTCCCATTTGTGGTGGTGGTTTTGGATTTTCTGTAGAGTTCGCTGAATAATTTTTGAATCGCCCGCCATTTTTTTCGCGCTAAAACTTGTTTTTACAGTATCTCCTGTGTTTTTCCTTTTCTCTCCATTCTTTTCGCATTCGTTCATTTTCTATTTTCGTTCCCGTTCCCATCCATTTCGTGTGAATTCTTTGTGTTTTTGTGTGCCTTGATCGACATATCCTGTAAACTGACGCCGTGAATAATTTTAGGTGTGCCCGTTTTAAAATTCCGTGTGTCCGTCAAATCGGCTGTAAGCATGCTTCTCATGGTATGTGGAAGTGCTGTCTGGACTTGGCTTATGTTGTTGTGTATAAAAGCGTACCGTAATTTAGAGTAGGGGTCGATTCAGTTGAATTGCTTCGGTTTTTCTTGGAGTTTTTCGAAAGTTTTGTGCCGCTGGTTAGAAACTCGCTCTCAGTTGTTCCCTATGTTCTACTTTGAATGTGTGAATTCTGATTCTAAAAATCGCCTAAAATAAAAACTCTTCTAAAAAAACTTCGGACCCCTTGGTGTAAATTAGACATTCAACTAATTTCTCGTGCGTTGATAAAAATGCCATTTGCTAATTGCTAACAAAATTGACGTAGCGTACACCTGTGAATTCACTCCGGTGGATTCACCATTGTGCGCTGCGATTAAATCGGTAGTCGATTTTCTGTTGCCTTACTTTGACGCTCATCCAACGTGCAGGTGTGAGACCGGTAAAACTTGGCAGCGTGCCATAGTAGAAATTGGTTGAGTAAAAAGTAGTCGGGTGAAAATTCATGACACCTCGACACTTCCGTTTTTATACTCCTCGAAATATCCTCCCCTCGAAACCCCCCCCCCCAAATTTACTCTATTAAGTTATAAACCCCCCTCGAAATACCACCCCCCCAATTTGGTGTATAGAGAACGTAATGCGGTTTGTGATCGGGGAAACACAGAACACACATTAAACACAATGACTGTGTTGTGTTAGAACAGGGTTTGTACTATCTACGTACTTATATAAGTCTATAGAGTCTTATAAATGACAGTTTTTGTTGCATTTTTTGACATCTGTGTTACTTACAAACAACAATTTAGTACTGGGATTTCAAAAAATTTGTGGCAAAATACCCCCCCCCCCCCTCAAAATACCCACCCTCATTTACCCCCCCCCCCCCAAGTTTCCACTCTGAAAAAATAAACCACGGGGGGCGGGGGGTTAATTCAAGGAAATACGATATTTGATGCTTATTTGTTATTTTATGCTGATATTTTATTTGATGCCAATTTCTAAATTATTGTTTTTATTGCCTTCGCTGTGTTGGTGAATTAAATGTGTCAATGAGTTAATTTAATGAAGAAGCAGCACACTGGTTAGCATAACCCCTCCCACCATTTTTAATGCTAATTTATGGTAAATATAAGGTTATAACAACTGAGCAGAACATGAAGACTGTCCAGATTAGGGTGTCAAAAAAATTTTTTTACGGAAAACGGAAACGGAAAACAAATTTTAGCGGCCGGAAAACGGAATGGAAACTGGAAAAAAATTTGCACTTGGCGGAAAACGGAAACGGAAACGGAAAAAAATTTTCAGTGGCCGGAAAACGGAAAAAAGGGCCGGAAAAACGGAAACGGAAAAATAAAATTTGTATGGAAATGGAACAATTTGCTGAAATTTTGCCAGAAAATGGATAACATTTGCTGAAATTTTGCTGGAAGTGGAAAAAATTTGCTGAAAATTTGCTTGGAACAGAAAATTTTTACATAATTGACAATCTGCATGAACTTTTTCCCAGTTTGGATGGAACAAAAAACAGAAAGTTGAGCCAAGAAAATGGAAAAAAGGCGGAAAAACTGGAAATTGAGCTGGAAAACGGAAAAAAGGTGGAAAAACTGAAATTTTAGCCGGAAAACGGAAAATGAGCCGGAAAAACGGAAACGGAAAAAAAAGTGGCCGGAAAACGGAACGGAAAACGGAAAAAAAATTTCAGCAGCCGGAAAACGGAACGGAAAACGGAAAAAATTTGCCTGCGGAAAACGGAAACGGAAAACGGAAAACGGAAATTTGACACCCTAGTCCAGATACTGTGTTTAAAGCTTCAGATTCAATATTTTTCCAAAAAGATTCAAAAATTATTTGAAAAAAATTCAAAAACTAGTGAAAAAAATTGCCAAAAAAGATTCGAAAATTCGATATTCAAAAATTAAATTCAAAATTCAAAAATAATTTTGAAGAAAAATTTGAAAATTCATTACAGAAAAAACACTTCAAAATTTAAATACTTTTTTTCGACTGTTTGCCATCGTTACTCACAGGCACAATTCGTCATTCACTAGTAGAACAATGAGAACCAAAACCTGTTTTTACAGACTGAGAAAAATTACAGTATTTCCTCGAAACACCCCCACCTACAAAATACCAGCAGCCTCCAGACAGGGGGTATTTCGAGGGAGGTTTATTTATTCATAGTGGCCATTTTGAGGGAGGCCAGACCACTTCACATCCTAGCTACTTTACATTCTGTCCAAAAGCTCTAGTTTACATCCCGTACTGCTTCACTTTACATTCCACAGTGCATTAGTTTACATTCTGTGGAGAAATCTGACATCCCCTACTTTCTGCACACTTTACATTCCACCACAGTGCTATACTTTACATCCCACTGTCTTCTGCAGATATTGTAACTTAATATGCTATGCTTCACATGGTGTACTGTGACATCTGTTATGCTATTTGTGCATGGTGGGTGAACTCTGTAATGTAAATGTCAACTCTTGATGTATAAGTGTGAATGACATGTAGGTGACACCTCTTGAAATGTACTTTATGTATTTATTTGTGCTACAGACTGTATTTACATAATATTTGTAATGGGAATTGTATTGTGTGTCACAGGTGTGTTGGCAAACCCTCTGGAAAGTGTTTCAATTTTAAAGCATTTTTTTCACAAATGACTTTAAAAATATGTTTTTGAAAATGGTTTTAGAATTTTCAAATCAAATTTTTCAATCTTTCAAATATTTCTGATTACTCAAATTGGTTATTAAATTTTTTTTAAATTTTTATTACTTTTCAAATTTGAATTTGAAATATAACATTCTATTTTTATTTATTACTTTTATTTATTTTTTTTATTTTTTATTACTTTCTATTTTTTTTTTGTCAAGTTTTACAAAGTTTTTGAATTTTCAAATTAAGATTTGATTTTGATTTTTCATATTTTCAATTTTTGAATCTTTCTGATTACTCAAATTGCTTATTCAAATTAGCGAAAAAGGTATTATATTTCATATGCAAAAATTTAACTTTTCTGATTTAAAAATTTTTAAACTCAAAAATATGCAAAAACTTTAGAATTTTTAATCTTTTAATTTTTTTCACTACAAAAAACATCCGACTAGAAAAATCTATCAATTAAAAATGCCTATAAAATGTAAAACACAATTAAAACATCAAATTCACATGGAGCATCAGAATAAAATGTGCTGGTGAGTCTGAGTAAAATCTTGGAAAGCCACAGAACATAAAAAGACATTCAAAATTCAGAATTCATTACTATACTCTATGGACACTGTTACATGACCCTTGGTTTGTTTTGTAAATGCCTGTTTGTAAAACAAAAGTGGTGTTTGTATTATGTGTCAAATGATTTAATGGACAACTGTTTACTGTGGCTGTCTTGTTGGATGATGCACAATAGGGATGATTACTTTGATTTGAAAATTATGTATACTTTAGTACTGAGTAAAAATGTTCATGTTTCCTCTGAAAAAAGTACCAGTAGACAAAGTGAAGTGAACTGCAATGGTTCCCTAAAAAACTGAAATTCAATTTTTTTTTGTCACATCTGTTGTGTAACACTTGAGATATTTATCTTGTTACACTCATCAAAGTTTGTATGTTTGACCATTAGGTCTATGCTCACATTTGATTGACATTTCCTCAATGTTCCTCATTTGAGATGTCAATCAAATGTGAGCATAGATGCACTGTTACACATAGATTTGACCCCTATATTGCTAAAGATTACATTTCACAATATTCATCAAATCAAACATTTCAATTGCATGCTTGCCCCATCCAACTAAATATGGTTTACCTTTGTGTGACTCATGTGGAGTCATGGACTTCTGTTTCTTGACATTTGAAGTTTTTTTTATAAATGCCCACACGAAATTAAAGTGATGTACAGGTTTTTGCACAGGTTTACAGGTGTTCAAGTGTACTCACAGATGAGTGTAGCTCATGTCATTGCTTTTTTCTAGAATGTAAAGTATAGCTTGTATGTGGAATGTAAAGTGTAGCTTCTACGTGGAATGTAAAGTGTAGCTTTTATGTGAAATGTAAAGTGTGCAGAAAATGCAGGATGCGAAAAAAATTTGTAGAATGTAAACTGAAGCGGCATAGGTAGATCTGTGGAATGTAAAGTGAGCAAATACGAAGAATGTAAACTGACTAGAATATAAACTGATGCACCCTCATTTTGAGGGGGGATTTCGAGGGTGGTGTTTCGAGGAAATACGGTATGTATATACTCGACGGACCGCAAAGTATGCGCAAAATCCTACCATAATTTAATGAATAAAATGTTGTGATAAATTTCGTAATTAATTATTCCATATTAAAAACAAAATATTATGACGAAAAACTGTATAATTTTTAGTTCATTATTCAGGTAGGTTATTGTAGGTTTCCATACTAGGCGTGATGTCCGCCGAGTATAGCTGTGAAGCAAATTGGTAGCAATTAATGCATCATGTACCTACCGTATATACTCTGCTGGCTCTTTCCTGTCGGGATGTCTTTGGTATGATCTCTTGGTAAACCGGTGAACAACATGATACTCTCTGATTAGTGAACTTACGAGTAAATAATTTCACTTCGATCTCACTTCTGGACTAATTAAACGAACGTGAAACTGTTTTAAACCCACTTATTGGTGCTCAAATGTTGTGAATGTATTATTCATTCATGTAGACGCTTAGTGGCACTCGGGACTGCTTACGTCGTGGTCCGCATGTGTCACATTTTTACGTTTTCATTTGGTTATTTGAATGTCCGTTGCGTCGTCTTGGATTGATTTTGTGAGAAATTTGGTTTCGCCTATACGATTTGGTTGCGTATGCTGCTTTTTACATATCGTGCGTTAGTTAGACTTTTGTTATGTTACCGTATTACCTCGAATTATCCCCCCCCTTGAATTAACCCCCCCTCGAATTAACCCCCCCTCAAAATGGGCTGGGGAAATAATAAACCCCCCCTCGAAATACCCCCCCCCCCTTCGGAATGATGTACGTTATGTACACAATAAATACGTCATGTATGTAATGTACATGATGTATATTACTGTTAATTTGCATTGCAGCTACACATAGACTAGTTTGTGTAGTTATCTACGGTTTTATGTCCAAATATATCCTGTTTAGACACATTTATTACCTGTTTTGGGTATGAAAAGGCCTACTATTTACTACAATCCTCACGAAAATTTCTGACGAAATAATAAACCCCCCCCCTCGAATAAACCCCCCCCCCCTCGAATTAACCCCCCCTCAAATTTTGCTGGCGAAATAATAAACCCCCATGGGGGTATTTCGAGGTAATACGGTATATTACTTTTGTATTTTTGTACTGTGTACCCTTCTGCCTCGCGAAGACTGAGTGGTAAATGAAGAATTGAATTGAATTGAATACTCGAATAATTCCCCCCGCCTTGAATAATTTCCCCCTCTTAGACGAGTGAGGAAAAATAATACCCCCTCGAATAATCCCCCTTTCGGCATATGATAAAGTTGTTGCATCCCATTAAAACAAAAATTACATGTTATTTAGTAAATAAAGCATACCGTATTACCTCGAAATACCCCCAGGGGGTTTATTATTTCGCCAGCAAAATTTGAGGGGGGGATAATTCGAGGGGGGGGGGTTATTCGAGGGGGGGGGGGTCTCTTATTTCGCCAGAAATTTTCAGAAATTTCGCATAGTCAGACGTAGAAAAATCAAGCAATTACATAGATGTATATGTGTTTTTAGGCATATATAACTGTATATACACATAAACCCTTCCCTAACATCGCTCAATCATCAGTTTTAACGTGTGTTCTGCATTGTACAGATCACAAACTGCGGTATTTGTCATGTACGTTCTCTTTACACTCAATTTTAGGGGGGGTATTTCGAGGGGGGGTTATTATTTCCTCAGCCGAATTTTAGGGGGGGTATTTCGAGGGGGGGTTAATTCAAGGGGGGGGGATAATTCGAGGTAATACGGTACTTCATTAAATCAATTAATAGAAACATGCTTAAAATATTCGACGAAATAATAATTCCGCCTTGAACACTTCCCTCCTCAAAAAACTCTGACGAAGAAGAAATTCCCCGCGGGGATTATTCGAGTACCATATACGGTACCATTGCATACATGACGTACATTATTCCAGATGGGGGGGGGTATTTCGAGAGGGGGGGGGGGTCAATTTTTTCCTCAGCTCACTCATGCCTGGGTATATTTCGTTGGGGGTCAATTCAAGGGTAATAATTCGAGGAAATACGGTAGGTATATAGGTACCTACTATTTGAGCTATCCCATAGGGAGGTTACCTATTAATGCAGTTGGATAACATTCGACAGCGATTGGATAGAGTTCGATACGCAGTGGGAACGAAATATTTCCTGAACCTAAAGACCATTTATAAAACATTAAAGAAAGTAAAAAAGTTGGTGGTAAATATGAGGCCAGATAACCACGTTTGTCAGTGTTTTTGTTTTGCGGATGAATCAATGTGATATTCGGCTGTTTACACACGAGAACGGACGAGCAGAAACAATCAAACCAGTAGCGTTTGTGTCCGACCATTGAATATCCATTGATTTCGTTATTTTGACTTGAGTATGTGTGAAATGCTGATGTAGAATACCGTGAATCCCGATCAAAAGATGCAGAGAATCATAGTGGTTTGCCTACATATTTGTACTGGGCAGATTGCGTTCTTTTTACATTTTCACTATCATTCTAATAAAAAATTGTACCGTACTTCTTCGAAATACCCCCAGGGGGTTATTTTTTTCAAGGTGGAAATTTTGAGGGGGGTATTTCGAGGGGGGTGCTTATTCAATTTGGGGTTAAGTATTTCGCCAGAAATTTTCAGTAAGGATCGTAGTAAATGGTGGCGTTTTATATACCTAAAACTGATTAAACGAGACCGAACACGATGTATTAAGACATCACATACCTTTAGAAAAATAGCTACACATAAATACTAGTTTAAGTGTAGCTGCAATGCAAATTAATCAATTAATACATAATGTTCATTACATATGTACATGATGTACAAGGACGTAACCAGGGGGCGGGGAGGGGGGGGGGGGCTCGGACATAAAAATATGCCAGAATTGGCACTTACATAAAGCGATTTTGTCGGCAGTTCGGAAAAACTTTCCGCGCAAAAAAAACACACAAAATGTATTCCAGTCACTGCATATGTATGTAAAATACATATATATATGTACAGCAGTATTTGGCGTCAATGCCAACGCCACTGGCGCCATGGCGTGGCGCATACGAATGGCGCTGGCGCCATTCCTTTACAACAGGGGTCAATTTTTTTTTTTTTTGGGGGGGGGCGCCGCCGCTCGTTCGCCCCCGTTCACCGGGCTCCGTACACAATCCCCCCCCCCCGCTCAAAAATCCTGGCTACGTCCCTGATGATGTACCTTATTCAAGACGGGGGGGGGGGGGGTATTTCGAGGAAATACGGTATACCAATAGTGAAAGTAATGCAAAGTGATCACCTCTGATGGAATATCAAAATCAATTAGTTTATTTACTCATAAATCACCGACACATCGTCCCGGCGCCAACCACCACTGACGAATACTATCATAAACTCTAGATGGTCTCCTATTGACCAATCCACACAATCTGCACCAAAACTTCGTATTGATGGGCACGAAATTCCCCTTCCATGCAAAATACTCTCTGTACGCAGTCACGTTTTTGTGCAGGTACGACAGGTAAGCGGCAAGTTGCGACGCGGACGGAAAATCGTCCACATGTATGAAAGAATGTGGCGGCGCGACCCGCTCGTAGTCTTGTCGCCTAGCACCCAGGACAATTGGCACCAAATTGTTTCTGCGAGGGGGTTACGCTGTCAGGGTGGATTGTAAAAATGTGAATGTATCTGTATGTCACTGTGGGGATATTTTTTGCATAGTATAACAAAGAGCAGAGTTGCAAGTCGAGACAGAATGCTAATTGCGTGTAGATAAATGAAATAAATATTTTTATACACATCGCTAGTTAAAACATAGTGCAGATAACAAAATTGCCGCTAAATGACATAAAATGAGAATGAAAAAATGACTCACGAAAGACCATGCTCAAAGAATTTCTCTGTAATATAGTCCTCACAAAGCGAATTCTCAAATGACAGGTAAAACATGTATTTATTCAGCGTCTTTTTGCAATGTGGTGAGTACCTGCACAAATGAGATTTAAAAATCAATTCTAGAAAACGCCATTAAAAGCTTTCAGTCACCTTGAACAGGTATTTGGACCACATCGCCCAAAAACTTCAACCCGCATGTGCTTTGCCAATTCTTTGGCATACAGTTCTCTTTTTGATCGTGTGACGCAGTGAGACACTACCCAGGCTGCCGCGAATTCCTTCCCTGCAATATTCAGGTGCTCTGTGCACATCAATGATGTAAAACTTTGGCGTAAAACGCCAGAAGCGCCATGGCGCTAGCGCCAAGCGAAAGTCATTTTGTTGCTCCAAGCGCCAAAAGCGCCATGGCGCCACAACAAGATAGCGCCATGGCGCCACAGCAAGATAGCGCCAAGCTGAAAAGCGCCATAGCGCTTTTTGCTTTAGCGCTAGTGCCAGGCATCAGTGATATGGCGCTTTTACATCACTAGTGCACATAGGACATGGGTAATCAGAATGCAAAAACAAATTTTAAGCAGAGTCCTAAGATTCTTACAAACCTTGTAAATCAATCTCGATTTTATCGGGCCACCCCCTTTTTGGCACTTGATCTGATGGCACCTCATCGATGTGCACGAATTTAGCATACGGCGTGACCAAATCCGAATCCAGGTGGTAGGTGGCGGTGTAGTTGAAAGAGATTTCGTCAAATTCCGGCAGGCCTTGTGTGTAGGTGGGCGGTTCCAGCTGGTAGTACACCCAGAGTTGGGATGGGGATCGCTGGAAGGGATAAATTTGGATTTCACGGTGCTGGCTCACGGGTTGAATTGTGAATGAGTATATCTGAACCCGCGACTCAACAGCATGTTTTCGTTCAATTTTAATTTAATCTCTTAACAGATTAATGTATTTTCCCATTACATTTAAATTGCTGTCACTGCTGCTTTAAATCTTTTATTCGAAATACTTCTCGCTGTTTTTACTTGTTGAAATACCACTCACCGCCGGTCACAAAATAGTATACCGTCTTACCTCGAAAAACCCCATGGGGGTTTATTATTTCGCCAGCAAAATTTGAGGGGGTTAATTCGAGGGGGGGGGGCTTATTATTTCATCAGAAATTTTTGTAAGGTCGTGGTAAATAGTAGGCATTTGCATACCCAAAACAGGTAAATAATAAATGTGTTCAAACAGGATATATTTGGACATAAAACCGTAGAAAGCCACACAAACTAGTGTTCAAACAGGATATATTTGGACATAAAACTTAGATAGCTACACAAACTAAACTGTGTAGCTGCAATGCAAATTAGCAGTAATAAATACACCATGTGCATTCCATACATGATGTACATCATTCCGAAGGGGGGTATTTCGAGTGAGAGTATTATTTCCCCAGCCCATTTTGAGGGGGGGTTAGTTCGAGGGGGGTTAATTCGAGGGGGTAATTCAAGTGGTGATACTTCGAGGTAATACGGTACATGAACCGAACGCACCAGCTCCGCATACACATCCCAATCCACGTCCAAGCCGTCGGTGAGCACCACGTCGGCATCCTTGACCCCCCTCACGAGCACGCAGTTGCCCGCCGCGCAGCCGTCCTTCACGAAGACGCCGGCGCCGAGCGGCGTGCCGGCCAAGTGACCCGCGCCCAACACGGCCACCTTGATCTGCTTGCCCGACGTGCGCCAGCTGTCGCCCGACAATTGCGACAGTATGCGGTCGGAGGTGGGCAGGCGGGCGATGACTGAGGACGGGAGCCGTCAACGTGAGCAATTATCTATGATGATGAACTTATATGGTTTACTCCAGTGATTTGATAGCTGACACTGTGCATGCGCAGTTCACGTTGGCAGGATGCCAAACAGATCTGACGGATACATGAAGAATGTAAAAATTTAGTTGCTGTTGTAGCTTTTTACAGTGGAAGTTTTACAGCGACAAATTTCTGCAATATTCCTCAAGTGCAGTGCGCGTTAGTTCACACGATCATAAATAATTGCAAACGCACATTATCAAGTCTCTGGAGTAACCTGAAAAATTGGCTACACTTACAATTGGTGCTGCTGCCATTTACAGCCTCCAAATCCGCTGTTTCGCGTCGCAATTTGTCTAAGTTTAAAATAGTGATAGACCCGAAGAAAAGAGTGTACGATGCGCACAAATAAATGCCGCCACGCAGACCGCCAGGCCATGAAAGACTCTTCAAAATGCCTTTATTTAGCCGATTGCGAATAATAAATATTCAAATACTTTCAAAATGTCCACTCTAAATACAAAGAAGCAACTGTTCAGCGGCACGCAGCTAAACTGAATACGATAGTATCCCTTGAGGAACCTATAGTAGGGTGTCAAAAAAAATTTTTTATGGAAAACGGAAAGGTAAAATTTTTTCACTTTACAGAAAACGGAAAGGTAAAAAAAAATTTCTGCCGGAAAACGGAAAGGTAAAAAAATTTCACTCAGCGGAAAACGGAAAACGGAAAGGTAAAAAAATTGTCAGCCGGAAAACGGAAAACGGAAAAATGAAATGCCGAAAAATGGAAAACAGAAAGCGAAATTTTCACGGAAACGGAAAAAAATAAAGTGAAATTTGCATGGTAATAGACAAATTTGCAGAAGGAAAACCTGCATGCAAGTTTGCCTGTTTGGCTTTGATTGTGGTAGCTGTACATTCTGCAACTATGGATCATGCCAGTAACTTCACTTGTAGTTCAAGCTTAACTGAACCCACAAAAAATCATCAAAAAGTAGCAAAAATACACTACAACAACAATAAGAATTTAGCAAAAGTGAACTTTGGTGTAACTGAACAGTAAAAAGTATACTCAGCGGACTGCAAAGTATGTGTCCAAAATTACTTTGTTTTTTTACAGATTTGGATACATATAAAAATTATGAATGACAGAAGAACCTGGTAGTTAAAAACACCATAGTGGAAAAAGAAAAATACAGATTGGAAAACAATGGAAAAATGCCAGAAAACTGAAAATCGAGCCAGAAAATGGAAAAATGGCCTGGAAAAATGGAAACGGAAAGGTAAAAATTTTTCAGCCGGAAAACGGAAAAATGGGCCGAAAAAATAGAAACGGAAAGGTAAAAAATTTTCAGCTGCCGGAAAACGGAAAACGGAAAGGTAAAAAATTTTCGGCTGCCGGAAAACGGAAAGGTAAAAATTTTTCGGCTGCCGGAAAACGGAAAGGTAAAAAATTTTCCTGCGGAAAGGCGGAGCGGAAAACGGGAACGGAAATTTGACACCCTAACCTATAGTGTGCGACGGAGCGGTTCGTCTCACTAAAAAGCGCAAAAATGTCAAATATGATCACTCGCTTAGCATTCTTGTTTTGACTACCAAGACACGGCTGCGTTCTGGCCACTTGCATATGGTTGAAAGGTTGACAGCCGGTGTTGCGTAAGAAAATGCAATGCGTGGACACTTCATCACGGCAACCCGACCTAAAAGAGCGCCGCTTCAAATCCGCATAACACCGGACCGCAGTCAATCAGTGTCCACCAATCCAAGGCAAATTAGCTGTGCCGCATTAGCGCGCTAAATAGATGCGATGGGTGCGCGGTGGGCATGCAAAACACGCGGCCGCAGTGATTACCGGGGCCGAGCTGGCGGCAAACGGGCGGCGGCGCGCATTTGCATTCGGGCCTATCATTGCCTGTTCGAGTGCATGCGTGAGCGACACAGTCAACAACTCACATATATGGGTACTACAATTGGGGGGGGGGGTCCACGAGATCACCCCCGCACATTACGGCATCTACGTAATTATGTCGAGATGAGATTTGTTTTCATTTAAGTTATTTTCACAATTTTTGCCTAATTCACCAGTAGATCAGGTGCCAGTTCCGCAAAATGAGAAGTGAGAAGTGAAATGGCAAAGGCGAAGTAAAAGCGCAAAGGCCAAGTGAAACGGCAAGTGAATTGGCACGTGAAATGGCAAAAGCGAAGAGAAATTACTTTTTATGTTTATTTTTTACTTCACTTTTGCCAATTCACTTGCCGTTTCACTTCGCCTTTGCCATTTCACTTCTCACTTCTCATTTTGCGGAACTGGTCCCTGTTTCACTTATTTTTCACGAACTTATAGATGAGACGCACTTCTACTTCTACGGCGAGAACTCGGCCGTAAAGTTAACCCGGCCGTAAAGTAAATCCGGCCGTAAGGTATAGTTGTTCAAACGTATTTACGTTTACTCGATAAATACGTATGCTCGAGTGCTGCGTAATTACGTTTACGTTTCCTCCCGAAAAAATACCGGTACTCAGTTACTCGCGTACTTTTTGAAAGTATGCGAGTACAGAAAACGAGTATTTACAGATATTTACGTTTACTCACCTTTTACACAGCGTAAAAGTAGAAAATTTTTACTTTTCGTTTTCTGTATTCAGGTGTGACGAAAAATAAAATACTTTACGTTTACGTTTACTTTGAAAAAAGTTCAGTACTTTAAACCACTCTGCCGTAATGATGCCCGGCCTAAAGTAGCACCCTCTACTTTACGGCCGGGTTTACTTTACGGCCGGACCATCCCCCACTTCTACGCCTAGGAAAGTCCTACATGCAGAGCGAAATTGTCGTACATTTTTCCAGGAAGATATCCATAAACCGAAAAGCCAAATTTACATCTACGCGAACCCTACACATGCCATAATCCGCGCCTGCACCCCCGTGAGCTACGCACAAACTAGGGATGGCCGGGGGGCGGTGCGGTTTCACAGGGTTTTTAAAATAACAAAAACGTGTTTTTTTTAAAAACATTGCCATCGAAACCGTTTTTTTAAACCTCGGCCAAATGCTTTTGTACTAAGCACTAGGTAATTTGCAATTTTGCAATTTCACATACACATCTACATTGGTGGTTGTTTTCACTGGTTTTGAGGCATTTTTAGTGCAAAAGCTTACATTTGTTTGTTCTATGGTGTCATTATAAGCCATGATATGTTAGTGTAGTATAAAATATCCAGTCAATAAGCCCCAATATACTTGTACAGTATGAAAACTCATTGCTAATGTATTTTCCTTCTATTGTAACTTAATCTTAACAAAATTCCATGCCCATGCACAATGTACAATATCTTAACATGCGATATAGGCAATAAGTCGACGTAAACCAGATATTTTTTGACAGAAATCACCACTTGTAATGCTATCCCATGGCTTCACAGCCATTCTGTGGCTATATATAATATCACAAACCTGTCACCTGTTTGATATACCTGTATATTTTGACTCATAACCATATCTGTGAGCTTTTTTATAAAAAGCGTTGTTTTTTAAAACACATTTTTTGAAGAAAAAACGTTGTTTTTCAAAAACCAGGTCGTTGAAGAAAAACGTTTTTTTTGCATCCCTAGCACAAACGATTGCCATTTATCACCAGTTAAATAACACATGTTTGCCATATAAAATTACTTTGTAACTATAACATTGCGTCGGCGTGATGAACATTTTTTTACAAACTCAGCCAGAAACTGTTTTTACACACGAAAAAGTGCCAGTTGGAGCGACTTATCGAGTCGTTTTCATACCTATCGACAAATCGAACTAAATTGGACGCGAGAATCGAGACGAGCGAATGATGACGCACGAAGATGCGATGGTTGCCAAATGATAGCGATATTTTTCAAAGTAAAAACAAGCGCGTCGTCGTGTAATCAGTTTGACAGTTGATTGACAACTTTACAAATAACTCGCGCGGCCCATGGAAAAGTGGCCGGGTTTGGAATGAATCAATGGTAGACCAGCGGAAAGTTCAGTTGAGAAAATAGATTGGGCACAAAGAACTCACATATTTGGGTAGTCGTTAGAATGGAAGTATAAATAATAATAGTACATCGCAAAAATGTAGTACTGGTACGTTTAAATGTACATACACGTAAATATATGTAAAGCATTAAGTACACGTGAAGAATTCAAAACGGAGCACAAAAAGGAAAAGAACGTCTCGCATGAATGGACCTCCCATTCCACGCTACGCAGTGCACCGCAAAGATGCACCGCGAAGTATAAAATTCGTATACGAACGCACTACTTCACGGTAGTCCGACAGACATAATGTAAATGCGATAACCGGTGAAAAGCCAGTGAAATGCCATCATGATGATATCGGAAGTTGGGAGGCCAAAGGGCGCTAGCCGCCTCTGAGCGGCCTTCGCGCCACTTTGGGGCGCGGCGCGGCGGCGGGAACATTCGGCCATTGTGTGTACGCACACTAGTTTGCGCCGCGACTTCGGTGAAAACTGAAATGTACATCCAGTGTACAATTATTGTATGTTATGTGTTTTAATGTTCAAATTTTCAAATGTAAACTTTCATTTATTTAAATTCAAATTTTAATTAAATAAAATCATTCAACCGAGTTGATTCACTTGAATTTGAACCAAATTTCAGTTTTCACCAAAGTCACGCTGCAAACTAGTGTGCGCAGCGCCACTACATTCGATACAACTTGGAATGTCTATGAGAACGCTTGCGCGGCACTGCGAACGCGACAAGGCTCGCCGCGGCCGGATGGCGGCGGCAACAGCGCTATTTACTTATTTATTGTATACATGTACAGTTGGACGGTCATGGAGCATGATACAGTCGCGTAGATTTGTCGCGGTGCATGCGCAGGGTCACTCATTTGTCAAGCAGCATGTTGCTGCAGCGCGCGGCTGGTACCGAATTTTGGAGCCTTGCGGCAAGTTTCGTATGCACTGGACACACGTTTGAAGTTTGTAAAATGAGCGAAGAAATATTTCTGTTGAAATATTTCTTTGTTCATTTCACAAACTCCGAATGTGTTCTCAGTGGATAGCGCAATTTTTGATAGATTCGGGACTTGTAATGAAATATATTGCTGTTTGAAATGCCTAATGATTCAAATGAATTTCAAATTAAACTGGAAATCGACAGGTCTCGCATGGGAGGATACTTATAGGCAATTTTGTGATCAGAAGTGGACACGACGTCCGATACACATACCAGAATATATTTTAACATGCCTCTTTGAACAGCATACTGAAAAACCAGGGCAGCCAGTACGCTTTTAAAATGGCGGTTCTTTGAAAATGTGTTGTAGACTATGACAAATCTGACCACCCCAACATATTTTTTTTTATAACCGAAAGACGAATGCATGAAAAAAATATTAGTTTTAAACGCCGCAATATTAGAGCCTTCAGTGTTATCACAAAGCTAAGTAATAACGTGGAGTGCTTCTCCGTTTTGTGGCAGAATAAATGATGACAAAATATACCCACTCCACCATCAAATAATATAGAAAATACGTAGACTGTGAGCACGAAAAACAGCTAAAGGAACACAAGCAAAAATAGAATCTTTCCCTGCGCAGTACATAGTTGGTACACTAGGGCTCGAACTCGACTCGACTCGAGACTCGAGGGTAAAATTGGGTACTGACTCGACTTGACTGACTCGACCGGAAAAATATGGCCCCGACTCGAGACTCGAGGTTTTTGCCTGACTCGACTCGAAATTTTGGAAAATTTCGAGTCAGGGTTCCCCATTGTATCATGTCGAAAAATATCAACATTTATATGGAATTTTTCAAGATTTCTCAAAAATTGAGCGCGCAAGCGCGCATTTCGATACCATGTGCGAGATACATGATTAATTGGTTTGGCATGTGTATTGAATGATGCCTGAAGTTTCTTATTGCTTAATAATTCTACAGAATGAAACACACACAGCATCCTTGACACACGCACTGCCTCAAATACATTGCACAATGACAATGATCCAAAATGATGTGGTGTTGTTGAATTAACTTTTAGATTGGAATGAATAAATGATAATGAATTCAACTACAATAAATAATACATATGCCTAGGCAATATGTGTGTTTGTCACCTTCTCTAGACAGTGTTGCATCAGAGTCGGTAGCTATCTTTTGACTGCAGCATGGCTGCAGACGAGAGATGAAAAATTCAAGGCAATGCAAGTTCTAGTACAAATTTTGGGAGATGCGTGAAAATTTTGTGTGCACAGAAGCATGCATTTTTGATCACACAAGAGCTATGATCAGCAGATCAGTCACATAAATCTCAAATGCCTCAAAAATATGTATTTCAATGGTTTTTCTTAAAAAACATGGGTTTTTAAGAACCACGTTATTAAAAGATGGTGTTTTTCCATCTCCATGCAGGTTTTATTTTTGCAGCATTATTTGTGGCAACATCAAGAAAGTGTAAAAACATGTGTGAAAAAACTTTTTTTTTTATATTGATGTTAAATGAACAGTTGGTATTTAAACATCATTTAGTGTGTGTGAAAACATTGGTAGAGGAACCTGTATCTAAAATTTCTGCAAGGATTATACCTAAATGTAACGCATCCTACTCGACTCGAGACTCGAGATTTTTGCCAAACTCGACTCAAATTTTCACTGACTTGTCCGACTCGACTCGCCGACTCGATCGGAAAAATTTGGTGGCTGTGACTCGAACTCGAGTTTCAAAAAAATCGAGTTTCGAGCCCTACGGTACACCGTCAAGGAAACAACGTCGCCTCAATAAAAGCGAACCCCGCAACTAGAAAACAAATATCAATCAACATAGAAAACGTTCGCCAACAAACACTTCTCGTTGCTTAAATGTTGTTGTTTTTGTAAGCAAGAAGCGGTTGTTTTTGTAAGCAAGAAGTTCAATAAATATTCTTGAACAACGTTGCCTGTATTTTCATGTAGGCCCCTAGCCAGTGTTTTAACTTTGGAATGGCGGTAAAGTAGAACGACATCTGCACAGCGGGCGTATTGTACCGCAGTTACTTTTATCACCATATCATACAAGTAATGTGCTCGACCGCCAATGTCGGCAGAGTCTAGTCTGCGATTGCTTGTACGCAACTACTGAAAAAGGTGCGACAAACGGCAAATGAAGCTAACCTATGTACCTAGTGATCATGCTTTTCGATGTGTCCAGGCGCTTATGAGATCGAAAAACGATCGGAGATTTAAATGGCGGCAGAAATACGGAACTTTGCTATTTAACAATCATGGAACTTTGATTAGGTGACCGTTTTGTGCGTTTACTCCCAATCCCCGCTGTTCACAAACTGATAAAAGCAATTTCAAATAATTAACGTTCTAGACGGGGAACAGTGCAGCTAAACATCAACAGATCTACAAAACACGTCGCAGCAGGCAGTCGCTACACACCTTTCGTGTCACCGCTCGCATCTCCAAAATCTACGTGCAACGAATACCTTTTCAATTTCGCAAATTCTTTAACCACCGCGGCGCAGCACACGTTGCCGCTCAGCGTTTCGACCACAATCGTCAGTTCGGGTTTGGCCAGGTCGACCTTGCTGAACACGTTCACGCAGCGCACGATGTCGGCGCACAACGAGATCACGTCGGACCGGTGTATCGTGTTCTGGTTGCGAGACTTGAAATCTACCGCGTAGCTGGGCCCGCTGGTGGAGTCCGGCGCGCGTTTGAAGTGACTGTTTTTCGATGGACAGGGCTCACAGTATTGCCAGGTTGGATTCGGATGAAAATGTGGATAAGATAACCGACACTGATATCAACTTTTCCATGACCGGTCGCAACGATTCGACGTCACAGCGACTGGTAGATTCAACGGGAACAATGCGTTGCAGCCAACGGCATAACGACTTCTGAGACACAAATTAAAGAGAAGCGTGTTTCATTTGAAACCTATGAGGGGGCACCTAATCATCATAAACGAACTTTATTGTTATGCATGTCGAGCATGATCCGATGACAAAATTCGCTGGGGCCCATCGAGCAGCGGGGCGACATCTCAATGAAGATACAATTTGATGTAGCACACTTCCGCTGTAAAAAAGGCATTGGTCACGTGATTTAGGCAACTATTCAGAAACCGCAGTAACGCATTCAATCAGAAACCGCAGTAACGCAAAACACAGCGGGCGCCCATCAGAGGGCACCGAAAAACACTAGCAGTAATTAAGCAGTAAGGTAAATAATTTTCAGCGCTCCCTAGAGCTGTGCCCCGGATGGTGCCCGCCCAAACTATACCCCGTTCACTCCCGAGCAGGGGTCTCCTAGGGGGGGGGGCTGCCCCCAGGGGTATCTTGAATTTTGACCCGAGTGGTTGGATGGATAGCAAATCGCTCCTCCGGAGGGATAGATAGCTGACAAAATTTCTAAGGTGGTTGGGGGGGGGTTGTGGTAGTTTTTCGGGGCATAGAAGGAAGAACAGGGAGAAAAATCGCTAAAAGTAGGTGTAAAAAAGCATCGTGTTACATTCGTAAGCGGCCATCAGGGTCATCACATTACTTTTCGATACTTCGATAAAAGTATCAAAAAATACTTGAACATTGGCATTCGATACTCGTATGACAATCAATACTTGATCACACCCCAAGAACACAGCCACCAACCTGTTTGAACAGCGCGTCATCTCCCCGCGCGGGTGCCGCAGCCGCCTGTCGCAGGTTGTCGCACTCCCGCTGCAGCTGCACACTGACATCTTCATCCGAGTCGTCGGCCTCGCCGGCACCGGTTGCACCAGTCGGCTCTGAATACATTTTGGAAAGTGGGGGTGGCACATTCGGGTTGTGTTAATTGTGCTGTTTTGTCTGATGTTGTAATCATGAATGGGTTTGGAGGGGGTACTAACGGGATTGACTTTTCGGGATCTGGCCTGTGATCGTTTTTTAGATTTCGTAAAAGATCGTAGTAGAGAATATGCCGAAACATACCTAAAACTATAAGTAATAAATGAGACCAAACATATTTGTTGGACATAAATATCGATTACCTCGAAATACCCCCATGGGGGTTTATTATTTCGCCAGCAAAATTTGAGGGTGGGTTAATTCGAGGGGGGTTTATTCGAGGGGGGTATTAATTCGTCAGAAATTTTCGTAAGGATCGTAGTAAAAAGTAGGCATTTACGTACCCAAAACAGGTAATAAATGTGTCCAAACAGGATATATTTGGATATAAAAACGTAAATAGCTACACAAAGTAGTCTATGTGCAGCTGGAATGCAAATTAGCGGTAATATATACATTACGTACATTGCATACATGATGTAAACCATTCCGGAGAGGGGGGTATTTCGAGTGGGGGTTATTATTTCCTCAGCCCATTTTGAGGTGGGGTTAATTCAAGGGAGGGATAATTCTAGGTAATACGGTAAGCATTTGGCAGCAATCAATACATCATGTACATTATTTTCAGGGGTATTTCGAGAGGGGGCCCTCCTGTCGCTCAGACCTGGGGGTATTACGAAGGGGGATAATTCGAGGAAATACGGTAGTAGCATTTTGGGCAAAGCATGCGATCTGGCGAGTATAAGCAAATTTATAAAAAAATTCACCTTCATCCGCACACTTCGAGGCGTCATGTTGTTCTGCTTGCTCGGCGTCCACCTCCAGTGCCTGCTTCACTCTTACACTGTTTAGGTACGTCGGACGCGTATTTATAAACTCCAGTGACATTTCACCCTAGCACAGGTGGATCACACTGGATGCGTGAAAACAATCTTTGATGGATGCGATTTTCATAAAGACGAAAAAATTTATTACTGTTAATAACGTTTGACGCAACATATCCACAACGATTATTTATTATTATTTTTCACAAAATAGAATGCTTAAATTCTGATTGGCACTCTTACAACATGAGGCTTAAATAACGGCGCATGCTGAGTGTCATGCCACTCACTGAAGTAATCTGAATACGGCGCAGTAACAAACCAGTTTGAACTTCTCGGCATATTCATCCAAAATTTGGAATGCCTCACGGATGGCTGGACGCTCGTTGTTGTTATGAGTGAACAGGAAGCCCTGTAAACACATTATGTACATATTTATATACCGTAAATTTATTTATACTATCCGGCGAACAGGGGTCTCCAATATTTTGGCCCTCGCGGGGGCTGGATAGATAGCAAATCGCCTCCCCGGATGGATAGATAGCTGAAAATTTTCATGTGCAAACATGCAAACATGTTTCAGGTGTCAACTAGGTTTTTTGGCACTGTAAGTCGCAGGACCATTCTCAAGGGTACATGCGGCAATATCGAAGGGGAATTAATATTGCCATGTGCATTTGAACACGGTTTTGCAACCCATAAACTAAAAATTTATGAAAAACATCCAGATGTCAACTGGGCCGATTGTTTCTCAAAAAAAGTTAATGGGCTGCGAAACCGTGGTCAAATGCACATGGTGAAAGTCCTCTTCGACATTGCCGCATGTGCCCTTGAATCGAGTTGAAACCGAAACAGTTGGCATCCGTGTGTGTGGCGCTATCTTGTGGTGGCGCCAAGAACAAAAGCACTGGCGCCAAATTGAAAAGCACCATGGCGCCATTGTTGCGCTTATTACATCACTACTCGACAGACACTAAACGGAAAGTGACCCGTGAACCCATAAAACAATTTAGTCAGTACGAAAATAGAATGGCCCAGTAACGTGATCTGACAACAAGAATCAATTGACACCCAAATCCGCCACTTGCATCGACCCACTCACCATGGTACCATGTTTCAGGTCAGTCCTGGCAGCGGCGCCGCTGCGCCAGGCGTCACGACGTTGGCGCTTATCCCCGAACGCCATGCGTTTCAATTTGCGCTTTTGCACCCGCTTGTCAGTGTCCGATCGACGTTCCATCGCATCGGCGGACATTTTGCCAAGAGATTTACGGCCACGAGATTTACGGTGCGCGGTTGGTCACTTCTGAACGGGTGGGCATTTTAGTGGGAATATTCATGTTCATGATTTTACGGTAATTCAGTTGAATTTGTCGAATACCGAATAACATTGCACATTGAAGTCTATAGTAAACTTTGTTATGACAATTACGTTGAAAGCAGTTTAAAACCATTTAAATATTTTACTAAATATTCGCACTTCACTTCGCATCATAATAGCAATCATAATGAGAACAGAGATGGCTCAGGAAACGAAAACAGGATAAAATGCAGTAAGACACAGTCAAAATCGCATTCACACAATACCTGCATCCGCGCAGCTCACAAAGGAAATATATTTATCATTTGTGCAAACGGTAGAATATCACACCCAATTAAAATCTGAATGACTGTAGTCGACAAAAAATCTACCACTCGCCACAGACGCAGCACTCGCACACGAAAATAAGCAGCATTAGCTGATAAGAATCACGGAAGTTGCAACTGCGACTGCCTCTTAGCCACAATCTGCCTGGCGGTGTGCCTGCGGCCGCCAGCCTTCCAATCGCCGGCGGCGGTGCTGTTGTTGTGCAGCAAGCTCGGCTTCGAGTGCGCCTTCACCAAGATGGGCGACGCGGACCCGCAGCTGTACAGGCGCGACGTGGACACCGCCGACGTCGGGTCGTTGCCGACCGACACCGCATTGTAGCGGTTGGTCGGTTGCGACCGCGATCGGTTGATGCGTCCTGTACACGCGCACACACGTTGGAGTGATCTTGACTGTATGCTCGGCGGACGGCTAAGTATGCGCCCAAAATTACTTATGTTTTAGTCGATAACACGCGAACAGTATGTACGCACCCTCACAAAAAGAAAAGTATTTTCAAGGAGGGATGAAGGATGTAAAAAGGAGGGGTGAAGTACAACCAACATCCGTATTTCCTCGGAATACCCCCCTCAAAAGTGACACTATCAATTTATTAGCCCCACCCTCGAAATTGCCCCCCCCCAAATTGAGTGTAAAGAGAACGTAAATGACAAAAGCTAAGTTTGTGATCCAGGCATTGCAGAACACATTAAAAACAATGACTATGTTACGTTAGAACCCGTTTCATACCATCTACATACTTATATAAGTCTATAGACTCTTATACATACTGATTATTGTTGCATTTTTCTACGTCTGCGTACATTAGAAACAACAAATTAGTACAGGGAGATCGAAAAATTTCTGGCGAAATAATATGCCCCACTCGAAATACCCCCCTCGTTTAACCCTCCCTCAAAATTCTCAGTCTGAAACAATCACCCCTGGGGGGGTATTTCAAGGAAACACGGTATGCTTCATGTCTGAAAAATTAATTTTTTTAACGACGATGTCATGGTGGGATGTTGCCTTCTAAAAATTGCATAGTATAACATAAAAGGTACGGTAATGGAATGGTATTTTCAATTACATTCAGATACTTCTACACGTAGAAAATGAGAAAGAGAATGAGATGAAACCACTGCATCGGGGGGGGGGGGGGGCATGCATCATTGGGCCCACACACGCTAGTTGACATCGACACCAAATGTCAACTGGTGCCGATCCCGATTCAAAGCTTGCTGACGGGCCGATGAACGACGTTCAAATGCAAGCTTTGAATTGGGAATAGAACCAGTTGACATTTGGTGTCGATGTCAACTAGCGTGTGTGGGGCCAATTTGCGGACACAATCATACACATCATCTATCTCCAAAGAGAACGCACGATTAGGCACCAATCTGCGGAAAAACTGCTGCAGCGCTGACAAGCTGGGCGCGCGGCGCAGCAACTGCGCCGCCGACGCGGACCTGCAGGGCGTGACGGGCGCGCCCGGCGACTTGTTGAAGCCGGCGATGCCCAATATTGGCGCCTGCACGCTCACTATGCTCCGGCGAATGTCTGCGCGTCGGCGAGCAATGCATGGTGCGCAGTCGGCCTGCCATCGACTCGGCGGGCAATAGCGTGTACAACAGGATAGGAAAGTTGCACGGCGCTAGACTAACTTGAGTTACATCGAAATCTATCCCATTTTTATTTATTTTTTTTTTTGGGGGGGGGGGGGTTGCCACAGGGGTTTATGAATCAGGGTCAGTGGTTACCAGCCAAAAAGTTTGCGTCGGCTTCACGGGGTATTTCGGCTCTGGATAAAAAGATAGCTTAGCGGTGCCTGGCGGCTGGCATGAATAGATAGCTGGAGCGTTCGAGACCACCCCATTCGCTAGTGGGTCGAGGTCAACAACTCTCCACCCCACTGGACACCCCCCTGGGAGCGGCGGCGCGGCCGAACTAACGCGGCAATTCAGAATCGTCATCTCTAGCGTCATATATGGCGAAGGCGGACAGGCGTCGGGTGCTGATGGTGGGGCGCTTTCTGGGCGGCAGCGGCGACCGCCACACGGACGTCGTCTGGCACGCGGCCGCGCCGGCCGTGATCGACAGCGACGTCGGGTAGTGCATCGGGTTCAACGCGTTGCACACGTTGTGCATTGCACATTCCATTCGAGTGCAGACAGTGATGGGGATGAGAATTGAGGCATCTAGTTCCGAATATCGGTAAAGACCAAAGTGGAAAAAAATGAGTGAAGTGCGGATCTGTGATAGGTGCACTTATTTCTTCATGATAGAAAAAGAATTTTCACAATATCGCATACCGCTCCCGAGATACATATATGCCGATTTTTAGAAGAAAAAAAACAAAAAAAATCATCCGAAACAGGGTATCTCCACCCTCAAATTGGTAAAATTTCACTCGAAACAGGGTATCTCCACCAACGGAAAAAATCATCCGAATTACGGTATAGATTTGAAGGAATGTGTCCAAATTCCCATACAAAACAGAAAAAATTATCCGAATTACGGTATAGAATTCCAAACCAGTTTTTGAAAAAAATCATCCGAAACAGGGTATCTCCAAAAAAATCTTTGTCCGAAACAGGGTATCTCCAAAAAATCTTTGTCCGAAACAGGGTATCTCCACTCAAAAGTTACTCTCAAGTGGGGCCATTCTCATGGAGTGGCACCATTGACTCCAAAACGGTGCACCACCACCGCCCAGTAAATCCTATGTACTAAGATACCCTGTTTCCAGTGATTTTTCATAAAAAAATCACTCGAAACAGGATATTTCCACTGAATCTGCTGACCTGCTGTCAATCAAATCATCATAAGACCAGCTATATACGTCGGCCGCAGGGTCGAAAATATGGACAATGTAGATAAATTTATAAGCTTTTCAAAAAGTTTTGGGCAAGGGTTCTCCTTTGAAAATTGCCCGCTCGGGCCAACGTTGAAGTTTCAAATGCGATTTTGGAAAAACCTAAAATGATGGAGATACCGACATTCGGAACTAGAAGCCTCAATTGCAAAGTAGATTGGATTTAAATTTGGTATTTTGGCGGCACCCAGTCTAGTTGACACTTGTGTGTCAACTCAGATTTCGGTTTCACGTGTCGCAGAAATCACGTCACATGTGATGCTGAAATCCGAGTTGACACAAACCAATTGACACACCTGTGTCAACTTGTGTGTGCGTGCCGCCATTGGGGCCACGCACACTAGTTTACGTTGGAAATTTGCGGGAAAAACTCGCTGAAAAAAGTTCTTTGAACTTTCCACATTTTCCGCACAACATCTCGCCCGACAAAGGTAAACCCGACGCACTACCGCAGAGCGGCCTTCGCTCCAAGCCATCGAAAAACAGGTAGCCGGCTACAGCGGCCAGAGCTGCACCAAGTAGAAAAGTGTGGGCGGCGGATTGAAAACACTCCGCGCCGCTCCGCATCGACAGCATTGTCAGATCGGATTAAAATAAAATGGACGGGACGCAGCCGAATTAGCCATTTTGCTGAAAGGGAAAGCTGGAAAATGGATGGACTTAATGGCAGATGACATTAATAGCGCGGTGATCAAATAGGCGCGAAATGCGACAGTATTTTTATGCTTGAGCCTAAACTAGGTATTATTTTTAGCGCATTTGCGCTGAAAAATTTAGATGAACAACAAACAATGGGGTTAGTTACGACTGTTTACTAGGGTTTGTGAAAAACTATGTTTTTAAAGCTGCCCGATTAAAAATATCTACCGTATTTCTTCGAAATAGCCCCCTGGGTTTTTTATGGTTAAAGTTTTGAGAGGGTATTTCGTGGGGGTATTTCGAGGAAATACAGTATTTCAATTTGAATTGATCCACATACTTTTCCCTGAAATCACCTAGGAGGGGAAAAAATATGAATATTCAAGCTATATAAAGTTGTGGCGATAGTACTTCCGTAGCGTAGCGAATGTCTTCCGTCATCACAAATATAACAACCGTAGAGTAGAATTACCGATAGCATTCCAAAAATAGGTCAATTTTGAGAAGATATGATATGATCAAGGACGTATCCAGGGGGGGCGGGGGGGCTGCAGCACCCCCCCCCCCCCGTTCCCGGGGTGAGACCTAAAAAATCCGGGAAATGCGACTTTTTCTATACATTTTTCATGTTTTGTGCAAAAATTTTGCGCGCAAGCGCGCATTCACCCCTCAAACATATAATTATCAGTGAATCGGTCCCCGTAGGCACAAATCCCTAAAATTTCTGTCAAAAATGTGCCCGTCGGCGTATATGTACGTGTATTTACATACATATACAGTGGTTTCTGGCACTGGCGCCAGCGCCAAAGACGCCATGGCGTGGCTCCTACGAATGGCGCCAGCGCCAGGGTGCTATTCCGTGACTCAGCAGGCTAAATGTTAGGGGGGGGGGCTGAGCCCCCCCCCCCGCTCGCCGGGCGCCGTAAACAAGCAGCCCCCCCCCCGCTCAAAAATCATGGATACGTCCCTGGATATAATCAAATATAATCTCAGAAAATCTCTCTAAAAGGAAAGTATAATCAAATCTCACATTCATTTGAAAAATATAATTGCAGTTGCATCTATCACTGCAAGTATTCTCACTCAAATATAACCACCTATTTGTCACAATCTAAGTTTGACTGAAAAGTTGCTCCGCACTACCCCCAGGTATACAGAATAGATTATTCAGTCAGGAGGGGTCTTGTGGATTTAGACTAGGATTCAAACGGGACCAGTTTGTCGGACCGGGAACAGGAATTTTTATATCGGGACAGGGACTGGCACGGGGGGTTGGGACTAGCATTTTTCATCGGGAACGGGACCGGGACTGGGGTGTCGGGACCGGGACCAGGGTTCAAATGGGTCCGTGTGACGAAATTATGTCGCATGCGCTTATCGCCACACTGTCATCAAAGAAAAAATATAATGACAAGAAATCTGTCGGTCCAATTTTATAAACTGACAACTGAAATTCATTCAAATGCCTATGACTCTTGAAGGACAGGAACAAATTACATGCAAATTGGCATGTCTGTGCACTTAACTAGTAAGTATACTTCACTGCTTTTTCTTGCTGATATGGCGGCTGCTGCCTGCTTTCTGTAAAGGCGGCTGTACTGAAATTTCTTTTTCTTTTTCATTTTAACTGGTTTTAATTTAATATCATGCTAAAATTTCTACCATAAAAATGAGTTGAAGCTGCGATTTAAAAAAAGAACAAATCTTAAAAATCACTAGTATCAAGCACCATCCCTAGCAAGCTCTCAATCAAGTGCGGCAGCGAGCGAAGCGCGTCAGCTCAAATTCCTTTTCAATCAAACGAAGGATGCACAGGATTGATTAAAGAGGCCGAGCATCACGTGCGCCGGGTGTCGATGCGCGGGAATAAAGCAACATAAAGCGGCTAATAAAGATGGAATAAAACAGCACGCGGCTTAGGATGTCCGACTATAAAGTAACACTGAACAGACAGCAGACTCGGTATAGAGCTCATGTGCGAAATGCGATTGACCCGTCGCGTCTTTCGGGCTGCCCAACCCGTTATACATGCAATCTATAAATAAATGGGTCCATTATTTGCGGATTTGCGCTATCCATGAACCATTTGGGGGGGGGGCGAAAAGGGGGTGCCCCCACCCATCAACCGTTCATACGCATAGCTTATGTGATTGATACAGTAACTGGTAAGCTACAGTTTGGAGGGACTTAGGAGGGGGTCCCTCAACCCCATGTCCTTTTGTTAGAGTCAGGGGTCTCCAATAGTTGCTGGGTGTGCCCCCCACATCGGCCAGCTACATATCTAAACCGGAGGCCGCGCAGCTATCTATTAATCATCAAGAGGCATATTTTTGGGCTGCTAACTACTACTAATCCCGAGCAGGGGCATTCTAGATTTTGACCCTTCGGGGGGTTGGATATAGCTGAGCGGCCTCCGGGATAGATAGATAGCTGGGCGTTTGGGGGTAACCCCCCACCCAACCTTCGCCCCCCCACAAGAGACCCCTGCTCCCGAGCCCTATACCTGTGTTTAGCCATTTTAGCTTATATTAGCTACTTTTAACTGTTTTAGCGATTTTTCCCCTTTCTGATTTCTATGCACTGAAAAAGCCTATATATTTTGCCCCCTCGAGCCCCCCCCCAGAAACATTTTGAGCTATCTATCCCTCCGGAGGATAGATTTGCTATCTATTTAGCAGCCGCGAGGGCCAAAATCTTGGAAACCCCTGTGTTAGGGGTAGGTGGGCGCCTGGAGCTGGGTTCGTGAAGGTTCGACATATATCCGTTTTCAAAGTGTATCGGAGTTGTCTCCAGGATAGCTAGCCGATTCCCCCCCCCTCCCCTTGGAGACCCCTGGAGCCAGCTCCGCAAGTGGCAAAATAAAAATTAAAAAGTAGGGTGAAGCAAGTAAAATAATAAACAGAAAGTGCAGAGTAGATAGTAAAGAACTCGACCACTTGCGGAACTGGCCCCTGACCGCGACCCCCCGATGCACCTTACCCGCTATCTCACAAATTAACGCATGACGGAAAAGCACGGGATAAACAGCACAAAAGAATAACACGGCATCTAGGCGATCACCGCCAGAGCAGATCACAGGTTGATTACAATAAAACACAACCGTAGACAACGTGAGAACATGAAAACGAACCAACCACTGTGGCGACGGGCATGCGAGCACTGTAGCCGCCGAGGCGGGGCGCAATATTCCTTCGACGGCACCGGCGGCGCGGCGGCAGACCGCCGCAAATCACAAGTAGCGACGCGCGGCCGGCAGGCAGTAATGGGATTAAGTTGTCTGGCTCGACCGACCTAACCGAGTATGCGCTCACTTCAGCGGGATGTGTCAGAGTTAATCAAAAAGCCCTCTAAGGATACGTTTACATGTATTCGACTCGGTGCACGCGTTCATGGCGCTGAAAATAGCAACAAAAATGCAGTTAGAGTAATGTGGCCATTGTGAATGATGCGCTTTTATTGGCTTTTTCACCTGTATACACACACAGACACACACAAATCTCGCAATAAATATAAATTTCAAGTACATATCACACGCTATGAAAAACAACTGTGAGAGGAATTGCGGTTGGGTCGAATAAAACCCGACACAGGGCCGGCTCAGTAATTACACGAGATTTGCACATGAGACACAATTAGCATTGAAAAAATCTCGGGAGATTTTTATATTTTTTGAATATCAGAAAATATAAAAATATCATATATTATTAATATTTTCTCCAAGGTATTTCATTATATTTTATATGAGAAAAAAATACGCCACTCATACTTTTAGATAGATTTAATTACATTTCCTTTTCGAGACATTCTAATATTAAATCTTAATATATTTTCTCAAAATCACCCATAATTTTTCAATGCTAGACACAACGCAGTCACATGGGCTGGGTGGCGCAGCCGCGGCAGATGTACACGCAGGACAGTCGCGGTCATAGTTCGCGATCTTCCAAGTACTGGTACTCGAATGTGAAATTTTCCCGCCGCCGCTGTTTCCACGTCTCGAAGTCGAAGAAAACATACGTGCCCTGTGAGTGATACATGTTGCATTTGGGATTACTTAGGTCGATATTTCATATACTCGGCGGACCGCAAAGTATGCGTCCGTAATTACTTATGCCTTAGTCGATAACGCGTGAGTAGCTTACTTGTGCACGCACTTTCACAAAAAGGCGGAGTCACGTACAAGCGACGAATGTTTTTTTCCTAGAACGTTTTTTTTGAACAATTTTGATTTTATTAGCGATGACGTCATGCGAGTGCTTCCTTCAGAAAAATACATAGCGTACGGTCCACCGAGTATACAAAACATTGAGTACCGAGCAGTTAAGTGTACTTGAACAAGTCCAACCTGCTCATAATCATCCTTGATAATGGTGGGATCCTGGTATCGCTGAAACCACATCATCAACTTTTTGTGGAAACGCCACGATCTGAATTTGAGCGCCCGCGCGGCCATGTATTGTGCGCGAGTGCCCTGCGTGATAGCAAAATTCATGCCAATGGGAAACAAAAATTGGTATAAAGTTTCGTTTGTTGGTTTGTCACTTGGTATAAAGTTTTCGTAGTTTGTCTATCACTTGTTCACAAATCAACAAGCGAAAGTGCAAAACATCTCAATGTAATGCAAATAACACCTCCATATAGTAGAATATGAAGAACAGCGTCTCCAGCTGCAAGTTGCAGAAGTAGCTAAACGAGTCGGCGCTGGGCGGCGGCGCCTGCGGATAGTACGCGGGCGTGTTCAGCGGCATGCGCGGCATGTGCGCCGACGTGCGCTGACTGTCCATGGGCAGCGGCATGTGCAGCAGCGCCGCGTCCAAATAGGCGAGATGCTGCCGCTGCACGTCGTCCAACGGCACCTTGCCCAGCGGCGACGCGCCTGCGATAATAGACAAGAATGGATACTAGTTTTCCAGGGGACAGTCACAGACATTGTAAAGTAAACTGTCTAGTGCCATGTAAAATGTCAATCAAAACTAAAAAAGAAAATATTTCATTACTGAACTTTACTTTACACTTTACAGGGCCTAGTATTGGCACCGGGCCAACGCAGTGTAAGTAGCAGATAGCAGTGTAAGTATGACGGTAGCCAACCGTCTCACCTAGTGCTGGCGGAATGTGGGCCTCTAGCGGTTTCTGGGGTTGCTGCTGCACCGGCGCGCCAAACAGATTGGACGACACAGCAGCCAATGCCGCCGCTGCTGCCGCCCGATCGCCGTCGCTCACCGCCTGGCACGTTTGTAAATTATGGATCAATAAATACTGTTCGCGCAAAAAAATCCCCCCAAAATTCGACAATCATGTGAAAGAATCAAAGTATCGAAAGCGTTACTCCTAAATGTGCCTGCGCACACTAGTTTACACACGAAATTTCGAAAATTCACAAATCAGCTTAGAACGCATTTGAGTTTTCTACAATGAGGTGGCCGTCAACTACAATTGACGGAGATTAAATTTGACTCATTGTGGAAAACTCAAACACATTCAAAGCTCATTTATGAGTTTTCGAAATTTCGTGTGAAAACTATGTGCGGCTATTGGAAGTTCGGGCGGCTATTGGATTTTTCAAACTATTGTGTTGTTCAACAGAGGTATGATTTCTAAACACAAGAATCGAAACAGTTCTTTTTATATAAAAAACGACAGCCAAAATTTTTAGTATTTATTAGCACGAGGATTTATGCAATTTTGCGTTCAAGCGCGTAATTTCAAATACAAGTACGAAGTATAACAAATTGATATTGGTTCTTCCTTTCTTTGGCTTTGTGACATTTTAGTGTCAAAGCTTCCATTTTCCATGCTAGTCTGTAAAATAATAATCTAGAAGACAGAAAAATCGCTATAAATACATAAAAAATAGCCGCAAATAGGTTAAACGTAGCTAAATAGCAAAATAAAAATACATAAATACAGGGGTGGGCATCTTCAGTTACCGCTGGGAAAATGCGATAGATTGAGCTACGGTTGAGCTATCAGTAGGGTTGGCAAGCGATTTTTTTTAAGCGATTTTTTTTTTTTAAATCCGATTTTTTTTTTTTAAAAATCGCAGCACCCGTACCGATTTTTTTAAAAAAAAATCGCTGGCAAAAAATTTTGGTACTCAAGCACTAGGTAAAATGCCAAAATTTTGCGCGCAAGCGCGCACTTTCATGCAAACAATCCACAAGTTGCTTTTTTCATGGCTTTGACAACCAATTTGGGGGGTGTAGTACCCATTTATGTGTGTTTTTAAGCGTGTAAGGTAGGCTGTGAATTATTTTAGGAAGTATTCATAGTTATGCTTTGTGTTGTCACATCAAACATTTATGCAAAATGCATCCATGTTCACTTCCAATATCATTTATATTTTCTTCTGAGCAAGAACATGCTATTTCTGCAAATAAAATTGCTAATTGTCGATGAAATGTGATTCACGTCACAAATATAACAATTTAATTATATTTACACTTAAAAATAACTGACTTTCAAGCTTTTCCGAAGCTCTACAGTACTTATATTAGCACAGAAAGTATAAGTGTGCACTCCCTACCAATTTATATGGCTTTTATTACCCCCAGAGGCGATTTTAGGCAGAAATGGGGCTAATTTTGACCCCAGCGATTTTTATTTAAAAAAATCGATTTTATTTAAAAAAAATCGATTTTTTTTATAAAAAAAATCGGGGTCGTTAAAAAAAATCGATTTTTTTCCAACCCTAGCTATCAGAATGAAATTTTAACACAATGGAGTAGACTCCATAGGACACCTATTCTGAAGTTTGCAACCCAAACGGCCACATTTTGGGTGAGTTGTGGAACACACGGTTTTTAGTGTAATTTTGTGACTTGGCGTCACCCATAGGATAAATCGAGGGTGGCATTTGAGGGGGGGGCATCGGTCGTTGGTGTCGTCCCATTCTGTCGTACATCGGCCGATTTTGATGCCCTTTGAGTATGTTGTGGTCGCGCCTACTACCAAATTCTTTTTTTACTCGAATAGTCCCCCAGTCCCGAGATAAGGGGGGTGAAGTCACAAAATTACACTAAAAACTGTGTGTTCCACAACTCCTCCAAACTGTGGCCGTTTGGGTTGCAAACTTCAGCATAGGTGTCCTATGGAGTCTACTCTATTGTGTTAAAATTTCATTGTGATAGCTCAACTGTAGCTCAAGCTATCGCGTTTTTCCAGCGGTAACTGAAGATGCCCACCCCTGTATATAGTCAAAACAGCTATTTTGAAGATGAAAACCCCTATTAAAAACACCATCCCTCCATAGTTTCCCGCAACACCACGGCCGCACATTGCCATTCGCACGCGCCAACCTGTTCAGCCATGGACTTCAAAGAAGCGACCGCGGCGGCCGTTGACGCCGACGACCGACCGCCGGTGCCCTCGTCGTTGGCGATGCCGTCGCTGTCTCTGGACACGCTGCGGTCTTGCGGCGAGGCGGACGCGAGCGCCGCCAACGCGCTAGAGTGCGACGGCGGCTGCTGCTGCGGCGGCGATATTGCGGACGCCTGCGTCGCCGTTGCAATTTGTGTCATTTTACAATTACAGAGACGCCAGAGATAATAAACATTTATATTCGTTGGTTAACACCATTCAAACCCAATTAGCACCGATGGAAAATAATAACTGAGTACCTAAATGACTTTTTGGTGGGTGAGCCCAGGTTGCAGTGATACCGACAAAATTTGCAAAAACGAGTTTTTGGAACAGACTGCATGATCCACTTCACGATTGCTCAATTACGGTGAGGCCGTGTATCAAATGTCGAGCATTTCACGCATAATGCCGAGTAACAAAATCGGAAAAGTTTAGAAACGCAGCGTGATATCCTACAAACAGAGAACGACAAAAGTGCTACACAAAAAAACTACCTGTATCGTCAACGGCGCCGGGGCGGTGATGCGCAATTGACTGAGCGCGCCGGCGGCGGCCGCAGTGGCGCTTCTACTAGATCCCGTCGACCCGGCGCTCAATGAATGTTCTATCGATACAGATGCAACTGCAACGGGGGGGTGCTCAAAAGCGATGAATGAAAAAATGCAAAAAAATAACACGGCACGAACCAGGCTGATCGGGCGTCGGGTGCGCATTATGTTGGTGCTCCTGCGGCGCGGACAGCCGCCCCAAAAGTCCCCCGGTGGCCACGGCAGCCGGCAAGCTCGGTCCCACGCTGTGCTGCTTGGTGATGATCGTGGGCGTCCGGCCCGCCGCGCCGGCGGCGATGTTGTACGGCACGGAGGGGGCCGGCGGCGGCGGCGACGCCAGCGACGTGGCGGCCCCGCCGCCCGTCGTCCCATCCGAACTCAGTTGGCTTCGATGTGATGGAATTTGGTTAAAGGTGACAAATTCAATGCGGAGAATACTCAAAATTTCACTCGCAGGAGATTTCCACGAAATACCCCCAGGGGGTATACTATTTCGTCGGCAAAATTTAAGAGGGGTTCATTCGAGGGGGGGGCTTTTTCAAGGGGATGTATTATTTCGCCAGCGATTTTTTGAAATTTCACATATTCAGGGGTACCAAAATAAAAAACAACATAGATGTATGAGCGTCTATAGACATAAATAAGTATATAGACACTGTAATACGTGCCCTAATACAACACATTTACTGCTTTTAACATGTGTTGTCGCTTAGATGGATCACCAACTACTGTTTTGTTGTTTATGTACTCTTTACACGGAATTTGGGTGGGGGTGTTTCGAAGGGGGTTTATTATTTCGCCAGGTCGCTCAGACCTGGGAGTATTTGGAGGGGGTTTATTATTTCGCATGGTCGCTCCGACCTGGGGATATTTCGAGCGGGTCACTACAAGGGGGCTGTAAGTTGGGGAAGTACGGCAAAAAAATTGGCACTCAAAAAATGTGAAAGTACCCACCTGGTCAACTTGAGCGGTGTGTTCGGCGTGGATTTGTGGCCAGCCAAGTTGGCGCTGGGTGCGGAGAGCTTGCACCCGCCGCTCGTGTGTCGCTGCTTACCACTGCTAGCTGAACCCGCAGACGAGGGCGCCGCGGCGCCTGACGGTGTCGCTGAGACTGCCGCTGCAGCCGGCACTATGGGCTCGTCGGGCTCTTTACTGGACTCCTGTGACGGGATGAGTGGACAAAAATGTAAGTAATTATGTATACTCGTTGGACATCATACTTAGTTAGTATGGAAACCTATCACAACCCATCTGAATAGTAAGCCAAAATTATTTCATCATAATATTTCGTTTTTTTTATATCGAATACTTAATTACGAAATTTATCACAAAATTCATTAAATTATGGTAGGATTCTGCGCAAAGTATGCGATCCAATCGGTATACATCTTTAAAAAGCTTTTTTCAGTCGAGGTACTCGCAGCGCGACTATAACCACTTTCCAATCGCATTGGGAAATAGGTCGTTTCAAAAGTGACACTCCTGCGGTTGTGGAAAGAAAAGGGCACAAAAACCGTGTGCGCACCTTGGGCGGGGGCGGGCTGGAGGTAGGCGATGGCGCCTGCGACGACGAGTCGCTCGCGTTGTCGGGCGCGCCCTCCAGCGTGCCGATGTTGGTCACGTTGCCCAACTGTTGCGCTGAGAATAAATACACTGCTAAAATACAACGGTTCAAAATCGGCTAGCCCAGCCACATCAGACTGGAGTAATGGAGCCAACTTATTTGCGCCGTGTCGCCCAAATTGAGATCATCGTACACCCAGAGGTAGTCGTCGTCGTCCATGTCGGCCATCACCTCGCCCGCGTAGTGATTCAACGACTCGCGGAAGTGCGTGTCGATCTGCGGCCGCGCAAGCACGCTTCAAGCAAACCGGTTGTGAGTAGCAACGTTAAAAGTAGAGCCCATGTTGGGCCGTAAAAATATTTTATAATTCTATGCATACAGCGATGTCAATGATTTTTGGGATTATAATATATCAATCAATTATTGTGAAATTTGTGCATTCGAAGATACCAGACCAAATTCGAAGATACCAGTAAATCGAAGTGACTTACGGCGCTGCTGTCGATTGTGTCATTGTTAACCAATCTCATGGCAATCTCCAGCTTCTGCATGTGCTGCTTGTGTTTTAATAACCTCGTGTTGAAGTCCTCTATCCTTCTTTGCCTCTGCAAGCGCGGTCGGAAGTTTAAATACTACAATATGGCGTTTGGTAAGTATTCACACTTATAACACCCTTACAATATTTACAACACAGAATAAATACTTTATTACCATATGTCTAAGAAAATGATGGGGAATCAGCATTTTTACTTATGTTTGGCTGGGAGCTCTGGCGAAAAAATATAAATAGCTAAAAACGAATTTGGGACAAAGATGTATCCAGGATCTAATTATTAGATATACCTAGGGGGGGCTGTGATTAGGGTTGGAAAAAAAAACGTTTTTTTTTAACTCGATGTTTTTTTTTAAAAAAAAACGTTTTTTTTTTTAAAAAAACGTTTTTTTTTAATAAAAAACGTTTTTTTTTAAAAGCTCCCAGATATGACCTTGTGTCAACATATATAGGTATATCAGACAGTGGCAATACTCTGTGACGTTATATATGACCATATAATGTCTGTGGAGCCATGGGATAGCATTATAAGTGGTGATTTGTGTCAAAAATATCCATTTTTCGTCGACATATCATTCGTATATCGCCTTATAGTCAAATGTTCGTGACTTCAGGTAAAGTTTGGCACGGAATAGTGATCAAACAAGGTTATAAAACGAGGTTGTTACTTTGGGAGTGAAGTTACACACTGTAGAGGTACATGGAAGCACATTACCTCAATATTATGTACTACAGCAACATATGACGGCTTATTAACCCATGGTAGCACATAGAAATGGATACTTTGATACTAAAAATGCCACAAAACCAATGAAAACAACCACCAATGTCAATTTGTGTGTGAAATTGCGCGCTTGCGCGCAAAAATTTTGCAAAATACCTAGTGCTTAGTACTAAAAATTTCGGTCGATGTTTTTTTTTTAAAAAAAACATTTCGGACGTCATGTTTTTTTTTTAAAAAAAACGTTTTTTTTTAATAAAAAACGTTTAAAAAAAAACATCGGCCAACCCTAGCTGTGATTGGATAGACCTAGGGGGCTGTTATGCGATAGGCCAAGGGGCTGTGATTAGATAAACCGGCCAACATCAATCAAGCCAAATTGCTACGTTGTCGTGCGTATTCCGTTACTACATGGGCAAATTATAGGGGTAAGGCGGCGCAACCCCTCTCCACCCCCCTACTCAAACAGCAGGGCCCCGAAAACGCTTGAAAAAGTCCTGGAAGGAACACATCCCTGGAATCCGCCACCATAAACAGGCACAGCTGACGCTGACAACGAATCCACAATGGACAAAAACACTACTACTAAAAAAACTATCAGAACCAAACTAACATCTTTGTCGATTTTTTTCTTTTTACCACTGGTCGCAGATAAATTCTCAATTTCGGCTTCATACACATCGATATGTTCTGACAGCTTTGTGAGCGTTCCCTGCAATACAATTGATCAATTATAGTGTTAATTTCCAACAAATTCACGAATTTTTATGCATTGGCACCAATTTATTGAAATTTTTGGTATAAATATTGTTGCCCTATTCAACACTTTATACGGTGCAGTATGGTCTAAGCATCGTGGAGTGGAAACTAAATGTCATTACTTAATATCCAATGACACTGATTCCACAATGAAGTGTCTAGTTTTTGTTATCATTAGCCATTAATGAGGGATACAGCTAGCCGCTGGAATCACCACTAATTGGTTTGCACGACATTATCATAAGATTGAAATACAAGTCAAAAAGTAGGCCAGTTCACAACTGACTTGCAAGTAATCGATGGCGTCTGCCTTCTCTTTTTCTTTGGGATCTCGTTTTTCTTCAGCAGAGAGACCCTTCTCACTATAAGATTTGGTTTTGTTTTCCCGCTCAATATCTTTAAACTGTTCCATTCTCTGTAAATCAATATAAATGAAAAATTCTATATCATTGGAAGACTCAGGACAACACTCTGTATGATAAATAAATATTTATCAATTTTCAAGCATCATTTCAATTTCACAATTAACGTAAAAATTGTACTTCCAAGAAAAATATAAGTGATATTCTCGTTGTGTCTGCATAGAAAAAGCTTCACAACCCTGTTATAAACATGTTAGACCTTGAACAGACTTTGCCGATGTTAGACTTTGTTACGACCATTGTCCTATAGGGTTGGGAACCTCCTTGTAACCATGCTTTATTTTTGTTGTTTAATCCGATACCATATGATTTGTTACACAATACCGGCCAATAGGGTGGCAGACGGTACGGCCTTGCGGTAAACCGTACGGTACGGTAAATTTATTTTTTTTGTGGTAAATGGTACGGTACGGTTAATCTTCAATTTTGCGGTAAACGGTACGGTACGGTAAATCTGTAAAGTGCGGTACGCGGTACGGTACGGTAAATTTCCGATTGTCAGAACTGTATCAGTGCCGGACTACAAAGAACTTTTACTTAATAAATTGACACCAAATTCAGTGACACAATTTGATAAATGGACTTAAGAACACAATAACAGTATGATGACATAAAATTCCATTACCCACAATGTAGGGGTTCAATATATAGGTTTATTCAAGGTGTAGAAGGAAGAAAATGAAGAAAAATTACTAAAAGTGGGTGAAAAATTGCTAAAAGTAAGTGAAATTTACACCTTAAGAGCGTGTTGAAGCACATGGCTTGATTTTATAAACACATTATACTAATGTAAATCATGACTTATATCAATGAAATGAAAGGGCTTCAAATCAGGAAAACAGTGCTGTGAAATTTGCGCGCAAAAAAATTCAAAACACCGCGTTAATTGTCATCAATAAATTGGCATATTTCATGTCAATCTTAGTAAAATTTACCGCATTTTTACCGGTAAATGAGTGCTGTACACGGTACAGTACGGTAAATTTTGGAAAATGCGGTACGCGGTACGGTACGGTAAATTTCTAAAAGTGCGGTAAACGGTACGGTACGGTAAATTTCCCAAAAATGCGGTATGGTACGGTAAATTCTGCCACCCTACCGGCCAATCCTATTACCCGAATCCGACACCGAAGCCTAAACGTGACCTCAATACTCAAAACCGATAGCCACAAATCTTTTGGAACCGATACCCAACCCGATAACCTGTATTGAAATTAGGGTTCAAACGATATATCGTATCGAATATCGGATATCGACCATTTTTTAATATCGAATATCGATATCAAAAATTTTGAAAAAATATCGAATATTGAATATCGATATCGAAAATTTTGAAAAAATATCGAATATTGATATCAAAAATCGACCATTTTTTCGATATATCGAACCTATATTGTGTCCCAAAAAAAATTATCATTTTCATTTTGAGATATCTATGATTGATCTGATGTGCTTGATCTGATCTGAGAATTGTATTAGATGAGTAAAAGTAGGGTTGGCCGATGTTTTTTCAAACGTTTTTTATTGTAAAAAACGTTGTTTTTTTTAAAACATGACGTCCGAAATGTTTTTTATTAAAAAAAACATTGACCGAAATTTTTAGTACTAAGCACTAGGTATTTTGCAAAAATTTTTGCGCACAAGCGCACAATTTCACACACAAATTGACATTGGTGGTTGTTTTCATTGGTTTTGTGGCATTTTTAGTATCAAAGTATCCATTTATATATGCTACCATGGGTTAATAAGCCGTCATATGTCGGTGTAGTATATAATATTGAGGTAATGTGCTTCCATGTACCTCCACAGTGTGTAACTTCACTCCCAAAGTAACAACCTCCTTTTATAACCTTGTTTCATCACTATTCCATGCCAAACTTTACCTGAAGTCACGAACATTCGACTATAAGGCGATATACAAAATGTATCGACAAAAAATGGATATTTTTGACACAAATCACCACTTATAATGCTATCCCATGGCTCAACAGCCATTATATGGTCATATATAACATCACAGAGTATTGCCACTGTCTGATATACCTATATATGTTGACACAAGGTCATATCTGGGAGCTTTAAAAAAAACATTTTTTATTTAAAAAAAACGTTTTTTATTTAAAAAAACGCTTTTATTAAAAAAAACGTTTTTTATTTAAAAAAACGCTTTTTTTTAAAAACATCGAGTTAAAAAAAACGATTTTTCCAACCCTAAGTAAAAGTACAGTACTTATAATGTCATTTTTGTTGTAAATTTGAAGCCAGAAAATGCTGATATTCTATTTTTTGCAACATGCCCTTAGCAATCAGGTTATCAGTACCAATTGTTATTTGTCTGATACACATTGATTCATCATGGTTTTTTCTACATGTTCTACTTTTGAGTGATGTAAACCTTGTCAAAATCACTTGTACCATTCACATTTAACTAAAGAGATGATTAACCATGCGTGCAACCACATGAAAATACAATATTTCACTTGAAATATGCCTTGCTATACCAAAAGCAAATCGCAATATCAAATATCGAAAATATCGAATATCGACCATTTTTTAATATCGAATATCGATATCGAGGTTCCATATCGTATCGATATCGAATATCGAGTTTCAGGAAAAAAAATCGAATATCGATATCGAGTTTCAGAAAAAATATCGAATATCGAATATCGATATCGAAAAGTCATATCGTTTGAACCCTAATTGAAATTCCCAACACTTTGTCCAAAATGGATGAAGAGCATTGCGATAGCAATTACGACACCCTTCGGGCAAATGGAAGTGAACTGAACCTTAAATCAGTTAACTCAGACAGCCATGCCAGTTAACTCAGACAGCCGTGTCAAATGCAAACCTGTTCAATAGTTTTCCTGTAGTTGTTCAGCTTGTCCTTGTCCTTCACATCGTTACTATTCTGCCAGCCTTTGATCTGGTCGCGCAGTCGCTGCAGCTTTTTGATTTCCTTTTTGAGATCCTCTTGCGACTTGTCTCGCTGATTCTCGCTGTTCGCCTCATTCATTTTCGTTATTGTCTCCTCGAATAACTCCACGCCCTCGTCCACCTGCGAGAGGGCCAAAATGTAAGGTCAAATTGGTAAATGAACCATGGGTTTGCGTCAAGTGGATACAGGGCCTGTTGAATACAACAAGTCAATTGACCACCGATGTGGAGCAAATTTCGAGCTATTTTGTGTTCACTTGTTCCCATATTCACTGATATTTTACACCATGAAAGGACCCAGTGATGGATATATGGTCACGTAGTTTCACAATATTTAGCAAAATAAATAGTACGCACGTCCGCCATTTTGGTCAACAATCAACATAGGGTGAGAAAACCGCCGCATGAAATCTGATATAATGTGCCTACACACACTAGTTTTCACCGTGACTTCGTGTGAAAACTGAAATTTTTTCAAATGCAAATAAATGAATTCGGTTGATTGATTTAATTTAAATTTAATTTGAATTGAAATAAATGAAAGTTAAAGTTTGAAAATTTGAAAACTAAAACACATATAGCATACGATAAGAGTAGGCTGAATGTCGCCATGTCGCCATTTCAGTTTTCACACGTGTCACGGTGAAAACTAGTGTGTAGGGCCATTAATAATAGTACACCAAAACACAAGCTCCCGTACGATAGCCGAAATCCCCCGATTTCAAGATTTTAAATAATTGCTAGGTTGGATTGCAACCGCAGAGGACCCGCATACGTCAACCAAAATAGCAGCAGGCAGTAAGAGCTAAGTGTACGCACTTTTCTGAAGACCTTCTCCATCTCAGCGAAGAGCCTCCGCCGCTCCGCCATGCTATACACACGTCCTTCCGTAGCAGCAACAGCGTCTCAGCCAGTTTCCGGGCGTCAAAATGTTCCCCGAGCATGCGCCGCCCGCCCGAAATAGTGCCCTAGGGCCGCTATGCAAGTGTGCGAATGTGTGCGTCCGAATTTAAGTGTGTGCGTGAGCAGTTGAGTGCGCGCGTCGCCTCACTGCTTCGCTGTAGACCCCGAGTCAAGGGCGGCGTCCATGTCCGATTTTTTAATATTTTGTTTAAATGTGGCAGTCGTGCTGTGGGCTGTGAAATGACTTAACTCGATCGAATTGCATACTTAATCGATATGAGATGTGCCATTTTTGTCGAAATAAGCCGTGTAGGCTGATATTACACAACAAATTTTCGACAATGCACAAAGTCGTTCAATTTAACTTGGTGGATTTAAGTGACCGAATGCAAAACTTCAGGAAAGTGACGGGAACGAATGAGCACTCAACTCGCTAAAATGAAAAATGCTTTTGGCACTCTTCCAAAATAGCTGCTCTCGTTTGGCAAAGTATACTTATAGTCCTGGCGTCGCTTGGGTCAGTATCGATTGTTTTTCGTATTTTTTCGACACGCCGCGCGCCATTTACATTTGCACGTTTGAGGGGTCAGAGCGGTAAGCATCAAAGGTGCCGATTTGCGACTAGATCCGACTCCGACTAGTGTGTGTGGCGAGTGTGACAGAGTGCACTAATGAATTGCCACACACACTAGTTGACATCGACAGCAGATGTCAACTGGTTCCCACCCCAATGAAAAGCTTGCTCACGAGCCGACTGTTATTCGCTAGCAAGCTTTGAATTGGGATGGGAACCAGTTGACATCTGTTGTCGATGTCAACTATGCTAATTAATGCTGATGGTTTAATTATATTTTCTCAAATCACCCGTTTTTTTCAATACAGTACATATATCGGCGGACATCACACTTAGTATGACAGTGAAAGCGAGTGCGCAATATTCTTTATCGGCGGACATCATAATTCCCCCAACATAATCCCCCAGATTAGCACGCTGGTTACATCAGAGTGACCGCACAATACGCACGTAATTCGGCACACGTCTAAAAAATATCTAAATACAGTTACGCATACTCAATTTAGCTGCGCGAGAGAGGGGCCGAGTTATTCCCGTTTCTCGGGCAGTATCTGATGACCGCTGCGCGCGTGCTGCAAACAGACGCACTGCTATCTAGGACTATAAGTATACCTAACCTCTCGTTTGTGACTTTCTGCTGAAGTAGCGTTTGACTGCTGCTACGGCGTTATCTGTTTGTTCATGGTAGACGCTCTTGAGAAAGCACGATCCATGATCGCACTTTTCACTATTTTCCAGGTAAATGTACGTGGTGAAAAAGTAACATGCTCATTTTTCATTTTAAAGATTTTTTTAAAGGTCGGCAAATGTTGGCCCATTCCATATCATATGGGGACTACCGTTCCAAAAGTTCACAAGCGCCATATCCAGAAAAATCGAGTTAGCTGGGGATTCGACATCCACGTATAATTCTGCCCATTTTGGTAAAAAAATCAGTGTTATAGTCCATTTCGTTCCCGAGATACAGTGGTACCGTTTTTCAGAAAAATCACAATTTTCATATCGAAAGTGCACATATCCATCTCAGATCCCCTATGAAAAACAGGACTTTCATTTCGTAAGTGCACATCCAAAACAGGACTTTCATTTCGTAAGTGCACATCCATGTCGGACCACCGGAGTTTCATTTCATAAGTGCACATATCCAAAAAATAGTTTCATTTCCAAAAGTGCACGCGTGCTCCGGATCGCTCGCGAAGAGCCGGCCGGATTTCCCATACAAAATAAAGTTTCATTTCCAAATGTGCATACGTGAATTTCCAAATTTATTTTGCTCTATAAATCGAGTACGGGCAGGGGTCTGCAAGATTTTGGCCCTCGCGGGGGCTGGATAGATAGCAAATCGCTCCTCCGGAGGGAGAGATAGCTGAAAAAATTTTCTGGGGGGGGGGGGCTCGCGGGGGCAAAATATATAGGCTTTTTCAATGCATAGAAGGCCGAAAGGGGAAAAAATCGCTAGTAATTGGTTAAAAGTGGCTAAAAGTAGGTTTAAAATGGCTAAAAACAGGCATATAACCAGGCATATAGCTGGAGAGCACGATTTTGAAGGTGAAAAACTATAAAATGTGCGAAAATTAGTGATTTTGAGCGAAAATTGGGGGAAAATTTCTCAAAAACCACTCCAGATAGATAGATAGCTGAGTGATTTGGGGGGGTCTTTGGGGGTAGTAGCCAAAAATTTTGCCTCGGGATAGATAGATAGCTGAGCGGCCTCCGGGATAGATAGATAGCTGGCGGATTTGGGGGGGGGGCAGCCCCCCCCCAGCCCCCCCCCTAGGAGACCCCTGAGTACGGGTATAAATATAGATCTGAAAATTTAGGTTGGTGTACTCCTCGAAAAGGGCTTTTCAGTGGTGTAATTGGTTTTGCCCTGCGATGCACCGTTAGGAAGTTTTTTACATTTCAAGTTCAAATTTTTAAATTTACTCCTTATCTTGGGTCGTTTACAAAATATGACATAACTCCCAAAATATTTACCAGCCGACAGAATTTAGGAACACAAAAATTGTAGACAAATGTCCGATATATCTGAAAAGTGCAGGGCAAGCTTTGTCGCCCAAACATGTGATTTTGAAAACCTTAAAATGTGATTTTGAAAATTCGAAAAATCTGGATATGTTAACTTTTGGAATGAAAGTCCCCATATATTCGTTTCACGTCACGTCACTCGTTTTACTTTGTTTCCAACTAAATTAACTTTGGATCAGAAGAAAATTCAATAAAAGCACATTCGACTGCTTTTCAGGGTCAGCACCCAATTTGAACATCTTAAACAATCTCAACCCCAGAATCACCTAGTATGCGTCTGAGCTACAGTCGACGATTTTTGTTGTTATTTACCATATTTGGAATTTCGCTAACACTTATTGGAAGTATTTACGTCAATTTTCCGGAGTTGAAAGAGTGAGTCCTGAAATGTTGTTTTCTTTCATGTTCAACAATTCAATTCATGTACCGTATTACCTCGAAATACCCCCAGGGGGTTTATTATTTCGCCAGCAAAATTTGAGGGGGGGGGGGGATAATTCGAGGGGGGTCTATTATTTCGCCAGAAATTTTCGGAAATTCCCCATACGCGGACGTAGAAAAATCGAACAATTACATTGATGTATATGTGTTTATACGCATATATAACTGTATATACACAAAAACCCTTCCCTACGTCACTTAATCATCAGTTTTAACGTGTGTTCTGCATTGTACATATCACAAACTACGGTATTTGTCATGTACGTTCACGTTACACTCAATCTTAGGGGGGGTATTTCGAGGGGGGGGGGTTATTATTTCCTCAGCCGAAATTTAGGGGGGGGGTATTTCGAGGGGGGGTTAATTCAAGGGGGGGGGGTTAATTCGAGGTAATACGGTAAATACATTATTGTATACATTAAGTGTTTCGTGTGCCATTTAGACATAAACCTTTTTACTGAGAACTTCAATCATATTCATTTTTAAGGGATGAGCGACAGCACTTCAAACTGCCTCGTGATTTGGATGATGCTAAAAAGTTGGGTCGCGTTTTATCCAATTATAAGGATGACTACTTCTTCCCAGTCTTAGGGGCGGTGTCGATCACCTATCTGTTGTGAGTTCAAATTTGTTGCGATAAATCATTCTCAAATTGGCAAAAAAAATTATCATTTTTCAGTTTGCAGTCATTCGCGATACCAGGCTCGATATTTTTGAGTATCATGAGCGGATATTTGTTTCCATTCCCGTTGGCACTTTTGCTTGTCTGCACGGTCAGTATTTTTGACTAGGCTTGGAAAGAGATAACATAGACGCCGTTATTCAGTCTCATATACATAGCTGCATTTACCGTACATACTCGAATAAGACCCCAAGGGGTGTTTCGTCAGAGTTTTTGAGAGGGGAGTTATTCAAGGGGAAGTTATTTTTTCCTCAGAATTCCATTATACATATATCTGTTGTCACTGCCCGTATGCTTATACCTAGGTATCCTTTATATTTTTTGTTTCACACACTGCATTTGCAGCCCAGGCGTAGCTTTATTTGGTCTGTCTGATTTAATTGTTGAAAATTGACCCAACATCTCTTCCACCTATCGCAGTGGGGGCAGTTATTTTTTCCTCACTCGGCCAACAGGGGGAGTTATTCGAGGCGGGGGTCTTATTCGAGAATATGCGGTATATGTTGACTCACTGGCTTTCTGATCGGATGATTGGCTGATCGATATTCAGCTGATTTAAAATTTAAAAAAAAAAAAATTTTCATCCTTAATTTGCCATGATCTCTACGTTGGACTGAAAATATTGTTATTTGTTGTTGAAAATTGTTCAAAATGTAAATTTTAGTGTGAGTATTATTCATAAAATTATCTTCAAATGCCGCACAGTGCTCGGCGTGCGGTGCTGCAATCTGTTACCTACTGTCGTATCTCGTCGGCAAAAATCTGGTGCTGCGGTATTTTCCCGAACGTGTTGCTAAATGGAGTACGCAGGTGAGCTTCATCAAATTATGCCATGCAAATTCCATCATATCTTTCCATATTCCATTGCAACACACAGGTATCTCATCACCGCGAACATTTGTTCAACTACATGCTTTTTCTGCGGATAACACCTTTCTTGCCTAACTGGTTTATCAACATCGCATCGCCTGTTATCGATGTCCCAATGACGCCGTTTTTCTGGGGCACCTTCTTTGGTCAGTTTGCAACTCTGGATTCTGGTAATGGGCCGGTGTGTGTGATTTAGTTGATTTTTTTTAGAGTCACCCACTAAAAACTGGTTTATACACACACTATATGTGCACCCATGTGATGTGCAATTGATATCTCAAATCCTGCAATCTCTTCCAGAAAAATCTCAGATTTCAAGGAACCACCTATGCACGTATTCACATACTTTATTTTGACCAATCAAATCTTTAGCGTGCTGTTGCGCTTAGTCTGGATTTTCAAGCGGCCGGAGATTATAAATATTTTTACGTATCGATCACACCGTGTAACTAAAAACCAGATTTAGTACTGCGGCGCAAAACAAGCGTGATTTCATGTATACCGTTGTTTGGTATTTCCAATGTTTGGTTCGGCGATGCAGAAATTCATATTGTTAAGCTGCATGTTTGAAAAAAATCTACAATTGAGGTCTCTACTTCTAAAAGTCGAGAAGTCCACAAAATGTGATTTTGAGTAAATCGCATTTTAAGTTTCGGGCCCAATTCCAGGCCCGTGGTGCGTGTCCAATTTGGCTCTCTCATGCTTTCCATTAACTTCCAAATGTTGACAATAAAGTGTCAAATTTTCAGCCCCTGCTCTCAACCTTTATGTGAAAAATTGGGTGTCCATAAATTTCTATTCTGTCAGAGCAAAACCTTTTATGGGAGGGAATTGGACTTGTCGACTTCTTGCACTAGAGAACAATTTCGTTCCCGGGGAGGCCGAGGCTGCCTTATGGGCAATTTTTGCACTTGTCGACTTTTAGAAGTAGCTGTCCATAGTGGACATATCACATTTCTTCCTATTTTTCCCATAAAAAAGGAAGCGGAGGAATGGATTTGTCGACTTCTTGCACTAAACTAGGCGGACTTGTCGACTTCTTGCCCAAATTTTTCGCATTTTCCCAAAAAAAATGTCAAATTTGGCACTTTGCCATATGGGCATGTGAGGTCAAAAATTTTTATGGAAAATGATTAAAAAAAGTGCGGAAGTAGCCCCAGATGACGTTTCCGGTCCTAACTCGAAATTTTCATATTTTGGACTTGTCGACTTTTAGAAGTAGACGCCTAAGTTACATTATTTTCCGCCCCAGGCGTGGCCCCGCCCAGTTTTTTCTTCATCCAAACCGGTCAAACATTGAGCGAGCTGACGGTGAGCGATTCGAGCTTCTCGCTGCGGTCGGTGGCGCTGTTGGCCGTGTTCGCTTTGGCATCGTTGGCTCCTGTGATCTTCAAGCAGAGGTTGAGAAGGAAATTGGACTGATTTCGTGGATGTATGGGATGTACGTCATTTGTGATGTGTTTTGGATACGCATCAGGGGTCTCCTAGGGGGGGGGGGGCTGCCCCCCCCAAATCCGCCAGCTATCTATCTATCCCGGAGGCCGCTCAGCTATCTATCTATCCCGAGGCAAAATTTTTGGCTACTACCCCCAAAGACCCCCCCCCCCAAATCGCTCAGCTATCTATCTATCTGGAGTGGTTTTTGAGAAATTTTCCCCCGATTTCCGCTCAGAATCACTAATTTTCGCACCTTGTTATAGTTTTTCACCTTCAAAGTCATGCTCTCCAGCTATATGCATGGTTGCCTGTTCTTAGCCATTTTAAACCTAAATTATGGCCACTTTTAACCGATTATTAGCCATTTTTTCCCCTTTCGGCCTTTATGCACTGAA
>OZ038454.1:14495981-14768981 GCA_964036195.1 Sphaerolaimus hirsutus | reverse complement strand
TTGTTGTGAATATATTGTGAACCCAGTTGTGCGATAGGTCAGGGCCGTATCCAGGGGGGGGCGGGGGGGGGGGCTGCAGCCCCCCCCTTCCCGGGGCGAGACCAGAAAGTGACCGGAAAATGCGACTTTTTCAACTTCAGCGTAAAAAAATTTGCGCGCAAGCGCGCATTTTTCACCACACAAGGTATTATCATTAGATTTGCTCCATGTGGCTTAAAATCGTTATAAATACACTGAATGGTGAGCTTTTTCCTCCATTTGTATGTATATTTACATACATATACAGCGTTCCATGGCGCTGGCGCCATCGCCAATTGCGCCATGGCGTGGCGCCTACTAATGGCGCCAGCGCCATGACCACATTCCGCCATTCTGTAGGTAAAATTATAGAGGGGGTGGCTGAGCCCCCCCCCCCCGCTCGCCGGCCTCCGTAAACAAGCAGCCCCCCCCCCCGCTCAAAAATCCTGGATACGTCCCTGCGATAGGTATACAAAAAGTGCAAATATTCAAATGTATCCATCATGAACAATTACTGTAAATGATTGAATGGATACACATGTTCGGAAAGAGTCACTCACCTACCAAAACCGATCCTTCACGAGAGTTTCTGGCGAAATAACAGCACACCCTCGAATACCCGCTCAGAATTTTCTGGCGAAATATTGCACCCTTGGGGGTATTTCGAGCAAATAGAAATGATGTCTTAATGTCTTACATCACGCCCACCCAACTCTGCCAGCTATCTATATATTCCGGAGGATGCTTAGCAATTTTTCTATCCCAAAGCAAATAACTACCTCACTTGAATCAGTCCCTGTTGGTTGAGTGAGGAGAAAATCACAAAACAATAGCTTGAGAATGTCTCGCGGTGTACCTTAGTATTTGTAAGTGTGATGAGTGATGTGATTTTTTTATGTAAGTAAATATGTAAAAAATATGTAAATACAAATAAGTATTTATATATATCACAAAACCAGGAAAAATAAACATCTAAAAAAACACTTTGTACATTTACTTCTATACCTATTTTTGTGATATTTACAAACAGAAATTATGGGTGATATCTTCAATGCTACATCCTGTGTACGGAGCTTTACTAAAGTGAGTGCAAAAAATTAATCATCTATGCTTGCCGAGAATTCACTCAAAAGCACATACTTGAGCGTCCATGTAATTTGGCCACTTGCTTTGTAGAAGTTGACCGTGTATACTCGGATGACATTGCGCCGTACATTTTTCCGGTGGAAACACGCCATCATGACGTCATCACTTTAGTCAATTCTGGCGTTTAGCGTTTCTTTTCTTTTTCTTTTTGCGAAATGTTGATTCATAAGTTTTCAGTTGGCCGTCTGCCAGCCGAAGACATAAATCATATCTATTTGTAGAGTATCATGTCTGCCGAGTATATTAACCGCAATCGTTTGCAGAAACATTTTGAACCCGCGTTCATTATACTTAGTGTGCCCCGGGGGTTGTATGTACTCGTCAATTTTTCAGACGTTTGATTGCGAATGAGATGATAATCACCTTACGACATTTCCTCCTTTTTGTAATGGAATGAGGGCCGAGACGAATAAGGTGATGCATTATTACTGCGACTGAAATCCCTACAAATGTCATAACATTTTTGCAATGTTTCGATTCGGTGTGACTTAACATCTTGTGCACATCGGATCGATGTTTCTGATATCCGCAGTACTTACACAAAACTGCGCGCACCTCCACTTCGGGGGTAGGAAATGGGGGAGTCACCCCCCCCCCCCTCCCAAACCGCCAAGCTATTAATCCCGGAGGCCGCTCAGCTATATATCTATCCCGGCGGAAAAATTTGGGCTACTATCCCCTAAAAGCCCCCCCCCCAATCGGCCAGCTATCTACCTATCTGGAGCGATTTTTGACAAACTTTACCACATTTTTCGCTCAAAATCGCTCTTTGTCATACCTTTTTTTAAATAGATTTTCACCTCCAAAATCGCTAGTTCATGTCTCTAACTGCCTACTTTCAGCTATTTTTAATACTATTCGTGCTTATATACCTGTTTTCAGCCATTTTCACCTACTTTTCGCGATTTTCCCCCCTTTTCTTCCTTCCATACCTCGAAAAAGCCTATATATTGAACCGCCGCGATCCCCCCCCCCCCAAAAAAAAAAAATTTTTTTTCAGCTATCTATTCCTCCGGAAGAGCTATTTGCTATCTATGCAACCCCCGGAGGGTCAAAATCTAGAACAGCCCTACTCCACTTGTTTATCTTTCCTGTGCCTTTGTCATCTTTTGCTGCACCATACACTTTTCCTTAATATCGCCTGGCAAATACATCATCAAATCAGAAGCCTCTTGCAAAAGAACAGGTGCGTTTTGTCTTTTTGAGCAGACAACCGTAAATATTTCTTCTCATAGAACGGCAGCCTCCAATAGAATGGCATCTTCCATAGAACAGCGGGTAGAAACTATGATGGGTGAGTGCCAAAACACGAATATTAGAAAAATTGTTTGTGAGAACATCAAGGTGATCAGAGCTTTGATTTAGGGTTATTTTCACATTTGGTTTTGTTTGAATTGATGCTCTGATAATAAAATGTTGCTCATTTTTCATTCAAAAACTGTTCAATTGAAAAATGTGAAAAATCTTGGTGAAAAAATATAATGGCAGCCACCAATAGAACGGCACCCTTAATAGAACGGCGGGTAAAAATGTTGACGAAAAAAAATAGAACGGCGCTCTTCCATTTGAAGAAATACGGGATTTATTCATCTGGGCTAAAACTTATCGGTGTCTCATTTCCAGTTGTATTATCTAAAATTCTCACACCGTTGGATTTTTGTCTAGCTTAACCTCATATATATTTTTACTAGGTAAGTTACTGAAAGCAGCTGAAATGATGCCAACATTGTGGCTTTTCCGCTATCCATGCTTTGATGTTTTTATAATGACTTGCATTGCACTGAATAATTAATTCATTGATTTCCCCGTTGGAAAGCGGGACTGTTCATTCGAGACATTTATCACGCTTTTTTAGTTTCACTGTCTGCATACCCATGTACATGTGCATGCACAATTTCGCGCATGCACAATTTTTATTTTAATACAAGCAGTGGCTCGTCTGATTCAATTACTATTTGTGGGTATCCTGCGTGGGGCGAATCGACGTAATCTCATCCCACATCTGAACCCATCCCACATCTGAACCCATCCCACATCTAAATCTACTTTGTCTCTCAAATAGACTGTATTTTATTTAGGAAATTTCAAAAAAAGTCATGATGACACAAGGTAATCAATCTAATATAACATGTTAGAGTGTTTGAAGGCAATTTGACACCACATGTGTTTAAACATGACAGTTGACAACTATTGAGTGCAGTCAGTGTTATTGAGTACAACTTTGACCTGCAAAATCACCGAGTCATCGAAAGTGGCTCTTAATGTAGCACTTTTTCATCATCAACATTTTTTTGCATCCATTATCCACCAAAAATGCAAGGAATATGCATCAAATATGACAGGCATCCAATTTCTTGGCCAGGATGTGGGATGGGTTTAGATGTGGGATGGCACAGACGCGGGCAAATCTACTCTGACATTCAGTATACCTACTCTCACTTAATGTGGAACTGACATGCTGCAAATCGGAATCTGACATATTGTAAAACTGACATGGCCACTGCGAGAGTGAGTCATGCCCAAAAGTGCAACTGACATGCCCAACATGACATGTCATGCACATGTGCCACATTGCATTTTTGTTTTCATTATTGCATATGAAAAAATAATATGTTATTAATGAAATGGTAATACATAATATGGCAAATATGTAAGCGGAAAGGCATGGTACATGCATGGCATGCACTCATTGGCAAACAGGGTAATAAGGATCAATTGATGATAAATATTTTATGCGATACTGCCTTGCAAACGTTCTGTTCTACACTGCACATAGTTTTACCTTTGGACATGGACATGTCATTTTCACGCTGGGCATGCCAGATTCCAATGCACAGCATGTCAGTTTCACGTTCTGTTAGAGTAGACTGTATGTCAAAATGAACACACTCTCCTGCGTGATAGCCACAGCAAATTACGCTGTGCAGCTCACATAAATTTGAGAAGCGTGGAGAAAAGAATCAGTGTTCACTGGCACTAGTGTACTAGTAAAAGTGTTTATTATACTAAAAAAGTGAATGTTTTTAGTTTTTGCGGTGTGCTATTCTCAATCATCCCGATTTCCTTTCTCAATCTTTCAATATTATTATTCACAATCGTCCTCAATGCTAGTCGTTGAGCTTTGTGGGTATCCGCCCCATTGCCTACTATTCTGCCGAAAATAATTTTACAGGGTAAATTTAAAGCAACTTTACATCACCTGTTCCTATGCATAAGATGGCCCTAACGTGGCCCTCAGTGTGTCCGTAACTGTAACGGCTTTCTAAAATAATAAAAAATAACTTTAAATATTGATGAGCATTTAGACTGCTTTCCATCTAGGTAGGCATCTACAACTAGCAGGATTCTCACCGACGTTCGGCCCCACGATTGTAGTCTTTCAGATGAACTAACCGACTTTTTATGGTCATCGATTATCAATCTGGTCACAAAAATGTGTCAAAAAATCGCAACCATAGCAAAAATAGGGGGCGATTTTTATATCCTTCGAGTATGTTTGTGTTTTTGGTGGGGTTGGGGCTACAGCTAAAAAAATTCTTTCCCGGAAAAAATCACCCGGTCCCGACATAGGGGGTCTAAAAAGGTACACATTTTACATGGCTGATCCGGTCGATTGACTTTGAAGCTCAATAAATTGGTTATTTCTTAACTATTTAACACTTAAGATGATCGACGCAACCTGTAGATTTCATTGTTGATGTCGTTTTGTGATGTCGAAACCATATGCGATTTGACCGGACTGTCAACATGAAAACTTTTATACCATACTATGTATCATATACCGAAGACAAAAAGAATTCATATAAATACTGAGAATATTATGTCAATATCTTATTCCTATCAAAAGTTTTTTAACTTCTGCATTCAATCCATGTCATGAAGAAGGATGCATGCAACTCAAAACGCAAAACTCAATACCTCGACCATTTCTCTACCAATTGTGTCCACAAACACATTAAAAATGTTTCATAATCTGGAGTTTGTATTTTATTGCCAGATTATCTTTCTATTTAAGGTTTTTCATGCAACAAAATATGCATACTCTTGCATGAAATTATCATGATGAAAATAAACATGTAAGTTACTTTAGCAATGAACTCTCCATTTTATTCTGATCATTTTAAGGCCAACTCTCCATTTTATTCTGATCATTGGCCAAAATCTGCTGTGATGTGGTATAGAGATGGAGCTTTGAAGTTGCATGCATCATTCTTCATGCAATTATTTAATGGATGGGAGGCGGAAATTTGAAGTGCGATATCTTTTGAAGAAGGGGAACTTCAGGCAAAAGACATAATTTATTTGGTATATGGATTCATTTTGTCTAAGTATATGATAGAATCGTCAAAAAATTTACCGTGGTGAAAATTAAACCCTGGTCAAACCAAAACATATACTCCAGTGACTTTAAACCTTGCACGCGTGGTTCATGCAGGAAGCATGCCAATGGCATTTAAAACATCCAATCTTCATAGAAAGTTAAAAATTCATTGCTATTATAATGTTTTATGTAAACACATTCATGGCAATGAATTTTTTCATCGTCTTACATAAATCACATGCTTTTATTATTGTTGGCAGGCTTCCAATGTGAGACAAATAAGTGCAACTGCAGATTGTCAACTCGATTGAGTATACTTTAATGGCATCAAAATTAGTCAAAGAGCCTCGGGCTGTCTGTCGCTAGTGTTAGCCACTTTTGTGTCCAATCTGTCTAAAAAAATCGTTTTTATCGCATAACAAAAAAAACTGGCATTACCCAAACTAGTGTATCCTGAATTAAACCGCCAACGGTTATCTGTGCAGGAATAAGCCAATGGCCAGAGGGTGACATGTGAAGGGTACATGGGATGGGCAAAAGGAAACATTTTCCAATAAATTTGTGAACACATTCTGCATAAAAACAACAAATATAGAATTCACTACTAACATGCCACATCACCGAATGCCCACACCTACACTGTTTTCTCCTGGTATTTATTGGCTCACATTTATTTTAGGCTCAATTATAAATATATTAGCAACAGGATCAATTAGGACATTAGCACGTGGGCCAACTTAACCATGTTCACTGCTAATGTTTGAAAGTGTATGAGCAAAATTAGCAATGTAGCCACTTTTGTGCTGACCGTGGCAAAATGGATGGATAAAGAAATACAGAGAATTGATAATTAGGCTCATATTTGCACATTTACTTATTTGCACTAATTTACAATTTATGCACTATATTAATTTACCACGCAAATTGTATTTCCTGCACTATATTATTTACCCATGGAGAATATTCGATTAGGAAAGTGTTCTATAAGTTATTGATAGGTTTATGTGGAATGTTTAGGTTAAAAGGTCAAATATGTTATTATTAGGTGTATTAATATAAAAATAGGCTCATTCAACTCGCCGTAATTTTCTGATCATGATTATACATACATTTGCATAGTTTACTTGCAGTTTACAAAAGTCAAATCTTGTAAATATTTACGTGCTGCGTAATTATCTAGGCCAGCGTCCTAATAGAGAAATGGTGCCCTGCGTGCAACTAGCATTTACTTTACAAAGCCCTTCGCATAGGTATAATTGTCATAACCCTGTTCACAACTATTTATATTTACTTAATAATTATAATACCTTGCTCAATTGAATATATTATAAACTCTGCTCAATTACAATACCCATTTACCTCAAATAAGTCCCAATTTGCTAGATTATTCAACATACGTTTCCAGGAAATGATTATTATTATCATGTTGAATATACCTTATTCTATTTACGTCATTAGGAACATTTACACTACTATTTACAGTTTCAAACCCTATTTTATTAGTTCCAATGTGCGTCAATGTTTTCTGACAAATTGAAGCAAATTAGTAAATCGGCCGAGTTTGCCGACTTCGCGCCTCTCAAGATTAATAGTTTTTCTATTAGCCCAATTTGTACTTGGTATTTCTTTACCATAATTGTTTGAATGTATGTACGCGCGGTATAAGGCAACTGTTTCGGCTAGATGTGTTTATTTGTTGCATTCATGTCTTATTTGTGCATTTGTATTAGGAAATTACTGTAGCTGTTTTTCTATACGTGATTTCCGTGTCTTAGCTACTTTGAGAGTTTTTACTTCAGTCTGCGGACCCACCCCAAGTGAACAAAATAAGCTAGCGATAGAAACTTCGACTAGGAAGCTCGCTAGGCTTTGCGCTTTTGTAACACGCTGTATCTGATCGAAATAAAGTACCTGAAACAATTCAAACCCCCTTTTTCAACACAACTACGAAATAAACTCAACTTGGCTGTCGACAAGTGGACGTTCGGCTACAACGGGAAATCAACCACTCTAAAGGCCGTTTCTCACTACGGTCTTGGAGCTGCTGGATTCGGTGGTAGAAGACGCTGACTTCGGTGGCTTCATCACATGGCGCAGCGAGCAGGGTGATTGCATGACATTGTGCTATCACCAAGCCGGAACGGACATTGTGCGGCAGTTGGCAGAACTTCAAAAGTCCTGCTGAACATCAATTGGCCTTGGCTGAGCGTTGGCTGTTGATTTGCAGACAGCATTGTGCCAAAGTCACGGCACTCCTGTCTACATCCTGGGAGCGGTTCTACGCTCACGCGCGGAGGACACTGGAGTTCTGACAAGCCTGTCAGGATTTCAGGCAGCTTTCACCAGTGTTCTGGCAAGGTGCTAGACGCTGGGCGGCACCGGCATTTGACAAGGAGTCATTGTCGGACGGTGGTCAAACTTTCGCTGGACGCTCCCGGACATCCGGACGCCAGTGACCGCTCGCACGTCCTTCCTATGCCAAGGGAGGGTGACCTGACGGAGACAGGATCGCCACAGAGCCACGCTAGTCAAAGGGCTGTTTTTTGGGCATTCGCGGAGGTCCCTCGCTCCACTGGGTAAGAGTGGACTCATACCTCGGAAGTGCAAAAGTAGGGGTATCAGTGTACAAAGGGCTGTAGCTGACAAAGGGCTGTAGCTGACAGAAAGTGGATTTGAAAACCAAGTATTAGGATACTTGGTAGCGTGTAGGGGCTTTGCGGAGCTCCCATCAAATATACACGCTGTGCCTGCTCGGTACCATCAGATCAGACAGCACAAAAGTGCCAGAATTCTGCATTGCACAGGCGCAATTGCAGAGCAGTGTACAGAAACACTGCCCAGAATCAGAAAGTGCACCAGAGTGCACAGAAACGTGTCACAGGCGACACGGCAAGCGCAGCACTGCGCACAGCGGCACAGGAGCCGCTCAGGAAAGCAAGTGGCCGGCGTGGTCACAAGGCACACAGGTGTGCCAGAAAGAGCGCCAGAGCGCTCAGAAAGAGTGTGTACGGACCCTCTTTGGGCGCACACTGCTGGGCAAATAAATTGTTTATTGTCCAGGTGGATTTGACCGGTGTGTTGAAGTCAACGCGTGTAACAATCACGTCAGGGGCTTTAGGAACACACCTGGTGCCAGTGCAGTAAAGGTCAACGCGTGAAAACACGTCAGGGGCCTGTAGGACTGCATTGTTATTGTGCGTGGCACAACAAATCCGTGGTGCACAGAGCACTGCACAGAAAGACGCAGAGAAGCGTCACAAGCGTCACAGGCGACGCACTATAAAGAGAAACAGTGAAGGAAAAATTCATCAGCAAAAATGGTTTCACCAACGGGTCACATCAGAAAGACCCTGGGGCCAGCAAAGCACAGGGTGGAAAGTAGATTGGCAAGAGAATTTGCCAAGTATGACCTGGAGCTATTTGCGGAAGCATCAAAGGATGATAAGAGAACAGAGATGAGAAGAGTGATTGCAACTATCAAACAGGAGGGTGCAAAATTGGAAAGTGCAATGACTGCAGTGAGAACTCAATTTGACGCATGGAGGGACATCGTCAAGGACATTGACGAACCCGACCAGTTGGAACAAGAACAGAAGATATACCAAGACTCATATGAGGAATATGCAAATATGTCAGACTTGGTGACACAGAAAGTTGTAGCGATGAATGTGTACATCGAAGAGTTGCAAGACATGATCCAGCAACAGAGCGGAAATACCATGTATGAAGTCAATACAGCATTCATACAGCAGATGGCTGCCCAGATGGCTCTGACAGCTCAGGGAGCTGCTCCGGGGGCCAGTTCAACCAATGCAACCACTGCAAAGAGCGTCAAATTACAGAAACTGGAAGTGGAACAGTTTACTGGGGAAATTGTCAAATTTCGATCATGGTGGCAAATGTTCGAATCCCACATCCACAATCGGACAGATTTGGAGGACATTTCCAAGTTCTCATACTTGAGGAGCTTGCTGAAAGGCTCAGCATATGGCATGATCAGTGGATTGAGTGTGACAGCAGAGAATTATGCACCCGCAATTGCAATGCTCAAAAAGAGATATGACCAGCCAGTTGTGGTCAGAAACACGCTGATGAGTAATATCATGAAGCTGCGACAGGCCAGAAATACCTGTCAGGATATGAGAATTTTGTTCGATGCAATTGAAAGGCTGCTCCAGCAGTTGGAGTCACTGGGTGAATCAGTGGAACATCCAATGCTGTTGAGCCAGCTACAACAGAAAGTGCCACCCGAGGTTCTCAGAGAAATCCAGAAGGAACAGGGAACTGAGGAAGCCTTGACGGTGGAAAAATTCAGAGAGCTGTTTGGCAAGCAGCTAGCGCTCAGTGAAGCTGTACAGCACGCACAGCAAACTGAGGCACCAGTTCAGCAATCGCGCCAGGGATTCGGGAATAATCCCCGCGCACAGCAATTCAATAATCGATTCCAAGGCAATGGGAATCGATTCAGAGGGCCAGAGAACCCAAGGACCAGCACAGGGAGCATGTCTGTGATCCAGAATGGTCAGAGTGCACCACAGACTGGATTCATGAATCCTGGGAGGCCGTGTGTGTTCTGCAATGACACACAGCAATTACACTTTAATGATAAGTGTCCAAAATTCAAAACTGCCAGAGAAAGGAGAGTGGTTTTGTCAAAGGCAGAGCGATGCCTGAGATGCCTGCAGAAAGGGCATTACATGAATCAATGTCAATTTACAAGAAGTTGCTTTTATTGCAAGTCCAATAGGCACCACACTGCGGTGTGCCCAGAGAAATTTGGTGACAATGGCAATGGAAACGCTGGACGGCAAATTCCAGCATTTAGAGTAAATGGTCAACAGAATGGCCAGCAATCAGCAAACAATGGCAGAAAGTCTGTGCCGACGGCCGGTCGACCAGCACAGAGCCAACAGAGAAAAGCCACAGTGAATTGTGTCACTGTGGAAAAAGCTGGACCAGAAATGGTAGAGACAGAAACCATATCCAGCACAGTGGTTACAGAACCAAATACAAAGCAACAGAATACGTCAGTGAACCTGTCAGTAAACAGGAACATGTCAATGTTGATGACAGCCAGAACCGTGATTGAGGCTTCAGAAATGGATACAGAGATGGAGCCTGAACAGCCACCACTACAGATTCAAGCGTTCCTGGACACAGGATCCCAGGGAACGTACATGTCAGAGAAAGTGGCCAAGAAACTCAATTTGAAGAGTACAGGTGAACACCACATCCAGGTGTACACATTCGGAAATGAAAAGCCGCACTATAAAGTAGTACAGCAAGTGGAATTCAGAATGCGGCTCAGAAATGGCCAGAAAGTTGATATGGTGGCTGATGTGGTCCCGACGTTGACCACAGAACAAGTCAAAGTGCCTGTGTCAGAACAGGACGAAAAGTACTTGCAGAAGTACTTCCCGGATGAGAGTTACTTTGCAGACAGAATTCCCAAGGAAAAAGGGACAGAGTGCAAGTTCAAGCCAGACATTATAGTAGGCTTGAATTATTTCTGGGACTTGATGTCCAGAAACACCAGCACCACCAGACTTCCGTCAGGATTGTATGTCATTCCATCAGAATTGGGATTGCTGATGGGAGGTGGGCAGCTGACGAGCAACAGAAATCAATGGACCACGGATGGCGCATATCCGGTGGTGGTCAACACAATTGTGCATCAAATTCAGAGAGAAAAGTGGTACGAGGAAGCACCGTTGTCAATTGCTCCTGTACCAAATGTCAAAGATATGGACAGACTGGATACCATTGGCATAATGGACCAGCCAGACCTCGTCGAAGATGATGAGGCCATCAAGCAATTCAATGAGAGCGTACAGAGAAACCCAGATGGACGGTACTCTGTAAAGTTCATGTACAAACCGAATTTGCATGAACTCCCAGATAACAGAGCAATGGCGTTCAAGAGGTTCAGGTACCTCACCAACAGGCTCAAGAGAGACCCAGAATTACTGGAGAAAATTCAGGCAATCATGAAAGCACAAGAGGAGCAAGGAGTGATTGAGAAAGTCCAAGAGGATATTATGGATGGCAGAAAATTCCATATATTGCCTCATCAACCAGTGATAACGCCAGAGAAAACTACCACAAAGGTCAGAGAGGTATATGATGCCTCAGCGAAACCGCCAGGCATGCCAAGCTTGAATGAGTGCATGTACCGCGGTCCAGTGATACTACCACAGCTGGTAGGGATGCTGATGCGATTCCGATTGCATGGAATTGCACTGGTCGCAGACATAGAGAAAGCGTTTCTGCAGATTAGTCTGCAGGACAGTGACAGAGATGTGACACGATTTCTGTGGTACAAGGATCCCACGAAACCATCCATGGAGGACAACATTCAGATTTACAGATTTGCCAGAGTACCATTTGGTATAATCTGCAGCCCAGCGCTGCTGGCGCTGACAGTCAGATACCACCTGAATCAAGCTGGCACAGAAAATGCAAAATTGATCGATGAAAATCTGTATGTGGATAATTTGATCCTCAGTGTGGACACAGAGCAGAAAGCAATCGAATTGTACCAGGAATCCAAAGTGCTGTTCACAGAAGCACAGATGAATCTGAGAGAATGGAACAGCAACAATAAGAGCTTTACTTGGCAATTGACAGAGTCAGATGTGGCCAAGGAAATTGTCACAACAGTCCTAGGAATGAAATGGGACACAGAGAGCGACCAGATGTGGCTGAAAACGCCAAAGACAGTTCAGCTGTCACAATTATCAGAAACTGACCAGAAAATCAAACTTCCCACGAAAAGGACAGTTGCAAAGGTGACTGCGGGATGTTTTGATCCAATGGGACTCGTTAGTCCTGTCCTACTGCCAGCAAAGAGATTTTTGCAAACGTTATGGCATTCAGGACCAAGTGCCAAAGAATGGGATACTCCCCTGTCTGAGGAACAGACAGCAATTTGGCAGCAATTAGAGACAGAATTGCTCAAAGTTGGACAGATCAAGTTCAACAGAAATTTGAATTATCAGAGTGGTGCAGATGCACAACTGCACATTTTCGTTGATGCCTCAGCAATGGCATACAGCGCAGCGGCGTACATATGCCAGAAAACAGAAAATGACAGCGGCACGTCAAGCCTGCTGTACTCCAGATTGAGACTCGCTCCAAAGAAACCAGAAGTGACAATTCCACGGCTGGAATTGTTAGCAATGTTGATCGGCAGCAGAATGTCAAAGTTTATTCACAAAGAGCTCAAGGACGTCAAATTCAGTCAAACAGTTGTATGGTCAGATTCAACCTGTTGTCTGAAGTGGCTGACAACAGCGAAGCCACTGGCATGTTTTGTCAAGAACAGATTGGATGAAATCAGGAAAATTCAGAGTGAGACAGAGAACATGCATATCAGACACATCGCAGGACTGGAAAACCCAGCTGACATGGCCACAAGAGGCATGAATATGTCAGAGTTGGAAGGCAGTAACCTGTGGTGGAAGGGGCCAGAATGGCTAATGGCTGGAGAGTGGCCAGAGCCGAAAGTGGAGCCAGTTACGCCAGAAGTAATGGCAGAAATCAAGAAAGAAGAACTCAAGTTCCCAAAAGCCAGTCCAATTTACCTGGGCGCCACACAGCAAGTGGTCAGTGACCCAGATGCCAGCAATGTGCAAGCTGACGAAAGCAAGCAAAGCAACCCATTGGGAATTGAGATTCAGAGATTCTCGTCACTGACAAAGTTACTGGATTCCACAGTATACGTGATGAGATTTGTGCGACAGATGCACAAAAAGCGCAGCAGAAGTGGCAGTCGGAGTGGACTGTCAGAAATCATGGAAAGTATCTGTGGTACAATGAAACCACAGGGAATTATCAGTATTGAAGAGAGAGAGATTGCGTTGAAATATTGGATCAAATTGACGCAACAGAATCATTACAAAGGAGTGGCAGAGATTCTGGCAACAGGCCACAGCAAAGACAGCCAGGATGGCAAGAAAGCAGCTGCAGACCAGCAGTTGATCAAATGGCTCAATGTGCAAATGCATCAGGATGGAATCCTGAAGTGCCACGGCAGAATGGAGCATACAGACCCACAGGAGGTCACAGTGCCACTTATACTGTTGCCAGCAATGGCTACAGTGACTCAGCTGATCGTCAGAGACCAGCATGAAAAGTTGATGCACGCAGGAGTGCAACACACATTGGCAGCAATCAGACAAAAGTACTGGATTACACAGGGCAGACGGGTGATCTACAATGTGACCAGAACCTGCCCAACCTGTAAGAAATTGGGAGCGAAGCCGTACCAGCTTCCACCAATGCCAGATTTGCCAGAAACCAGAGTTCAGAGAGCCAGACCGTTCCAGTACACGGGCTTGGATTATTTGGGACCAGTTTGGTACAAAGTGGACAAAGATCACAGGAAAATGTGGATCTGTTTGTTCACATGTATGGTGACACGTGCAGTTCACCTGGAAAGTGTGCTGGACATGACAGCGCAGGAATTCCTGAACGCAGTCAGGAGATTCATCGCCAGGCGTGGAAAGCCTGAAGCAGTTATTTCAGACAATGCGACGCAATTCAAATTGACAGAGAAAGTGCTCAGCACAAGCACTGACAAGGCCATCAATACTGGAAAGGAATGGTCAGAAATGGTCAAAAATGGAGCAGTACAGACATACTGCTCACAGCAACAAATCCAATGGAACATGACGACTCCCATGGCACCGTGGCAGGGAGGAGTCTATGAGAGAATGGTAGGCATCACCAAGAAACATTTCAAGGCAGCTGTGGGGCACAAAATGTTGACCCTGCAAGAATTGTTGACACTTCTGCCAGAAGTCGAGGCAGTGATCAACAGCAGGCCAATCTCTTACATCTATGGTGATGTAAAGAGCCTCAGAGTGCTGACGCCAAAAGACTTCCTGACAGGGGAAGGTCAGATTGGAGCACCACAGTTTGACGCAGACAAGGATGGAGAATTTGTGCCCAGAATGGATAACGCAGCGAAACTGCAGAAATATTGGGAGACAACCCAGCAAACTTTGGATAAGTTCTGGGACTTGTGGCATCAAGAGTATATCCCGAGCTTGAGGGAAAGGACTCAGGTGACACACAAACATGGCAGATTGACAGCGACTCAAGAACCCAAAGTGAATGAAGTTGTGCTGATTTATGAAGAGAACATGCCCAGAGGTGCATGGAGGATGGGTCGCATCGAGCAGTTAGAGCGTAGCAAAGATGGACAGATTCGCTCAGCGAAAGTCAGAACTGCCAACAGAAATGTGGTCAGCAGACCACTCAATCAATTGTATCCGCTGGAAATCAATTCAAAGACAATGGATATCCCAGAGACAGCAGTGACAGTCAAAGTGGATTTACTGGACCCAGCAATTGTCCAGAAACATGTCAGAAATCAGAGCTCGAACAGAGACTCTGTACCAAACCCTACTCAGAGGAACTCAACGTCAGGTAGAGTCCTGAGGAGTGCAACAGGGAAAACCACAGCAACCACCAGCAGTCTAGTGATTGGAATGCTGTGCATGGTGTTGATGTTGACAGGCATGTCAGAGTCAGCAACGCTGAGAGAAGCCGGCGAAGCTTACAGCGAAGTATTTTCCAGAACATACGTTCTAGAAACCTCGACAGTAAGGCCACCATCATTGGCAGCGCATCATGGATTGCCGCCTTTGCCTTCAGAATGGCCACCAAAATCTGTCAGAGAAATGCAGACTTATGAAAGATTCAAGGATGCAATCAAGGACCATCCTGTGGAACAAGTGATCAGTTCACAAAGCCAGAAGTATCAGATTTGCACCAGTGGAAGACATGGACATGCGCTTACAGTTCCTGAAGAAGTGCAGTGCCATATCCCACCAAGGAATTTTGTCAAGGCAATGAAAGTTACATTTTACGCACAGAGACAGATTCCACAGAAAGAGAAAGCATACAGATGCTACATCAGAATCAAAGAGATCATCACACACACCAGTTTCTGGGGAGCGAAAGGCATTACAGGCAATTTTGAGAAATACCAGCAAGTTGGCGTGGTAGCCTGTAACTATGCAAGAATTCACAAGATGTTCAGAGGAACACCTTTGGTGGAAATGGAGCCCAGAGTGTGGACAACCAATCAAACCTTGAAAGTGGAATATTCATGGTGTTGCCATGACAAAGAGAATGTCGTCAGTAACTTCTACATGGAAGAAGGAACCGTGGCTTCACTTGATGGAAAGACTGTAATCAGCGACTTGCAAGATTTCAGCCAGTGCAGAGCCATGATGGGACATTGCAGAGACCACAATTATGGAATCACAGTGTGGGATACGGAGAATTTCAAGCATCAATGTGCATATGAGAGAATTGGCAGATTCAAATCAGAAATATCTGGCCAGACAATTATTGTATCAAAATTGCAAGCAGCATACTCCCACAGCAACAAGACAAAGAGGCCAATTGGCTCAGAATGTGTTCCGGGAGACACATACTACACCGATCAAGGAGGTGTATTCATCCAGTTTGACAGAAGAGAAGATGTGCCTGTAGAATGGGCAATGCCAGGAAAGATAGTGGAGGCAAGAGAGTCGACAATCAGTGGAACATTGTATGCCAGATTGGACGACAGAAACTCCAAGTTTCAGTTCCTGCAACATGTAGTCAGAGAGATGACTCAGGCACAATTTGCGATTGTATGGCATCAGCTATGTCAACTTCGCAAGAACCAGCTGGACATGTTGACTCAGCTTTTCCGCATCGATCCAACACTGGGGATTCGAGCCATGCTGGGAAGACAGGATGTTCATGCAGAATGGGCTGGAGAAGCAATTATGTTTTGGGAATGCAAGGAAGTGCAGCCATACATAATTTATCAGACAGGAAAAGTGGGAGAGACATGTTACAAGTACACACCAATGAGATTGGACAAAGACGGGCCTTTGTGGTTCAAGAGCCCAGGCAGCAGAGACTTGGTGGAGAAATCACCAGAAGAGGATTGCAGCCACACCACACCGCACCTGTACAGAAATGAACATGGACAGTGGAAGTCCGCACATGGAATGGTGCATGTCACAGAGACTCCAATTGAAATGACATGGAAAGGACAATGGCAGGCCTTCACGTTTGATGCGCCTCACCTGTTCACCAACATTGTCAACAGAGCGACTAATTTCATGGATGTCAGAGGCCAGATTCAGAGACTACAGAATTTGGAACATGTGCAGAACCAGTTGATCGATTATACAGCAGATATGTCATTGGATCCCAGAGTGATCAGAAATTCAATAGAAGGCATTGGAGCTGGAATTGGACAGACAGCAGCAGGAATCGGCAAAGCATATGGTCATTATATATCTGGAGTATCAAAAGGGTACACCAACTTTATGGGAGGAATGCTGAAAGGACCCTTTCAAGTGATTATCAACACAATCGCAATGCTGCTGGGGATCACAATCCTGATAGCTGGAATCGTAGCTGCAGGATACCTGTGGTACAATTGGAGAATTGCCACAGGGAAGCCAGTGATTCCACCATGCGTATATACATGCATATGGAAATGCATAGTGTGCCCGTTCAAATGCATATGGCTATGCTTCAGAGCCATCAGATACACTATCAAGAAGTCAACTCAGAGAGAGACCAATTACCCACAGAGGAAAGTACGCAAGACAGAGTTGAGACCAGCAATCAAAAGGAGAGCCAGATCCAACTCAACACAGTCCGTCAGATTTGCCAGGAGAGCGGAAACAGAGGACAGAATGGCAAAGTCACTATCAGCATACGTTCAGCCAGATGAAAGTTCAGCTGATGAGGGACAAGTCAGAGCCAGGAACAGAGACAGTGTTCACATGCCTGATATCCGCAAATTCACCACACGCGAACGCGCAGGAAGCGACACGGGCAACTATCTGCTTCATCATCAGGCTAGGTCGGCATTGGCATCACCAACAACCGGACCTGCAACTTCACGCACACCCACGACTTCGCGCACGACCACGTTCACCACCGAGGCGACTGTGGAAACGCCACTCATTACTTTGGCGCCCACCACCACCAGCATGTGACGTTGCTGCAACAACGGGGTGCAGCAACTCTTCCGCCCGGAGTGTGCTGACCGTGGCAAAATGGATGGATAAAGAAATACAGAGAATTGATAATTAGGCTCATATTTGCACATTTACTTATTTGCACTAATTTACAATTTATGCACTATATTAATTTACCACGCAAATTGTATTTCCTGCACTATATTATTTACCCATGGAGAATATTCGATTAGGAAAGTGTTCTATAAGTTATTGATAGGTTTATGTGGAATGTTTAGGTTAAAAGGTCAAATATGTTATTATTAGGTGTATTAATATAAAAATAGGCTCATTCAACTCGCCGTAATTTTCTGATCATGATTATACATACATTTGCATAGTTTACTTGCAGTTTACAAAAGTCAAATCTTGTAAATATTTACGTGCTGCGTAATTATCTAGGCCAGCGTCCTAATAGAGAAATGGTGCCCTGCGTGCAACTAGCATTTACTTTACAAAGCCCTTCGCATAGGTATAATTGTCATAACCCTGTTCACAACTATTTATATTTACTTAATAATTATAATACCTTGCTCAATTGAATATATTATAAACTCTGCTCAATTACAATACCCATTTACCTCAAATAAGTCCCAATTTGCTAGATTATTCAACATACGTTTCCAGGAAATGATTATTATTATCATGTTGAATATACCTTATTCTATTTACGTCATTAGGAACATTTACACTACTATTTACAGTTTCAAACCCTATTTTATTAGTTCCAATGTGCGTCAATGTTTTCTGACAAATTGAAGCAAATTAGTAAATCGGCCGAGTTTGCCGACTTCGCGCCTCTCAAGATTAATAGTTTTTCTATTAGCCCAATTTGTACTTGGTATTTCTTTACCATAATTGTTTGAATGTATGTACGCGCGGTATAAGGCAACTGTTTCGGCTAGATGTGTTTATTTGTTGCATTCATGTCTTATTTGTGCATTTGTATTAGGAAATTACTGTAGCTGTTTTTCTATACGTGATTTCCGTGTCTTAGCTACTTTGAGAGTTTTTACTTCAGTCTGCGGACCCACCCCAAGTGAACAAAATAAGCTAGCGATAGAAACTTCGACTAGGAAGCTCGCTAGGCTTTGCGCTTTTGTAACACGCTGTATCTGATCGAAATAAAGTACCTGAAACAATTCAAACCCCCTTTTTCAACACAACTACGAAATAAACTCAACTTGGCTGTCGACAAGTGGACGTTCGGCTACAACGGGAAATCAACCACTCTAAAGGCCGTTTCTCACTACGGTCTTGGAGCTGCTGGATTCGGTGGTAGAAGACGCTGACTTCGGTGGCTTCATCACAACTTTAGAATGTACATTTTTATTTAGTAAATTGCAACTCCCACAGTTCCATGAGGGTGAGGCTAGATTGGTCAGGTTCTACGTGCATCCATTTGACGCTTTCACTTGTGCGAATATCATGAACACGGCTCATTTCTCATCCTCACCAATGAGTTCGCAGCCCGACTGAGTATACACGCATAGCTTGCATAGGGGTACATTTACGCAGAATTGTCAAAAGTACTGAACTTTTTCAAACTAAATGTAATTGTAATTGTTCCGAAACGTAATTGTTACCTAAATAGGTACGTGTTAACGTAATTTTTACCTAGGTAAATAAGTGTTTTCAATTTACCCACTGCCCGAGTATAGAAAACGTAAAGTAAATTTTTTTTTTAATAAATTCGGAAATAAATATTTTCCCAAACGAAAACTGTAAATATGTCGTTTTCAAATTCTTATAAGTCTTGAAAGACCGGCTAAGTTATCTAATTTTTATTATTTTTTGTGAGGAAACGTAAACTTATTTACTCGGTTCCCGAGTATACCTATGTACTTTTCGGGTAAAAGTATATAGATTTTCGCAACTCAGTTACGTTTAATTGCACAGAAAGATGCAGCCAAAAAAGAAAAATGTATAAAGATCACTATTATATACTCGGCAGACATGATACCCTACAAATAGATATGATTTATGTCTTCGGCTGGCAGACGGCCAACTGAAACCTTATGATTCAACATTTCGCGAAAAGAAAAAGAAACGCTAAACGCCAGAATTGACTAAAGTGATGACGTCATGATGGAGTGATCCACCGGAAAAATGTACGGCGCAATGTCATCCGAGTATATCTGGATATTTACACAACTTTCTTTCTGCCTGGTTCCTTTTGTAGTATAATATTCAGTCGATTGAACTTACCATTCAAATGATTCAACTACTGTTGCAAGTTCAATGAATTATAATACTACACTTTTTACAACCGTCATTGCACTTATCAAAAAAATCTTCTGATCAGTGTGATCCATAATCTAAAAAAAGGTGGCGCATGTTTCAGGTTAGGATCTGGTGCATTCATGCTTCCGCCCTATGATTAGCCACATCTACATAAGATGCCTGTTGAATATTTTATGAAATCCCGGTGCTGATGTGAAGATTTTGCCACTAGGTGCGCCTTTTGCTATTTCGCTTCAAACACACACTGGTAGCATTCTTTCGTGTGTTTTTCAGCCAATTTTGCTTTTGGTTTTTGATGCGACGCACCTCTGGGAGAAGGCACAAAATTAAATTATCTCATTCCTAATTACACTGAGATGGAATATAGCTGTACAAATCTGTAGCAAAGCTAAGAATAACTAGGAGGTTTAGCGACACGTCAACACGTTTTTACATGAGCGTGATATGAGGATCTGGTGCCGGTTCCGCAAGTGGAAAAGTTAAGAGTGAAGGGTTAAGGGTTGAGTAAAATGATAAATGATAAGTTCAGAGTAAAGTTAAAAGTTAAGAGTTGAGTAAAATCATTTGTCATTTTACTCAACTCTTAACCCTTAAATTTTCTCATAACTTGTCATTTGTCATTTTACTCAACTCTTAAGTTTTAACTCTTAACTTTCCCACTTGCGGAACTGGCCCCAGATCCACCCTGTAATTTCACTGATCAAAATGATGCTATGTATTTCTGTCAAGGTAAAATGAGGATTTTATGAAGTCACCACCGTGCAAAATTCAAGAAGGTTAACCCTTTTCATGACAAATTGGAAAGTTAAAGCAAATCTCTTGGTACCAATCAACTCTCTCAAACAATGGCTTTTCGGACATATATTACAGGGAAACATTTGGGTTGATGTGGTGATCTCATGTAAAATGCAAAGTAGGAGTTGTTTTGTGTTGCTCTATTTGCTTATGAGTATTTATACATTTCACTTGTTGTTTGCTTGCAGTTTTAAGTGAGTGTTCATCCCGGGTCAGGGGTATTAGAGTGTTTTAAATCGGTGTGACTGGCAATGTTGTCTGCCTTCTTCCAGTATTCCACTACTAGGTCACTTGTTTGTTTTTTTCTCTTTATCTCTCCTCCACGCAGTATGATGTTACAATATCCTGTGCACTGCAATGTTAAGGCTCGAGGTTACAATCTCACCTATAAGGACCGCATTTAAGGGTAGCCGACGGGTGTACGTTGTTATTTTTTTACTTGCATTTGGCTTGAACAGTCTGCGCCGAGTAAACAATTTGATTTGATTTGATGGAATAATTGTGCTGCCTTGCATACAAACCGCGCATGCTGGCGGAATAATTGATGCATGTTCATGTGCAAGGTGAAAATTACATTCAAGACACAGGCAAAATAAATTACTTTCAACCAGAGTTGTTAAAATATTGTTGTTTTTGGAAGCGTAAATACACTTTCCAAATTTACTAATGGATATGGAGTATGGATACTAAAGCGTAAAGTATTTTCAAAATACCTGCGAAAGCGTAAAAAAGCGTAACCGTAAAATCTTTAAGAGAGTTTTTGCTCAGTTTTTGCTCATTCTTTCCAAATCAAGCTCTCAGCTACATTTTGCGGACGTCCACTTGGTAGTCTGCCATTAGATGACTGTTCGTGGCAATTCATCAGCAATGACGCCTTAGTCATCTTCATCTTCTAACTCGAAGTTTGTGCTGTTGACAGCAATAACATTGTCGTCGGAATCCATTTTCGGCCCACAAATTCTTATCTAAAGCCACGATTTTGCTCGACGACACAGTAACATTCATATTACGTCACAATTTTTTACATTTGCCGCTATTTACAGTGCATTACTGCACACACGTAGACATTTTTTGGTACGCAGTTTCATTCACTTTCATTTTTGTGGTTTTACGCTTTTTCAATCGGGTAAAACTGGACCATGTGAAAACCTTTTTACGCTTTTAGTACCCGGGTATTTCAGTCGGGAAAGCGTAATAAAGTGTACGGGTATTTTATGAAAGCGTAAGTATAGTGCAACTCTGCTGTCAACCAACCAGACAGAAGGGCAGGAAAAGCTACATACAGTCAGATTCATTGAATGCTAATGCAGTGCATCCTCTGCAATGACCGAATGAAATGTGCCCTATTATAATTACCTCTAGATATTTGTGTATATGTAGGTACCGTATTTCCTCGAAATACCCCCCGGAGGGTGATTGTTTCAGAGTGAGAATTTTGAGGGGGGTATTTCGAGGGGGGGCTTATATTTTCGCCAGAATTTTTTTGAAATTCCAGTACTAAATTGTCGTCTGTAACGTACGCAGACGTAGAAAAATGCAACAATAACCGCTATATATAAGAGTCTATTGACTTATATAAGTGTGTAACACTGTTCTAACGTAACAATTCATGGTTTTTAACGAGTGCTTTGCATTGCCCGAATCACAAACCGCAGTTTTGTCATGTACGTTTTCTGTACACTCAATTTGGGGGGGGGGGGTATTTCGAGGGGGTGGGTATTTATTCCATAGTGTACATTTTGAGGGGGGTATTTCGAGACGGGGGGTATTTCGAGGGGGCGGGTATTTCGAGGAAATACGGTACATAGAAAATACCACGTAGCATAAATATGTCTGCCAGTAGGAAATTACCAGAATATTATATCTTGCCGACGTACATATTTACATGTACAAAGAATTGATAGAATGTTATTGCAAATTGTAATGTAAAATAATTCCCCTCAAAGCATATACCTAGGTAACCTCTTGAATAGTTACACCCCCCCCCCCCCAAAAAAAGACCGCTGAAAAAAATTTGAGCTAAAAAAATTGATGGGAACTACGGATTACGTAATTACGGATTTACTGTACGTAATTAACCAAGTCCATTGGCGCGGGAATTGCATATAACATTTACCGTATATGAAAGAAAACCTGAAAGGGTCTGTTGCACCAATTGTTTTCCATTTTCTGGAGGTCATAGAAGCCACCTTGAGGTCGCTAGTACATTGGCATTGGCAGCCCAAATTCAGGTGAACGTAAGGTAGAAGTGGACAACTCTGCATTCACATCAAATTCAAAAGCGCTGGTGACATCCTGTCTGACACAGTGCAATGTGAAATGCCAAATTTCCAGTGGTGCGATTTATTTTTGCACGATGTTGAGGCAAAATGACAAAATGGCGGGATCTTTTTTTATAAAATGATATCCCCAGACAAAGATTTATTTGTCCAACGCATGCTACACCATTTTCTGCTATTCCCAATCCGTTCGAAACTTGATTTGTTGCTGAGGACAGAGAAACAATTTTCCGTTGTTTTTCTTTGTTGTGCACCAGTTTTGACAGCTTAGATTTGCATTAAAAAGTTCACAGAAAAATTGCCGGGATTGTTTGATACACCATTTAAAATGTTGTTCCTAGTTTGCCACAGCGCTAATAGCCACTTGATCCCACGAATACTTCCTCCATTGGTATACTTATTGCATAGTTGTGTAAACGTATTTACGCTTACTAAAAAATACGTATACTCGAGTACTGCATAAGCACGTTTACGTTTCCTTCGGAAAAATTAACTGTACTCGCTTTTAATACCTGAGTACGGTAATCTATTTTTAGTAAAAGTTGAGTAGAGTTTTTCAGTACCGGTATTTACGTTTTCACACCCTAATTGATCATAGTCGCAACTGAAGTTTCAAGTAAATAGATGCCGCAAGTATTTACGTATAGGCGAATTTGCGCCACATCATACGCCCAATTTAGCGCCCAATACCCAAGTCCAAGAGCGTGGACATGCTTGCTGCAACGTCGTCTGTGCCGTGACAAATTGTGCAGCCTGCAGGCATTTTCTCGCTCGTCAGTAAATACGCCATGGTGCGCAACGAGCCAGTCCATATCACTATGTCACAGATTCTAAATTTATCAGCCTATCCGTACTTCCCAAAGTATTTCACGCAAATGTACCCATCACCGATTTAAGTCTTTTTTGAAGCTTCAATTTTTATAGATTTTTGGTACACTTATCTTTTGCGAATTGTGCACATTTAAATCTGGGGTCAATTCCACAAGTGAAGAAGTCAAAAAGTGAGAACTAGTTCGAGAAATGGCAAGTGAAATCGCAAGTAAAAAGTAAGAAGAAAATACAGTTTATAAGTGGCATTCGTAATGGCAAGTCTTCTCAACTGAGAAGTGAAAAATCCCCCTCTTGAATAATTCCCTCACTAAAAAAACTCACCTGAAAATACCCGGTAAAATGCAATTTTTTCTACAATGCATGTAACACCCAAAATATCAGTGCATGAAAGTCCGAGTAGACTCGGCATATCGTGAATGCGGCATCCCGAGAGCACTTCGGCAGCGAAAACTAAGCCTTGAGAGTGATTGGATAAATAATGTAACATGTATACCTAATACTTTCATCCATGGTAGATACTAATCCATGTACCTAAAGCTTATGTATAATGTAAATGCTAATGTAAATCGCATGATTTTCCTGTGTAATGTAATTTGTTTGAGAAATAGTGGTGTGAAAAGTAACGCCAAAAAAAATAGTGCTTGCAAGCAAAAGTCTGACGTGAAATGTCAAGTTGTTCCCTGACACTGTGACGTGAAATGATGATGACGTGGAATGATAAAAATTGAATTTTTCAATTCGCTCTAGTTGTGGCTGATAACACTCAGTATTGGACACGATTAAGGTATTGATTCATATATTATCCTTAGAAAATTGTAGACCCGTAGCATGATCCACACTCGTGTAATTAATTTCACGACAACATTTCACGTCATCATTTCACGTCGAATCGACGCTGAGCTCTAATTCCGGCCTTATAGGCATGGTCCCAGTGGCATAGGGCCAACTTACCGTATTTGCTTGAATAGTTCCCCCTTGAATAATTCCCCCCTCGAATAATCCCCCCTGATAGACGAGTGAGGAAATAATAATTCCCCCCTTGAATAATCCCCCCTTTAAAAATTTAATTTAATTGTTGTACCTAATTTAAACAAAAATGACACGTTATTGTGTTTATAATGCATATTTCGTGAAATGAGTTGATAGAAACATGCTTGAAAATGTTGACGAAATAATAATTCCCCCTTGAATAATTCCCCCTCGAATAGTTCCCCCCTCAAAAATGTCTGACGAAATAATAATCCCCCAGGGGGATTATTCAAGCAAATACGGTAGTTTCCGTGCTGGCGCGGCAGTTTATACGCAAGAAATTAGGTAGTTCATTTAATGCGGATAAAATGCATGCTGTTTTATGCGTATTTTGGAGTAAACGTAAATACATACTAAATATCAATTCTCGGTTTGAGATATGGGGTTGACCCAGTTCTTGCCGCGTTCACCGGTCTAAGGCGCCACACACGCTGGATGTCAACTGTTTCGGTGTCACTCGATTTTGGTTGAATTTAGGTAGCAGCACCATTTTTAAGGGCACATGCGGCAACGTCGAAGATGAATTTATATTGTCATGTGCATTTGATCATGGTTTCGCTACCCATAAACTAAAAATTTATGAAAAAATGTCGGCCCACTTGACATCCGGATGTCAACTGGGCAGACTGTTTTTCATAAATTTTTAGTTCATGGGTTGCGAAGCCGTGTTGAAATGCACATGGCAATATAAATTCCTCTTCGACATTGCCGCATGTACCCTTAAAAATTGTCATGAGACCAACAGTGTCATAAAATCGAGTTGACACCGAAACAGTTGACATCCAGCGTGTGTGGCACCTAAGCCGCAAACCGCTGCAAACGCAGAGCAAAATTGATTCATACCGGAACCCAGTTTCCCGAAATTCAGCGCTGTGACATTATCATTACAGCATACAGCCGCATTGAAAAAACTGCAACTTTGCAGTAGGAAGGCCTGAAACAACTCTTGCACAATTTTTGAAGACATAACGGTGTTCAAAATTCTATCTCACGCACAAAGACTATTCAGAAATCATCTGATTTGTTTTCGTTTTAATCACAAATCAAATCATAGTTTGAATAGCAACCGCAGGAAATATAAATATATGTTGGAAGCGGTGAAATTCCGGTACGCTATCTTAAATAAAATTAAAAAAATGCACCGACTTTGTCCTGCCAAATTCCACTGATCTCATGCAAGCTTTCGTACATCACATCACACATCACTTTCATTTCCTCAAATCAAACCAAGCAATACATTTCTGCAGAGTTGTTAAAGGTACCGAACTTTTTTCAAAGTATGCGTATGCGTAAAGTATTTTGTTTTAACTCACCCCGAGTACAGAAAGCGTAAAATAAAAATTATTTAATTTTACTTACGAGTAAATGAGAATAAAACACTTTTCCCAGAAAGCATAAATGCAAGGTTTATTCTCAGGAAAGCGTAAAAGTGAGTAAATTTACCTTTTCTTTCTGATAAAGCATTATGAATGATTACCCTGGACAACAGAAAGTAGTTTTCTTACTTTTTAAGCTGAGATTACAGCTCAGCGTAAAATGATGACGTAAAATGACGTTGTAAAATCAATTTAGATGAGTGTGGATGATGCTACGGGTAGGGCTCGAAACTCGATTTTTTCAAACTCGAGTTCGAGTCGCAACTCCAAATTTTTTCCGGTCGAGTCGGCGAGTCGAGTCAGGCAAGCCAGCGAAAAGTCGAGTCGAGTCTGTCAAAAATCTCGAGTCTCGAGTCGAGTCGGATGCATTACGTTTTGGTATGACCCTTGCAGAAATTTTTGATACTGGTTTCTCTTCCAATGTTTTCACACGTACTTAATGAAGTCTAAATGCCAACAGTGCATTTAAATATCAAGATAAAGCAAAAACATAACTTTTTTATCACTCATATTGCTACAAATAAAGTTGCAATTATAAAATCAGCCTGCGGATGGATAATTAACATCTTTTGCAGCATTTTTTTGGAACAGTGCCAACATTGTGCAATGCATTTGAGGTGGCGTGTATTTATATCATGGATGGTGTGTGTATTTTATTATATAGAATTGTATGGTAACAAGAAATTTGAGTTTTAACACCATTCAATACATACGCCAAGCCAATCGACAATATATCACGCATGTGGTATGGAAATGCGCGCTCGCGCGCAAATTTTTTGAAAACTATGTTAAAAAGTTCATATCAAAATTGATTTTTAGGACATTTTTCAATGGAAACCCTGACTCGAAATTTGTCAATATTTCGAGTCGAGTCAGGCAAAAACCTCGAGTCTCGAGTTTGGGCCATATTTTTCCGGTCGAGTCAGATGAGTCAAGTTGGTACTAGGGTGTCAAAAAATTTTTTTTACGGAAAACGGAAAACGGAAAGGTAAAATTTTTTCACTTTACGGAAAACGGAAAACGGAAAGGTAAAAAAAAATTTCTGCCAGAAAACGGAAAACGGAAAGGTAAAAAAATTTCACTCAGCGGAAAAACGGAAAACGGAAAGGTAAAAAAAAATTGTCGGCCGGAAAACGGAAAAATGAAATGCCGGAAAACGGAAAACGGAAAGCAAAATTTTCACGGAAACGGAAAAAAATAGCGTGAACTTAGCACGGTAATAGACAAATTTGCAGAAGGAAAACCTGCATGCAGGTTTGCCTGTTTGGCTTTGATTGTGGTAGCTGTACATTCTGCAACTATGGATCATGCCTGTAACTTCACTTGTAGTTCAAGTAATCACGCCGGGCAAATTGACATCATGCAGAATCGTGTACGATGGGTCGGCAGGTAAGCCCAGTTTCAACGAGTGCCTTTTTAGAGGACCAATTACAACACCATTAGCACTGGGCCTACTCCTGAGGTTCAGGGCAGGCAATCTAGCATTAATTGCCGATATTGAAAAGGCATTTTTGCAAATAGGATTGCATGACAAAGCTAGAGACTACACACAATTTTTCTGGCTGAAAGATGCCTCAAAACCAGTAACTGAAAATAACTTAATAGTACTTCGTTTTAAATGCATACTGTTTGGACTTGTCTGCAGCCCAGCAATTTTGGGAGCAGTCATAAAATACCATTTAAATGTGACAATAAACAACATGAATGAATATGAAGCAAATGAAGGGGAACAAAACCAGTTGGCGATGATAATAAACCACATTTACGTCGATAACTTCATCATGAGTGTCACGAATGAAGTTGAAGCTTTAGAACTATATTACAAAGTCAAAGCTTGATTTAACCAATGTTCTATGAACATGAGGGAATGGCTGTCAAACTCCAGATCAGTCATGAATGAAATAGCAGAAAACGACAGGAGTCCAAAGGTGAATAAAATTGTCGCAGTAATGAGCATGAAATAAAATCACCAAATGGACATGCTGGCAATATCAACACCAAAATTGCAAATTGACAGCATCACAACACCAACCAGACAAAACTTGAATAAATTATTGGTGTCAGCATATGACCCAATTTGGTTCACAGCACCTGTTTCACTGACCCTGAAATCCCAGTTGTCAATGCTGCTCCAAGAGACAAAAACAACACAATGGGATGAGCCAATTGAAGATAAATACAGATTGGAAAAACAATGGAAAAATGCCAGAAAACTGAAAATCGAGCCAGAAAATGGAAAAATGGCCTGGTAAAACGGAAACGGAAAGGTAAAAAATTTTCAGCCGGAAAACAAAAAAATGGGCCGGAAAAATGGAAACGGAAAGGTAAAAAATTTTCAGCTGCCGGAAAACGGAAAACGGAAAGGTAAAAATTTTTCAGCTGCCGGAAAACGGAAAACGGAAAGGTAAAAATTTTTCGGCTGCCGGAAAACGGAAAACGGAAACGTAAAAAATTTTCCTGCGGAAAGGCGGAAACGGAAAACGGAAACGGAAATTTGACACCCTAGTCGGTACGCTGTTTTACCCTCGAGTCACGAGTCGAGTCGAGTCGAGTCGAGTCGAGTTTGAGCCCTAGCTACGGGTCTCCAATTTTTTATGGATAATATATGTATCAATACCTTAATTGTGACCAATACTGAGTGTTATCAGCCACAGCTAGAGCTAATTGAAAAATTCAATTTTTTCCATTCTACATCATAATTTTACACCAGGGAACTAATTTTACTTACGTTTTATGTCAATAGTTGGATGAAATCGTTGACATAAAATGTAAAATTAGTTCCCTGACGTAAAATAAAAAAAATTGACTGAATTGACTCAATTTGATCTAGCTGTGATGATAACACTCAGTATTGGTCACAATTAAGGTATTGATAAAATATTTACATAGTCTTACTTACGAATGGCAAAAATACTCTTTCTGTACTCTAAAAAATTACTCTACTGTACTCGAGTACTCTCAAAAAGTAAGCGTACAGGCGAGTACAGATACTTTTTTCGAAGTATGCATATGCATATTTACTCGGTACTCGAGTATGCATACTTTTTGAGTATGCAACGACCTTTTTTGAGAAAATACGCATACCAACTGTGCATTTCTGAGCGATGCTTTCCACTATCAGTATGAAAGATTTTGATGATATAGAACTTCTGAGAGATTATCTAAGTAATTCAAGTATACCTAAATAAATTTACATTCTGAAAAATCAGGAAGATTTATATTTAATACGTAAATACATATTTACAATTTCCATCAATGCAAACATTTCAAATATTTGCCATTTATTTACATGCCAATGCTATGCAGGAAGACGTTTTGTGTGCGGTGCCACGTGACCTGATTAAATAATAAATAGTTTTAATCACCTGTTTTTCTGGCACCAGTCCCGCTCTCCGTCAATTGCCATGTAATATGTAAAATGGCACAAATTTGTCAAGTTTCATCTAAAATGATCACTAACATTTCATTTTATTTTACTGCGATCTTACATGACATTTGAGAAATTAGTGAGACAGGATGCGGGACTGGCCCCTGCTGAACGTTAAGGTAGTATTTCCCGCGACACCCAAACAATGTTTGATTGAATGCATTTGCCAGTGATAAAAGCTTCTATTGTATTTGAATACTTCGGAAAAGCAGGCTTGGAAAACAACACATGGTCCATGCTGCGAGCACATTCCCACCGCGCATGTACCATATTTGATCGAACTTTTTCCCGCCCTCGAAACACCCTCCCCTAGACATACTAAATAGTGAGCTGTAGGAAAACAAATCCTCGATTAAACCCCACTATAAAACAAGTTCAATGAAGATGTACAAAAACAAAGACAGCGGCCGGTTGCACTGATTCATCAAATACCAATAGACAGCAAAGACAGGAATGTATTTAAATACCTAGGTAAATATATTAGAACAGTAGCAAACGGAATGTAAATGTATTGTGAGTGTATTGCTGAGGAAAATGAATCCTCGAATTTTGCTGGCAAAAATAACCCTCACGTGGGACGTGGGTATTTTGAGGCGAATGCCGTGTATCCATACCTTTTTTCCATGTGCTTGCTCAGCAGGTTTACCATAGAAGCTCAAACATATTTAAATTCATGGACTTACTGTATTTACGTGTTTATTCATTAAATATCCCTATTCGTATTTTTGCACGACATTTGACCGGGTAACAGATGTCCCATGTATTCAATGTTAAAAGGTTGCTCGCAGTAATATAATATATATCCCAAAACACCCATGGTAACTAGCTATAACATTTTTTCAACCGTATCAAAACAACGCAAATTATGAACACGCTGTATAAATTCCAGTCGATCCATCATTTTTAACACCAATTAGAACTTCGACTGCGAGTCCGGTCGATTCAATCGACAGTGGACTTAAAAAGCTATCAATTCATCTTCCCGCGTTATTTCACAACGCCGTCGCGATGCTGGCAGAAGTGCGCCTTCCGCTGGTCCTGTCCGTAGCCTCCTTCGGCATAATCAGCCACTTCATTGTTGTAGCGGTTCTCAGACGGAAAAAGGTTCGTTGGCAAGTGTGCGTAGGACATGTAGAACACGAAATGGCTAGGTAAGTGGAGCACAGGTACATTTTCAAGCGTCTCAATGGCCCCACACACGCGAGTTGACATCGACACCAAATGTCAACTGGTTCCGTTCCTAATTCAAAGATTGCGTTTGAACGTCGTTCGTCCACTCACTCGTCAGCAGGCTTTGAATCGGGATCGGCACCAGTTGACATTTGGTGTCGATGTAAACTAGCGTGTGGGGGCCCAACCGGCACAGAATTGTTGGCCCACACACGAGTTGACAGATGTGTGTCAACTGGTCTGTGTCAACTCAGATTTTGGCTTCACGTGTCGCAGAGCGATCTTCTAATGCACTTGCCGTAACATTTTTATCAAAATTGCCGCATGTGCATTTGGAGATCGCTCTGGGACACGTGGAGCCGAAATAAGAGTTGACATAGACCAAGCGACACACGTGACAACTAGGGTGTCAAATTTCCATTTTCCGTTTTCCGCAGGCAAATTTTTTCCGTTTTCCATTCCGTTTTCCGGCTGCTGAAATTTTTTTTCTGTTTTCCGTTCTGTTTTCCGGCAACTTTTTTTCCGTTTCCGTTTTTCCGGCTCATTTTCCGTTTTCCAGCTTAACTTTCAATTTTTCCGCCTTTTTTCTGTTTTCCGCCTCAATTTCCAGTTTTTCCACCTTTTTTCCATTTTCCGCCTCAATTTTACATTCTTCCGCCTCATTTTACCTTTTTCTGGCTCATCTTTCTGTTTTCTGATCAGCCAAACTAGTAAAAATTCATGCAGATTGTCAATGATGTAAAAATTTTTTCTGTTTCCAGCAAAATTACTGCAAATTTTTTCCACTTCCAGCAAAATTTCAGCAAATTTTATCCGTTTTCCGGCAAAATTTCAGCCAGTTTTTCCATTCCCATGCAAATTTTGATTTATCCGTTTCCGTTATTCTGGCCTCTTTTTCCGTTTTCCAAAATTTTTTTCCATTTCCGTTTACGTTTTCCGCCAAGTGCAATTTTTTTCCGTTTTCAGGCTGCTGAAATTTTTTTTCCGTTTTCCGGCTGCTGAAATTTTTTTCCGTTTCCGTTTTCCGTCAAAAAAATTTTTTGACACCCTAGTGACAACTAGTGTCCGAATCACCATTGAAAACCCCCTGGTCACAAACTCCAAGCAATTTCCTGGTCTTCTGCCCATAAAGTGACAAATGAAAATCAACATTACCCGCCACGTGGCAATTTCTATCTAGGTGTTCTATCTAGGCAAAATAACAGGTGTTCAACGCGACCATGGTCATGATGATGGGCCTGTCCATCTCTCAAGTGGTGCTGCTGTTCAGCTTCAGCGTGTTCACGCTGCTGCACGCGGGCGCGTCCAAGTGCGCCGAAATGGGCTACTGGCGGCAGCCGTCCATGATACTGTTACTGGTCACCATCAACGTGAACATCGCCGCGCACGCGGTCGCCGTGGCGCACGTGGCCGCCCTGTCGCTCGCCAGGTGCATGGTGCTCCGCGCGGGAAAACACGCCGTGAGTCAATACAATGGCTGTCGGGGCAATAGTTACTACAATGGCGTCATGGCGCTGGCTTTCCCTATGGCGCATATGGCGTCAACACGTATTGATGCACGGTATATCCTCGAATAAGCCCCATCCCCCGGGAAACGCCCCGCGCCTGTTGTAAGCGTGAGGAAAAATCACTCCTCCCTCGAATAGCCTCCCCCCCTCTGACCGATATGGCAAATGCGCCGTGTCACATAAAAAACATTCGATGAAGCCACACACACCAAAACGCCATGGTCTGATTCATCGAATGCAAATGCAGTGCAGCGTTCAACGATAATCACAGAAGAATGTTTTATATGCGGCGACGTACTTACCTACTTAAATTTAAGTATCGTAAATCCTCGATTAGCCCCCTTGAAAAATTAGGTGCCTCAAAAAGGACGACACAAAATTATACCCCAGTTAAAACTATCGAGGAAATGCCGTATCTCACGCTACAGAACCAAAAGCGCCCAAAACCGCAGTGTTACAAGCTGAGTATGGATCGAATGACGTGGACGTCGGTGCTTATCTACATCGCGGTGCCCATTCTCTGCATGCCCTCATTTTTTCTCAACAAAGTCAAGCAAATGGATGCGAGAAGCAGGGTGGTGCCGATCTGCATGCAGCACGGCCAGCCGGATTACGCGAACTACAGCGTCGCGGCCAGTTTCAACGACACCGAGTTTTACTACATCAGACTATCAGCGTTTGGACAGAACAGCACCGCCTTCGCGGTCACATTCTGGTGCGTTAACCAGACTTGTTAAAATACCGGTATTTTTGGAAAGTGTAAGCGTAAACGTAAATACACTTTCCAAATTTTTAGTATGGATACTCAAAGCGTAAGGTATTTTTAAAATACCTAGGAAAGCGTAAAAAAAGCGTAAACGTAAAATTCTTTAACAGTGAATTCTTCCAAAATCAAGCTCCCAGCAAAAAATTTTTGACGTCCACTTCGTAGTCTGCTGTTAAATTCATTCAATTCATTGGCAATTCATCAGCAGTAACACTAAGGTCATCTTCATTTTCTAACTCTGACTTGGTATACTCGGCGTGCATGATACTCTGCCCTCGCACTGATTTATGTCTCGTGTTGGAAGCGTGCCAATAATTATTAAATCATGCGATTTCCGTAAAAAGATTTAAAAAATTCATCTATGTGAATATGTTTATGAATAACATTATAACAACAATCAATTTTATTATCTTTTTATGAAACTCGCACGCGTTAACCATCGTTGGCACACATCCAGCGGGAACCACGCGTGCAAGGTATAAAGTAACCGGAGTATACTGTAGAATACGACAACATCGTCGTCGGAATCCTTTCCGGGTTTCTGGCCTCAAAATGTCTAATCTAAAGCCACGATTGTTCTTGACGACACAGTATTAACCAAACATTCATATTGCGATTGCGACACAACTTATTTATTTATTTTATTTAACACTCATACCGCTACTGGCTCTACAAGTCACGGGCGCATATATACCAAAATAAGATCAACGGGAAAAAGAAAGAAAATAATAGTATCGAAATATATTCAAGTCGAACAGACGGCAAACTTGTAAATACATGTGCCCCTATTTCCAGTGCATTATTGCACACACAGTCACTTTTTTGGTACGCAGTTTCATTCACTTTCTTTTCTGTGGTTTTACACTTTTTCAAAAGCGTAAAACAGGACTGTGTGAAAAGCTTTTTTATACTTTTAGTACCCGGGTATTTCGGCCGGGAAAGCGTAATAAAGCGTACCGGTATTTTATGAAAGCGTAAGCGTAAGTATCAATACCCATTTACCCGGGTATTTCGGGTAAGCGTAAATACGCTTTCGCAACTCTGGAGTTAACCAACTGTCAGAAATTTGGAAAATTTCACCGTGTGGTCAGAAAACGCTCACGCAAGCGCACGCCCTGATGGGCTCAGCAGCTGGGGACATCCAACACCCCCGGACATCCGCGTTCATAGCACATGTACATGGGAGCAGTGGGCCACAAACACCGCTGTTGAGACATGACAGATACCGCATACCGTTAAACTTCGAATGCGTTCAAAGCTTATAAATGAGTCTACTAAAATTTGATGTTTACAGGCAGTAAACTGGTGTGCGCAGCGGCAATGACAAAGCGCGCTTCGTGGCTGTGAGCCTCACTCAAGCGGCGACAACAAAGGCCAACCTGAGCGGTGGTTAACCATGGACAGTGGCGCCCAGTGGTTTTTGTTGCCCCGTTGTGCGCGCATGTAGATGTGCTATGAGCGTGGATGTCCAGGGGCGTTTGGCGCCCAGGGGTTATTCGCACACTGAAGGTACATGGCGCTGACGACCAAACTCCTGCCGTGCCTCGTGGTGCTGGTGAGCAGCGTGCGCACGGCGCTGTCCCTGCGCCGCGCCGCCGACAACGTGATCCAGCTGAGCCAGAGCGAGTCGACGAGGCAGGCGCGCGGCGCGCTGCAGCCGCGGCAGATCGACGCGGCCAAGCGGGCGGGCGGGCAGCCCGAGGGGCGGTTCACGGGCAGTCTGCGCTCGGCCAAGCAGGAGAGCACGTCGCTCCTGGTGCCAGTCCCAGACCCCGTAAAAGACCCTGTAAGGTGTAAAATGTCATGTAAAAGACCTTGTAGTGTCAAATGTCATGTAAAAAAACATGTAAAATGTCAAATGCCATGTAACACCATTTTAAGTGTCATGTGTATCCAAATCTTATGTTTTTGTATCCAAATCTTACTAAGGTCTTTTACATCTCACATGGTCTTTTACAGGGTCTGGGACTGCCCCTTGGTGCCCGAGACGGCCTCGGCGGTGTGCTACCGCAGCCAGCCGTCGCTGGTCGCCTGCAGGCTGGCCAACGACTCGCCCAAAGTCAGCGCCGGCACCATCAAGCAGACGGTGCGCAGACTGCGCGAGCGGCAGCAAGAGAAACAGATCACCATGGCCAGGATGTCGGCCACCTCCGTCAGATCATACGTTAGGCTCATTTGGCTTTTAAGAAATACGTCGTTATATGCACTGATCCTAACGGGTCTGTGCCATCCCACATCTAAACCCATCCCACATCCTGGCCAAGAAATTGGATGCCTGTCATATTTGATGCGTATTCCTTGCATTTTTGGTGGATAATGGATGCAAAAAAATGTTGATGATGAAAAAGTGCTACATTAAGAGCCACTTTCGATGACTGGTCGCAGGTGATGGTGATTTCGCAGGTCAAAGTTGTACTCAATAACACTGACTGCACTCAATAGTTGTCAACTGTCATGTTTTCACACATGTGGTGTCAAATTGCCTCCAAACACTCAAACATGTTGTATTAGATTCATTACCTTGTGTCATCATGGCTTTTTTTTGAAATTCCCTAAATTAAATAGAGTCTATTTGAGAGACAAAGTAGATTTAGATGTGGGATGGGTTTAGATGTGGGATGAGCCTACGTCATCCTAACAACGACACGTCAACTCGCAGTCGAAACTCTGCGCCTACAAGCGCACGAACAGCTTGATTTGCGCCGTGCTGGTGCTGTTTTTGATAGTCGAGTTCCCGCAATCCATCCTAACGGTGATAACCGGCATTTTGGGCAGACGTTTCCTTATTGAGTACTATTCGCCAATCGAAGATATCATGGAACTTTGTACCATCGCATACAGTTCCATTAATTTCGCAATCTTTTGCATTATGAACAGTAGTTTTCGCTCCGAACTTATCAACATGTTAAGGTTCAGGCGTGATCCACGTATGGCGGGCTAGAATTGACACCAAGCCCATTTTTATGAGTGTTAGACCTACCTAAATTCGACGGTTGAAATTCAAATAAAAACAACATATACTCGGCGGACATCATACTTATGGAAACCTACCATAACCCATGTGGATTATGAACCAAAAATTATACAGTTTTTCATCATGATATTTCGTTTTTACGATACATGGAATAATTAATTAAGAGATTTATCTCAGATGTTATTCAGTATATTATGGTAGGATTCTGCACATACTTTGCGGTCCGCTGAGTATATCAACTTGAAAACCTATTACACAATTATGCAACAAGTAACATTCAGTAGCAACGCAAAAAGCGCATGTGCAACGCAGTATCATGCGAGCGAATCTCACCGACAAACTTGCTTGATTTAACTAATAAATATTCAATTATCACAGTGTTACACAGTGTGCACTGAGCCATCGAGCGCAAATGTACAGGGGGTTTTGCCATTTCTAAGGCCTTTCTTCAAACTATTTAATTTAAAACATGGTTTTTTTATAAAACAGAGTCGTGAAAAACATTTTTCATCCCTATGACAGACACATAACAGACAGACTCAAGACGCTAACACGGCCAGCGAACAAACTGTCGTTGGCTTTGAATATCGGCTAAAGTTGACAATTAAGCGTACAGTGGGCGCAGAAATTCCTGTGTGTATTGGCACCGAGCCATGTGCCACTGTTACTCAGCGCACTCGCGCCAACCTACATCATTAAACTGTATGGGAATTTTGCTCGGCTGGGCGCGTCGTTTTCCCTATACAAACTCGTGATTTTTACGAACTTTTTGAGGCCCATCACGCGCTTGAAAATGGGAATTGTGGGTCGAGCGTACGCAGAGAGGGCTAAAATTACATGCGTTCTCTGTCAAATGTAAGAAAATGTAGAAATTTGACTGTCATTATTGAGCCCACACAAAAAAAAGCCAGCATGATGGAAAATCCGCAATTTTCGAGGGACGTTCCGCGCGGGCGAAAACACAAAAGTGGGCGGAGCCAACTCAGAGCGGCGATGCAAAGCAAAATATCTGCGCGCACCGTAGACTGCGTGGCCATCTTTGTACCGCAATGTAAAATTTAACAACTCGGCACATCATTCACTTTCTTCACCGCTGTCACTGTCCCCATCCTCCTCCTCGGCCTCCCTGAGCCACTTGACGAATGGGCCGACATGCTGCTCCAGCTTGGCTTCGTCATCCACATCGAGCTGCTCGTGCCAGCGCAGAATTGACTCCTCGCTCAGCAGATCCAGCGAGTAGAGGCAGTGCAGCCAACGCGGCAGTGCTGCGAGTGCGAAGGTGCGTCCTTTTATTTCAATATTTTTGTACATGTTTTTCAGAATTATTACCCTTCTTAAAATTGATTGTTCACCTCGACGGGGTACAAAAACGGATGTTTTTCAGAAAATATAATCAAAAATAATCCCAGAAAATCTCTCAGAAAATAAAATATAATAAAATATCTCTTAAAAATGCCGAGAAAATAAAAACATAAATGAGACATTTTTTATTTTACCTTCTCATAAAATATCTTTAAAAATCTCTCTGAGAAAAAAAACACAGGAAAAAATAGAAATAAAAAAAGATTTTATCTATTTTCTTATATTTAAAAATATAAACCTCCCGAGATTTTTGGAACGCTAGGCTGCAAAGCACGTCCCATCGCGGCATGTTCAACATCACCCAGCGCCACCAACCAGCGGCCACATCAGTGTGCTCCAGGGCGACCTCCTCCATAGCCGCCAGGGCGTTCATCTGCGCCGCGTCCGTCTTCACGTAGTTAGCCAAAACCGGAGCCAAGGTACCTTCGCACACGTGCTTCAAGCAAACTGCCAGCGCCTGTTTCTCTTTGCGCGACCGGCGACGGCTAAGCGTTAGGATTGAACGGATTAGGGCGCAGGTCAGATCGCCCGCGCTGATGTTGTAGGCGAATCTGTGAGGAAAGGCATCGCGTGGAAATTTATAGGTATTTGAATAATTTGAGTATTTGGTGATTACAGATAGGTATTTGTTAAAATGGGAATACATGTTACATTTTAACTTAAAAGTGGATGTTCGGCACAAATCAACAACGATGATACTACCCCACTGTTGCCCACCTCATGCACATTTATTCTTGATGCATGTCGACACCTCACTTTTTGGGCTCTTTTAAATCTGATGTTACTTTCTTCAATTAATTTTGTATTAAAAAACAAACAGCTATAGAAAATTTTGTTTTCCCCATCCGTGTTAACGATCATTCGTTTTTCCAACCGGGACCAACTTGGCTCCATTGATTTCGAGAATTATGTCCTTCGCTGGAAGTCCCTCGTCCAGGCCGCGTTTAAGCGTTTCCAACAATTCGCCAGCAAATACTGGAACGAAGAAAATGTATGGTAGTGAGAACCGAACTGACTATTTTTTTCACATCATAAGGCAAGATATTAAATCAACAAGAAATATTCTTGCGTGTAGTGAAGCGCGATAAATTGCAATAGAGATTTTACGCTGCCTTTTCCTATGCGCTCCAGGTGCTGAGCAGCTGGAGCATCCACCTTCAGACACAATGAAATAGCTGCAGGGCTAAAAAAATCCCAGCCAAAAAACACTACCCAACACTCACTTTCCTCAGCACTCTCCTCCCTGGACTCTCCACCGGGCCCACCAGCGGGCGTGCTCGCAGTGGACGCAGTGGCTCTCCTCTCCCTGCCCGCCGCGCCGTCGCCGTCGGGCACGCCCGCCAACATGCAGGGCGGCGCGCTGTTTCCCAACGACCACAAGCCGTCCAAACGGCCATGCAGCGACCACAGACACGTGCCGTCGTTGGTGAACGGCGCCGGCACCGACGAGAAGCCCAGGGATTTGAGCGCGGCGGGCGGCGGCTGCGCGCTGAGGAACGTGCATGGGTCGACGCGGCCGTTTGCGGGTACGGTCGCCTGATGGGCGGGGTAAAGTGAGTAGGGCTAGGAGGCTCGCTTTGTACAGGTTCAACGATGGTAGAGACCGACCCCAGCAGCGACGACAGCCCGATGCATGACCTTCGCTTGGGCGGCCACGTGCGCACGCTCGGCCACGATGCAGCCGCTCAGCTCGGCGCCGTCGGCCACGCGCGCGCCGCACAGGATTATACAGTTTTTAAGGCTACAGCCGTCGCCTTGGGTTTTTAAAAAACCCGTTTTTTTCCACGTGGAAAGTTTCAATTGCAGGTGAGCAAACGCACCAATTGTGACGTCATCGCCGACAACAGCGTTTTGCAGCTGTGACCTTTCGCCGACGACGCAACGCGCGCCGAGCGCGACGCTCGAACGCAGACCCGCCCTTCTACGTATTTATCAACCTAAATAATTAGGTATCTAAAGACAGACACACGCACCATAAAATTGTCACAGCGCCAAACGAACTCGTGCACTTTTGGCATGTTATTGGTGTGCCTGGGCGACGCCAAATAGATGAGTTGGGGCAGGACGGCCAGCCCGCCATTGTGGGCGTCCAAGACGCAGCTGGTCAACATGTCGGGCACCAGCGGGTAAGACCAACGTTCCAACACGTGCTTTCTGAGATGAGCAGTGCATTCTCAGTGAATGTCTGAAATGGAACGATTTATAAGAACGATAAAAACTGACGTTACGAGCATATAACTGTTGAAATCTTGCACGCAAGCTGCATAATCGCTCTCGGGCAGCATGTGGACGTACACTGTTTGGCCGGAAATCTGTATCGTATTTGCATAGGTAACTTACGAATTGCATTAGCGTGAAGCGGTGCAGTTAAACTCTTAGAATTGGCAATGTTCGAAGAGGTCGAAAAACAGTGAAAAATTCTGCTTGTTATTTATTTTTGATTGAAAAGCGGTGGCAAAAAGCGAGAAAAACAACTGGACAACATCACCTCTTCATTGACTAGTATATCTCTCACTAGCTGGCTGCGCGTCTGGAAGTCAAAAGCGTCGCTGAACAACGCGGGCACGTTGAGCGAGCACACGGCGATCTGGCAGTCGGCGATGTCCCCGTGCCACAGCGCCGCAGTGTCGCCTTGCATTGTCTACGAACAAGACAGAAACACGAAACATTGGAACATTGATAACAGGTTTCCTATTGACTTATTTTTTCTATGTATTCGACACAAAACTAGTTGATACACGGCACCGTGCCGTCTAAAGCTAGAACAAGTACAACATGGCGGCCAAGATCAGGCAAGAAAACTGAGAAAAAAGAATCCGATCACCTTTGGCATCTGCAGTGCGGAAAGATCGACGCCAGTCGGAAGCTCTTTGAAGTACAGCAGCCGCTGCGTGGCCGTGTTCAGGCCGAGCGCGGGCAGCACCGGCGCGTCGGCCACCAGCGGGTGGGGCGGCTTGCCCGGCGCCCGCGCGTACACCAGCGTCATCACGGCGTTTTTGTCCTTCTTGCGACGTTTTCTACGAGATAGGAATATTAATAGTGAACGGGTTCAGGGCACAAGTTTCCCATAACTTGTGAGATGAACTGCAGCAGGGACGTATCCAGGATTTTTGAGCGGGGGGGGGGCTGCTTGTTTACGGAGGCCGGCGAGGGGGGGCTCAGCCCCCCCCTAAAATCTTAGCTAAATAGTGGCGGAATGGCGCCATGGCGCTGGCGCCATTAGTAGGCTCCACGCCATGGCGCCATTGGCGTTGGCGCAAGCGCCATGGAACGCTGTATATGTATGTAGATATACATACAAAAGAGCAAAAAGCGCAACATTGAGTGTAGTTATAACGATTTGCGATCACATATAGCAAATCTGATGATAATACCTCATGTCTGGTGAAAAATGCGCCCTTGCGCGCAAAAATTTTTACGCTGACGTTGAAAAAGTCGCATTTTCCGGTCACTTTTTAGTCTCGCCCCGGGAGGGGGGGGGCTGCAGCCCCCCCCCCGCCCCCCCCCCCCCTGGATACGGCACTGAACTGCAGAAACTTCAAATTTCAAATCGAACTTCGTGGCAAACCAACAGAGAGTATACTTACGGGGGACAAATATTTTTTTAACAATTGTTACTCGTTATTTCCAAGTTAACCTGCGCCACCTGCCTTGTAGCTTTTCACATCACACTACTTTACACAGGACCAACGGTGCGCCCAAGACTATTTAATCCACCTACTTGTGTTCAGCGACGGCTTGACGCAGGTCGTTCGTGCACAGGGCGCCGGCGGGCACGAGCACAAAGTCGTCGGAGATCAAGCGGCGCGCGTCCAGCAGCCGCATCACGTCGCCGCAGCTCAGACAGTCGGCGCACTCCACCGGCGTCAGCTCGGCGAACACGCCCCGCCAGCGTCTGCGCGATGCGGTAAGGGTGGGTGAGTCGAGCACGAGATAAGGTTGGGATGGGGTGAATGGTGCCACTGAATATACGGCATTATGGTTGGAGAAAAAAAAAACGATTTTTTTTAACGACCCCAATTTTTTTTAAAAATCAGTTTGTTTTAAATCGGATTTTTTTCAAAAATCGGTTGAAAAAATCGCTCTCCTACCGTATACGGTATCAAGAATGATTTCAAGATCAAGAATCGAAGATTTTTTGAAAACGGGATATTATGTTATTCACAACTTTCCTATGTGATAAGCATAGTTAATTTCACATCGTGACACTCAATTTTCATTGTTTCTGTTAAAAGATGCTTTTGACAAAATCCGTTTTTAGTTAACATCCAGTTGACACGAATTTCCAACGTCAACTAGCACGTGGGCCCAATCCAAAGTCTAACACGAAATGCGCATAACCACCTCAACACGTTCTCCAAGCCCAGCGTGCCACTTCTGCTCATCAACAGCACCCGTTCACAGCCGGCGGCGGCCACAAATTCCAGGGTGTAACTCAGCAGCGGCTCGTTGACCAGCGGCAAAGCGGCCCATGGCGAAGCCAATGCCAACAGCCGCGCGTCGAAGGGACCGTCGCATAAGATTACAGCCGTCAGCGGACCCTCTTGTTTCGATTCTGGTCGGTGACCCGACATCTCGTTTTTGAGGTTGCCTATTCACAAATGTGAATTTGATCCTATTCGTGGTTATATAAGTTACAACGGATGAGGTATATGCATGGTGTTCGGTTAGCATTGAAAAAATCTGGGGAGATTTATCATTTTTAAATATCAGAAAATCTATATTTATATTCTGTAGATTTTTCCAGAGAGATTTAATTATATTTTATTTATGAGAAGAAAATATAAAAAAACATCTCATTTAGGTATATTTTTATATTTTCTTTGTTTTGTTATATATTTCCTCAAAATCACCCATTTTTCAATGCAATGTGCAGTTCGCAATTAACAGCGCTGAGTAGAAAAGTTCAGATTTAGTTTGCATGATAGTTGGTTTCGTCATTTATTTTTCGAGAAAAATGATTCTGTAGAAATCTGAGACACGTCAAATACTCAGTCAAAACATCAACAACATAAATACGAGATAGGCAACATCAATCAGACTCCAAACCACCCCCAGCCAGTCCTTCAACGGCACCTTTCAACTTATCCAAATTGTGCTGTAAAGCAGTTTCAATAAATCTCAATTTCTTTTCATGTTTCTCTTTTTTGAACCAATTCGATTCCGAAAAAGCGCCCACGAGTTTCCTTATACATTCCGCAAGATTACCGGCACATTCTAACATTTCACAATGAGCATTTTCACACTGGACATCTTCCTGAACGTCATAAAACGCGCAAGCCAGATCGTCAATTGCGGGGCTGATTTTGGCGGACAGGTCCTGCAGCTTGATGAGCTGCCACAAGGCGACCCGGTTGGACTGCATGTGGCTGCAGGTCGCAGTGTCGCTCGTGTGATGTACCGCTGCTCGACCGCACTTGGACAAACCTGTGACCGTAATGCCCTAGAAAATTAGTCTTTATTTGCAGGTCTTAAGAAGGTTTAATTTTTTTTGTTATATGCACAGAAGACGCTGATATTTGATTTACCAACTTCTAATGGAAATGCCCTTGGCACGATTTACACGGTGGAAACGGAGAACGCCTATCTTACTTTTTATTTTTTTATGACAATTTACAGTCGAAAAACTTTTTTAATTTTCTTTTCAGAGTCATCTGGAGGGTAAAACCGGTTCGGCTTACGCTAAAGCATAACAGCGCTAGTATCCTACTTCAAGGCGACTACCCACCCATCCATCCAAACCGACCCAAACACGCTAGCAGCACGGCGGCCACTCTCGTCTCCAACAATTCACCAGCCTGCTGCAACTCAGCCACCGCATCGTCGACCAATCTCAATTGGCTACGCGCATCCGCGCATCTCGCAATCACATTGTCGGCGCAAAGTTTCCGCGGTTCCGCGAACGCGTCGCACGCGTCCCAAACCGTGCCAGTGTTGTGGGTTGTCGCGCTTGCGTTCGAATTGACGTTGGGCGCTGGCTTTATGGACAGTGTGAAGTTGGTGAGCGACTGCGACAACTCCAGAACGACGGCGTGAAGCTGTAGTGTTTTCGGGTAGTAAGGCCAAGTAGTTTGGAATTTGGACACGTGCCAAAAACAGTTCCAACGGGCCAACACCGCCCACGTTACGTGGAATTGATAAAAAAGAGAACCCAGTTCCCAGTTATAAATAGAGAACTCAGTTCCCCAAGACCAACCGATCTGACAGCGAGCACTTGCACGGCCAAAAACTCAGGTGTGAAGCCAACCGAAAGTAAATCGGCCATGCCCTTCACATGATAAGTCAGCTTGCCAATCAAAGCGGTCGCCGCATCGGCGGACAGGTCGGTGCCCGACGTGAAGCCGAGCGCCACCGCGGTGCACTCCTTGGACACGGCCACCGCGCTGTTCCTCAATGTAGACCAAAAGTTGTCGCAACTCAAATCAGTCGTGTCTGATTGAATGGGGAGGTCGCTCTCAGCTTGGGGCACCGGAACCGAACTGGCCGCGAATGCACGCAGCCGGTAGACGTTATGCAGTAGTTCGGCTATGGCGTCCAGAAGTTGTTCGGTGCCGCCGTCCGAGGGTGACGCCATTTTTATCGCGCTAGACGGACAATTATTGCGAAATCAGGAAAAAAGATTCCGACACTGATTTTTGGACGTTTGCCAACTACGATTAACGCGGAGTTAATAATTCACGCGGACATCAACGAAACGTGATTCTCGCCCGCCATTTAAATACGTGACAAAACCTTCTATCGCGTTCAAGTTTTCGTCGAGTGTGTCGCTCGACCACACACGATTCTCACTGGTCTGTTGCCCATATAACTTCCTCACGACTGGCAGGATGCAGGAAAAAAAATTTTTATACCTCCCACCCGCCGCGAAACATACTCACATCAAATTCGATTAAACCGACTTCCTTCACGGGCAACAGAATAGATTCTATCTGAAATTACTGGCCGCCCGTTTCAATGGGCTTCTGTTTGGTAGCTGCGCAGTGTAAAAGAACGTTTCAGATACAACTATCTGGACCAGCAGTTCGATCAATTCTGTCTCAAATTACCTAGGTATCAAAAATACCTGTTAATACACTACCGCCCCACAGGCCACAACCGATTTGAATTTCGCGCAGTGCAGAAAACAATATCCGATGTTTCTTCCCATGTTCACATGACAATGTGTCCTGCTTGATGATGATAAATGCACGCCCGCAGAGGGAATTCATTGCCAATGAGAACTTGCTCGCAGACGGAGGTAGCACCCATCAATTACATGCATCTAAATACCTGCCACAGGTGGCGTTCGCGCCGCAATGCAAGCGAATGTTTATTGCGGTTCTGCTGCCACTGCACAATCGCATGCAAGGTAAGGAACAAATACGACAGCGGCACGCCTTTACATTTTAGGCCGGTCGTCTGGTCACGCCGCGCTGCATGTAAACGTGTGAAAATTCGGCTGCGCGCCCGTAGACGATGGCAAGCAAAATTGGAAAACATTTTTGAAATTTCAAATGTGATTCATACATTAAAATGCGCGTGTGATCTGATTATGCACCACAGTGATTGATGGCTGGAAAATAGAAGTTGGAAATGGTATTTTAAGCATAGGCATACCTAGATTGTTACCCTCACTGAGATTTGAACTTGGACAAACTTTTTCAAGGTTAGGAAAATTTCGAGAAAATATTGAAAAAAATCAACAACAAAAAATTAGAAAGAAAATTATTCTTTGAAACATTTCAGCTTTTTCCATCGTTAGCACACGCGCGCGCGACCTCATCCCCCCGCACTCCGGGAAATGTGAAATTCGTCGCGTGCCGGCGGCGTAAATTTTGGTAGGTATTTTATTCGCGAACCGAATGGAACACGATGCCCGCCTCGTTTTGACATGACATTTTGCAAATGGGACTGACAGCGGGCGCATTCTCTCGTTCGCGCTGGGGGCAGTCCCAGGCCCTGTAAAATGTCAAATGTCATGCAAAGTGTCAAAAATCGCGGAAAATGCCCTGCAAAATAGCAACTAGGTTGCCATTTTGCAGGGCATTTTCCACGACTTTTGACACTTTGCATGACATTTGACATATTACAGAGCATTTTACAGGGTCTGGGGTTGGCGCCAGGATAGGCGGCGGCGGCGGCGGCGGCGCGGCACAAGGCGACGCAGTTTAGTTTCACGGTCGGCCGCGGCCAATCGCGTGACCGCGCGCAGATCCGATCACAAGATCGCTGTTGTTTCGCTCGACGGCGCGGCGCAGCGCAGCTGGCGCAGTCCCCGCTTCCCATGGGCATTTGCGCCTTAATCCATGCGCCGCGCGGCGAGGTGTGACTGTGAGGTGAAGCATGCGAATGTGAAGACATGTTGGCCTCGGTGTTGTTCGGCTCGCAAATTCACTTTGCATGCGTATTGTAAATTCCAGTCAGTAAATATATTTAGGTTTGAGTGCGCTTTTCATTTCTATTCCACACATGGTGCGAATGTTTATTTTCTGACAAGCACGGCAGAAATAGATTGGTATAAATACCACAGAACCGTCTTTGGTTCTAACATTGAACAAGTTCTTCTCACAAACATTAAAATACCTGAATTCTACTTTGTATCTTTTTGGGAAACTTATGTTTGTTTCGAGCTGGACAAAACTCAAGCGTTTAGATGTACTGATAATCTGTGATGTAAATTTGGTCCAGGAACAACATTGTTGTCGCCTGGTGGACAGATGGTTGGCGACAGCTTGCACAGCCAACTAATAGGTAAATATTTTAGGTGTGCATATCTGTGCAGTGTGATTTATGCTAGAGTGTCGATTTTGGATCCTATCAATTGATCAATATTGCTCAATAAATATGTCTATGTATGTGTTCACGTCTGTAATCTTACAAAGATCACGCTCGATTTCCTTACAAAAGTTGAAACGTTTCAGCCAAATTTCTCAACAGCAGTAAATGATAAAGAAAATGCGTCTGCAAAAATAAGGTGATACTTTCCAAAGACCTCATTTTTCAAATTTCAGATTCAGTATAGAACACCCCGTTTTATATACCTATTCATATTTGCTTGCAGCAACGCGGCATTAACCAAATGCTAACGCGCGCTCATAAATTTGTCATTATCTGCCGCCCAATCAGCTGGCATTTGCCCCTGCCCCGGCCCGGGCCCGTAATTTGCACTGATTTGCATCGCCGTTCAACAACACATTTCGGATTGTAAATCTTGTCCATTAGCAACGTGTGTGTATGAATATTTTTACGTATGCTAAAATCGTGGACACAATGCAATGCAGCCAAAACAGTGAATCAGTCGTGTTCTAAGCCTTGGTGAAATTGTTGAAAATTTCAGTGCGCACCCAGCACCTTGTTTTGACGGGTTTCAGTCCTCTCATTGGCGGAGTCGGCACTTTATAGTGCGATGCGATGCGTAGTGCCCCACGATTGTCATATTTGTTATTGTCCGCAGGCAGCCAAGCTGTCATTCACAAAGAGCCACATCAAATCGAAAAGCACATAATTTTTATGAACCGGGTACCCGAAAAGCATGTTCCGGGTTGATTGGGTTTCACGCTAGGTGCCTTATTTTGTCTCGGACAATAAAATGGATTCTGTTACGAAAAACTCATTTCACTTCAATCGTATTTTCTTCGACTATACCAGAATCAAAGGATCCAATTTCATTTTACGCACACCATTTTGAACATTTCGCAAATTCGCTCATTTGATGGCTGTGGGAAGCACATTGGTCATCATTTTTCATCTCGAACAAACACACTTGCCGCCAAGCAGTTTCTTTTGTGTGTGATTTATAAGGGCGGCGTTAAAAGCTTTTTTCACGTAAGAGCGCAGGCAGAAAGCGGCAAGTAAATATTTTTGCGGTTGTCACTTTTGTTTTGCTTATGTACTGGGCGTCGCTAAGATAATTTGGTTCTCGGTTGCTACTGCCCGGTCGCGTCGCGACTGAATCTCATTAATTTATAATGTTTATTTTTATTGTCAAATTGCAGGTGCTAAAGTATGCTGCAGCACAAATTCGACGAGCTCCAGCAGTGCGCCAGATTTTCATCTTCAAGCGAGAGCTCGAGTGCCAGGAATTATGGTGCCCCAGTTGTACTTGGTCTTTTCGAACACAATTTTCAACGCAAACACGCTCACTCATGATGACACTTCATTCTCATGCATTCGTGATGGACAGCAAAAGTTTTCGCAGCATTCTGACTCTTTACTTAATTTTTTTGTAATTGCCAAGCAATAGCGGTAATACCTTAAGGCGCCGGTGCCGCCGCACCAGAATGGAGATAAGCGCTTATGAAGCACAGAAGTTTGTGCGAGGAGTTTTTAAATCACTAATTTACTTGTAAATATTTGAGAAGCATTGAAGTATTGAATGGAATAATCACTATGTGCCGCCGGCTCAAAATTAGCCTGTTTCTCTCTTTGTGACCTCTCATGTGATCACCCAGTGAGCGGTTTTGAGGGCTGATGAAATTTAGCTGTTCGAACAGACCCGGTACATCGCCCGAATCCACCATCGACATTCGAAGGATGAATACAAGAAACAAGCAGAGATTCGTGCACCACGTGTGCAGGAATTTAGCCGCATTTTCTTTACTAATTGCACTCATTACTACGGTTCGATTAGCGCTACTGGGTGTGAATTTGAATGATGTCGACAAGTCGATATTGTTACGTGAGGGTTCATCGATAGACAGCCCGGAATCGATATTGTCCAGAACTGCAGACGCCGGCAATATGAGTGATTTTGTCATCACTGTTAAAACTTCGCAGAAGTTTGCTGAAACCAGATTGCGGTTAATATTGGATACTTGGTATCAATTAGCCCCGGAAAAGGTGCGCGTCTTACATTTTCATATTTTCATGTGAATGTTTTATTTGCGTTGTTTTAGCGCACTTTTCGAACTGGCAGAGCGCAATTTTCTAAATTTTGGACAACATCTGTTTGTCATATATTTATGCAAATATATTTTACTCAACGAGGTCGTGGGAAACTGAAAAATTGATCGATGCGCCGCACCAGGTGTGAAATTGGGGAAATTTTTTCGCTGTCAATATTGATTGAAGTGGCAGCAAAATCCAACAAAAAATAAGTAGAGTACCCCATTTTGATTGATGTATTTTAAGTACCTATTTTACCTCTGTCGTTATTTTATTCAAGCCGCTTTACATTCTGTTAAAAACATATCTGACAGTGACAGATAGATTATTTATTTATGTCAAAAGTGGTCTCCCGGGGTGATTTGAAACAGAAAATCAAACATTTTCGCTATTTTTGTCACACAGGTTTAAAATTCACATAATTTCAATCTTTACAAGTGTGTATATTTGCATACAAGTTGATACCTCTGAAAAATTAGAAAGTGGGCGTGGGCAATGGCCCGTAGCAATATTGTCGCCATTTCGGAAGAAGGGAGCGCTCTGTGTGAAGGGATGAATGACAGTGGTCATAAAATTGACGAACAAAGTGCACCCCAATCTTACATAGAACACTAAAACGGACCATAAATCTTTGTTCATTGGCGTTTCTTCAGGCAAGAATACTGAAAACTTGTGCTGTTAATGCATTGAAATATCTACGTGAACAGACAAATATCAAAGTTAAAACGCTATTTTAACCAAACTCTGTTTGTCCTTGAATTTTAGTAAAGTACAAATAACCATAAAGAATTTTTTGTTGCATGCGCGCAATATGTTTTCCTGGGTTTCGAAAACGCAACGTTTGTTCACACGAATTGTGGGGACTGTCTTGTCAAAGATGCGACTACAACTTCTACTCTCAAAACTAGTTGCATCCCACCCACAGATTTACTTCTTCACGGATAGACCACCTGATGGGACGGTCAGTTCGGGTGCGAACACAAACCAGAGTTCGCAAAATGCACTGCGCAGCCACATAATTGAAACGTCCTGCGGCGACAGCCATTGGAGGTTAGAGTGAGCTTTTCACGGTAATCGTTCAAATATACGTAATTTACACTTACCTGTTATAATTGCAGGCAGGCGCTCAATTGCAAAATGAATGCTGAGCTGGACTTTTTCTACTCACTTCAGACCCAACCGAGGTAGGTTCAATTATATTTCTGGAGCTTTGTGGTTACTTCATGAGTTTGACAATCAAGTCAGGTCAGGACCAAGAATTTGTGAATTAAATGGTCCATGCTAAAATTCGTGTTGGCATTGGAATCATTCAAATGTACATTGTGGATACATACACATATCAAATACCCAGAGGGGGGAGTTACTCAAGAGGAGGGTGATATTCAGGGGGGAGTTATTCAAGGGGGAGTCTTTTTCCCTCAATGTCCAACAGGGGAGTTATTCAAGGGGGTCTTATTCAACGATATACGGCAATTAAATCCCTCCGGAAAAACCAGGAGAAAACATACCAATAAATAAGGCTTGTGTTTATACTTACTGAGATTTAAAAAAAATAAATACTTATAAATCTCCCAGAGATTTTTGGGACGCTAATCAAATGTGTCGAAAACTCAAATGTTGATGGTTACGAAAATTTTGGTAGCGTCCTAGTTTGGGAAATTTCTGTTGTCAACTAGTTTGCGTGGACCCAATCCGAAACCAATCAGTGTAGTTGTAGCCAAATTCGTAGCGTTTTCATCCAACCATTTTCCACCACACACACCAATAATATCTAACAGCGCATCACCCATCCCCAGCTGGCTGTGCCACTTCGACGACGACAACTACGTGAACGTGCCCGCGCTCGGCGAGCTGCTCGCCGACACTGACGCCAGCGCGCCCGTGTACTTGGGCAAGCCCAGCACCAGTGGCCCCGTGGCTGTTGGCGGTGGAGGCTCGTTGAATGGGGTTGGTGTTTTAATTATAAATATGTATGGAGGGAGATTGTTGATTATTGAATATTTTATTGCGTTATAAATTCATGCATTGTGCGTTGAAAAAATCGGTGAAGTGCACAGTGCACTGCACTGCGGTAGTATGCTGAAATTCTGTTGTAAATATTTGTATACAAAACATAAAAGACTGTTTACCGAGTGAAACACTCAATCATGACTTCATCATCAAAAAAACAAATTCTTTCCAACAACATGCCATCAAAAGACGCATTTTTAAATATTTTCCCTTTTTGTCGCAGGGTGTAAATATGTACCGTATTTCTTCTAATAAAAGAGCGCCGTTCTAATTTTTTCGTTAACTTTGTTACCTCCCGTTCTATTGGGGTGCCGTTCTATTGGAGGCTGCCGTTATATTTTTACACCAATATTTTTCACACATTTATCATCTGCACATAGTGTTTTGAATGCAACATGAGCAACATTTTCATATCAGACAATCAATTCAAACAACACCAAATGTGAAAATAACCCCTGAATCATAGTTCTGAAGACCTTGGTCTTTCTCACTACCCATTTTTCAAATATTTATTTCTGTGTTTTGGCACTCCCCCAACGTAATTTCTACCTGCTGCTCTATTGGAGGTGCCGTTCTATTGGAGACTGCCGTTCAATTTTTTTAGTATTTAATAGAAAAAAGTGCTAGAATCTGCCGTTCTATGGGAGGTCCCATTCTATTGGAGGTATGCCGTTCTATTGGAGTAAATACGGTAAATGTTGCATTGACGCGTTGTATTTATAGTGAGACATAATATGTATACTGTGCTGTGCTGTGCGGTAAGTTCCACACTTGCCATCGAATGTTGGGAGTAACGTGATATTGCGCTGGCCAACCACTAATCCACCACACACAGGCAGAGTCCAAGAAGTTCTGGTTCGCCACCGGCGGGGCGGGCGTGTGCCTGTCCAAGGCGTTGATGCAGCTCATGCAGCCGCTCGTGCAGCACGGCGCTTTCGCCCAAATCGGTGACAAGATCAGACTGCCTGATGACGTCACCTTGGGTTATATTATTGGTGAGTTTTTTGAAAGCGATGTGATTCTTTTGCTGTGCATTCCATGCAGATGAAAAATTTCGTGTCATTTACAGAAAGTCTGCTACAAGTCCGATTGAGTGTGAATGATAAGTTTCATTCGCACCTGGAGTCACTCAGTTTGGTTAAGTTGGGCAATTTGAAAAAGCAGGTTGGCGCTCATATTTACCTGCAATTACCCCACGCAAATGTAAAATTAACAATATTTTTTTAACTTTCCCGCCATGAATGAAGCTAAATATGTCTTACACATATTAGTATGTCTTTTCAGATCAGTTTTGGATATGCGGAGTATCCGAGAGCCAACTACGTGCATCTACCTGAAAGATTCTTTCGTAAATCAGAAGATACAGCGAGAGTTAGGGAATTGCATTGCTATTTGTACAGTAATAGATTTCCCGATTTGTGTAAATTACTACCTGTAAGATGATACATTTGTCGTGCTTTTATTTACTTGATTGCTCAGATAGGTATTCCAGTCAGTTGTTGCAGATAATGCTTTATATCTTTTATTGATGTTTTTATCTTAAAAAACGGGTATGTTGAAGAAGAATAAAGTAGAAAGAGAAAGTGATGGTATGTGTGACGGCGGCACTGATCAATCAATGAATGTTGACGTGGTATTTTTGGCAGAGTTACTGATGTTTAATTGACGTGGTTGGCAGATTCAATCAGATACCTAAGTTTCATATTCTAGTCTTCATGCAAAAAAATTGAAAAGACGAACGTTGACCGTTTGGGGAGTTTCATTCCAAAAACGCATATATCCACAATTTTCAATTTTTCAAAATCGCATTTTAAAGTTTGGCGCTGGCCGGACGGCACTATGTTTGGGCGACAAAGCTTGCCTTGAACTTTTCAGATAGAACCGACATTTCTCTACAATTTTTGTTGGCCGGGAAATATTTAGGGAGTTATGTGAGATTTTGTCAATCACCTAAAATTGGGGACAAATCTGAACATTTGAAATTAAATGTTAAATAACTTCTTAACGGTGCATTGTAGTCAAAAATGAATTACACGACTGCAAAGCCCGTGTCTAAAAGTACCTCTCCCTAAATTTTCAGATCAAAATATACACGCATATTTGATTTATAGTGCAAAATAGATTTGGAAATTCACATATGCATTTTTGGAAATGAAACTTTATTTTGTATGGGAATTCCGGCCAGCTCTTCGCGACCGCTCCGAAGCACGCGTGCATTTTTGGAAATGAAACTATTTTTTGGATATATGCATTTTCGATATGAAACTACGGCGGTCTGAGATGGATTTATGCATTTTCGATGTGAAAGTCCTGTTTTTCATAGAGGACTGGTCATGGATATGTGAACTTTCGATGTGAAAATTGCGATTTTTTTGAAAATTGGTACCACTGTATCTCGGGAACGAAATGGACTATAACGCTGATTTTTTTGTCTAAAATGTGAAAAACTATACGTGGAGGTCAAATCCACGCTTCACTCAATTTTTCTGGATTTGGCGCTTGTGAACATGTGGAATGGAACTCCCCATTTCAGATCTGCCGCGGTAACGCCTTGTATCCAAATGCAGGATACCCTTATGGTAACTTGGCAGCTGGCCAAAAGTTTCGAAATCGCTATAAATACAAATAAAATAGGGCGAAAATAACAAAAAATAGGGACATAATTATGTATATAAACGAAAATAGCGATGATCAAGGTGAAAACTTGCAAAAGGGAGCAAATTGTAGCGATTTGAGCAAAAATAAGGGAACATACGTACATGTACAATACGCAACAATTAAATTGGACATGTGCCAAGTTTCTATTAATGACCCGATAATTTATGATGTATCCAAATATAATCTTTCGCCAAAAAAGATTTCGCTGCCATTTCCGCTCTTCTTTGTCGATTCTTTTCGTAAATACAATATAAGTTTGTGAAAATGGCTTCTGGCGCTGGAGAGTCGCGGGTGCGCCAAAACTATCACGCGGAGTGCGAAGCGGCGGTCAACAAGCAGATCAACATCGAGCTGTACGCCTCCTACGTGTACTTGTCCATGGTGCGCGCATACCTTCGCCACTCTTGGGATTGTCATCTGATTTTGATCACGTGGGGGTTGGGGTTGCAAAACAGAACAGTGTTGAATCAGCCGTCGTAAAATTCAAATTATTCTCGGCGGACACTTACCACGAACCCTACCATAACTTTTTTCATCAAAATGTTTCGTTTTACTATGTAATAACTAATCACGGAATTTATTTTATCATAAAATTTAGGTATGATTCTGCGCAAATTATGCGCTCCACTAGGTATAACTGAATACAAATTGATCGAACCCCCCAAAACCGAGTGCGTCCAATGAATAACCCCATCGCAGTCGTACTACTTCGAGCGGGACGACGTGGCGCTGAAGGGCTTCGCCAAGTGGTGCCGCAAGGGCAGCGACGAGGAGCGCGAGCACGCCATGAAGCTGATGAAGTTCCAGAACGACCGCGGCGGCAAGATCGTGCTGCAGGTGCGTGTCTGTCGCCTTTTTCTAGGATTGGGCACTTAGGATTTTTGACTGAACTACACTGCTTTTTTACTTGTGATTCAGCTTTTACTCGATATGCGATGTTCGATGGAAATTCGGAATTTTAACCTTTATGTTCTGAAAAGTGCGGCAATGATATTACATATCAAAAAGTGCTTTACACGCAAAGTCCCGGCGCTACATAAATATCAACCGCGTTCTAACTAGCCTATCATTCCCGCGCCATTCAGCCGTTGTGAACTGACTATCTATGCAGGACATCAGCAAGCCCGAGAAGGACGACTGGGGCGGCGCGCTGCCGGCGATGGAGGCGGCCCTGGCGCTGGAGCGCTTCAACAACGACTCGCTGCTGCAGCTGCACGGCATCGCCGACAAACACTCCGACCACCATGTGCGTTGGCGGCAATCGGCCAGTGTCAAGTTTTCCCCTGCCCTGGTGCCAGTACCAGACCCTGTAAAGAGTGAAGGGTGGTGTCAAATGACACGCAAACTGTCAATTGTCATGACACTTGTAAAGTAAAGTGTCAATTGTCATGCAAAGTAATAAATATCTCCTTTTTTGTTTAGACTTTTTGATATTTCCTTTTTTGACATTTTACATGACATTTAACACTTTGACTTTACACTTTACAGCGTCTGGGACAGCACCCTGGGGTGTCCCAGAATTTGAACTTCCGGTTGCTGACAAGGACGTAGCCAGGGCGGGGGGGGGCGCCACCCCCCCCTTCCCGGGTCGGACAAAAAAATATGCCGGAAATGGCACTTCCGTAACGCGATTTTGTTGGTAGTTCGGAAAAATTTTGCGCGCAAGCGCGCATTTCGGCGGCGTACAGTATATTTCATTGATGCCTACAGTTTTGGACAAAAACGGACCCAAAATCTGTCCCCGTCGCTGTATATGTATGTAAAATACATACATGTACAGCAGTATATATCGCCAGTGCCAACGCCAATGGCGCCATGGCGTGGCGCCTACGAATGGCGCTGGCGCCAAGGCGCTTTCCTTTACCACAGGGGTCAAATTTTAGTGGGGGGGCGCCGCCCCCCCCCCCCCGTTCGCCGGGCTCCGTATACAATCCGCCCCCCGCTCAAAAATCCTGGCTACGTCCCTGGTTGCTGAGATTAGATGATAAATAGTTGAAATAGTGGGGTGGAAAATGTGAAATTGAGAGTGACTAGCATGGTTGTTTGATGGTTTTTTTAACGAGATAATTTTGTCTCAAGGCGTAAATTTTGTCTCAAGAATTTATGGTGTAAGCCAAATAAATGATTGAAGATTGCAAATATTGAGTGATAGGTAGTAACTAAAGTCACCGAGCGACAAGGCAGATATCCATTTAGCTGCCGATTTATATTCATTTTTCTGCCAATCACACCAAACCCCACACTCATCGACCCACCTAAACACTGACAGATGGCCGACTTCATCGAGGAACACTACCTCGGCGAGCAGGTCGACGCCATCAAGGAACTGTCCGACATGTGCACCAACCTGAAGCGCGTCGGCCCCGGCCTGGGCGAGTTCATGTTCGACAAGGAGCACTTTGAGGATTGATTTTATGTTTTACTTTGGATTCTTTTGAGGTGGTAGGTGTTTGTGCAAAGTAGTCTTATGTTTGTAATGATTGTCACGCGTTGCTTGAACTCGTTTATGGTTGGCACTGACAGTTTGTCGGCTTGTTATCTTCAAATCCTAGCGGTTCTTGGCTGACATTCATCTTTTCTGTTGGGTGGATTGGTTTTCAATCCAATTCCGGTTCAATTCACAATACCTTGCGTAATATCGATATATTTTGAGATTTTGTAATAGGTTTAGGCGAAATTAAGTTTAGGATTTCATCAATATATTTGCAACGCAACGGTAGTATACTTGCACATGTTTACATTCTGCGGGAAAAATCTTGCTGTCATCAACTGACGTAGATGTCAAGGTTTACGGTACCGGAAACAGCCTCGCATGTTCACAGATAGCAAGATTTTATTCTGCACCTGTAGTAGTACACGCGAAGTGCACATGTGTGTGAGATGTTGCATTGTCCATTCCTTGTTTTTTAAACTGTCTACTTACCAGTTCGGTAAATTTTATGAATGTGATAGCTCTTGAATTATTTACGGTCAAAAACCTTTGTATACCGGAAGTCTGCATAGTTCATAGGTCGCGGGTGTGACATAGATTGAGGTTTGTACGCTGACAAAATATTGCAGCAGGTGTTCACTTCAATTAGTTCAAATGTTTGCTGGGTAAATCTAGATGCCGCATTTTGGCCGAGAATCTTTTTTTTTATATGTAGTATCAAAACATAGAAACTGGTGACCACAGAGGAATCCTTAATTTGCACTGTTTAAAAACACGATGCAAGAACGTTTCTTATTTTGCAAAGTCCTAGACTTGTTGTTTGTGCCGTCGACCAGCAACAACAAAACAATGCTAAACTCCGACTAAGTCATTCCTGTCACTCCTGCAGCTATGAGCCATACTTATCACATCAATAAACTCTTCGTTGTTTTGCGTCGATTTGATTATTTTGCTGTTCCTCTGTACACATGCAATCTGAGATATCGCATCTCATTTATTTACTTTGAAATTTATCACCGCCGACAGTTCCGTCGACGTCAAATCAGTTGTTTTTTTACGCGAGATAATTCAGAAACTCAGGTTTTCAATCACCGGCGCCATCATGTCGGCCGTGTCGCGCTGCAGGCAGAACTACCACGCCAACTGCGAGGCTGCCGTCAACGATCATGTCAATGTGGAACTCAACCTGTCCTACGCATATCTGGGCATGGTGTGTGCTCGCTTTTGTGTACTTTGCACAGAGTTGCTGGTTTGGCGCGCATGATGTGTGCCGTGCATTTTTTGATTGCTATGGCGGCTACAAAAATAGGCTTATCTGTCCTCAGATAACCTATGTGAAAGTGTTATTTTCTCACATTTTTACAAATAATACTATCATTCTGGTGTCTTAACCATTTTCCGTTCAAAATAACTTTTTTGAGCTGCAAGAATCTATCGCTATTGGATAACGTTAGACAAAATTAAATTCGATAAACCTAAACGCGACCTCCAAAATCGCAGGCGATGCACTTTGAACGGGAGGACATGGCTCTGGCGGGCGTGCACAAGTTCGCCGAGCATCTGAGCGACGACCACCGGGCCAGGGCGGACAAACTCATGAAGCTGCAGGCCGACAGGGGAGGCAGACTCATTTTCACACCCATTCTCGTTTGTTTTTCTTTATGGCGCATGGCACACTCAAAATTGGCAAGGGCGTTTTTTTGCAAGGTCTTAATGAAAAAGATGGTTGAATTTAAAATCGTCCGTACCTACCCAAATTTCAGTGTTTTTTCAGTCTTGTCGTAAAAAAATAACCCGAATCGAGTTTAAAATTGTGCCCTGGCGTAAATAAAAAACTTCGAACCGCCCTTGCCGATTCTGAGTGTGCGAGCGCGTAGGTATTTGTTAAATCATGTTCGCTTTTTTCGTGGTCAGTGCCCGCTTCCATTGATCAGAAGCCGTCGAAAAGCGAATGGAGCACCGCCGAGGAAGCGTTGCAGGACGCGCTGCAGTGGGAGAAGGAGCACAACGCCAAGCTGCTGCAGTTTCATCACACCGCCGACGAGCACAAAGACCCGCACGTGAGCGCCAATGCAATGTGTACTTCATCTGCTACCGTATTTCTTTTAATCGAGTGGCGCCCTTCGATTTTTGAGTCAACTTTTTTACCCGCTTTTCTATTGTACCCGCCTTTCTATTTGTTCACCCTTTTTTCGGCGAATTTTTTCAAATTCTGGCGGGGATTTTTAAGGTCTTACGTCACTGACGATTCATTGAGTTCAACATTAGATCGTAAAATAGCACCGAATCAATGGAAAAAGCCACTAAAAACAGCGTCCGCTGACATTTTTTAATTTTAATCTATTTGGCACAATTCCAGCAGTTTTTGAGCCTTTTATTGGAGACTGCCCTTCTATTTTTTTCGTGGACAAAAAAAAATTGTACCTTCTATTAGAGACGCCCTTCTATTGAAGACCCGTCCTTCTATTAGGCAAAATACGGTATCTCAATTGCACCCATTCCCTCAACGGATCTCGTCACTCTCAGCTGGAAGACTTCATCGAGGATCACTTCCTCAACCAGCAAGTGGAGCTGATCAAACGCCTGTCCGATCTGGCCACGAACGCGCGTAGGGCCGGCCCGCAGTTGGGCGAGTTCATGTTCGACAAGGAGTGCCTCCAGGAAGAGGCGCATAATTGAATGGGGCCTGTGAAATGTCTGCCGATGGTTGGTGGTGGTGCTAAAAACTACCTTGGTGTTTTTATGGTGTTTGTTTTTTGGTAGCGTTTGGTGAGCCGGGACTTTGTTTTGCGTCGCATTGTTGTTTGCGAATCGATCTGTCCGGTTTTATGATCGGTAATGCAAATACAAATGCATCGTATCTATCTTAGGGAGAAATTAACCTTGGCGTTCACTTATCCAGAGTTGTTAAGTTACTGCGATTATTTAATTACATATTTGCATACTCAATTGGTTTCTTGCCTCTGTGATTAAAGTCTGTGTAACCAACTATGAAGATTTCCAGCGAAATTGTTTTCTCGTGCGAACAGGGTCATTTAGGCGCGCATTTTCGATCCTTTCAATGTGTGATGTCGTTTTCGCGTAAATACAATATTATTATTTTTGTTTGGCTGTGAATCACGAAACATTTCCGTGCATTGGTATGTAATGTCTGAATACCAGCTACACATGTGTATGTAATGTTTTTTAAAACATTTTCCTTTATGACTACTTCTATGACGACGATTTAATACAAGAATGTCATTTCCGTGAAAATCGTAATCAGAAAACTCTAATAGAATTGAAAGTAGATGGTGCGGATGGAGGGGGCCACACACTAATCTGTCAGGTGCCCGATGCTATATTTTAGTAAACTCTGGTGCACTTCCTTCTCGAAAGTCGGCTTTTTTTCATTTTGTTTTTCATGTCCTTCATCCTCGTGCGCAGAGTATTTTCTTCTCATCGCATCCACTGATGAAAAACCGATGTGTTTTTCGCGAGTGACGTGTGATGTTGCGCGGCCATGTTCATGTTCTTTTGCAGTTTTTCACGTGCCAGCGCCTGGCACCACGTTGGCGTTTCGACTCGGCGATGCGTTTGATTTCGGTAGATTTCTTCGCTCCGCGAGATTTGCGATAGTGTGGCGATAAATGTTTTGTGCAAATATTTTTATACTGAGGACTGTCACAGACACAGTCTTACGCAGATTCCGTGAAACAAATATCCAAACTGGGGGTCGTGCTATTGTTTGAACGCTAGGATTTTCGGCCATTAAATTTATTTAGTTTGTACTGCTATACTAAGGTTCAAACGATACCGTGGTATCGAAATCGACAAAATATCGATACTTTCCGGTATTCGTGTCGATATCGATACAGGAAAATTAAATTTATGGTATCGGTTTTGGAAAAAAATGGGTTTCAATAAGAAACTTGGTGACAGTGTAAAACCTCAGAGTGTAAAGTAACGTGTGAAATCCCGTGTTACCTCTAGCAACTCCCCCATGTTCATTTGAATTTCACAATCGTCTGTCTGTCCGAAACTCAAAGCACAGTCATTTCAATATTTTCGTTTAATAATTCGCGCGCCACAATTTATTCCCGAAAATGGCCCGCACACGCTAGTTGACATCGACACCAAATGTCAACTGGTTCCGTTCCTAATAGAAAGATTGCGTTTGAACGTCGTTCGTTCATTCGTCAGCAATCTTTGAATCGGGATCGGCACCAGTTGACATTTGGTGTCGATGTCAACTAGCGTGTGTGGGCCCAATGTAAAACGATTAAGGTGAGTTCATAATAACACATTAGACAACAATAATTGAAGCATCAGATCGCTAATTCAAAAAACGCGTTGAAATGCTGACACTGGGAGTAAATCACTGGGTATATTGCAGTTGGGACATAAAAACAAAGCATTTACAAAGCCAACAAAATTCGATCTATCTAGGTGTTGGTTAGCTCCAACACCAGTCAACACCAGTCCGCGATAGTAGCTCTTCACGCAGTGAAAGCATCTTGTGGGCAGATGTAGCAATCACGTGTACACAAACAATTAAATCGCCGTCAATTAGCCCATAATCAAATGTGCTTAAAATAGATTTATCAATTTCTGACGGGTTTAATAACTACTGTATATGCTCGAATAAGGTTTCCTGAAAGTTCTGAGCAAAAAATGAACGCCCCCGGAGTCTTAATCGAGGATATACGGTAGTCACATTCTTCCGCTGGCAGATACCCCCAGAGAAAAATTGTTCCTTAGATATGGTAACTACCGTTAATCGTCGATTAGGTCCCCGGGGGAGTTATTTTTTCGTTTTTTTTTCAGAATATTTTGAGGGGTGAGTTATTCGAGGGGGGAGTTGTTTTTTCGTCAGAATTTTCAGTGCACAATCACGTACATCACCGCCTTGGGTAAAACATTATTTTGTGTTTATACTGCGCACTGCCTTTGCATTCGATGAACTAGACTATGGTATTTTTGGTCTGTCTAGCTTTATCGAAATGTTTTTTAATGTGACACGACTAGTGATGTAAAAAGCGCCAGACTTTTGGCGCCAAGCGCCATGGCGCTTTTCCGGGACCAGCGCCAAGCGCCAATGGCGCCACAGCAAAATGGCGCCAAGCGCCAAAATCGCCATGGCGCTTTCCTGGACCTTAGCGCCAAGCGCCAAAGGCGCCAGGGGGCCATGGCGCCAAGCGCCAATGGCGCCAGCGCCAAAATGATGTCGCCTTTAATGGTGTAGGTAAGCAGACCAGAGTTGTTAAAAGTACCAAACTGAAAGTACTGAAAAGTAAACGTGAGTAAACATACTTTTCCCCGCAGAAAACGTAAACGTGAGTACTCTTGAGAAATGTCGCCAACATTTTCAAGAAATTTCGCTCAAAATCAGTCATTTTCATAACTTTTTGCCTATTTTACACAAGTTTTGACTATATTTTTGGTCATTACCCATTTTCGACTAGTTTCCTATATTTTTAGCTAATTTTCTCCCTTTTTTCTTTCTATGCCTTTAAAAACTTATTTAAAAGACGATCGAAACTACGTTTTCTGTACTCGAGTACTTTCAAAAAGTATACGTAAAAGCGAGTACCAGAACTTTTCTTGGAGGAAACGTAAATGTATTTACTCTGTACTCAAGTATACGTATTTATCGAGTAAAAGTAAATACGATTTAACAACTATGGAGCAGACAAAGTACTATTTTCTAAAGGACAAAGTACTAACTTGTATAGCCTCCAAAAACACAAAAATGGTCAAATAATGGAAATCGATAAGTTTTATTGCTCAACACACAAGGGTAACTAAGACTGTATCAAATAGATAGCAAATTGCCTCTCTGAAGTGGTAGAAGCTGAAAGATTGTCTGGCGGTTGGGTGTTGCAGAGCTTCAATCTATCAGATATTTCAAGATTTAAAGTGCAAACTGTGAGATAACAGGGTAAAAATAGCTAAATTACATATCTAAGTAAAATACCTATGTAAAAAAAGTACATACATGGCCAAAAATGGCTGAAAATAGGCAATAAGGCACATGAACACCGCGGCGCAATTATCACTTTCTGGCGCTTTTTTGGCGCTTTAATAAATGGTAGCGCCAAGCGCCAATGGCGCCACTGGAAAGTAGCGCCAAGCGCCAAAAGCGCCATGGCGCTTTTCGGAAACACGGCGCCGAGCGCCAATGGCGCCCCAGCATTTTAGCGCCAAGCGCCAAAAGCGCCATGGCGCTTTTTGCTTTGGCGCTAGCGCCAGGCGCCAGCGCCATGGCGCTTTCACATCACTAGACACGACTTATTTGCATCGATCATAGGGGGGAATTATTCGAGGGGGGAGTTATTTTTTCCTCACGCTCGCAAGAGGGGGAGGACTTATTCGAGGATTTACGGTAAACACGGATATCTGTCAGCCAACACAGATTTACCGCTTTCAGATGAAAGCTATATTTACCACGTATTCTGATTGATACATCTGGCGTGTCGTAATCATATGCAAAAATAATATGTGCTCCATGGCAGGGCAGCGCGTGTCAAAGGTAAAAAGATATCAAACTGTATGAACAGTTACAGTCCGCAATATTGTACCATTTATTTCTTGTTACCTCTGCTGGAGAGCTTTTAGCTTTTGATGGAAGTGCAAATTCCGCACATGGGCAAGTGGGCCAAAAAAAGTTCCGAGTGGACAGGTGACAAGTAGGCTGAAAGTAACATATTTCAAAGCAGGATTGTGTGTATATAGAAATGGTACCATAGAGCTGATAAAGGTCACGTTTAACAAGTGTAAATGGCACTGCAAGCTTTGTTCGAAAATACGATAATAGGATACGATAAGACAATGGCGAATATTTTCAAATTAGCCACACACACCAGTTGATCCAAGTATTTCGTTAATTAAAACGTACATAACTGCTCTAAATGTAGAAATTCAGAAGACCGTTTGCCAACTTTTAGTGTGCGCAGCAGGGTATTATGTTGAGAATAAGTACCTAGTCGATTTACTTTAATTTTTACGGTTTACACATTGTTTGGATGGAACTAAGCAGTTACCATATTTCGTGATAAAATCCACCTATTGGAAAATACAAAGTTTCATACTACAAAGTTACAAAGTAACTTCAAGGGCAGTATAGCATCCATTCGGAATTATCACGAAATATTTATAAATGGTGGTAATAAATTACGCACTTAAATATGAAAATAATAAATAGGTACCGTATATCCTCGAATACCTAATAAGTTTTCTTTCGTCGAAGTTTTTGAGGGAGTTATTCAAGGGGGAGTTATTTTTTTCCTCAGAATTACACTGTTGTCTGTTCTCGCTGCAGTAGGCTAGTATTCTCTTGTATTTTTCGTTTCACACACTGCACTGCATTTGCAGCCCAAGCTGCAGGTGGCAGTCCCAAGCCCTGTAAAGTGTCAAATGCAGAGTCAAATGTCAATTGTCATGCAAAGTGTCAAGTGTAAAGTGAAGTGTCAATTTTGTATCCAGATCCAAATGTGTTTTCGTATCCAAATCTTATGTGGAACAATAAGATTTTGGTACAAAAACATAAGATTTGGATACAAAAAATATGATTTTCATGCACAGTTGACACTTTACTTTACATTTGGCACTCTGCATGTCAATGGACATTTGACTTTGCATTTGACTTTACATTTGGCACTTTACTTTACACTCTACTGGGCTTGGGACTGCCCTAGGCATAATAGCTTTATTTGGTCTGTCACTGATTGTTTTTAAACAGACCCAACATATTTTCCACCTGTCACAGAGGGGGAGTTTTTCAGCTGTGGGGAGTTATTGAAGGGAGAGTTATTTGTCACAACTTGGCCAATAGGTGGGTTATTCGAGGATATGCGGTATAAAAATGTGTTCCGCCTTGAAAAACTACAACAAATGAACGAAATGAGAACTGTAAAAAAAAACTTTGGTTTTTTACCTGCCATAGGAAACATTGTGGTGCACCCGCATGCCTAGATTCTTTCCCCTACACAAACTTACACGTATTTACACCTCCTTTAAATAATTACCCAATTTTTAGAGATATTAGAATGTTCTTTTTAGAAATTGAAAATCACAAGCAATGTAGAAATTTGACTAAAACGCACAAAAATAAAAAGTAGCTCATATTTCAGAGGATAGCAATATATAGGTAGTGTGTAAAATGTATTTACAGATTTCTTTTCATGGGTAAAGTTCACCCAACATCAAACAACAAACAACAGGTGGATAAACATAATTTTTCAGTAAAGTGCTGCTGGATACTTGTTGATGACATCACCAGCAGAACCCTTTCCACTCCCAATGTCGTCTTTCAGCTTGCTTTGTGTCGTGTCTGCGGAAGCGTGTAAAATGCAAGTGTTTCTAATGCTGCGATTACAGCTCGGGCGTATAATAGATTTTTGGGCGTAAAATTAATAACAGGGGAATGTATAAAGATATGGTGTTGTAATTTCAGTCAATAAAAGCGCACATGCAGATGTTGCTTGTGTTCAAAGCTCATCAGTTTATTTTAATTGTACTAGAAGTTATGAATTTTGGCGCTAATTTTTGAATTTTACACCCTAATTTTACGCAAGTTACAGTGCATAATTCATAACTCCCAGTATGATTAAAATAAACTCATGAGCTTTGGACACAAGAAACGTCTGCATCTAAGCTTTCTTTGACTGAAATAACGATGTTGTATCTTTATCCATTCATCTGAAATAAATGTTACACCCAAAATAAATTTAATGCCTGGTCAATTTTACGCCCGAGCTGTAATCGCAGCATAAATGTTAATAAATCCATAGATGGCGGCCTAGTGGTTGACACATGTGTGTCAATTGGTCTGTGTCAAGTCAGATTTCAGCTTCCAATGCAGTTGCCATGATATTAATTGTCCAACATTGCCGAGTGTGCATTTGGATATCACTTTGCAACACTTGAAGCCGAAGTTCTGAGCTCTGAGTTGACAGAGACCAGTTGACACGTGTGTCAACTAGTGTGCGCGCCACAATGTCGCCACAACCTGCAACTGAAATGTCAATCCAGCACCAAAGTACTGACCATGGGCCTCATCCTGCTGTGGTCCATGTTGCCCAATGTCCACCCTGTGCTGCTGTGTTTGCACGCCGGCAGCAGAATTAGGTGACTGCTGCACAGCTAGCTGCTGCATCATTTTCTGGCGTGTCTCGCGTATTTTCATTTGCAATGCCTGTTTTGATGGGAACAGGTCGCCGTGGGCGGCCTGGAAGCGGGACACGGCTGCGTCTGTGGTTTTGGGGCAGTTCAGTTAGTGCCTTGCTGTAAGCAGCCGTTGTATACCGAGACAAAAATTGGCCCGTTAAGAAAGCCTGTTTTACAGAGTGAAACGAGAACGATATGACATGCTATGACAACTCCTAGCTAAATTCGATGTTTCATCAAATGGACGGCATTCTTTACATGCATGCTTGGCTTGAATGCGCTTTTTGCATTAGAATTGGCGCCAGAATGACCGCGCCGACTTTAATTCACACAGGTAGGCTTCACCAATGTTTCCATGCCGCAATATGTAAAACTGCAACCAACTTTGTGGGAACATTCCCTCCGCCTCTAGCAGTTCGATGACCAACTGTCTTCTTTGATCCAACAGCTTTCTACTCAGTGATCTATCCCCGTCCATGGGTGTCTTGGGTGTTTTTGGTGTGCGCGGTGAGCACAAAGGCAAAGACGTTTCACTAGAAGAGTCGCCTGTATTTGGGTGGTGACATTTAAGTGGGAATTGCAATGGGGAAATTTTCCATGTAGGTATTTGATCAATTTAGAATGCTTTTTCAACTTTTTATGTACTGTTTTACTCAGCAGACATTACACTTAGTGGGGAAACCTACATAACCCATCTAAATAATGAATCAAAAATTGATTAAAATATGGTAGGATTCTGCGCAAAGTAGGCCTTCCACTCGGTATATTTATATTGATCTAAAGGTAATGTCAGCATACTGACGGTATTAAACAGCGCATTTTGAATTAAACAGAAATTTACCACTCAAACTGATAAATAACATTTCAATCTAGCTGATTCGGTTGAGACTAACCACTGGCAGAAATAACAGTCTGGTTCAGTGGGTGTTCCACGGGTGGGAAATCGTTGCCAAAAAAGTAGTTGCCAACTGCAGCTAAGCGCCCGCCGGCTGTGGCTGGGGTGTGCGGCGTGCGCGTGTGGTCAGACTCGTCCCCATCCGCTATCGCTGCGATTGTCGATAAAATGTGAAATTGACAATTTTATTTACAAGTCTTTTTCTCGAACCAACAGCTTCCACGTTGACGTTCTAGTGTTTTTCTCAGTGCCGATGGCGTAGACGGCAGCGATGCGGCGCCGCTATCCGTTTCGGGGTGAAATTGGGGCAGTTGGGCAAACCGCACGCCGAAATTCACTTTGTCGAGCACCCTGGGTGATTATTGAATGACCAAGTTTGAAAAGTTAGCCGTTTTATCTTTTAAATTGCAAGGCTGGCATTTCCATTACTTACTTATCCATTGACTGGTCCTTCCTTTTGAAAGTGATGGTGGGGCTTTTCATGGGTGCTGGTGAATTACTGGCACTGCCGGAGGCCATATCAGTACTGCTGTTTGAAGTTTGCGGCTTCAGAAATTCATGCTCTGCATGTATACCACCAGTGTCATTTTGAGCCCTTTTTGGTTGGATATGTATATCTTGATGCTGTGGTTCTAATGCTGGGGTCACTGTGACCAAAGGAGTCGTTGACTCGTTGCTCGTTTTGCTCGAGCTTCGCCTGGCCTGAAAGTTTGAGTTGGATGGTTACTCTTGATTGGCGTTTTAGTGGGATGGTGATGAAATCATCAAAATGGTGCCATATTTGTGTCAGTACTGAGTGCACACTTTGCACAGAAAACTTCTAATTATGTCTCATCTGACTAATGAAGACAAAAGATAGTACATATTTTTTACATAATACATTGCTTTTACCCAGAAATAATTTAACCGAAGCAATGTCAGATGACTATTTTATAAAAATACAAAAACTTTGCAGTAACCGTGCAGTTTACCTAGCTATTACTGCCATATGTTTTTACCCCAAAAACCCCGCAACTACCTGTCCTTTAGCCTGGCCTAGCTGCGCTGGTGTGGGCTTAAGGACAAACTGAAGTGTGTCAGTGTCATGCTGGTTCTCAGGCACCATGTGTCTAACTCTTTTTGCCAGTGGAGATGAGCAAATGTCTTGGCTGTTTGGTGATGCATTTGATACAATGACTGAATTCACATTGATATCATTTGCAATATTGGTGGTTGTCAGTATTGTACTGCCAACTGTAGGTTCATTGTTAGAGATTGCACTAGTGCTCACTATTGGCAAGAGAAGTGGTTGTGACCCATCGGCGGGCAGTGCATATCTCAGCACTTGTTGTGTTCCTGTGATTGTAGGAATATTGATGATTTGAAATTCTAGTGACATGTTTAGATTCTTCAGTTAACTTCTTTTACATTTGCAGTATAAAAAATGCAAACCATTTGGGTGCTGCAGAATTGTGTGCACAATGACTGGCTGTTGGGTCACTGTTGTTGGATCATTGGGCAATGACATTGGACCATTTTGTGTCTGTGCCTGCTGCGAGTTGGTCTCTGAGCCACCACTTGCTGGTGGACCAAAAACCGATGGCAATGCTAACTGCAGCAAACTCTGTGCTGCAGCTGCAGTTGCTGCTGGACCATAACTTGCGGTTGTGGAAACTGTGCTAGAGTTTTGGCCTGTGTTTATTTGTAGTGGTGCACTGGCTGGTACCACAGGGTCAGGCAGTTGTAGTGGAATGCTTCCAATTGACAAAGTGGGACTTTGCAGAACAACTGGTGTCAAATTATTGCTTTGACTTTTGGTTGGTGACATTGGGGTGTCTGTATGCGATGTTGTAGTGGTATTCCCAGCATCTATGCATGGAAGTATAGTTTGTTTCATCTGGTTGATAGATAATGTTGAAATTTTCTAGGACTTACCAATTGTTTGTTCAGATACAGAATCGTGAGCAGTAGATAGGGAATCTTTTCTGGACTTGTTTGACAGTGATTTCTTTCTCTCTTTGCTGCACCACTTCCAATCTGGATTCTGTTTGAAGTGCATCTCTTTCACCTGCAAAAAGTCATTGTTAAAAAGTGGAGATTTTGACCCTAAAGAAAACATAAACACTGTCAACATGCTCCATATGCTCGCTCACCTCCATAGCCAGTCTCTGATACTCCTGTTTCTTCTCTGCACTAGTTGAATACCACCACTCGCCTAATATTTTGGACACAGTACGATTGTCACAGTTGGGATGCATTTGGTGCACCAGTGGCCTGTGTCGCTTTGAGAAAATCATGAATGCATTCATGGGTCGGCGGATGTGTTGCTTTAGTGCTTCGTCATCCTGGGGGGTCTGCGGGTTTTTTCACATTTGGATATGTCATTTGTGTATTTAATATAAATACATAAATTCATATTTATAGGACTACCAAAAGAAGATGACTGAAACTTAATTAGCGCTTTCAATTTAAAATTTTTTTTACTTGAATGCTTAAAATGTATTTTCTAAATAGTAAACATGCTATGACTTGAGCTTTATTGCAAGTTATAGCACCTGCATAAATATGCGTTTTTGTTGCGCATCAATCGAAATTTCAGGTAGTTTCAAATTGACGGTTCAGTAGATCAATCTCAATGGCCCTACACACACTAGTATTCACCGTGACTGATGTGAAAACTGAAATGGCGACATGGCGACATTCAACCTACTCTTATTGTATGCTATACGTGTTTTAGTTTTGAAATTTTCAAAGTTTAACTTTCATTAATTTCAATTCAAATTCAAAATTAAGTAAGTACTTCAACCGTGTTGATTAATTTGCACTTTAAAAAATTTCAGTTTTCACACGAAGTCACGGTCAGGGTTGGTTTTAGTAAAATTCTTTTTACTAAAATTGTATTTTATTTTTATTAAAATTGTATTTTAATTTTATTTTATTCTTAAATTTTCCATTTTATTTTTATTTTATTCTTAAATTTTTCATTTTATTTTTATTTTATTTTTATTTTTTGTTTTAGTTCGTGACCAGGATTGATTTAAGTAAAATTCTTTTTACTAAAATTGTATTTTATTTTTATTAAAATTGTATTTTATTTTTATTTTATTCTTCAATTTTACATTTTATTTTTATTTTATTCTTAAATTTTCTATTTTATTTTTATTTTATTTTTATTTTTTTCTGAGATTTTGCCAACCCTGGTCACGGTGAAAACTAGTGTGTGTAGGCACAATGTGACACAAAGTAAATGATATACCGTATTTCCTCGAAATACCCTCCTTTGAATTAACGGTCCCTCGAAATACCCCCAGGTTTTTTCCAGCTGAGGAAAAAATACCCCCCCCCCCCCTCGAAATACCCTCGACTGGAATGAAGTACATCATGTATGCGTTGTACGTGATGTATGAATTGGGAGAAATTTGCATCGCTGCTACACAGACTATTTTGTGTAGCGACGCACGTTCATACATCCAAATATATATTCTATGGTCGCATTTATTACCAGTTTTGTGTATGAAATAGCCTACTCTTTACTACGATCCTTCACGAAAATTTCTGGCGTATGATCAACACCCCCTCGAAATACCCCCTCAAAATTTCCACTATGAAAAAATAAACCCCCTGGGGGTATTTCGCGTAAAAACGGGAATTCCTTTTGTACATTCGAAGGCATAATCATATTTATCAGCAACTTATGTGTGCAGCGTCTAGTTTCGTTTTCTCCGATTTGAATGAGAAGTGCCATTATACTTCAATCTCATCGGATTCTATAAATTAAAGCTATTGTTCAATTATCACACACATGCGAGAACATTATCAAGAAAATAAAATACGTCATAACACAAGATCAAGGGACCAAATTGTCAACCGAATTGTCTACTTTTCGTCGACATCAGCATTTTTGCAGCTAAACCCAATTCACCTGTTCAATAGTAGGATAAAGCCGCTTCAATCTTTTATCCCCCTTTTTGTCCATCTCATCATCATGCTTTTCCAAGGCAGCAGCAGCACTGTCGGCTGCATTTGCGTGTTTTGGATGCGGATCGACCTGCGCGTGTTCCACATCGACATCCTCGTTCTCATTGTCGTCATCGTCATTGTCATCGTCGTTGTCGTTCTGCGGCAGCGCGCTGCAGGAAACGGCCCGCCGCTTGTTGGCGCGCATTGAACGGCCGCGGCTGCGGGTGATGGTTATTGGATATTGATTGGCTAGCATGAGATAGTTGTGAAGATTTTTGGGGCTTTTTTCAGGTACTTTTAACGCACTTCACATTTTAATAGAACCTATTAACGTAAAAAATTCTAATTTAGCATCCCTTATGGAGCGATTACAGCTCGGGCGTAAAATTCCAGCGTAAAATTCCATCGCAAAATTGATTACATAAAAGTGGATGATGATACAGGTCTGCAATTTTTCATGGAGAATATGTTTATCAATACCTTCATTGTGTCCGAGAGTCATCATCCACAGTCACTGCAATTTGATTGTGGAAATTCAAAAATTTCTATTTTACGCTGGAATTTTACGCCAGCTGAAGAAAAATCAATTCTACGCTATGTCATTGCATGCAATCACCTGGCGTAGAATTGACTTTTCTTCAGCGGGCGTAAAATTCCAGCGAAAAATAGAAATTTTTGATTTTCCACAATCAAATTGCAGTGACTGTGGATGATGACTCTCGGACACAATGAAGGTATTGATAAACATATTCTCCATGAAAAATTGCAGACCTGTATCATCATCCACTTTTATGTAATCAATTTTGCGATGGAATTTTACGCTGGAATTTTACGCCCGAGCTGTAATCGTAGCATTAGGGGATAATTAGGTACTTGTCAAGTGACATTCTTAGAAAAAACTCATTCAATTGTCATGGTAACCGTTTTTGTAGTCTGAAATTTCAGCAGCAAAGTTTAACATGCGTCAATAGTTTTGAATGAAATTTGTCAATCGACAACGCGTTTAGCTGGGTGGGCGGGCGATTAACACCATATTTTATTTAAATGTTGCTCACTTTGATGAAGCGAATGTATTCTTCTTGGAACCCGTGCTAGGCATGAGCTGTGTGTATTGGTGCTCTTTTCCGCTTGAACTTATGTCCTCAAAAACGTCATCATCATCTGCCATCATGTGCTCATTCCCAATTCCACATGGCGTTGTTTGCTGATTTTTTGCAATATTTGTGGTGGTTGAAGCATGTCCGACTGCAGAATCAGACTGGAGGAGGGCCTCGTGCCTCACAATGTGCTTCTCATTATGTTGGTTGTTGCTGTGAAAATTTCAAATGACATATGAGTATTTACACATAACACACAAACAAAAGTCGACTAAATTCGAGCAACAAAGCGACTCACTTTCCATTAGTCGCAGCAGAAGGCGGCCTGTCGAGTCCACCACCCGCCCCGACCACCTTATCATGTCCATCAGCACCACCATCGCGTGCAGGCTTGTCACCCTCATCACCCTGCTGATCGTTATGTTCACCTGGAGTAGATGCGCCGCCGTCATCGTCATCATCGGCGTCGGCGTCGCCGTCGCCAGTGCTCTCGTTGACATCTGGGTTTGGTAGAGTTGGATTGAGTGGGTAAATGTGGGCGCAGCCCCGGCTGCGTTTCCCCGTAGCGGTTTTATTATGCCGTATTTCTTCTAATAGAACGGCATACTTCCAATAGAAGGGCACCTCGAATGGAACGGTAGGTTTTTGCACTTACGAAAAGAATAGAACAGCACCCTCCAAAAGAACGACAGGTAAAAATCGTTGACGAAAAAATAGAACGGCGCCCTTCTATTAGAAGAAATACGGTACTCACCATTGTCCGTGGCTCTATTAGAAGAAATACGGTACTCACCATTGTCCGTGGCTCTATTAGTGAGAAATGGTATCAGGTGGTGCCAGGGCACTGGGTTTGCGGAGCCGGCGCCACTAGAGTTGTTCTGCGCGGCCAAATTGGTGTCGCTGTTGCCGGCGCTGTTGATCGTTGTGGCGGGCGCGCTCACACTGGCCCCTTCGAGATCGTTGCTATCCTCTGCGAAGGAAACGCAGAAGTTAGGAAAAGTAGGTTTGGGTTCGGACGACTTTTCGATGCTTACGGCAACATGAAAAAGCACTTGATATCCGATGTTCGACATTATATATTCGTCGATATTTGATGTTCTTTCAAAATGTCGATATTTATTACGAAAGGGCGTCCTGTGCTATGTATTTGTACTCGATACGCTACAATTGACGCCTATAAATACTTCTAAAATTCGATGTGCACAAAGTTGATTACGGGAAAATAGCATTTTATGTTTCGTTCCCAATTCTGTCAGTTATCCATGCCTACGAATTGTTCGGGGACTATCATAAAGCTCCCAATATTGACAATAAAGTGTAAAATTTTTCGCCTCTGCTGTCAGCATAAGGAGCAGACTTATCAACATTGAAAAGTGGACGCTTTGTGGCACACTGCGTCGGCACTAACAATCACCAGTAATTGGTCAGCGGCGACCAATGCAGAGTTGATAGTGGGTACTTACTTTTACTCTGAAATACGCGTAAAACTGCGTACTGGGTAAATACTCATGGGTACAATACTTTTATTGTACCAGTACCCGTCTGTACGCGTACTTTTTCATCAGTACTGAGTACTTCTGAATATTTCAGAAAATTCAAATATGCACACAAAAAGCAAAAAGTGACCATGCATTATTAACCGTATGCCTGCATTAATTGTTCTCAGAATGCAGGCATCTATTGTATAAACCAAGTGTCACTTACCTTAAGCACCCATGTGCCGAAAAATTAATCGACATGCTCCAGTGACAAAAAATACTCAATTTACTCAGATACTTGAAAAATTACTTTAAGCAATTTTACCCAAGTACTGGGTAAAAACAAAGTATTTTACCCAGGTATTTGTTGAGGATGGGTAAAAACGAAAGTATTTACCAGTGCGGGTACTTTTTACGTTCAGTACTTATAACAACTCTAGACAAATGTGAGACCCACCAGCGTGCTGGGCGTGGGCCGGCTCGCCCGACACGACGGGCATGAGCGGCAGCAGCTCGCTGGGCGTGGGCAGCTTGGCGTGGTGCTGCGCCTGGTGCGGGCGGAAGTTCATCAGCGCCTTGGCCACGTCCACCTCCTCCATGCTGCCAGCGCGGGCGGCGCGCGCGCCTGCGATCGAACCGGCCGGTTACCATCGGATTCGATTGTCACACTGGGCTTGTTACAGACGGGCCAGCAATTACGGACGGGCGTAATTGCTTCGCTTATAACGTTGGCTCGGTTGACTGGCGGATGAGCGGCGAGGGCGGTGATACGTATAAAATATAGAACGTATTTACGGTCTCCCACGCATTGTATACATGCAATTATGTACCCTACGCACGTAAATACACATGTATTTACGTCTTCTACATAAAATATGTATAGCACAGACGCTGGCACCTTCTCGGTACACAGACCTTATCAGAAAACGGTTGTTGACAATGTCTCATAAGGGATCAGTCAGTTGGTCAGTTATTGTGTTTTATTTTACGTGGGTGTCGTTTACCATTTACATCCGTTTACGTCTAATTAATTTACCGCTGCACCGTGGGCACATCGCGATATGTTGATTTTGAATTAGCTACCGCGTGTTACCACATGTGTTATCTCTCATGGCAACTTAGCTGCGACACGTGAACGTGCATTTACCTAAGCCCATTGAATTTAAATACCTGCGTTCAAGATCGTTGCTGTAATTATGACTCATGAGAATATGCTTTATGAATTTTTGAACGGTAAAGTCAATAATTACATAATTGTCTAAATAGTTGCTGGTTGACAGTATGACAGCCCAATATTCTATTATTAGGTAGTGGTAGTGATGGAAAAGCGCCAGAAATATGGCGCCACGGAGGTCCATGCATAAAATAAGGCGCCGGGCGCCAAAGGTGCCACAGAAAAAGATGTGAACTAATTTAATATCATATTATTTTTAGTGAACGACAGTGAACAGTTCACTGTTCATCACATTCATGCTGTATTCAACAATAACAAGTCAAGCAGCAAAAATAGCCCTGAAAGCATACTCATACAGGTGTTTACTGATCTGACTGAACCGTTTAAAAAGAATGTTACCATTTTTATGGATGGTCACAGTGAATGTGAACACTCAGTGTGAGATGAATGTAATATGTTAGGGGAAAAACTGTTTTGTTTTTATTCACATGGGCGTTTAATTTTTTGCCGACTTTTTAGGTATTTTACATGCCATTCTATTAGACGAACCCTTTGATTGGATGCTGTCATTTTACTATGTTGAAGAAAATGTGACATGGTAAATTTCATTGTTAAGTGTCCAGTCAGTTGACCATAACTGACACTTAATTCACGAGATTCAATTTAAAAAGTACCCTTTCCATTGAACAAAGTACTCCCCAGTGACTTGACACCTTGCGCCCGTGGTTCACGCTGGAAGCGTGCCAACGATATTCAATGCATGCGATTTTTTGTAGAAAGATGAAAAAACCCATTGCTGTTACGTTTTACGTTAATGTATTCACTACAAAAACTTTTTCAAATTTAATGAAAATAACACACTTTAATTGTCATTGGCAGGCTTCCAATGTGAGACATAAGTGCTTACATATTTATACTTACAAAATAAATTGCAAGTACTTCAGAAATTGTAAATACTTGAGGGTTCATGACTTCAAGTGAAGTTGCGCAGCGCACGTAAAAGTGGTCAAATAAGCTTAGAGGCGAAGGTTTACCGTAAATTCTCTAATAATACGACAGTCGTATTATTATTTTCAGCACATTTTTAGGTGTCGTTTAGAGATGTCGCATTAATAGAGAGTGTGGTATTAAATTTTTCATCAAATCAACAACTTCCTTGTCCACATAACTCAAACGTGAGCATGACATATCGTAAGCTATAAACATCATCAATGGACTATTAAATCGCCATTAAACATCAACATCAACAAAACAATTGTCCAAAAGAGCGGAATCCACGACTTCCGCAGATTGCGACATCATTAGGGCCAGGCTCATTACGCACAGAAACCCGTTACGCACACGCGCCTGTACGCACAGAATCAAAACCCGCCACGCACAGACGCCCGTTACACACACAACTGGGCCCTGTCGGACAAGTCGGCCATCTGAGTTCAGGATTTTCATGTGTGTTGAAGTAGTTGACACCTGAAATTTCATCAACTGTTACAGCTGTTTTCTACATATTTTACATTCGCAATCGCGAAAGTCAAATATGTAGAAAACAGATGTAACGGTTGGCAAAATTTCGGGTGTCAACTACTGCTATACATAGGGAATAGAATAGAAGAGAATATGAAAAATCACATAAACTTTGTAGGCACAGAAACTCGGCACGCACATGGCATCAGCTATGTGCGGGCCAAGTTTCTGTGCGCACCGAGTTCACTTCAGTGCGTAACGGGCTTCTGTGCGTGCCGAGTTTCTGTGCGTACAGCTACAGGCTCCATCATTACGCTGTTTTTTATTTTTTTCTCGGGTGTCCCACTATTGAAGAGTGTCGTATTATTGGAGAGTGTCGCGTTATTCTCAAACAACGTGCCCAAACCTGTCGCACTATTGGAGATGTCGTATTATTAGAGACCTGTCGCCGAATTAGAGAATTTACGGTATACGGAAGTTAATACCGTACATTAAGAGTGATGTTTCATAAATACTTTAGAAGCATGTGGAACCACATTGGCTGGATATCTTAAATATGTATACAATAGTAACATAGAACAGCTTATCGTTCCATGGTAGCATGCAGAAATGGAAGCTTTGGCACTAAAGATGCAATAAAAACAATGAAAACAACCACCAATGCCAATTTGTGTTTGAAATTGCGCGAAAAATGTTTGTTTTTTCAAACAGTAAAAATGCCAGCAGTCCATAGCTGTCACATTCAACAAAATCAAAATCGTTCTCCTAAACCTCTATTGAGGCCATCAATGACACATGAGAAAGTGTTCATAATGTGTTGTCGGAAAACATTTACTTACCGTATTTCCTCGAAATACCCCCCCCCCTTGAAATACCCCTCCCCTCGTTTGACCCCCCCCCCTCTCGAGACCACTATGAAACAATCACCCCCCCCCTCGAAATACCCCCCCCAAATTGAGTGTAAAGGGAACGTACATGACAATAACTGTAGTTTGTGTTCTGTGTACTGCAGAACACACGTTAAAACAATGTCGGTGTCACGTTAGAACAGTGTACATACCATCTACATACTAATATTAGTCTACAGAACCTTATAAATGGCGTTTTTTGTTACATTTTTCGACGTCTGCGTACGTTTCAGACGACAATTTCGTACTTGGTTTTCAAAAATTTTCTTGTGAAACAATAACCCCCCCCCTCGTTTAACCCCCCCCCCCCTCTCGGGAGCACTATGAAACAATCACCCCCCGGGGGGTATTTCGAGGAAATACGGTAAAAGGTTAATGAGGGTCCAACTGAATCACAATGTATTGTTGTTCATATTTTGTTATATCCATGACATGACTCGTGTAGCCAAATGCGGTACTTTATACATGAAATGAAATGAAATGAAATGAATTAACGTCGAGCCCACTTTTAAAGCTACCTGGCGCATTCAATGACTTAGAATTCATTAGGATCGATGCACGTCGATAAAACTGCACATTGATAGCTAATAGCTACGTATTTCCGTAAGATTTCATAATTTGTGCCCGATTGCCGGTCAAAAAAGTAAATATTGTCTCTACATAAATATAGGAAATGAGAAATGAGGATGGAAATACTCAATTTGCAATTTGTGCCACTTCCCCGGTATTGATGTGCGTTTTTTTCTTTTTGTGAAAATTTAAGTAAAACCCCAAATCCCATACGTTTTGGTTAAAATCCCAATTCAAAAATCCAATCGTGATCTCGATCTCTATCCGGATCCCAAGACTCCAATCCCGGCCTCGATCCAGAAAATTCCAAAACCAATCCCGAAAAGTCAATCCCGTTTGAAGCATACTCTACACACTAGTTTTCAACTGAAAGATTGAAAACTCATAAATCAGCTTTGAACGTTTTGAGTTTACCGGGAAAATGTATTCGCCAACTAAAGATGGGGATGACAAAAATGACTCATTCTGGTAAGTTGAAAGCTGATTCATGAGTTTACAAAATTTCAGTTGAAAACTATTGTGTGCAGGCTAGTGATTGGGGCATGGCGGTATTTACATCACTAGTGAGTTAGGCCGGCACGAATGAAGCCAGATCTATTCGATAGTAACCAACAAAAAACTCACCATGTTTTTTCTTATTAGTTTTTATACTGCGGTGTGTTTCTATCTGAAAACCCTTATGACGCACTTAGCGAAAGGAGTGCACTAAAAAATATAAACTATAAATAGAAAACACTTTTTCAGACACTTGAGGACAAGTGGCTAATTTCAATTAACCTTGAATTGCCATGGCCCCGGTGCCCGGTGATATCAGTTTTGCAGCGTCGCTTCTCCAGCGCGCTTGCCACATATTTACATAAATATTATGGTTTGTGTCGCCACAAAATGAAACTTATCGCCAAGTGAAATCGATGCAAATGAGTATACCTGCAGAGTTGTTCAAATTACTGAACGTTTTCAAAGTATATGTAGGTAAAAATATGTAGGTATATGTAAAATACTTTTTTACTGGTACTCATGAGTACATGTTGGAAAAAAACTTTTTTTCAGGGAAATGTTGAATCGAGTACTTTTTCCCAGAAAATGTAAAAGCGAGTACCCACTTTTCTTCATAGAATATGTAAAAATGGGTGCAAATATCGTAGCGTTTACAGCCGTGGCGAAAAATTTACATTAAAATTGGATTTACAGTGAGACATGTCGTTTCCTAATTTGAACGAACGATTAAAAAAAACGATCAAATCAGGAAACGTAAAAAAAATCAACGTTGCCTCATTTTCAATCATACATTCTTCAATCAAATTAGGATTTCACATCTCCAACTCATCATTCTTTCAATAATAAATACCTAGTTCAATAAATGGCTTTTAATTTCACGCCTCACCTTTAATTTTTCGCCAAGCTGCAACCTCACTCAACACAGATTTACATGTGACAAGCGTGGCTTTAGGCACTATAACTGGCGCTAGGTGCACTTCAGCTGCCCCAACCAGGTGCCAGTTCCGCAAGTGGAGAAGTAAAATGGCAAAAGCGAAGTAAAAGCGCAAAGGCGAAGTGAAATGGCAAATAAAATGGCAAGTAAAATGGCAAAAGCAAAGTAAAATGATAAAAATAATAAGTGATTTCACTTCGCGTTTGTCATTTTACTTCACAATTCACTTCGCTTTTGCCATTTCACTTCGCTTTTGCCGTTTTACTTCTCACTTCTCCACTTGCGGAACTGGCCCCAGCTGTCTCACCAAGTTTAGTGTGCGTGGGCAGAACAACATTATCAATAAAGAAGCAGCACGCAAATAAAAGCAGCATAGAACCCTCAAGACAGAAAGAAATGCTTCATGCAATTTTTATCAACAAACTTCCGTGACAAAGCATTTTTTGTTGGTTTTTACAATAGTCAACATCGTCGTAACCAGTGTCTTAAATAGTATTTACCTATCCATCACTCGAACGTGACTGTCTCAAGCTCAACGGTTCAAAAAGAATGAAAACTAACAATAAAAACATTCACATGTACATGAAATGGCTGTTATATACTAATTGGCTTGGGTTACAGTGGCATTCCAATACCTGTCAAAATAAGCAAGTCAAGCGGATAAGACATTGCTTTTCAAACAGCCTTTGAGAGATTTACGATTGCAAGATTATCTATCAGGATCCGGGTTCAGGAGCGTTTGAGCACTGGCTCCCAGGGGCCAGATTTAATACTCCCTACAGATTTGTAGGGTAGGGCGTACGCCCGACATATTTTTTAAAGTTTAGCCGCATTGACGCACATGCACCGAGAGCAAGGCGGTTCGTAAAATATACGAAACCATCCCTTAAGGTTGCCGATATTGCAATATGACGTATATCACTTCGATTTTGGCCCGGAAATCACGATTTCGTCATTTCTTGGCCGTCTGCCAATTCGTTTTTTATTTTATTTTGTCGGGCGGGTTACTCGCATAGGTCGCGCTTTTGTATAGTCAATTGGTCACTTTTTTAGTGTTCACTGTCTGCAACCGAAACCATGAGGGCAGCGACAAGAAAGAAATGCATGCACGAGCGTACAAAAGCGCGACTTATGCGAGTAACCTGCCCGACAAAATAAAATAAAAAACGAATTGGCAGACGGCCAAGAAATGACGAAATCGTGATTTCCGGGCCAAAATCGAAGCGATATACGTCATATTGCAATATCGGCGACCTTAAAGGATATTTTACGAACCGCCTTGCTCTCGGTGCATGTGCGTCGATGCGGCTGAACTTAAAAGAATCTATCGGGCGTACGCCCTACCCTACAAATCTGTAGGGAGTATTAAATCTGGCCCCAGGCGATTATGTATTTAATAGAGAACCAATTAAATATGGTTTACTGGGGGTGGAACTCGTATTTACATAGAGGGTGTCATGATGTCGACCCCCACAACAGAAATATGGCCCCCATCCTGCACATTTAGCTAAATCTGCACTGCCAGAGCTGGCATGATGCCAACAGTTTGTACCATACTTTAATAAAAACATGCACCACGGCTGGTCAATATTCTGCCACCTGACGGCACACGATCCACATGATACACAATCACAGTAACATACATTTCAGGGGGGCACTCATTACAAATTTGTGCATCATTTCGAATTCAAGGTTTTGTAGAAGTAATATTTGAGCAGACAGGTTTTATTTGCTATTTTAACATATTTTATTCATTGTCACAAAAACATAGACGTTTTCCTTGTAAAATTTAACTTTGGATGGCCATTAAATGAGCAACAATGCACTCCAAGAATTCACCCCATCTATCACCTGACAGGGATCACACATTAACATGGGGGCATTGATTTTTTTATGTTCCTGGTCATTAACATGTTTTTCCTGGAGTGTAAGATCATGTTGGACACCAACTGTTAAAAGTTGATAAGTCCAAAATTGTCCATAAGACGATTTTTAATTGGCAAGTCGTGGCAAGCCCGCTTGTTTATTGCATTTCTTGCTGGAATTTTTGTGCAAACTTTACTTCTGGACTTGGAAACTGTTAGAACTTCACGCATCGTGTTTATGTGGAAATCTTTTGTGACTTGGATGATGATCCTGCTCAGTGCATACCTAATACCAAAATCTCATCTGCATTGTGAATTTTTTTCCGACTTTTGCTTTAAAATTCGTATTTACTTCTAACGGTTAGTACGCCAACAACCCAGAGGCAGTCTCAGACCCTGTAAAATGCCCTGTAAACTGTCAAATGTCGTGCAACGTGTCAAACGCGCGTTGACATTTTACATGACTTCTGGGATTGGCACCTGGACGCAGATTGAGTATTAAACAATGAGTTGGCCAATTAGCACGCATATTTAAACGAGCGATCAAATGCAAATACCAACTTTCAGTGGACCTAATTTAACTCACCATAGTCTGTGGGGAACGAGTGCCGTTGCATCCTTTTGCAGCTTTTATATTCACGCGAATCCATGCGGATTTAGTTTTGTGATGCTAGATATAAAAAAATAGAAATTAAAAATAGAAATAAATAACGGGTAAAAATGGCGAGATTTAAATGAATCTGTCACGCTGATATTGTTTTTAAGTGAACTGGCCTAGCCACTCCATAGTCAGTGTGCGTCACGTAGCGTGTGGGTGATGGGCTGATTAACGATGGCAAACGTTTTCGAATATTCAAATTTTTGGACCTTGCAAATTTTCTTACATCATCACTAAAGAAACACTTAAAAGTTGATTTTTTTAAATTCGAAAGTACGGAAATTCGAAAAGTTTTTTCGATAGTTTTTTTCTATTTTTGTTTGAAAATGCACGAATATGCAGAAAGACATATAATGCTGAAAGACAATTTAAAGCCAGAATTTCACACAAACCATTTTTTGCGGCAAAAAATGTGCAAACAGCTTGAAGGTGGCGAAACATACAGATGTAAATATAATATTGAAACTTGACCAGAGAGGAATGAAAATGCATAAATCTAGTGGAATAAAATTCGAAACTTTCAAAATGCAACACAAAACTATTTTTGAGAAAACTGTGAAACTAGGAAAATCCGTTGTAGAAAAATTTGAGGAAATTTAAACACTTTTTGCAGAAGGTTTGCCATCGTTAGTGATGATGACTGGTAGGGTGAGTGGCGAGACGTGCGAAAAAGTGGTGACGTAATTCATAAAAGTATGCACTAAGTTGAGGAGCAGTTAATCTGAAGACTCCTCAGCGGGCTGGTTGGTTCCGAGTATTGTGCTTGTATTAACAAATTTTACACTAATTAACTTATTAATATAGTCATTAGCTAAAGATTATTGACGACACACCTTACAATCAAAATCTACCACATCCCATCTGAATAAACGAGCAAACATAAAAAAATTCTTATCACATCACATTGCTCCTACTTTGAGTGAATTTGGTGCACAATTTTTCACGCGACTTTATTCATCAAAATATGGTATCACTGATTGTATAGCGTTCTGTCCGTTCAGTATACGAATGCATGCACAATTCATGTGTAAATTTCAACTCGTCCATACTCCAGTTACTTTACACCCTGCACGTGTGGTTCCCGCTGGAAGCGTGCCAACGATTTTTTACACATGCAATTTTGACAGAAAGTTGAAAAAAGTCATTTCTGTTATAACGCTATACGTTAACTTATTTACAACAATGATTATTTTCATATTTTATACAAAAATCGCATGCTTTATCATGATTGGCACGCTTTCAACGTGAGACATAAATCAGTGCGAGGGCAGAGTATCATGTCCGCCGAGTATACCGTATTTGCTTGAATAATTCCCCAGGGGAATTATGTTTTCGTCAGACTTTCTTTGAGGGGGAACTATTCAAGAGGGGAATTATTAAAATAGTATTTATGAATTACAGAATATTATTATTTCGTCAAAATTTCTAAACACGTTTCTCTCAAGTCACGAAATATGCTTTGTTAACAAAATAACATGATTTTTTGTCAGATTAGACACAACAGATTGATCATATTTACGCCTAATAAAGGGGAATTATTTACCTATACAAGGGGCGGAATTATTTCTTCCTCACTCATCTAACCGGGGAACAAGAAAGATAATTATTCAAGGGAAAAATTATGCAAGCAAATAAATAAACACACACTTGCTGAAAATTTAAATAAAACAAAGAAAATGTTATCGCTTTTGGAAAGCACGTTTCGTGCCTTTAAAGCGTTTCGATGGGTTGTTGTTAGAGGGAAGTCTGTATCAACTTTTTTAAGGCTTTTAAGGGTGTTAATATCCTTGACATCAAATGCGCCGTCACAAAAACACAAGATTTTCCACTTCAAAATTAATTACATAAAAGTGGATGATGATAAAGGTCTTCAATTTGTCATGATGATGCAAATAGAAACCTTAATCATGACTAGCATTGTAAAAATCTCTGACAGATTCATATTTTAAAAATATCAGAAAATATAAAAAAAGTATCACATTTATATTTTTTCCAGTTTTTCTCCAGAGATTTTATTATATTTTTGAGATTGTCTGAGATTATATTTAATTATATTTTCTCAAAATGACCTATTTTCGAGTTTTCAACGATCTTTTTGTGATGAAGCTTGGAAATTTGGCTTGTGTGACACTTCAATCTTGAGCAGCCTCGTCAAACATTAAATTTCATAGAATACACAATGTGCCTACGCGCACTAGTTTTCACACGAAATTTAGAAAACTGACAAATCAGCTTAGAACGCATTTGAGTTTTCTACAATGATGTGGCTGTCAACCACAGTTAGCGGAGATTAAAAATGACTCATTGTGGAAAACTCAAACACATTTTAAGTTCATTTATGAGTTTCGAAATTTCGAGTGAAAACTAGTGTGCAGGGTCAATCATGTACATCACCTAAAATTTGCTTGTTATCAGGGGTGGGGGTGTGGGGAGGGGGTGGGGAGGGGGTTGTCAGATGTATGTGTTCTGTGCAGCCTCGCTAACGGGCCTGCATGCATAGAACAAATTCCCCCGACTCCCCCCCCCCCCGACAACGAGAAAAAGGTGGGTGATCTAGTGTGCATGATTACGTGATGAATTACGTATTTATGAAATTTAATGTTTGCTCAAGGCAGTGAGGCCGATCAAACAGGATCGATCAAGGCGTCACACATATCAAATATCGCATTTTCGTACCAAAAACGGTTGAAAAATAGATTTTTTGTCAGCACAATAAATCCATGTAGGTAAACGCAGCCTTAATGTGATATTTACAAAAATACCACCATAATTTAGGTAAAGATAACTACATTTTTGCAACCGTTGTTTCCAAGTGCTATTCTGTTATTCATGTAAAAAGGCCCGCTCTTATTCTTCGATATGTTCCTCAAGTGTCACCGCAAGAATGAAGTGTTTTTCTAAGTAGTTTACCTTTGATTAATTATGAAAGGTGTCATCAATTTCCACTTAAAGTGTAATTTCGTGAGACCCATACATATTTATAACCGCTTTACTTTATATTTAATTAACATGTTTTTATTGGTCATTGACATAGCCACTCAGAGGGCGGAAATCACTCTAAACCACTGTAAAGCAAGCATGACATATCAGAATACGTTGTTGCATGTTATAAGCATTGCCTTTTCAAATACGTCACATGTACAGCACTTGCGCTGGTGAGCTGGTAAATATTTACTAAAAATGACTGCCGGACTCATTTTTTGCCACCGACCTCTGACCGTGAGGCCTAATTGAAATTTGGGAACGAGTTCCGTGCTATTCAAGCTAGGAAATTAAAGAATGTTATGTAATTCGTGGGTATAGTTCTCGAAACCCGTTGCCATGCAAGCGATCTTCGATCTTAGTAATAACTCAATAATATAGGTGGTGAACATTGGCGATCATACGCTGATCTCGTGAACATGGAGATCTGAGGTATTCATCATTATCATGCATCTAATCTTATCAGCAAAAAAAACTTATCGTGTGGTATCCATCAAACAGAGAAAAGCTGTATGCGTTAATAATACACGATAATTTTGGACGGAGACCCATATACCGTATTTCCCCGAAATACCCCCAAGGGGTTTATTTTTTCAGAGTGAGAAATTTGAGGGGGTATTTCGAGGGGGGGGGGGGGGGGTAATTCGAGGGGGGGGGTAATTCGAGGGGGGGGGGTTTATTATTTCGCCAGAAATTTTTTGAACTTCCGGTACTAATAATGTACGCAGACGTAGAAAAATGCGACAAAAACCGCCACCAGTACCACCGACAAAAACCACCATTAGAGTCTACAGCCTTATATAAGTATGTCGATGGTATAAACCATGTTCTAACATAACACAATCATTGTTTTTAACGTGTGATATGCATTGCATGGATCATGAACCGCAGCTTTTGTCATTGACGTTCTATTTACACTCAATTGGGGGGGGGGGTATTTCGAGGGGGGGTTTATTAATCCATAGTGCCCATTTTGAGGGGGGTATTTCGAGGGGGGGGGTAATTCGAGGAAATACGGTAACCTGTTTACAAAAATCCATTTGAAATTTTTTCTTTTTTTAAACTTTTCCATGAAATGTTTTTGACAGTTAACACATAGGTTCCATATATTGGTTCCAAGGATTCGGTACCATATTTGGTATTTGGTTCAATACCATTTGATCCAGTGGAAAGTTTGTACATTTTTTTCAGTTCCATATCGTTCAGTCACGATATTGTGTACTTGGTCAAAGTGATCATGTCTACTCGTTGCTGGGTGTTGCGTGGTGGCCTTCAAAATTAATAAAAATGTCGTCAATCAACCAAAGACTTTTATGCTAAACGGATATGGTTGTTGGACTTGATGCCCTGCCGTCGATACTTATGTCTTTGTCCAGCAATGGAGCAATGTTTAACTCATGTTAGAATTTCCAAACACGTTCCGCAGCCTCCGGGAATGCAGTGCATAGTAGGCTTCTATTTTGACGTTCTTTCGTTCAAATGTTGACATAAGTTCCCCATTGCTGCTCTGCTGGATGAAGACATAAGTATCTGCAAGGGCAGGGCATCAAGTGCGACCACTATACGGGAAATTTTTGCCCTTGAGGAAAACAGAAAAAACAAATGCGGGAAAACTGAAAATGGAAAACCAGATTTGAAAGTTGAACCGGAAGATGAAAAATGAGGCGGAAAAACTGAAAATTTGCCAGAAAACGGCAAATGAGGCAGAAAAAAAAACAAAAAATTTGGCCAAGCACTTATGGCGCCACAGCAAATAAACTCCAAGCGCCAAAAGCACCGTGGTGCTTTTTCCTTTGGCGCTAGCTCCAGGCGCCAGCGCCAGGGTGCTTTTTCATCGTTAACTGGATTTGAACTGACAGAACAAAATTATTTGACACCAAATCATGCGGAACTGGTTAAAACATTCATTTGTTTAATGTAAATACATATAGACCGAAATTATACGGACCCAAATTGGACTAGACCGGACTAGATTGAAGCCATAATGGTACTTGTCCCAAACTGGATACCGTATTTCCTCGAAATACCCCACTCAAAATGGTCACTATGCATTTATAACCCCCCCCCCCCGATGTAGTGTATAATGACAAAAGCTGCGGTTTGTGATCCGGGAAACGCAGAACACACGTTAAAAACAATGACCGTATAACAGGGTTTATACTGTCTACATACTTGACTTACCTAATAGTTTTATACATGGCGGTTTTTGTTGCATATTTCGACGTCTGTGTACGTTACAGACAACAATAGTACTGGATTTCAAAAAAATTTCTGGCGAAATAGTACCCCCCCCCCTCGAAATACCCCCCTCAAAATTTCCACTCTGAAAAAATAAACCCCCGGGGGTAATTCGAGGAAAAACGGTATTCATTTCGCAATGAAAAACTGTTTCTACGTTTCCACCGTGTACTTCGTAAACGGGTGCGCAGTCAACGCTAGGTAAATTAACAATCTAATAGAGGTAAATTTACAATCTAATCTGTGCCATCTCAGTGTGCAGAAATTGTAACTTTTTGTCGCGTCACTAGCGAATTAAAGCAGAAAAGCAGTGAGCGCAGCAGAGTTGTTAAAAGTACCGAACTTTTTTCAAAGAATACGTAAACGTAAAGTAAATATTTTGAAATACCCTTGAATAACGAAAACGTGAAATAATTTTTTTTACTTTTACTCATGAGTAAACATGAGTAAAATACTTTTCCCTCCAGAAAACGTAAAAGTGAGTATTTTTTGGAATTTTGCCCCAATTTTCGCAAAAAATCAGTAATTTTCATATCTTTTCGTCCAGTTAAACCTTTCACCTGTTCATGTGTTGTTTGTCCATTTTCAGCTATTTTCAGCTATTTTTGACAATTTTTTTCCTATCTTTCGCTTTTTTCTCCATTTTTCCCCATCTATGTCTTGAAAGTACGCTGCCTGAAAGCCTATAACAGAGGCTGCCTGAAGTACGTTTTCGGTACTCGAGTACTTTCAAAAAGTATACGTAAATGCGAGTACAGGTACTTTTTTCAAAGTATACGTAAACGTATTTACTCGGTACTCGAGAGTACGTACTTTTGAGTAAACGTAAACACGTTTTAACAACTATGGAGCGCAGATGGGACTTTTTGAACACAACACGATCCACGGCCCTTAGTTTGGGATTCATAAATTGCCTACCGACTTTGCGTCAAAATCTACCATATTAAATCCGAATAATTAAAAATACAGGCTTAAGTGCGAAGTCAGGAGGCCATAAGTGTGACGGTGCGGCCGCGTGCGTCACGCGCGCTAATGAGAGTGTCACTGAGTTTTTTGAGCCGTTTTTAGCTACCTAAGTGGCTTAACTGCGCTGTCTGATGATCTGATAATGATGTAGAATGCCATCGCTCAGTAAACAATAAAAAAACAATTAATTTCCCGTAAAGGCTCCTCAACAATGTTTCAGCGTCTAATGACGCATTTAAATAATTACCTCAGCCCGGCGCGGCAGCTGCTAATACGATCGGCAGTTGAGACAAAAATAATCCGGCCCAAAACACACCGGTATCGCGGTCGAACTCGTGCCGCTGTTGGTGCAGGCTGCGTTGATGGGCTGCCGCAGCTGCAGCTGCAGCGAAAGCGGCGTGGTGATGGTGATGATGGGTAGCGGCTTCGTAAGCGCCCTGCGCCGCCCGGTGCCAGTCGACCGGCGCCGACGGGCCCATCGGCGATAAAGCGAGCGGGTCGGACCGGATCGCTTTGCCGCGCAGCGACAGGTGCCTAAAGGGTAGGGTGGCGGACGGTGCGACTAGGGTGGCAGAATTTACCGTACCGTACCGTACCGTACCGCATTTTTGGGAAAATTACCGTACCGTACCGCACCGTTTACCGCAATTTTAGAAATTTACCGTACCGTACCGCGTACCGCATTTTCCGAAATTTACCGTACCGTACCGCATACCACACTCATTTACCGCATTTTACGCTGTAAATTTTACTCAGATTTGTCCTTACAGATTTGTCCTTTGACCTTACATTTGTCAACATATTGATGACAATTGATGTGGTGTTCTGCAAATTTTTTGTGCACCAGTGCGCACTATTCACATTATTGTTTTCACTGATTTTCAGCCCTTTCACATGCTATATTGTTCCCAAATTGCATTCATGCCTTACGGCTTATTTTCAGCTATTTTTATACTATATGCCATTATATACCTATTTTTCAACTATTTAGCAAATTTTCACCCATTTTTACTTATTTTCTCTCTTTTCTTCCTTCTACACCTTGAAAAAGCCTATATATTGAGCCCCTGCATTGTGGGTAATGTAATTTTATGGCATCACAATGTTATTTTGTTCTTAAGTCCATTATCGAATTGTTTAATTGAATTTGGTGTCAATTTATGAAGAAAAAGTTGTATGTAGTCCGGTATTGATACATTTCTGACAATTGGAAATTTACCGTACCGTACCGTACCGCGTACCGCACTTTTCAGATTTACCGTACCGTACCGTTTACCGCAAAATTGAACATTTACCGTACCGTACCGTTTACCGCAGAATAGAAAATTTACCGTACCGTACGGTTTACCGCAAGGCCGTACCGTCTGCCACCCTAGGTGCGACCTTGCGGTAAACTGTACGGTTCGGTAAATTGTCTATTATGCGGTAAGCGGTACGGTACGGTAAATCTGAAAAGTGCGGTAGGCGGTACGGTACGGTAAATTCTGCCACAATACTGCAGGGTGTAAGATCGCGACTGTACACAGACTGGGTGAGCTGGTCGCTAGAATGCGCAGTACCTTGAGCAGAAGCCGCGTCTCTGTGACTCTTTGTTGCAGCCTTCCTTCGAGCACAGACGCCTCCATTGTTTGCCATTGAACTTCTTCCGTATGCCACCGGGAGTGGTGACCACCTGCGTGTGAAGAAGTCATTGTCTTACACGGCGCGGAGATACCAAAATGGAAATTTATAATTTCAAAAACAACAGATTTAAAAAAACCCTAAAATACCTACCGTATTTTCTCGAAAAAAAACCCGTCTCGAAATACCCTCTCAAAATGGGCACTATGAATTTATAAGCCCCCCCCCCTCGAAATACCCCCCATATTGAGTGTAAAGGGAATGTACATGACAAAAGCTACTGTTTGTGATCCGGGAAATGCAGAACACACGTAAAAAACTATGACTGTGTTATGTTAGAACCTGTTTCCTACCATTTACATACTTATGTACGTCTATAGACTCTTATACATACATGGTGCTTATTGATGCATTTTTCGACGTCTGCGTACGTTACAAACAACAAATTAGTACTGGAAGTTAAAAAAAATTCTGGCGAAAAATAAGCCCCCCCCTCGTTTAATCCCCTCCCCCTCAAAATTCTCATACTGAAACAATCACCCCCGGGGAGTATTTCGAGGAAATATGGTAGTTAAGTTTAATTTTTTATGTAATTGGTTTCGTACTTAAAACGATAGTTTTTAGCTTGTGTGTCTCAAGATGGACTGAGTACTTGAGACCCAGACAGGTTGCTGCCTGCAATGCAGGTGTACTCAAAGACGAGCACCCATAACGCACCTCTCCCTTTTTATAGCGATGCTGCGGCGTGATTCCGGAGGAACTGGCGCCCGGCGCGACGACACCGGCACCGGCGCCGAGGGCCGCCGCCACCGCGGCCACTACGCCCGCGCCGCCGGGTTGACTCGCATCGGCGTTGTCGGCAGTCACGTCGGCACCGAGCCCGCCGCCGGCTGGCGAACTGCCGCTCAACGTGGACCGGCGCGAAGGAGTCGACATGTGCGTCGCCGGCGGGCGCACCAGACTCTCTGCATTGGTAAGGGTTCAGTGTTTACTCGGCATATTCAGTACCCCAAAAACATTGGTGCGAAGGAGCATCAAACATCCGAGGCATGGTGTACACGTAAATACCGTATTTCCTCGAAATATCCCCTCTCAAAATGGACAATATGAATTAATAATCACCCCCTCGAAATACCCCCTCGTTTTACCACCATGAAAATTGTCATGTTATGAAACAATTTGAAACAATCACCCCGGGGGGTATTTCGAGGAAATACGGTATATGATTCTCATTCTGTACTAACCAAAGGCGCTCTGTTCCATAGCCTGCATCCGTTCACCAGAGGACATTTTCCTCACATCCGCATTGCCATACTGCGGCTGACCCTGCATCGCATGGTTCAGTTGCTGCGGCGGGCCCTGATCCAAGTGTTTGTCGTCGCTGCCGCCGGAGCCGGATGGGAAGCGACCTTTGTGCAGCGGCTGGCGCGACTGGCTGCCGATGGAGGACGATGACGAGTGGTGCGCTTGTTGTGGCTGCCCCATCTGGCCCATGCTCGACAATGGTGCGCTGGTCCCGGTTGGAGTGGTGGGCGTGTGGCCTGCGCCGATGTTATCCATTCAATGTGCGTTTCGTGGACAAGGGAGGCCACTTTTCGGTGCTCGCACACTTGACCAATTTTTTGAAAGAGTTTCAATTCCAATTTTGACAGCATCTTCCTTTTATGTGACTATTGAATTTAATTATCAGAGAGGGAACTGGTTCCAGTCAGGGTGGAATGGTGCATTGGAGAATAGCCTAAAAATGAAATTCATTTTTATGAATAAAAGAGAGTACCGTATTTCTTCTAATAGAAGGGCGGGTCTCCAATAGAAGGGCGCCTCCAATAGAAGGTACAATTTTCGACATTATTTGGACCACGAACAAAATAGAACGGCGGTTCCAATAGAAGGTACACAAAGTGCTGGAATTGTGTCAAATACATACAAAAACATCGACAAAAGCTGTAATTTAGTGGTTTTGGTGCATTTATTTTGTGCTATTTCATCATCAAATGTTGAATGAACTCTATGTATCGTCATTCTATGAACTGTCTGTGACGTTATACAGGGGTGGGCATTTTCAGTTACCGCTGGAAAAACGCGATAGCTTGAGCTACGGTTGAGCTATCACAGTGAAATTTTAACACAATAGAGTAGACTCCATAGGACACCTATTCTGAAGTTTGCAACCCAAACGGCCACATTTCGGTTGAGTTGTGGAACACACAGTTTTTAGTGTAATTTTGTGACTTGACCCCCTTATCTCGGTACTGGGGGACTATTCGAGAAAAAAAAAGAATTTGGTCGTAAACCTGACCCCAAACCACAACATACACAAAGGGCATCAAAATCGGCCAATGTACGACAGAATGGGACAACACCAAAACCGGTGACCCCCACCCCTAAAATGCCACCCTCGATTTATCCTATATGGGTGAGACGCCAAGTCACTAAATTACACTAAAAACGGTGTGTTCAACAACTCACTCAAAATGTGGCCGTTTGGGTTGCAAAGTTCAGAATAGGTGTCCTATGGAGTCTACCCTATTGTGTTAAAATTTCACTGTGGTAGCTCAACCGTAGCTCAAGCTATCGCATTTTTCTAGCGGTAACTGAAAATGCCCACCCCTGTACTTTGAAAATCCTTAGCAGAACTTAAAAAAGATTGGCTGAAATGTTGACGAAAAAAATTGAAGGACGGTCTCCAATAGAAGGGCGGGTAAAAAAGTTGACGAAAAAAGTAGAAGGGCGCCCTTCTATTAGAAGAAATACGTTATTTCATGTTTTCATCGTTCACTAGAAAGGGACAATTTATTTTAGTATTTCAGACAAAATGCTGCGATAAATTTATCTGTAACACCAGTAAAACAACTTTACAAACAATACAAATACCACTGGCCTACAAATAATATGCGCAATACTCACTGTGCAGCGCTTGTGGTGTCGAAGGCACCGAGTGCCGCTGCATGAGGTTCGCCGTCCTGGGACTGTGCTGCTGCTGTTGTTGTTGCTGTTGTTGTTGCTGTTGTTGTTGTTGCTGCTGCTGCTGCAGTTGCGGCTGCATATTGTAATGCTGCTGCATCGCAGCATGGGGCTGCATCTGCGTCACAGTGACCACTGGCGCCTGCTGCTGCATCGCCTGTCCACCAGAACTGGTCAGAATGACCGTGCCAGCGAGCGGCGCCAGAGCAGTCATGCTGATCGGAGTGACCACCCCTGACGTGCCTGTGTACATGGCTTCATTTGAATAACATGCTAGATGCACGCTATTGATCACGTTTGTCCCAATACCTGAGACTGCTATGCTGTGCAGCAAAGTTTCAGCAAAAGATGTGTTGTGCTGTTGTTGCTGCATTGAAGGACTGTTTTGACCAAGATTGAGCTGCTGTGCTGGCAGGTGCGAAAAAGTCGGCAATAGGTCATTGGTGCCGACAAGTACCTTGGTGCCACCGCTCAACATCATGCCTGTGATGTAACACAATTGAAGAGGACTAAACATCTGAATAGTATGTACCAAATGTAGCATATGCGTATCACACAATAAGTTCATTAATTACGTATCCATTTTGAACTTAATTAAATATTTTCCAGAATAAGTATCTGAGGATTTGTGGGGAAATATTCAAACTGCAACTGGGTCAACTTTCTGTGCAGCGCAACATCGTGCACATCTTCAATTGGGAACTATGCGAAAGGGGCCCCATTTTTTCTCACTTGGTTGACATAGGGGAGTGACTCAAGGGAGAGTCACTTGATTTTCGTATTGACTAGCGGTGTCATGAAAGGGCCAGTTTTTCAATATGTCATCCAAGGGAATTTCTCCAATGACATGCTGGAATGCTTCATTTGAAATGGAGTTCATACCAAGCAACCACTACAACACGCGGCACTCACTCTGCAGCAAGTTGGCCCTCTGCTGTTGCTGCTGCTGTTGTTGTTGATGCTGTTGCTGCAAGTAAGCGGCGATGAGCTGCGGCGCAGTATGCTGATCGATGAGCAGACTGGTGCTGGTGGCCACTGGGGCCATGTTGGCACTGGGCGTCGTGCTCGCGGCCGCTGCGGGCACCGCGTTGGTTGGTGTACCGGCCGCACTGCCGCTGGATGCGCCTGCGATTGGGAGTGCTACATGTACTGTGGTATATATTCTTTGTTATAAATTTGCATACATCGAGAAATTTTTATTTTTTTATTTTTGGGGTATTTTTTGCTCACTCGTCTAACAGGGGGGAATAATTGAAGGGGGAGTATTCGAGTAAATAGGATATAGGTATACACTTTTATGTAATTATACCAACAGCAAAATAAACATCCATTTTTCGTGATATCGCATTTATCGTGACACTTTAAATGGGCTCAGCTATTTCGACACGCAGCCCAATGTAAATTGGAAGCGAACGAACTGGAGTGATAAGCGCTGGCGACGGGCATGGGCTGCACGCTGGCGCCAACCGGGTGTTCCCCGCCGCCAACAGAGATCAACTCGTCGTGCCAGGGCGCCCTGAACAGACGGGCGTTGGGCCGCCCGATCCAGCTCACCTCGCCCGCGTACGGGGTCGATTCCACGAAGCGCACCTGCGTGGCAATAGTGCATTGTGGAACGCTACTAAATCAGAGTGAGCGACCATAGGCGGTCGTGTGATTTTTAAATGCCGCCATGGGTACTTTGAGCTACGCGTCTGAAGGGCGCGCGGGCCCTAATTTTTGTACATTGATAGACAATAAAACGGACACTACGAACACGTGAATGCATTCCGAGTGCGACTGCTAACCTGAAATGTGACAGCCGGCTGCATACTGACACCAACAACTTCAGCTGGATAAAACACATTTGAATCTGCCGACTTTCTGGCAGCAATGGTCATTTTCAACTGCACAGCATCTGCCTGTGGAGCAGAGTCAGCAATGAGCTGCAGCCCATTTGTTGGGTTGAGGACATCGTTGAAGCACACTGGTTGTCTTCCTGGCATGTCGTCCAGCTGCACTGAGATGTCACCATCTCTCACGCCACTGAAAAAAAGGATAGATGGTAAAAATATTTGATATCGATAGTCTCGACACCGACACAGGCAGTGGGAATTACTTTTGTTCAGCCCACTTCAGTTGAGGGCATATATATTTACATATACTCGGCGGACCGCAAAGTATACCTTGCATAGGCTTATGTCTTACTCGATCACACAATAGCAGGATGCACTTTCACAGAAAGAAAAATATTTCGAAAAAGGCGGAGCCGTGTGAAAGCGACGAATGCTGTTTTTCCTGAAAGTTTCTTTACTCTCTTTTTTGTACAATTTGTATTTTTTTAATGATGACGTCACGATGGAGCGTTTCCTTCAGAAAAATGCAAAGCATGCAGTTCGCGGAGTATAAATACTGTGCTGGCTTTGCATGGTGCTTGTAGATGACTGCATGTCCAATATCCACCTCACCGAATCGTGCCGTGCACATATCCTGGCTGGTCGGCGAGCTTGGCCAGCACCCGGGTGCCCTTCCAGTCGGCCAGCTGCAGCACCCGCTCGTAGCCGTGGCTGGCGCTCGACCTGGCCGGCGGCGTCTGCATCTGCTGCTCCCTGCTCGCCGCCACCAGAGTGGGCGTGCTGAAACCACTGGCCGTGGTGCACACCACTGTGTTGGAGGGCGGCTGTGGAGTGTGGAGGTGTGATAGTGGATCGTTGGTGATCCTGGCCAGCAGCGAAGGCTCCACGGATCGGTTGTTGCCCTGCGAATTGGACAAGTGACAAATATCGTTTATCAGGCCCACACATACTACATAGTTGACATCAAACTTCGTGTTATCTAAATTAAACTACATAAATTTTGGTTTTGTGACTTCAACTTTCCTATCAAATCAAATCAAAAATCAACTTTATTACCACTCTGCCGGCGCGCTTCAATAGGGTTCTCCTATGTGATATAGCATAGTTGATTTTTTTTATCGTGACACTTCATTTTTATCGTTTCTGTTAAGTGTGATGCTTTTAGAAAACTTTTTGCGTTACAATTTGACATGAATTCGTCAACTATGTGGTGTTGACCCATTCTGCCATCGAATTCAGGACGTTTGGTACAAAACGTGTGAAACGCTGTCCAATTCATTTAGTAATTTGTGATCTACCACCGGGTTACCGTACAAAAAGTGATGGGCTAATTGAATATTACCCCACCCCAATAAGCTTCATGCAAGTTATCGAGCCGAGTGACACACTCACCGTTGACGTCAACACCATGGGCGTAGAATTGTCGCCACTTTGGAGCTTTGCTCTCATCTTTGGATGGAGGCTGGATTGTTCAGTTTGCCTTTTGTCACTCATCATTGCAGTAATGTAGACATATGATTAGTTTCACTGTATAAATTCATTTCCTGCAAGAGTATTACTTCACAAAAAATGGTTGGAACCTGACGTTGAAACATCAAGACATGCGAGTATTTTACTGTTTGATGTCAAAAGTTTTATGCCAGTACTTGTATTTTATTAGCAAGTCTAGACACCGATGTACCTTACGTATATTTACATAAATGTATTTATGCGTTACACGAGTATTTATTTGTGTACACAATGTATTTTTTATACGCGACTGAGTACGTGAAATCGTAAATACATAGTAAATGTGGTCGACTGAATAAACCATTGGATCTAACCTAGGATTTCAATTCAATTTCCAGTGTTGCTCCCTAAATATATTCGGCGGACATTACACTTAGTATGGAAACCTACCATAACCCATCTGAATAATGAACCAAAAGTTATACAGTTTTTTTTCAAAATATTTCGTGTTTACTATGGAATCAATTATTACGAAATACATAACAAGATTTTATTCATTTAATTATGGTAGGATTCTGCGCATACTTTGCGGCCCGCCAAGCGTTTTTTCGTTTCTGTATCGCGTGAGAATTGAGCCATGCTGACAGGTTAATTTCCGTCAAAACCGTTCAAAAACTATTATGCTGTAAGTGACCTAAATAATTGAGTATTGAAAATATTGAGCGAATTTGCATCAATCCATTGATGAATTGCTGCAAAAATGCTACCAGCTACAGGCTGATGGTAAATACCGGATTTCCTCGAAATACCTCCCTCAAAATGGCCACTATGAATTTATTAGCCCCCCTCCCCTCGAAATACCCCTCCCAATTGAGTGTAGAGAACGTACATGACAAAACTGCGGTTTGTGATTCGGGCAATGCAAAACACACGTTGAAAACAATGAATTGTTACGTTAGAACAGTGTCTATACCATCTACATACTTAAATATGTCCATAGACTCGTATATATAGCGGTTATTGTTGCATTTTTCTACACCCTGATGACATTTACAGATGACAATCTAGTACTGGAATTTCAACAAATTTCTGGCGAAATAATAAGCCCCCCTCGAAATACCCCCCTTGTTTAACCCCCACACAAAATTCTCACTCTGAAACATTCACCCCCGGGGGTATTTCGAGGAAATACGGTACACACCGATCAATGCGATTATACCCGACAGACACCTTAGATGCTTAACATAGCTGAACATCAAGATGTCGAACAAAAACCAAATTTGTCAAGGAGGGGTTCAAACGGAATCTGATAAGCGGCCTTACGTTTTCACTGCCCACAACTGTGCAAGTGCGAGAAACAACAAATTAAATTAAAAATTCAGAACACAACATTCAAAGTCACAGAAAATAAAAACAAATACTATTGCAGCACGTGAATTTGAAAACATCTAAAGAAACACACATTTACGCACATACTCGTACAGGTATACATTTTTCTATGTATGGATACAACTGTGTAGAGGCTGCCTCCCAAATTCACTATCCCACAACTTGTGTACACATAGTATTTACTAGCAACTATTGAACTACAGCAAACACATGACAACTGCAAGGCCAAATATTTTTAACTACTGGTGCATTTTGCTTTTTGTTTTCTGTCTTGTGGTGTGGTATTTAGTAGCAGTGAGATGAACTTTTTCCAAATTATATTGGTGATACGATACAAACAAAAGTCATTCTAAATACAAAAATTCACAGGTCACGAAAACATAATGTGCGTATGCGCTCGGTATACTAATGTCGCCCATCGTTTCACAATTAGAACGTAATTTTGAGCATAGACCGGGCGCAACGAAGAAAATCTGCATTAAAAAACGATCCCAAACACAGCATTATATAAAACTTTTATTCTCCTATGTTATTATACTTCTAAAATCAGAAGAGTTTCTGATCATAACTCTATTTTTGATCGAGTAGTAAGGAAATGGACAGAGTGCAGAAGTTTTGACGCTCACACTCTTCATTTAATGTACGCGTGTACACCTCCAACAATTGGCACATCTGTAGACGCCAAAATTTTAGAAAAAAACTGGTTGCATTTCATGTTGCCGAAAAGTAGGAAAGTATACTATTAAACTGTCCCGGTTTCAAAATTGTACACATGCACACTGTACAAAAATTCATGCATGTGACAGGTATAAATACATAACATCTGTGTATGTAAAATCCCAATTAATAACATTATTATATTTACAATACCATTACAACTTGGCACCTATAAATACAACTGTCACAACCAAATACAAACTGCCAAAAAATCACGCAAAAAGATCCTCCCAAAAGGTGGGGGAAATCAAACGCGCGCTGCAGCAAGGCGACTGCGGCAGCGCGGCGAGGGGGTTGGTTTTGTGAATGCGAAACGGGAATCGATTGTATGAGAGGCGCGCGCGGGGTGGTCACACACGTCACACACACACGCGTTCTCCCGCCAGCCCCGCGCCGCTCCAACCATGTATGAACTGGGCGAGTACACACGCGTAGTGGGCCGGGTGCTCGGTGCAGATGGATAGACGCGGCGAGAGTACGCGCCCCACTACTAACCGGTACCCCTGCCAGACTGCATTGGCGGAGGCGGTCTTACACAGACGCTGCCTCTAGTAGCCCTGTGCGTTTGTAGGGCTGCTTTCTTTAAGAGCACTATGGGGTACCAATGCAAAATGAGCACCAACTCGCCCTGCAGGTGAGTATCCCAAAAGTAGGACAAAAGTGTACTTATGCAGCATTTGTTGCTATCATAATTCATAAATTTTCATAATATTATACAAAGCAAAAAATGGGTTCATGATGTGTGTGGAAGCGGGCTGGATGCGCGTGAAGCGGCATGCTTCCACACACTTCCACCAGCATCACAAAATTTTTGGTGAAGTCTCTTCCACACGCTTCACCCTAGCTTCACTGCGTGCTTCACATGCATCCAAAATTGTGAAGACACTTCATGATGCTGGCACTTGCACAAGCTTCACTATTGTATACATTTATGTGCCATTGCCAAAGTAAGAAGCTTGAAGTGTCTTCATGCAGATATTCATGATGTGTGTGGAAGCACTAGCATGCTCCATGAAGCATCAGGAAACATCTGCATGAAGACACTGCCTGATGCTTCACCACACATCCACACACCCATTTCTTGCTGTGATAGCAGTTCTGTGCATTGCGAACTGTTACAAAGTATATGTAAACACTAAAAAAACAGGTGAAATATCATCATCCAATTTAATATAATCAAGTACTATATTTCCAATTTAAGCAATTATTTTTTGAATACATCACATTAAAATGCAGCAATGCAAAACATTCAGGACCATTCCAGCATTCCAGCAGATATTTATAATGATGCAACATTTAATGTCATTTAATTTAATTTGTCACTAAATTATGGTAGGATTATGTGTTAAGCAGTCAATAATGTGCAAGTAGGATACTTATGTATACAACCTCACAAAAAAAGATGGAGTTGCACACAACCAACATGTGTTTCATGCCTAAAATTATTATTTGCTTTTTTAAATAATTTTAAATGCTTGTGGAGTCATGTGGAAGCATTCCACGCACATCCAGCCTGCTTCCCAACACATCACACACCCATTTTTTGCTGTGTGTTGTAAGAATGCACTAAGAATGCAGAATTTTACTAATCACTCACATTTGCCCTGCTGTACTTTTGGTGAAAAACATTTATATGCTGTTACAATACAACCTCTTTGCACATGAATGGTTAGTGGAGACCATAAATGGGTAATTCATAAACAAAATATATACAAGAAATATATTACCAGCAACTACTGAGTGATCATGTGGGCATGGTCATTGATGCTCAATAAACTTGGAACAAGAAGCAAAATGCACTGACAGCAGTGAATAAAATTATCAAACAATGTTGCTTTTCAGCTATAAATGTATCACTGCAAAAAAATGGACATGTGATGCATTGTGAAGCATCTTGAAGTGTATTCACAGCGACACCTCCTGGCACTTCACAAAGGTAATTTGCTCTTCATAGCACTTCACAAAATTTGCCATCACAGACATGCATGCTGCACAAATGTTTCACTGTTCAATGAAGTGTCTTCACTGTGTCAGTGTCAGGAAGCATGCTTTATCAAATTTTGGGTGTCCTGAAGGTGGGTGAAGTGTGTGGAAGACACCTTACTGAAAATCTCATGAAGTGTGCGGAAGCATGTGGAAGTGCCTGCACAGAGCCGCTTCCAAACGCTTCACAAACCCATTTTTTGCTGTGTATGGTAGTTTTTCAAAAAAATATTGAGTCACACATGAACACTCTTTCACCCTTTACGCAACTATTTACTTGTGAAATACTATTTCCATTTGATCAAACTACCTAATCACTATCACTGCACTACCATTCAACGTTTCCCCGATTTGGCAATGAGTTTCCCCGCCTATGAGCATGCGCAGAGCGGAGACACGGGCACACAACTAGTCCTACACCCGTCCCCCACACAGCGCTATATGCAGGCAGAGTATAGTACGCCGGGTGTGTGTGTAGCGTACTACCGGCTGGCTGCTGCTTCGGCTGCAGCTGCTGTAGCTGCGCTGCTGGCGCTGCTCTGCGCCGCTACACTTGGCCAGGTACTGCCATCGTGGGGGGGTCGTAGCGCCGCCGCGCCCATGCCCGCTGCAATACGCAAGCTCTGCCCCGTCGAACCGCGCGCCGCGGCGGCGAGGGGGTGGTAATAGTGCCGCCGCGTAGCACAGAGGCGCCGCACCGCGGTCGATTCGCGCATGCGCACGTGACTAGTGTAAAACGGAGAAATGTCGCGTTCAGTACGGTATATGTATGCGTGTGGCAGGTGCGGAGTTTGTTAAAAACGTTGACGAATAGGTATATTAATTTGACGGCGGATTGATTTCAATTTGAGTAATTTTAATCGAAACATCCACAACAAGTTCATGGATCTGCCTGCTTGAAATTCATTCATGACTCATTCATTGGACAAACTTTACGATTACGCCGCTTCTCTGCCGCCATCCATTGATAAAGTTTAGTCAACCATTTTGCTCTGCTTTGGGTATGTAAAAAGCCTGCGAAAGATCTAAACTTCGCGAAATCGCAGTTTCAATCGGTAAGGTTTCCGCGTGCGCTTTGTCCCGGTATCCAAAAAATGACTGTGCGAAAATAAAAAACATTCTCTGCTACCGTAACCGTCGAATCCATTTCACGCGGCGTGGTGATTGTTCCGAAAATACTCCATCCAATCGGCAGCTTCGAGAGCCCGCCGGTGTCGCTGATTGGCTTCCATCTAGCGATTTTTTCGGCCGATCTTGACTGGGTTGGTGAATGTTTGATGATACTCGTGAGGTGTTGTGGGAATCGTAAAGTTTAGGTTAGAGAAGGGTAGGACTCGGACGGATTTTCCATTTTTGTATTCGGAATAGCTACGCCACGTGAACAAACGTTCTCTGAAACAGCTGTAATTTTGGCGTTCGAACCCTAAGGTGGCGCATAAGGATGCTATATGATAAAGTAACTAGAATACACACTTTCGCGCAGCGGCGACGGCCATGGACCACTTAGTGCCGCCCGGCGCGGACGAAGCGGGCCCTTCGAGCAGTTCGCACGTGCAGCAGATCGTTCTCCAGTCGCCCAATGGTTGGTTACAAGTTGACTGCCAAACGGTCGATGATATGTAACTGTTCACCCATTCCCCCGCAGTAGATCTGAACGCTGTGCTGCAGCAAGCGACGGGTGGCGTGCCGGGCGGCCAGATGATCGTGCTGCAGCTGCCGCCCGGCGCCGACATCAACCAGTACCTCGGCTCGCTCGGAGCTGGCGCTTTTGTCGGCGCGGATGGACAAGTACAGGTGGTTTTGTGGGTGTAGCCGTTTTTTTGCGTACCATACTGAATACTGGACTACAGTGCGCGCAGAAATCCCTGTGTCTATTGGCACCGAGCCATGTGCCACTGTTACTCCGCGCACTCGCGCCAGCCTACATCATTAAACTGTACGCGAATTTTGCTCGGCTGGGCGCGTCGTTTTCCCTATACAAACTCGTGATTTTTACGAACCTTTTGAGGCCCATCACACACTTGAAAATGGGAATTGTGGGTCGAGCATACGCACAGAGGGCTAAAATTACATGCGTTCTCTGTCAAATGTAAGAAAATGTAGAAATTTGATTGTCATTATTGAGCCCACATACAAAAAAAGCGAGCCTGACGCAGGGACGTATCCAGGATTTTTGAGCGGGGGGGCTGCTTGTTTACGGAGGCCGGCGAGGGGGGGGCTCAGCCCCCCCCCCGAAAATTTTAGCTACATAGTGGCTGAATGGCGCCATGGCGCTGGCGCCATGGCGCTGGCGCCATTAGTAGGCGCCACGCCATGGCGCTATTGGCGTTGGCGCTAGCGCCATGGAATGCTGTATATGTATGTAAATATACATACAAAACAGCGAAAAGTTCAACCTTGAGTGTATTTATAGCAATTTGCGGCCACATGGAGCAAATCTGATGACAATACCTTATGTCTGGTGAAGAATGCGCGCTTGCGCGCAAAATTTTTGACGCTGACGTTAAAAAAGTCGCATTTTCCGGTCACTTTCTGGTCTCGCCCCGGGAGGGGGGGGCTGCAGCCCCCCCCCGCCCCCCCCCCCCCTGGATACGGCCCTGGCCTGACGGAAAATCCGCAATTTTCGAAGGGCGTCCCGCGCGACCGAAAATACAAAAGTGGGCGGAGCCTACTCAGAGAGCGATGCAAAGCAAAATATCTGCGCGCACTGTACTCGCGGTTGCTTTTTCGATTGATCGTGCACCGTCGGATGGAGTTAGGTTATTGGGTACAACAAAAAAAGTAAGAACTATTACCTCAAATCTGTCGGATTCAGGGTCGACACCCTTTTTTGAAATTACAATTAGACAGCGTTCGCACTGTGAAACTGTGACGACAAAAAATGCGATTTTTCAGCCATTGTTGTGCGATACATATGAAATATTTTTCATGTGTGAAGTCTCACTACATCATGACTTGATCAGCCCCACTGTCTAAGACAAACATAAAATTATATATATTGCATGTTCATGCACACTAGATCACACTTTTTTCTTGTTGTCGGAGGTAGTCACTGATTTGTTGTCGCCAGCCCCTTTAACGAGGCCGCCAACAACGCCCCTTGAACAAATACAGCAACAGCCTCCGACAACAAAAAAAGTGTGATCTAGTGTGCATGAACACACAATGTATATAATTTGATGTTTGTCTTAGGCAGTGGGGCTGATCAAATTATGATCGATTGAGGCTTCACACATGAAAATATTTCATATGCATCCAACAAAAATAACTGAAAAATTGCATGTTTTGTCTAGGGTTGGAAAAAAAACGTTTTTTTTTAACTCGATGTTTTTTTTTAAAAAAAACGTTTTTTTTTAAAAAAAAACGTTTTTTTTTTAATAAAAAACGTTTTTTTTTAAAAGCTCCCAGATATAACCTTGTGTCAACATATATAGGTATATCAGACAGTGGCAATACTCTGTGATGTTATATATGACCATAGTATGTCTGTGGAGCCATGGGATAGCATTATAAGTGGTGATTTGTGTCAAAAATATCCATTTTTCGTCGACATATCGTTCGTATATCGCCTTATAGTCGAATGTTCATGACTTCAGGTAAAGTTTGGCACGGAATAGTGATCAAACAAGGTTATTAAACGAGGTTGTTACTTTGGGAGTGAATTTACACACTGTGGAGGTACATGGAAGCACATTACCTCAATATTATATACTACAGCAACATATGACGGCTTATTAACCCATGGTAGCATATATAAATGGATACTTTGATACTAAAAATGCTACAAGACCAATGAAAACAACCACCAATGTTGATTTGTGTGTGAAATTGCGCGCTTGCGCGCAAAAATTTTGCAAAATACCTAGTGCTTAGTACTAAAAATTTCGGTCGATGTTTTTTTTTAAAAAAAAACATTTCGGACGTCATGTTTTTTTTAAAAAAAAAACGTTTTTTTTTAATAAAAAACGTTTAAAAAAAAACATCGGCCAACCCTAGTTTTGTCATCACAGTTTCACAGTGTGAAAGGCGGCTTAGATTTTTTTACACAGATTACAATGCGAAGCACATTGATGTTGTTGGGAAACTATTAAGTGAATTTTTTTAGTGAAAAACACTTTCATCATATTCTGAAGCTCTATAGTTTAAATGACCGCAGAGAACCTGTACAATGGCTATCACTTAGTAGGTATATACCTCAAGTTTACCCAAATGGCCCATTTATCTATCACAGACGCTGCTCAGCTAAATATCTATCTATCCCGTGGCGAAAATCTCGACCATTTTTGACAAATTTTACCCCAATTTTCATACTTTTTTGCCCATTTTCACCTGCAAAATCACTTGTTCATGTGTATCTTTGCACATTTTCAGCTAGTATTATGATATACGTGCCGGGGAGGGGTTAATTCCCCGGATCGCCCAGCTGTCTATGTATCCCAGAGGCCGCTCAGCTATCTATTTATCCTTAGGCAATTTTCCTAAGGCTACTATCCTCTGAACTCCTCCCCATTAAATCGCCCAACTATCTAGTTGTCTGTAGGGTTCAAACGGGACCGCAGTCCCGGTACATGGTTCGGCAAAAAGTCGGGACTGGGGTGGTCCCGGTCCCGGTCCCGATACCCCAGTCCCGGTCCCGACAATAAAAAAAGCCAGTCCCGGAATTTTATAGTGGTGCCGACAAGGTATGGAAAAAAACGTATTTTTCAATGACCTGGTTTTAAAGAATTATGTTGTTTTTTAATAAAATGTCTTTTCAAATGCTCCCAAATATAGTTACAATGTGGTCAACATATACACGCAAATATGTCAGACAAATAGCAGTATCTTATGATATCATATATTTATATAGCAATATAATGGCTGTGGAGCCATGTTGTAGTATTATAAGTGGTGATTTCTGCCAAAAAATCAATTTTAGGTGTTCTTACAAGTGTCCTGTTGAACTTGTTGCATAAATACACTGCTTTTCATCAAATATTCACGACTTCAAGTGAAGATGGGAATGGAATAGTGCTTGAATAATGTTATAAGAAAAGGCTCATACATTGAGAGTGTTCCTTCACACAGTGGAGGTGTGTGGAACAACATTGGCTGGATATTACATACCAATAGGGTTCAAAAGAGACCGCGGTCCCGGTACATGGTTCGGCAAATCCCAGTCCCGGTCCCGACCCTCCAGTCCCGGTCCCGGTCCCGACAATTGAAAAAATCCAGTCCCGGTCCCGACATTAGAAAATTTCTGGTCCCGGTCCCGGTCCGAAAAACTGGTCCCGTTTGAACCCAAGTAGTCTGGAGCGATTTCTGAGGCATTTCGGCACAAATTCTTTCCCAAAATTATAAATTTTCACACCTTTTACCCTTGTACACCCCCAAATTCACTAATTCATGTGCTTTTTGCCTATACATATTTTTAGCTATATTTCCCCTATTTTAGCAATTATTTTTGGCTATGTATCCCCCGGAGCACCTATATCTGAATCCCCAGAGTCCAAATCTACTATACATCGACACATTAACACAAACGAGAATATAATCCCGCAGACATGCACGCAACCCCTCGCCACCGAGGAAGAGGAGCCGCTGTACGTTAACGCGAAACAGTACGCGCGTATACTGAAGCGACGTGAAGCGAGGGCTCGCCTGGAGCGGTCTGGCAGGTTGCCAAAGGAAAGAGCTAGGTATCTGCATGAGTCGAGGCACAAGCACGCCCTGAGGCGGCAGAGAACCACCGCTGGACGTTTTGGTGCAGGCAGCACCAGAAAAGGGGCCAAAGGTGGCCCCAGGCAGGTTTCTGGTGCCGGTGCGAAGCAAGCAAATTGCGATGGTGCTGACGTGGCTATTCGGATGGATGCTAATGAGATCACGTCACAGGTCCTTGAGTAAAAGTTTTTCTCGTGTGATCTGATGTATTTACACAATTTTCGCTAATTGCGATTTCCGGGCGCAAGCATTTTCTCAAGCGGTTTTCTCTATGCTTCCCGATTCGTTGTATTTAAAACGTGTTTTCTCACTTAAAACATTACACGGAGTAAATCACGAGATCTGAAATTCAAAGTCTAATAATGTGCTAATGGTGCAACCCGGAGCGAAACTAAATGCGCCATCGAAAAGCCCATATCGAAAAGTACTCTGTCTCTGATCACAATTGTCAGATGTCAGATACACACGCATTTGATATATACCGTATTTCCTCGAAATACCCCCAGGGCGTTTATTTTTGTCAGAGTGCAAATTTTGAGGGGGGGGGGTATTTCGAGGGATTGAGTGCTTATGCACTTTTACAACGGAACTCTTCATTTATGCTTGCGATCATTCGCAGGTGGCCAGCGCGGTCGCCGGTTTCGACGTCGATGCAGAACCGCCGCACGTAGGGCCACAACAGAAGCAGGAGAAAAATATGCTATTGAAATCCGACCAGAGAACTGCGTTTCAAAAGTGAATTGACAGGTGCTGCGCTTTTTCGCATTTATTTATTTATTTGTTATACTCGGCGGACATGATACTCTGCCCTCGCACTCATTTATGTCTCACGTTGGAAGCGTGCCAATGATGGTAAAGCATGCAGTTTTTGTATAAAAGATGAAAAAATCATTGTTCTGAATAGCGTAGTTAGCTGCGTTAGCTGAAAAGTTAACGTATAGCGTTACAACATAGATGATTTTTTTCAACGTTTTATGATTTTTCAATCGCATGCGTAAAAATTGTTGGCACGCTTCCAGCGGGAACCACGCGTGCAGGGTGTAAAGTGATTGGAGTATATGTGACATGCTATGCAGTCGGGGTTTTTTCTTGGCGTTCAATTGTCCCACGTGTCAGATCCAAGCGTGATTTCATTTAACTTTGCACGTATTTTAATAAGTACGAGTGAGTATGGTGTACAGACTGAGCGTATCGGCATATTTATTTAGAATAAATAGAGATGTTCAATCGAATCATTCCAATAATACTGTATTTATTTACTTTAAAAATGGGGGGGGGCTGTCTATCAGTTCTTCCATTTTTCACACAACAGACATTTTCACACATTTTTTGTAAGCAAATACAGTAATCAACCAATTCGACCCCCTATTATTTCAAAGGTAGTCGCGCGTGTCCCCAAACGTTTTCACACTTCACATCCTCGCCCACGCCTACCGTATCCCTCCTGAGTTTTCTCTGTCTCCTTGGACAATCGGTCATAATAAACAACGCGGGCAGGACTATAAGTGCCTGCAATAGGCCCACCCCCACCACGAGAAGGACGGTTTTGATGAACACTCGAATCATGTAGGAGGGCACTAGGGCGATCGGCCCTACAGCTAGAAGGGTTGAGGCGCCGGAAAGTAGGATCGGTCGGCCCACTGCTCGCAGCATGGCGCGCACCTGCGGAGGTGAAATTGGGTTCGTAATGCGCTGGGCTTGAGGTCCACGTTTACTGCAGTGAGCCCACTGGATGGCAGTGAATTTCGTAGTCTGCGGTCACTTCAGGGGTTTAGTAGGGGGGTGGTGGGGTTATCCCCCCCCAAATCCGCCAGCGATCTATCTATCCCGGAGGCCCGCTCAGCTATCTACCGTATATCCTTGAATAAGACCCCCCCCCTCGAATAACTCCCCCCTCTTGAATAAGTCCCCCCTCTGGGTGAAAAATATGCTATAAAATTTACAAAAATGATGGACGAAAATACAAAAGAATGTTAACATATGGCAGCGACAGCAGATACATGACATGTACGCAGTGTATAAACACCTTTTGGTTGTTGTTGAACTGTTAAATACATGGATTACATGAGTTGACAGAATGCATTCATACGAAGAATTCAGTCCAAGTTTCTGAGGAAAAAAAACTCCCTCCCTTGAATAACTCCTCCCCCTTTAACTTAAATAAGTCCCCCCTCAAAAACGCTGACGAAAAAATAACTCCCCTGGGGTCTTATTCAAGGACATACGGTATCTATCCCGGAGGCAAAATTTTGGGCTACTAACCCCCCCCCCCCAATCGGCCAGCTATCTATCTATCTGGAGCGATTTTAAAGAAATTTTGCCCCAATTTTCGCTCAAAATCGCGAATTTTCGTACCTATTTATAGTTTTTCACCTTCAAAATTCTAATTCATGTTCCTTATTGCCTATTTTCGGGTAGTTTTTGTACTATATGTACTTACCGTATTTCCTCGAAATACCCCCGGGGGGTTTATTTTTTCAGAGTGAGAATTTTGAGGGGGGGGGGTATTTCGAGGGGGGGTTTATTATTTCGCCAGAAGTTTTTTGAAAACCAAGTACTAAATTGTCGTCTGAAACGTACGCAGACGTCGAAAATGCAACAAAAATCGCCATTTATAAGACTCTAGAGACTTGTATAAGTGTGTAGACGTATAATCACTGTTCTCACATAACAGAGTCATCGTTTATAACGTGTGTTTTGCATTACCCAGATGACAAACCGCAGCCTTTGTCATTTACGTTCTCTATACACTAAATTTGGGGGGGCGGTATTTCGAGGGGGGGGGGGTTTATAAGTTCATAGTGTCCATTTTGAGGGGGTGTATTTCGAGGAAATACGGTATATACCTATTTTTAGCTGTTTTTCTCCTACTTTTAGCGATTTTTCCCTTTTCTTCCTTCTATGCCTCGGAAAAGCCTATATATTGAACCCACGCGAACCCCCCCCTTTATTTTTTTAGCTATCTATCCCTCCGGAGGAGCGATTTGCTATCTATGTGAACCCCCGCGGGGTCCAAATCTACAAAACCCCTGGGTCACTTTTAGGGTTGGGACGATATGACTTTTCGATATCGATATTCGATATTTTTTCCTGAGACTCGATATTCGATATCGATACGATATGGACCCTCAATATTCGATATCGATATTCGATATGAAAATATGCTTGATATTCGATATCGATATTTCGATATTTCGAAATTTTTCTTTTGGTATAGCAAGGCATATTTCAAATGGCATATTGTACTTCCATTTGGTTAAAAACATGGTTGATCATCTGTTTACTGATATGTAAATAGGATTGATAAAGTGATTAAGACAAAGTTCACAACAATCAAATTGGTATCTAAACATGAAGGATCAAATAGGATCAGGTAAAAAATAATTTGGCAGACATTACAATTCATACTTGTAACCCAATTGCTTAAAGCATTTTGCAAAACAACAGCACATCAGCATTTTCTGGTTTCAAATTTGATTTTTGGTGGTGATAAATATTCCCAACACAGCTGAGTAAGCATTCCAAACAAACACTTGAGGCTGGTGCACCAATATACCATATTGCCCATTTTGACTAGTGAAAGGAAATGCTCACTGTCTGTAACATGTTGTACTTTGAAGTCCACACTGAAATCTACCATATCCAGGGACATAGCCAGGATTTTTGAGCGGGGGGGGGGCTAATAGTATACTGAGCCCAGCTAACAGGGGGTGGCCCCTGTGGCACAAGAATGGCGCCAGTGCCATTCGTAAGCAACACGCCATGGCGCCATTGACGTTGGCATTGGCGCCAAATACTGTTGTACATGTATGTATTTTACATACATTATTACATATATTATACAGAGACCGGAGACATTTCTGCTGTGCAAAGGTTTTCTGAACTTCTGGAAAAATTGCTTTAGGAAAGTGCCATTTCTAGCATATTTTTTTGTCTGACCCGGGAAGGGGTCCTCGACCAAATCACTTCTGAATATCGAAAAATATCGAAAAAATGGTCGATATTAGATATCGATATTCGATATTTTTTCAAAATTTTCGATTTCGATATTCGATATGAAAAAATAGTCGATATCCGATATTCGATACGATATATCGTCCCAACCATAGTCACTTTTCATTGATTATGACATCATGGCGTGATTGGCGCTTGGCGCCCTTTTTTCTGGCGCTTTTCCATCATTATTTGCCAAACAATTTTTGACTGCGGAATGTGTCAATCAGAAACAGGATTTTTCAGAATTTTTGTAATACCACTCAACCTATGGCTTTATAAACTATGTAGGTAAACTACCTAGACTATAAATGATTCAGTCCCGGTACAGCGTCTTTCTGTTGTCAAGTTTTAAGTGCATCGTATAAACACACCAAGTTAAAAACAACATTGCCCAAATTTTATTAGGAAGGCAGGCACGCCCAGTGGCCCGGCAAATGTAAATGCATCAATTAACGATCCCCATGCAAATTTTTATGATCGATAAAGTTGAAAAAATGAGCGTTCGAAATGTTGTTTTCTGAATAACATTTTGACATCATTCGTGTAATGAAACGCCCAAAGTCGCTATGGTTAAATTTTATGGTAATTCGTCGAGTATCATGAAACTTTCCCAAAAAGTTTCCTAGCGTCGTGAATTTTTTTTAGCGATGGTTTTAAATATTTGCCAGACGTGCAATATCCTTTATCGAAATCCATAGAATTTGTATGGAGATCGTTTTATCGCCAAGATGGTAAAATTTGCCTTCCTAATAAAATTGGGACACTGGTAGAAAGCTTATTTATGGTTTTATGTTTATGTGCATGCCATACTCATGTGTTTCACATGCGGGGTCGTTATTTTTCCCTTAGTTTCCTTTCCATATTTCTACGAGACTAATCCCCGGGGGGATTCAAAAATATACGGTAGTCTATCAGGACAAAAACCACACCTGTATCCTGACATCACCCCTGCCGCACTTGCTGTTCCTGGCGAACTGATAGGCGGCGTGCACGATGTAGTCCACGCTGAAGCCGACGCTCATCAGCATCGTGATCATGGTTATCAGGTCGATGTCGCAGTTCCACAACATGAGCCCGCCCAGCACGGCTAGATTGGTTGTGAGGAAAACTGCCGACACCCAGAAAGTGACTGCGACTTGGCCCAGTGGTAAAAAGCTGATGACTATGATGAACGTGCATCCGAGCACCATGCCAAGTGATTGTTGTGTCTGCGTTTTGGGCCGAATTTGAGGTGGCATAAATATTTATTGCTACCATATTCAATCGTGCTGGCGCCAGCTCACCGTTTGTGACACGTAGATCATAATGTCTGTCATAAAGCCCATCTCCACGAAAAAGATTGGCTCCAAATCTGTGAAATTATTCTTGATATCTCCAAGGCTCTCGAATAGTGCCACACGCGCCGGCCACGAGCGTAGACCCTGAAAAATGTGCCAGCACTAATGATTTAGTTTTCTTCGAATCTTAAGTTTTTTAACAAAACCTGCAACCCCACCTTGTATGCCGTAGTAAAATGGAACTTTTTGAGAACAATGGACCCATTCACATCCGTGCTGTAGCTGACATAATTCGTGGTAGACAATCTGAGCAGCCTGTCGCCATGCTGTTCTCCATCGAACACTGCCCCGTGGTGAATTAAATACGGCTTCAAGTAGTGTTTTAGAACCCTGGTCACGTTGGGTCGATAAAAGTCCCATATGCCACTGGATGAGCCCATTTCTAGCTGGTTGGCGTAGTTGAGCAGGTCGTTGTACCACAGCTGGGTCACTTCGGAGCCCAGGGATATGTTGAGGGGGGATGACTCGAGGGTGGTCACCAGCCTGGGGGTGCGGTGGGTTTATTGGTGCAATTTGGGTGTCAATGTCAATGCTGCAAACTGGTTATGTATACCGGGTGGAGCGCATACTTTGCGCAGAATCCTACCATAATTTGATGAATAAAATCTTGCGATAAATTTCGTAATTAATTATTCCAAAGTAAAAACGGAATATTATGATAAAAACTGCATTTTTTAGGTTCATTATTCGGATGCGTTATGGTAGGTTTCCATACTAGGTAAGTGTGATGTCCACCTAGTATACAACGAGCATTTGCACGACACTTTGGTAAGCCATATTCTTTGCAGATGAAATTATGTGTAGGTAGGCTAATTTGATTGCATAGATCGGCTAACAAGCCACAGTCTTTCGGATAGTGTATTATTTCATGTAAAATAATTCTAGCCGCACGATTTTAAACGTGAATATCTCGCCGGTTCAATTTCACACCATTAACTAACTCCACTAGTCTCTGCAGGGCATGTTGATCCGTCACCGCAGGCGCATTAGCGATAATTTGTAGTATGGCCGCTTGTTTCCAAAAATCGTCATCGAACATGTCCACGTGGTCATAAATTGGTGAATCGTCGACGAGTAGCTTTTGAAAGTTACTTGTCACCTGCGCGTTTGCCACACCGTAAGCGCCCACCGTCAGAATTGCTAATGCGGCCAGTGCGGCGAACACTTGTCCCGTTCTACTGCTCACTATACCGTATAGACTGCGTGATGTAAATTGTCCATTCATAACTGTTTTTTTGACAATACAAACGCAGCAAAAATGGGTTTGTGAAACGGCCACTGTGAAGACACGCCCACACACTTCACACAATGGCAGAAATTTCGTGGAGCGTGCACACTGGCGCTTCACTACGCATCAAACAGATGCCGATGCAAACGCCCAGGCAGTGTCTGAAGCACGTCTTTGGTGTGAAAGGCCTTCGCGACACATTGAGTGAAGCGCCGGGAAGTGTCACCATGAAGACACTTCACGACACTTCACACACCCATGTTTTGCTGTGAAAAAATAGCTGCACACTCACAAGTCGCCGATGCTGTCAGCTACGCAGTCGTCGCTGGGAGGTTCAGTTTCGCGGCGCGGCTTCTCGCAGTAAGGCCGCTCGTCTGAACAGGTCATGGCTTCTAACATTGTCGTTTCGTTGGCTGTTGCCGCGCTGCCCGCTGCAGTAGGTCCGTTGTGTTCGTTGTCGATTTGCGTCGCGTTGTCGCGGCTAATTTTTGCGACGTTCAGCGACAGCAGCGCGCTGGGTTGTTTGGGCAGGTTTGGCGGTGAGCGCAATCATGTAAGATGTGCAATCACTTCCTTAAGTCTTTAAGAAAGGCACGGTAGTGTTGTGTTGTTAATTTTTGGTATCTTGTTTGCTTTCTGCTTTTTTTACTCCAAAAGCATAGTTTTTTCTTTCAGTGTTTTTAGACGTTTTTAGACGAAATGTTTTTCTTGTTTACGAGACTTTCATATCTATTCGATTCTATTTATCTAAATCATTTGAAAAAATCGGCACTTTGTTTTGAGTGTTTGAGAATTTGGGGTGAACTCGACTTGAGTAAACAATTTGCTGTGGGTAAGGTACTAAGGGGAAAGTAGTCCAACAAATTTGCCTCGGGATAGATAGAATCTGACCGATTTAGGGGGGGGGGGGGGCAGAACCCTGCAACTGATCTACACGCCGAGCGGCTTTACATGCCTAGGGAGCCTACGTCGTTTTCGAGTACATTTCAAGTCCCAGGAAGATCTCACCTGCTCTGCGTTTTGTTGCCGAGATTTTTCGCCGCATCCGGCACTTTTGTAGGCAGCACTTTGGCGATGCACCCATTGACGTAGTTCACGAATTTCACGAGTAATGGGTCGCATTTCGGCCGCAGTTGCTCGCAGAGCAGCATGGCGGCCGGAAAAAAAGTTATTTGCAGTAAAAAGTCCATTGATAAGGCGGCGGCCATGAAGATGCAGAAGTGCCGCAGCGCGGGCATCTGCAGGGGATCGGACAGTTTGATCCTGGATGAGTTTACCAGACAATATGGCGGCCCACACACTAGTTGTCACATGCGTGTCAACTGGTCTGTGTCAACTCAGATTTCGTTCGGCCTCAAGTGTCGCAGAGCGATCTTCAATGCACTTGCCGTAAATAACATCTACTTTTCAACATTGTCGCATGTGCATTTGGAGATGGCTGTGCGCACGTGACGTCAAAATCTTAGTTGCCACACACATACGTGTCAACTGTAGTGTGCAGGCCGAAAATGCTGTTGTTTTTTACTCGTGTGCGTAGCGCTAACGGCCCGTGTTGAACCACTTTTCTAGTCGCACCTTTTTATATCCCAACAAAATCTCCCAACTCCCAAAATACCACACACCCTAACAGTAGCACCAATGCCAAAGGCGACCACGTCGGTGAGCGAGGTGAACGTGATGGAGGTGCCCGCGTCGACGAGCATGGCCCTGGTCCGGTCGAGCAGCTGCGCCCTGCCGGTGGAGTCGCTGTGGCTGGGGTGGGCGCGCCAGGCGGACAAAAGCACGAACGTGTCGTCCACGCCGATAGCCATCGAGAGGAAGGCTACTACTGACACCTGCGTTTGGGGGTAAACTAGTTTTTGGTTGAATGGTTAAAATTAATGAGCGGTTGAATTCAAACTCTCAAATTTTTAAGTTATCAGTTATTCAATTATTGTCGATTTTATTTGTGTCCCGCTTGAATTCACTTGTGAAAAATACCTGTGAACCATTCGAAAAAGTGCAAAAAATTTGCCGATTGGGATGGGATTCGAACCCACGCGGGCATTGCCCATTGGATTAGCAGTCCAACGCCTTAACCACTCGGCCACCCAATCATGTTTCGAGGATACTTTATGTTACGTTTTATAGTGTGAGCACTAAACAAACAATTCCCAGGCGACAATCGATGCGTTGTCCCGCTCTTTGACTATTTGCACGCATTAAAAAACTAAACATCTAAATAGGTAGGTAGATATATACCTGATTCTGTTGCTGTGATATTATTCAGAGTAGCCTAGTTTTCGCAAACATAAACAAACACAATCGAGTAAAAGTATCTTCTTGCTAAAAGTAGCCTTTGCGACACTATCTACCGTATATCCTCGTTTAAGTCCCCAGGGGAGTTATTTTTCGTCAGAATTTTTTGAGGGGGGTCTTACTCAAGGGGAGTTTTTATCACCAGAATATAGAGTAAAATTCATGATCAATATTTCGTATTAATCAGTCTTAATTTGTTTCATAAACCGTTTTCAACAACAAAAACACTGTTTTTTTTACATGTTATGCCTTTCCCTATCGTCAGAGAGGGAAAAGTTATTTTTACCCCACCCAACTTACGGGGAGTTATTCGAGGACATACGGTAACTCAACAAAGGAACTATCAACCGACTCACCAGATCGTTGTACTTGAGTCCGGCCCAGAAGCAGGCGCCCATGGACGCGGTGTAGGCCATGGCGACGCTGATCAGCCCGGCCATGGCGTGCGCGCAGTGGAACTTGGCCGGCGTGCTGTGGAAGTGCGTGATCATCATGATCACCACCATGAGCACGGCCGACAAAGGCACGTAGGGCAGCGTGTACCTGCGGGGATTCGAACGTTTTTACTTATTTTTAGCGATCCACCCCCCTTTCTGCCTTCTACACCTTGAAAATCCCTACTTATTGAACCCCCGCAACCACCCCACCAAAACAAATTTTTTCCCAGCTATCTATCCCTATCCGGGAGTAATGTGCTATCTACCTATCCAACCCCCCGGAAAGACAAAATCTGGAATACCCCTGCGTGAATTGCTAGTAGTCATTATTCCATCATCATGATGGAAAAAGAGTTTACTGCACTTTCAATGCTCCAGTAAAATCCCATAGGCAGCCAGCCAGGCGCCAGAACCATGGCGCCATGGAGCGGCGCCTATAAATGGCACCAGCGCCGTGGCACCATTTCATCACTACTTGCGCAATGAGACTTTGGATGCCATTTTTCTGTAGCTTTTTCAAAACTAAGCGAGGATTACTCTGTTTGCTTACACAATCAAAGTTGTAAAGTGATCAAACCAAGTGTTCTTCCTGCCCTCCAGTGTGAGCGTGGAGTAGCTCTCTGCGAGCACCTTGATCTTGGAGCCGGGCGCGTCGCTGATCTGCGCGCATCGCTGGCGTATTCTGAGCATGAACTGCCAGGCGTCGTCGGCGGCGGCGCGCGTGTCCGCTTTGATCACGTAGCGCATGAGCACCGACCGAGCCGACTGCACGTGCGAGCCGCGCGCGTCGCTGCGGGTGGGTAATTTTTGTGTATAAAATTTGTATTTTGTGTATGTTTACATTTTGTAGCATGAGAACTACAACACGTCACTTTGATGACGCTAATGTTAGGACCGCTTTATAAAAAAGTGCACTTTGAATAAACGTTTTTCATTGGGAGGAATACATTCATTAGCTCTGTCATATTCCGTTCCATCTCAATTTCAACCCACAATGATACTATTTTCAGGGCCGAGGGGCCATTTTGCGCTTTTTCAGATAATTAGTGATGGGAGTTGTGGACAAGTGGACAAGGGACAAGTACAGGATGGCCCACGTCAGGCGCACCGTTTCAAAATGCTCCCAACACATCAATTTTGGATGAAAACTGCTCAAATTTGGTATGGAAGTAGATAAATGTACCCCATTTGTTGTGTTAAATGCACGGTTCCATATCACAAGATTTCATTATGGAACATGAAGCACAGTTTTATACGTGTTTGAACTAGCGTGTCAAATTTCCGTTTCCGTTTTCCGCCTTTCCGCAGGAAAATTTTTTACCTTTCCATTTTCCATTTTCCGGCAGCTGAAATTTTTTTACCTACCCGTTTTCCGTTTTCCGGCAGCTAAAATTTTTTTACCTTTCCGTTTTCCGGCAGCTGAAATTTTTTTACCTTTCCGTTTCCGTTTTTCCGGCCCATTTTTCCGTTTTCCAGCTGAAAATTTTTTACCTTTCCGTTTCCATTTTTCCAGGCCATTTCCATTTTCTGGCTCGATTTTCAGTTTTCTGGCAATTTTTCATTATTTTTCCAATCTGTATTTATCTTTTTCCACTATGGTGTTTTTTACCAGGTTCTTGTGTCATTCATAATTTTTATCTGTATCCAAATCTGTATCAGACATGCTCACAAAGATGTGAAGAGAGAGACATGCTCACAAAACTCAGAGTCAAGCTGTTTGCTGCCGATGGCTTGATTCTGCTTGGAAATCCCAACTACCTTACCAGTCTGCGCAACATCACCACACAAACTGATTTGGCTGATTTGTCAACCTGCGACATCAAGTTACGACCACCCGCCTATCAATTTGGGAAGACTGCTGATTCTGCAAATGTTGCCGAATGGTCAAGCCCTCATGCAACACATCAAGGAAAGTGCAGCAGAAGTCCAAGTCGATGGATGTTGGACAAAAGACCTGCTGTCAATGCAAGATGTGAAATTTGTTCATTTGATTGAGGAAACTCTTTTGTGTATAAGCTTTTCTGTTCTCCCATGCAAACATTGTTCAATTGGTTTTTGTAACTTCAGATACATGAAACTTGTAAACTCTGTTGTATCTCTTACCTTTTTATGATTATCCAAGGTCATATAATCCAGTTACCCCCCGAGGAGTTGAGTAGTAGTGTAGATGGGGTTATTACCAAACCTGTGATTGTTATGTTTCAAATGAACACCACCTGTGACATTTTGTGATGCATGTTCAGTTCAGCACTGTGCAATAAACTTGCTCTCCCAACTGTGTCTTGGGGTTGTGGGCCCCATGTTGACCCACATCTACTCCAACTTTATTGTTGTTGTAGTGTATTTTTGCTACCTTTTGATGATTTTTTTTTGTTGGTTCAGTTAAGCTTGAACTAGAAGTGATGTTACTGGCATGATCCATATTTGCAGAATGCACATCTACCACAATCAAAGCCAAACAGGCAAACCTGCATGCAAATTTGTCCATTTCCATGCAAATTTCACTTTATTTTTTTCTGTTTCCGTGAAAATTTTGCTTTCCGTTTTCCGTTTTCCGGCATTTCATTTTTCCGTTTTCCGTTTTCCAGCCAATAAGTTTTTTTTACCTTTCCGTTTTCCGTTTTCCGCTGAGTGAAATTTTTTTACCTTTCCGTTTTCCGGCAGAAATTTTTTTTTTACCTTTCCGTTTTCCGTTTTCCGTAAAGTGAAAATTTTTTACGTTTCCGTTTTCCGTTTTCCGTAAAAAAAATTTTTTTGACACCCTAGTTTGAACATGGTGCATGACAGGTGCACAGTTTCAATCATCTACCAAAGCACTAATTCTTCACAAAAATAGTCCAAATTTGGCACGGCAGTATATAAATGTACCCCATCTTAATACTAATAGGGGCGTAAGGCTTGGGCCGCTGCCAAAAATTCCAGCACACACAAGCTGACTTAGGGAGTTGCCAGAGAACTTGGACAACCCCCCATCCTATGCACCGGGGGCCACTGGTCGGGAACACACCCTACATAAAAATACAATCCCAATATGGGAGGTAGAACCCTATATTGAGTCTAGGTGCAGACCCAAGTGGGTCTGACTTGAGCTCTGGCTGTCTAGGGAGCTGGTTTTATACTGGGTGGGTGACAGAGGTTAGAGCAGTTACACTAACACAGTGGGCGGAGCCTGCAAGCAAGCTGCTTTCAGGGGGCAGTCCCAGATTCTGTTAACTGCAAAGTAAGATGTCAAATGTCATGCAGTGTCAATTATCATGACAAATGCAAAGTAAAGTGTCAATTGTCATGCAAATTTCAGTAATAAAATATTCTTTTATTGATTGACATGACATTTGACATTTGAGATTTGACATTTTACTTTACACTGTACATGGTCAGGAATTGGCACCAGCTGGCTCTGTTTGGACATGTTTGCTGTGGTCTGGAATTGGCACTAGCTGGCTCTGTTTGGACATGTTTGCTGTGGTCTGGAATTGGCACTAGCTGGCTCTGTTTGGACATGTTTGCTGTGGTCTGGAATTGGCACCAGCTGGCTCTGTTTGGACATGTTTGCTGTGGTATGGAATTGGCACCAGCTGGCTCTGTTTGGACATGTTTGCTGTGGTCTGGAATTGGCACCAGCTGGCTCTGTTTGGACATGTTTGGACTGATTTCAAATATGCACTCCATTTTGACACTAAATTACCATAACCCTTGAATAGTACCCCCAGGGCTCAAAAAATTTAAATGATGAAATGACGGGCCCGACCGAAGGTCGGCGCGAGGACTGCTAGTTTTGTATGTTAAGCGCACAGATTCATATTGGTAAATTTTCACATTAATTGCATCATAGTCTCCTCGAACCATGCAGCTATTTTTACTAGGAAGCACTGCTGATTTGTCAGCTTGACAGCATCTTGAAGGTTCAAATTTTGCTTTTGCTGTTGAACCATATGCACAACATCGGCATTTGAACACAATGGGACATGTTCAAACATGTATGAAACTGTGCTTCACGTTCCGACGTGTAATCTCGCAACATGAAACCATGCACAAACATGTATGAAACTGTGCTTCACGTTCCGACGTGTAATCTTGCAACATGAAACCATGCACTTAACACAATAAATGGGTTACATTTAACTACTCCCATAACAAATTTGAGTAGTTTTCATTCTAAATTGATGTGTTGGGAGCAAATTGACACCGTGCGCCTGACGTGGGCCACCCTGTATTTTCACTTCTTTACTTATGAACGCAACTTGACCCATAACAAACCAAACCAGCAAAAGCGAGCACTCACGTGGTGATGCCGCCCAGCACGAGCGGCGTGAAAAACGCCTCGCCAGCTATGCGGGTCATGGGGTATCTAATTTTAGACCTGGCCTGGTCGTCCGCGAATATAGCCATGGCTAGTCTGTTCGGCCTGTCGTAGGGCGATCTGGCGCCCACGCTGTAAAAGTCGGCGTAGTTGTGACCCTCGAAGGTGACGTCGTGCTGCAGCTCTTGCAGCGCGTCGACCACCAGCGGTCGCAGTTCGTCCGATAATAAGTTGGGTTGATCGGGCACCTGGCTGAACGTTGTCTGGTACATGACCACCATTTTGTCCAGGCCGAAGAACTGTTCGAAGGCTCTGCGATCGTTTGACAGCTGGGTGTCCTCGGGGCTGAACGCGTCTGCGCGGATCGGTGGTGGGAACGAAATTGACTTTGCTCGCGATTCAATTCGGGTGATGTTGACAAGAAAAAGTCAATTTTGACCAAAATCCGCAAAATGAATATTGGTTGACACTCACAAGTTGGCACATGTGTGTCGATTGGTCTGTGTATACGCAGCTTCCGGCTTCACGTGACGCAGAACGATCTCCAAATGCATGGGTATATGAAAAACAAATATTACGGCATGCGCATTGTATGATCGCTCTGCGACACGTGAGGCTGAAATCAGAGTTGACACAGACAAATTGACACACATGTGTCAACTAGAGTGCGCGCCAACATAAAGTACCGGCAAAAGAAACTCACTATACATATCATTGTCGGCAGAGAACCTGTACCATCCAACTGTAAGCGCGGCCCAGAAAAGCGTAGTGAGCAGTAGCACAAAGTCTCTCCTGGGGGCAGTCCCAAGCCCTGTAAAGTGTAAAGTAAAGTGTCAAATGTAAAGTCAAATGCAAAGTAAAGTGTCAAGCAAAACAAAAAAGAAAAGATTTTATTACTGAACTTTGCATGACAATTAACAGTTTACTTTGCATTTGACTTTACACTTGACACTTTACTTTACACTTTACAGGGCTTGGGACTGCCACCTGTCCACCAACACGCTCGCCCACCTCGCCATGGCCCATTCTATGAGCGAGGGCAAAGGCGGCGACCTCTTTGGGCTTGTCGGCCGCGTCGGCGAGCTCGTTGACGTGGTCGAGCAGGTCGACGATGACGTGCAGGCGGTTTCTATTTCGGCCAAGCCCAGTTCTGCCTGGTCCGCCATTGTTATTGAGGTTTTTAGGTCGCCGTTGAAGTCGGTCGGTTGAATTCTCACAATGGCGCTATCGCATATTAAAATGCGATCGTAGTTGAGCGTAGAATATGAAATAACCAGCTGCGGCGACTAGAGGGAGAAATGTATCGCATGAACGCTGCGAAAGAAATGGCGAACTGTAAACGTATTGCTGTTGTGCGACATTTTACGACGCATTTTTGAAAATATTGAGTAGCGGTGGGTGGAACACGCCCGGCCATTGATGGATGCCCCCGCGTCAAAAACTTTCTTACGATGGGAAAATTGCTGGGAAAGTGTGAAAAGTGTCCAAATTTTTGCAGCCTGAGTATTCGCGTACACGGTATTAGCGAATATATAAAATCGAATCGAAATCGAAACGAATCGAACTCTGTTGAAAAACCCTGCAAATCACTCACATTATTGAGACGTGCACTATCGTCGTTTGTAGATGCAAATATTGAACTCAAACAGCGATAATTGATTATACTATTTATAAAACTATTTTTTGCATGAATTTGTTCGAATTGATACCCAAATATTTTTTCACGATTTGATTACGATTTGTTTACGATTTGATCACGCCAGAGTCATTAAAAGTAAAAAATTTCGAAAGTTCGCGTAAGATCAACAAATCGTGTTCAATTCAATAAATTGTATTTCCGACGTTTTTTTACCATCGTCGTACGTCACAGCCCAATCAAGTGTGTAATGTTGTTCTACTTTGATTTTTCGCGAGGCGCGGCGCTGCTGCATCAGCGGCAGTTACTCGGTCGGGTGACCCTGCCCTTGAAAAGTCTCTCGAAAACTATCAAAAACGTCATGTTTCGTGTGCTCGAGGTCTGATCAATTTCTAGTGGGGAGTTTCTTTTGCCAGCTTTTTGTTGTTGCAAAAATTGACACCAAGAATTGTTGACGGTTATGGGTTATGGGTTATGATGCTTCTTGTTGCCCGATTTAAAGTGCCAGTACCACGTGTACCTTATAAATACCGTATTTCTTCTAATAGAATGGCATAGCTCCAATAGAACGGAAGGTTTTGGCACTTTTTTACATCCATGAAAAGAATAGAACGGCAGCCTCCAATAGAACGGCACCTCCAATAGAACGGTAGGTAGAAATTACATTTTAAGAGTGCCAAAACACAAACATGTTTGAAAAATTGGTGGTGAGGAGAACATCCAGTGTGTTCCGAACTATGATTCAGTGGTTGTTTTCACATTTGGATTGATGCTCTGATATTAAAACGTCGTTCATGTTTCACTAAAATACTATTCTCAAATGAAAATTGCTGATGAAAAAATAGATCTCAAATTCATATACGTTCGTTTTTACAGGAATTTGTCGGGGCTGCGACGATGAGATCCTACCTAAGACCTTACAATCTGACTTTCTAAAACGATTTGTCGATCAAACTCATATTGTTCTTGCATAAAAAGTCGGATTGAATCAAATCTATTGTGAACCGAATGGAATCCGTCCATTCAAGTTAAAATAAAAAAACATACGTCATTGGTAACCAAGGGCCGAATCACTGATTCGTTTCATGTCCGCCGAGTTTTAGCTGGGGTTACGCGCTCCCATTTCTTACCCCCACGGGTGAAATGTATCTACAATGTGTCTACATGCGTAATGGGTTTACATGCATAATAGGCCTGACCCGATGAGGCCATGGCCGATGACATCACGTTGGGGAGTTTCATTCAGAAAATTGTATCGCATGCGGCCTGTAGCCAGTGATTATAGTTCACACATTTTATTCTTGTATAGATGAACTGACTGAACATAAAGATAATCTTATGTAAAAACTGAAATCTCCAGGTTATTCTGATCGGGGAATATATGAAAATTATTAGTTCATTAGTGAAAATTCCACCGATAAACGGCACAGATATGGGGTCGTAAAATCACAATTTACGTGTTCGTGCGATTATTTATGTATTAAGATGGAGGGACCCGTGAGTCGGGTGTAGTGATGTAAAAAGCGCCAGACTTTTGGCGCCAAGCGCCAAAAGCGCCATGGCGCTTTTCCGGGACCAGCGCCAAGCGCCAATGGCGCTACAGCAAAATGGCGCCAAGCGCCAAAATCGCCATGGCGCTTTCCTGGACCTTAGCGCCAAGCGCCAATGGCGCCAGCGCCAAAATGATATCGCCTTTAATGGTGTAGGTAAGCAGACCAGAGTTGTTAAAAGTACCAAACTGAAAGTACTGAAAAGTAAACGTGAGTAAACATACTTTTCCCCGCCGAAAACGTAAACGTGAGTACTTTTGAGAAATGTCGCCGACATTTTCAAGAAATTTCGCTCAAAATCAGTCATTTTCATAACTTTTTGCCTATTTTACACAAGTTTTGACTATATTTTTGGTTCTATACCCATTTTCGACTAGTTTCCTATATTTTTAGCTCATTTTCTCCCTTTTTTCCTTCTATGCCTTTAAAAACTTATTTTAAAGACGATCGAAAATACGTTTTCTGTACTCGAGTACTTTCAAAAAGTATACGTAAAAGCGAGTACCAGAACTTTTCTTGGAGGAAACGTAAACGTATTTACTCTGTACTCGAGTATACGTATTTATCGAGTAAAAGTAAATACGTTTTAACAACTATGGAGCAGACAAAGTACTATTTTCTAAAGGACAAAGTACTAACTTGTATTGCCTCCAAAAACACAAAAATGGTCAAATAATGGAAATCGATAAGTTTTATTGCTCAACACACAAGGGTAACTAAGACTGGTTCAAATAGATAGCAAATTGCCTCTCTGAAGTGGTAGAAGCTGAAAGATTGTCTGGCGGTTGGGTGTTGCAGAGCTTCAATCTATCAGATATTTCAAGATTTAAAGTGCAAACTGTGAGATAACAGGGTAAAAATAGCTAAATTACATATCTAAGTAAAATACCTATGTAAAATAAGTACATACATGGCCAAAAATTGCTGAAAATAGGCAATAAGGCACATGAACACCGCGGCGCAATTATCACTTTCTGGCGCTTTTTTGGCGCTTTAATAAATGGTAGCGCCAAGCGCCAATGGCGCCACTGGAAAGTAGCGCCAGGCGCCAAAAGCGCCACGGCGCTTTTCGGAAACACGGCGCCGAGCGCCAATGGCGCCACAGCATTTTAGCGCCAAGCGCCAAAAGCGCCATGGCGCTTTTTGCTTTGGCGCTAGCGCCAGGCGCCAGCGCCATGGCGCTTTCACATCACTAGTCGGGTGCAATGTTATTGGACCGGAGGAAATACGTATACCGTATTACCTCGAAATACCCCCAGGGGGTTTATTTTTTCGCCAGCAAATTTTGAGGGGGGGATAATTCGAGGGGGGGTTTATTCGAGGGGGGGTCTATTATTTCGCCAGAAATTTTCAGAAATTCCCCATACTCAGACGTAGAAAAATCAAACAATTACATAGATGTATATGTGTTTATAGGCATATATAACTGTATCTACACATAAACCATTCCCTAACATCACACAATCATCATTTTTTACGTGTGTTCCGCATTGTACAGATGACAAACTGCGGTATTTGTCATGTACGTTCTCTTTACACTCAATTTTAGGGGGGTATTTCGAGGGGGGGGGGGTTTATTCAAGGGGGGGGGGGTTAATTCGAGGTAATACGGTATACCGTATTTCTTCTAATAGAATGGCATACCTCCAATAGAACGGCACCTCCAAAAGAACGGCAGGTTTTGGCGATTGTTAGCACTCACGAGAACAATAGAACGGCAGCCTCCAATAGAACGGCACCTCCAATAGAACGGCAGGTAGAATTTAGGTACTTTGGAAAAGTACCAAAACAGAAAAATAAAAAAATAGATAGTGAGAACATTCAAAACATCCTTATATTGATATTAAATGTCAAATTGATGCTCTGATATTGAAATGCTCCTTAAGTTTCATAAATACTAAAACTGTGTTCAAATGAAAAATGCGTGAAAAAATTGTTGGAAAAAATCGAACGGCAGCCTCCAATAGAACGGCACCTCCAATAGAACGGCAGGTAAAAAAGTTGACGAAAAAAATAGAACGGCGCTCTTCTATTAGAAGAAATACGGTAATTGATTTTGAACCCGTCTTCCATTCCCACGGAATTTTGAGAACGTGATGTCATTGTCTAGACAGCTTCTTCTTTAACATTTATAATGATTGGGCTGCACACTAGAAATATTTACTACGTGTGTTACCGTATTTTGATGTATTTATAAAGATAAAATTTACATGAAAATTTGTACGACTGATTCACCGATAGCGAGATTCTTACAGCACAACGACAAATAGGAGGTGAAACGACAAAAAACATCATCAAATAACTACCGTATTTCTTCTAATAGAACGGCATACCTCGAATAGAACGGCACCTCCAATAGAACGGCAGGTTTTGGCACTTTTTTACACTCACGAAAAGAATAGAACGGCAGCCTCCAATAGAACGGCACCTCCAATAGAACGGCAGGTAGAGCGCCAAAACACAGAAATATAAGACAAATTAGTGGTTAGATAGTCCAGGCTGTTCAGAACTATGATTAAGGGGTTGTTTTCACATTTGGTTTGTTTGAATTGATGATCTGAGATTGAAATGTCACTCAAGTCTCACTCAAAATACAGGGTGGCCCACATCAGGCGCACGGTTTCAATTTGCTCCCAACATGTCAATTTTGAATGAAAATTGCTCAAATTTGGTATGGCAGTAGATAAATGTACCCCATTTGTTGTGTTAGGTGCACAGTTTCACATTGCAATATTTCATGTCGGAACGTGAAGCGTTGAACATGTCAAACATGAACAATTTCATTTTGTTTGCATGTGGTGCATGTCAGGTGCATGGTTTCAATTGTCTACCAAAGCACCAATTCTTCGTGAAAATAGTCGAAATTTGGCATGGAAGTAGAGAAATGTACCCAATTTAGTATGTTAATCGCACGCATTGATATTGCTAACTTTTCACATTGATAACAGAATGAGATATGTTCAAACACGTATGAAACTTTGCTTGACGTATCGAATTAAAATTTTGCGATATAAAACCGTGCACTTAACACAACAAATGGGGTACATTTATCTACTCCCATACCAAATTTGAGCAGTTTTAATTCAAAATTGACATGTTGTGAGCAAATTGAAAACGTGCGCCTGACGTGGGCCACCCTGTACTATGTTCATATGAAAATTGTGTGAAAAAATTTGATGAAATATATAGAACGGCAGCCTCCAATAGAACGGCACCTCCAATAGAACGGCAGGTAAAAAAGTTCACGAAAAAAATAGAACGGCGCCGTTCTATTAGAAGAAATACGGTATTCATTTTTTTCACGTTTTCAAGTTTTTTTTTTAAATCCAAAATGCATGTTCGATATCCGGCTTAATGGTATGAGAGAAAAAGTTGGTTTCATGATGGCCACGCACGCAAACAATTTAGTACACCGTCAAAATTTAGGAAACTCAATAAATAAATAAATATGTTTTTAACACATTTGAATTCACCAGATCGAATGCGTTTTGATTAGTGATGGAAAAGCGCCCTGGCGCTTGGCGCTGGGGTTCGGAAAAGCGCCATGGCGCTTTTGGCGCTTGGCGCTGTTTTTGCGTGGCGCCAGGAACAAAACGCCTGGCGCTGGCGCCTGGGGCTGGCGCCTGGGGCTGGCGCTTGGGGCTGGCGCTTGGGGCTGGCGCCTGGGGCTGGCGCCTGGGGCTGGCGCATGGGGCTGGCGCCTGGGGCTGGCGCCTGGGGCTGGCGCCTGGGGCTGGCACCTGGGGCTGGCACCTGGGGCTGGCGCTTGGCGCTAGCGCCAAAGCAAAAACGCCATAGCGCTTCTGGCGCTTGGCGCTATTTATATTGCTCTGGCGCTTGGCGCTAGCGCCAAAGCAAAAACGCCATAGCGCTTCTGGCGCTTGGCGCCTGGCGCTTGGCGCTATTTATATTGCTCTGGCGCCATTGGCGCTTGTCGCTGGGGTTCGGAAAAGCGCCATGGCTGTTTTTGCGTGGCGCCAGGAACAAAACGCCTGGCGCTGGCGCCTGGGGCTGGTGCCTGGGGCTGGCGCCTGGGGCTGGCGCCTGGGGCTGGCGCTTGGGGCTGGCGCTTGGGGCTGGCGCCTGGGGCTGGCGCCTGGGGCTGGCGCCTGGGGCTGGCGCATGGGGCTGGCGCCTGGGGCTGGCGCCTGGGGCTGGCGCCTGGGGCTGGCACCTGGGGCTGGCACCTGGGGCTGGCGCTTGGCGCTAGCGCCAAAGCAAAAACGCCATAGCGCTTCTGGCGCTTGGCGCTATTTATATTGCTCTGGCGCTTGGCGCTAGCGCCAAAGCAAAAACGCCATAGCGCTTCTGGCGCTTGGCGCCTGGCGCTTGGCGCTATTTATATTGCTCTGGCGCCATTGGCGCTTGTCGCTGGGGTTCGGAAAAGCGCCATGGCTGTTTTTGCGTGGCGCCAGGAACAAAACGCCTGGCGCTGGCGCTTGGCGCTAGCGCCAAAGCAAAAAGCGCCATGGCGCTTCTGGCGCTTGGCGCCATTTTGCCCTGGCGCCAGTGGCGCTTGGCGCTGGGGTTCGAAAAAGCGCCATGGCGCTTATGGCGCTTGGCGCCAAAGTCCTGGCGCTTTTTCCATCACTAGTTTTGATCGCAGTCAACAGCAGTTAAAACAGATTTCATTGTTAAGTGTGCCTAGGTAGTCAAAAACTATTAGGTACCTATATAAAAGCGTTCGTAATTACACACATAAGTCAAATTTTCTGGTGTGTCTGGCTCGCACGTAGAGTGTGAAGATGCTGTTTGCGAGGTTGAATTATTGCGGTAACGAAAAAGGCAAATGGCGCCAGCACCATAGCAATTACGCAGAAGTAAATTTAACGATGTCTAGAATGGTGTGCGTTACACGGTGACTGGAAATAACCTATTTGGATGCATTGTTGTTTTAATTACTGAACTTTTTGCAAAAGCATATGTACGTGTAAAATACTTTTTACCCACCCTGCGTACAGAACGTGTAAAATACGTTTTTTTGTACTCATGTAGTGATGGAAAAGCGCCAGGAAAAATGGCGCCATGGCGCCATTCAAAATAATGGCGCCGGGCGCCAAAGGGCGCCAGGCGCCAATGGCGCCATGGCGCCATCTGAAAATATGGCGCCGGGCGCCAAAATGGCGCCAACAATAGAAGTATCTATTTTAACATGTAGAAGCATTTGTAGAAGACCAATATGTTACCGTATTTCCCCGAAATACCTCCTTGAATAAACACCCTCTCAAAATACTCCCAGGTCAGAGGGAGCTGAGGAAAAAGTACCATCCCCCTTGAAATACCCCCAGGTCTGAGTCAGCTGAGGAAAAAATAAGCCCCCTCGAGATACCCTCATCTGTAAAAAGGTACATCATGTTTGCAAAGAACATGATGTATAAATAGCTGCGATTTATTCACATCGCATCTATATGACTGCATTGTGTAATGATCTACAAAAAAAGGCCCAAAAATGTCCTATTTGGTCACATTTGTTACCAGCTTTAAGTATATAAACTGTATTGTTTACTACAATCCTTCACTGAAATTTCTGGCGAGATTATAAACCCCCTGCAATTAGCCCTCCCTAGAATTAATCCTCCCGCCTCAAAATTTACTGACAAAATAATAAACCCCCTGGGGAAAATATATCGAGGAAATACGGTAAATCCAATAATGTGAATTTGTGCCACACCAAATGAAAAAATTCTTATGCCAATCTCGTGTCGGACGTATTTGAAGATTTTTAATGTTATTGTTATATGTTGAGTAAAACAATGCAAATATGTAATGCTAGGAAAAAATTTCATAGGTAAATAAATATGCTAAATATAGATAAATTATATAAAAGAGCAGAATAGGCACTTGGATACAGAACACCATGTACACACATCGCGGAATTTGGCGCCATTTCTGGCGCCATCAAAAACAATGGCGCCGGGCGCCAGATTGGCGCCAGCAAAAATGGCGCCAAGCGCCAAGGGCGCCATGGCGCCATCCGAAATAATGGCGCCAGGCGCCAAATGGCGTCAGAGAAAAGGGCGCCAAGCGCCAATGGCGCCACGGCGCTGGCGCCCTTTGGCGCCATTAAAGGGCACCAGCGCCATGGCGCCATTCCATCAATACTCATGAGTACATGTAAGTAAAATACTTTTTTCCCAGGAAAATGTAAAATCAAGTACTTTTTCTCCTGAAAATGCTAGAGCGAGTACCTTTCTTCACAGAATACCGTATTTCCTCGAAATACCTCCCTCGAAATAACCCCCCTAAATGGCCACTATGAATTTTTTAGCCCCCCCCCTTGAAATACCCCCCAAATTGAGTGTACAGAGAACGTACATGACAAAACTGCAGTTTGTGATTCGGGCAATGCAAAACACACGTTAAAAACAATGAATTGTTACGTTAGAACAGTGTTTATGCCATCTACTGTACTTATAAAAGTCCATAGACTCTTACCTATATACCTATGTATAGCGGTTATTATTGCATTTTTCTATGTCTGCGTACGTTAAGCGGGAATTAGAGCTCAGCGTCGATTCGACGTGAAATGATGACGTGAAATGTCGTCGTGAAATTAATTACACGACTGTGGATCATGCTACGGGTCTACAATTTTCTAAGGATAATATATGAATCAATACCTTAATCGTGTCCAATACTGAGTGTTATCAGCCACAACTAGAGCGAATTGAAAAATTCAATTTTTATCATTTCACGTCATCATCATTTCACGTCACAGTGTCAGGGAACAACTTGACATTTCACGTCAGACTGCTGCTTGCAATAGTGCTTGCTACAGCGACAATCAATGCGGGGAAATTTGAAATAAAGATTCTCAAATTAATCACCCTGTATTTGTGTGAATATTCATCATAGGTAAAACATAATCATAGGTAATCATGAACTGAGCGAAAATCATCCGTCCAAACTTGAACGTGAGACATAAGTATTGGAAATTAAGTCCACCAACATTGTAGAGTTTCATGTCCGCCGAGTACCTATATTTGATTTTTATTGAACTTCTGACAAACAAATTACCGTAAAAAATAAGTGGTAAAATATTTATAAAAATGATAAAACGGAAGTGTCTAGAAAATGATTACTGGATTACGCAAGTTTGTATGGTTCGTTTTTTTTCTATGACTGTAATAAGTTCCGTAATACCTCCAATTGTAGTATAGCTATTATACCTATAATTGATTTCGTCACTTTTATCTGCACCCATAATTATAGGGTACCTCTGATTAAAGGGATGTAAAATACACTATTGTTTTCGCTTGATATCGCAAACGTTCAGCAAACAGCGGAGCGCACAATATCTGAATCCATTTTATTGAACTGAAATTTTAAATGAAACAAAATGGGAGAAAAATATAGGTAGACAGAAATAAATTCTCCAATGTTAACCAGCATAAAATATAACATATACTGTATTTCCTCGAAATACCCCTCGATTCAACCCCCTCCCCTCGAATTACCCCCAGGTCTGATCTGCCTGAGGAAAAAATAACCCAACCTCGAGATACCCCCATCACAAATAATGTACATCATATATGCAATATACATTATGTATTAATTGCTGACAAATTGCATCGCAGCTAGGGTTCAAACCGATCCCGATCCCGGATTCCATGAAATTCCGGGATTTTGCAGTCCCGATCCCGAAAATTTTCAAATCCCGAACCCGATCCTGAGAAAATCCCAACTCCGGGATCCCGATCCCGGAAAAAGTAGTGAAATTATAAAAAGTGAAAAAATGACATTTTTGTATGGAAAAATGTGAACGAAACCCCCCCCCCCCCAGCGTCCATTTTATACCACTTTTCTGGCATCCAACAGTGTTTTGAGACCTTTATGAACAACTGTGGATGCCAGAACATTGGCCAAAATCTCTATCCCAAGACCCCAATCCCGATCCCGAAAAAATGCCAATCCCGATCCCGATCCCGTGACCCCAATCCCGGCCAATCCCGATCCCGAAATCTCAAAAAAAACAATCCCGATCCCGAAAAGTCAATCCCGTTTGAACCCTAGGTAATCGCAGCTACAAGTTTCTATCCCTATATATGTCGAAATACATCCTGTTTGGTTTGATTTATTACCAGGTTTGGCTTATTTTTTACTGCGATTCTTTTTACTGTGATGAAATTTTTTGCCACGTGGATCGGTGCTGGTGCAGATTGGGTTCTCTCCCAGCTTCGAGAGAGAAACTTTTCCATGTGAAAACTGACATTTCCATGCGTTATACAAATTTGTAGAAACATTTGTTCAATGAACTACTGCGTATGCTCACATAAATACTCTATTTACATAGGAGGAATACGAAACCATCGTGACACCATTTTAAAGAATATAGCAATAGAAATAAATAACGGATGTAAAGTGCCCATAAAGAAACTGAATAGAACCGGTATTCACCATGAGTGCGCGGTAGGCACCTGTCGTTGACTCAATTCAATGCCTATCAATCACCACCAACTGTCACAACCAAGTAACAGCCATCTATCTGAACATCAACAATGCGCAGTGTAACATTTGCACGGGTGCCATCAGATAGGTGAACTTACTATGCTCCTGATTAGTGATGGCAAAAGCGCCATGGCGCTTTTCTGACCCCGGCGCCAAGCGCCAATGGCGCCAGAGCAAAATGGCGCCAAGCGCCAAAAGCGCCATGGCGCTTTTCTGAACCTCAGCGCCAAGCGCCAATGGCGCCAGAGGGTAATGGCGCCAAGCGCCAATGGGTAATGGCGCCAAGCGCCAGCGCCAAAAAATTAGTTCTACAATTTGATGGTAGAAAAATGAGTGCATAACTGTGAGTGACGTACCGCTGAAGTCATAGTAGTCTATTGAACTTTTGCCCATTCAAACAACCACTAAATCGGGGCAAAATTTCTCAAATAATCGTACTGGAGAGAAACATATCTGGTCGATTTGAGGGGGTGGGGGGCTCGAGGGCACCCTGGGGAAAGGAAAGGAAAGCACGGAAAGGCACCGCACCGGGCTGAAAGTTCCGAAGGATTTATCGGGTATTTTCTTAGAGGCCGCACCTTCGGAAGTGCATTTTTCTCTATCGATTTTGATGTTTGAGCATTCAAAATGATCAGAATGATGTGGCGATCACTTTATGAAGCATTTACGATAATTACAAATGATAGCTCAAATATTTAATCTGCTCCAATACCAGGGTTGGTTTTATAAAAATTATTTGTAAAATGAATTACAATTTTTATACAATTTTTATACAGTTTAATTTTATTCTTGTTTCATTTTATTTTATTTTATTCCGAAAATTTGTTAATAAAATAAAATGTCACCGTTTTACAAAAATTTTACGAAAATTGTACAAAATATTTACAAAAAATCAGAATCTGGCATGCAAGGCCAGAAAATTGTGATCATAAGACTTAAACATGAAAAACAGATGAAGTGACAAATTTTTCCATTACCTAAGAAGAGTTGTATGACATTTTACATGACATTTTACCTTACAGGGGGCACTTTCAGACCCTGTAAGTGTCAGTCCCTGTAAAATTCCATGTGTTATGTAAAAGACCCTGTAAACTGTCAAATGTTAGGTAAAAGTCACTGTGAAGTGTCATGTGTATCCAAATCTTATTTTATCATTGCCAAATCTTATGTTTTGTACCCAAATCTTATGTCAAAGAGTAAGGTTTTTTATACAAAAACATAAAATTTGGATATGAGATAACATTTTACATACATGACATTTTACAAGGTTTTTTACATGACACATGACATGTTACAGGGTCTTTTACATGACACATGACATGTTACAGAGTCTTTTACAGGGTCTGGGAGTGGCACCAGGACTTAGGACTGCCTCCAGTTCCATGTAGAAACTCAAGCAACAAGAAAGAAATTTTACAAAAAATATGAATTTTTACACAATTTTACAAAAATATGAATTTTTATACAATTTTACAAAAATATAAAACAAATTTAAAATTTTTATTTTTATTCTGAAATTTTCCATTTTATTTTTTATATTTTATTCTGAAATTTTCCATCTTATTTTTATTTATTATTTTTTTTCTGAGATTCTGCCAACTCTGTCCAATACAAATACTGGTATTACTATTGTGTTCTGTCTGGGGTGGATATTGTACAGGAAATGTTTTATATTTTGTCATATACTGAGAACAAATAATGAGCAAAATGGCGAAACAAACGTAATATTTGAGGTGGGGATGGGTGAGGCGTGTCCTATTTAAGTTAACTGTTTGAAGTGGAATTTGTGAAATGGACTTCTATTTTTATTATTTTTGATCTCAAAAGTTGCATTTTAAAGTAGCAGATTGGATGTGAGCGTGTCTACCCCGACATCAACTACGTGGATCTGTGAAATGGTGATTTGGTTAACGGTTTGATGTCTTCTTATTTATGATTGAAGAAAACACAATAATGTATTCCCTCTTCAGAAGGGTATGGCACATTTCAAAGCAAATTTGACGAGACGTTTTTTCTAAAAATGACTAAAAACAGTTGAATCTAGAATATTGATCTTATAAATATGAATAAGCACATGCTGTTGGCAAAAGTTTACACCCTATTACGACTTGGCCGGTGCCTTTTACTTTGGCCCTGGTGCTAGCACCTTTGGTACTGGCTGAAAAATGGCACCGCACCGCACCAGCACCGGTGCTGGTGCCCTTCGGTGCCCAGCACCAGGCACCGGTGCCTTTCCATCACTACTCACCACACGGTTCAATGGTGTGATCTAGTGGTAGTATCGGCCCGGTGCATCCTGTAAAGAATCAAATATCTTGCAAAATGCCATAGAAATTTGTCAAATGTCATGCAAATTGTCAAAAGTTCAGTAATAAAATCTTATTTTTTACGTTACTTGACAGTTGACACCACTTTACTTTACAGGGTGCGGGACTGCCCCCAGGTCCCATTTGAAATAAAAGAAACGGATAAATAAAAAGGTACCAGGAACGGCCAGGTCCTCTGAAAGTCACAAAAGAACACCTATGATATCTGACAGCGGTGCGTGGGTGCCTTTCAATCACTAGCTGTTCACTGAACGTAGTGCCAACAGCGGGTTGATCGACATCGCCTGCACTGCAATTGGCAGTATTTTGCGCGAAATGGCAGACTGCACGCTCGTTTGTTTCACAAATTAGGATCATTGGCTTGTTTGTTCACATTCGACATGATCGTGAAACAAGTAGAAACAAGTGTGGACAACAAATGTGCAATCGATAAAACACGCGCATCAAAGAGGAAATCCTGACCTAATCATTGAATCATATCTGTTTCACATCTTCACACTATTTATTGGCTCACAAACGGCGCCTATTTTTTCTACAGAGTACCATGAAATCGGCCACTTGGGGACCAAAAAATGCAATTTCCCGCCCGTCGTGACTGTAGCTCGCCCGTTCAGCAGACAAGAGTACCTGCAAGAAAATGACGCCAGATTTATAACGATACATATACCTACATAGTTAGGTACTTATTTTTTAGTTATACTCGGCGTACCGCAAAGTATGTGCAATCCTAAGCCATAATTTAATGAATAAAATTTTGTGATAAATTTCGTAATTAATTATTCCATAGTAAAAACGAGATATTGTGCCCGCGCACACTAGTTTTCACACGAAATTTCGAAAATTCACAAATCAGCTAAGAACGCATTTGAGTTTTCTACAATAAGGTGGCCGTCAACTACAGTTAACGGACATAAAAAGTCACTCATTGTGGTAAACTCATACACGTTCAAAGCTCATTTATCAGTTTTCGAAATTTAATGTGAAAACTAGTGTGCGCAGGGCCATTATGACGAAAAAACTGTATCACTTTGGTTATTCATATGGGTTATGATAGGTTTCCATACGAAGTCCGCCGAGTGTACCTAAAATGGGCACAACTAGCTGAATGTCAACTGAATTCATGTCAACTAAATTGTAGTTATTTTAATTATATGATTTCAACTTTTCCTATGTGATAGAGAATAGTCAATTTGTGACACTAAATTGTTTCTGTTAAGTGTGATGCTTGAAATAAGTTTTTGTGTTATTTAGTTGACATTAGTTAGCATTTAGGTGACAAAAATTTGCGATGTCAACTAGCTAGTGGTGGGGTGGGGTGGGCTCAATGACTTCCATTGTGGTGCAGTTTTAAATTTTTACATATTTATATACGAACCTTTCCAAGAACCTCAGCTGGCCCATCCTTGACCACACAGGGTGCACAATCTTTCACCTGAAGTGGGCGCCAATCAGATTTGTTCCACTCGTTTTTCACCGCGCTCCTGTAAGGCAGCCAAGCGATGTCAAAGTCCGAATGCTGCGGGTCGTAGTACAGCACCTGCGACGTGTCCGTGTTGGACGATAAGAAAACTAGGGGCCAATTGAGGTGAAAAGTGAAGTGAAAGGTGAAGTGAGAAGTGATGCGAAATTTTGAAGTGAAAAGTGATGTGAAATGTTGAAGTGTTTTTTTTGAATAGGGTAACACTCTCAATTCGAAAGTTCCGACGCAAGCGAAAAATCGGCATGTTTCCCACTAGACCATCATTACCGTCATCAGAAACAATGCTTTCTAAGTCAGAGTTCATCCTTTACGTTTTTATTATTATTTTTTTTCAGTTCACTTACCACTACGCTTTTCACTTCGCTTTTCACTTCACTTTTCACTTCCTTCTCCCCTTCACTTTTCACTTCATTTTTGCGGAACTGGCCCCAGGGCTCGACGCAACTGCAACTAACGATGGCAAAAAAAGATTCGAAAATTCGAAAACGTTTTCGAATTTTCGAATTTTTTTTGGACTTTTCGAATTTTTGAGCACGCGGTGAAAAAAAATACATAAAAATCGAGTTTTTTTCAAAAGATTCGAAAATTCGAAGACTTTTCGAATTTTTTTGAGCATTTTTGGTTGAAAATGGGTAAAAATGAGAAGTTTAACTCGAAACATCAGTTTTGAATGTATTTTTTTGTAGCGGCGGAAGTTCAACGTGTAATATAATTATGTCCGCGGTAACAGTATATAATGCTGCAACGCATTAAGATGTATTGAAGGGTGTGCCATCGTTAACTGAAACCAACCTGAATGGAGCCCAAATCACGCGAGTGCTCGACGCCGTCCATCGGGAAACTGGCGGCGATTTTGCCATTTTCATCTTTCCAAATCCTGCCCATGACCGGAACGCCGCGCTTGTACCAGAGGGCTACGAATGTCTCCCGCAGGCGGCCGTCGGGTCCGCGCAGTGGCTGGTTGTTAGCTAGGACTGGCTTGCGCACGCGGGAAAATCTACCTTGCGACCGCTTTTGCATCCATTGCGAGCCGGACTCGAGCACTTTCTGGGGTAAAACGGTGGGTTGGGTGCGTAAGTATTATACATTTCTGTACACATGGAGGTCTTTTCTAGATACCGACCCCGCACTTTGTCAGATGTCGGGACAATTCCCAGACGATGTTTTAATAACTTCTAAGTTTAGTAATGGAAAAGCGCCAAAAAGGGCGCCAAGGTCGCCATTCGAAAACAGGCGCCAAGCGCAGATGGCGCCATGGCGCGGCACCCTTTGGGCCCCTCAAGTGCGCTATTTAATCACAACATGTAAATAAGTAGAAACTTCAAAAACCGAAAACAGACCAGACGACCAGAGGCGAGCATCTCCTTAGTGCTCAGCTCCGACGGCGACTCAATCAGCCCGGATTCCGATGGCTGTCCGGAGTCCTGCGGCCACCACATTTGCAAGTAGGCGAACATGTGGAACTTGGCCAGCCAGTAGAGCACCGCGTCCGTGTCCTCGTCCTCGGTCGAGTGCGAGTAGGAGGACATGGCGCTGTCGATCAACGTGCAGAACGCGTATGATATCCACCTGGGAGTGTGGACAGAATCGTCTCGAATAATCGTCTCGGCCCGTCTCGAATAATTCCCCGGGGAATTTTTTGTCGTCAGACTTTTTTGACGGGGAAACATTTGAGGGGGGATTATTCAAGAGAAGATTATCATTTAAAATTTTTACAACTTAGTTTCTTTCAAATTATTCCGCAAAGTATGTTTGCACAACACTATAACATGGCATTTTTGTAGAAATTGAACATAACAAATTGTATCATATGTTAGAGGGAATTATCTTTCCTCAGTCATCTAACAGGGGGAATTATTCGAGGGGAATTATTCAAAAGGGGGGGGGGGAATTATTCGAGGGAAAATTATTCGAAAGGGGGAGGGGGAATGCTTCGAGGGAGAATTATTCAAGACGGGGAATTATTCGAGCAAATGCGATACATTGATTATCTTCATCGCCTCCGTACCCAAAAATAAGTGTACTCGCCATATCAGAAGCCATCTCGGCAGGCGCATGTCGTTCACGTTCATTCCACTCTTCCTATAACAACCATAGGTGAATCGCGACGGATACAGCAGCACCATGCAGTTGCACACGAGAAATGGGTGACTTGTGGTGCACAATGTGAACATGATTAGGGCCCAGAGAATGAACAGAATGTGCACGCGGCGCAGAGGGCAGCCCCGTTCCTGTGGGAGGGTGGATGTGCCAGCACACACCAGTTTTGAACCGAAATTTGAGAACTAGTAAATTAGCTTTGAAATCATCAGAGTTGTTAAAAGGTACGTACGTTTACTCGAAAAATACGCGTACGCGAGTACGCGGTAAATACATTTACATATACTTTTCAAAAAAATACCGTACTTTCAAAGTGTACGCGTACGGAGAATGTATTTATGAAAATTCAATGTGGGACATATTTATAAAGTAACTACACTGCACTGTATTTACAGAAGTGGTTCCATTGAATATTTTAGATATGCGGGGGTAGTGCCTTTAAAAATTTCAAAATTCGCAACCAAATCGAAATGGTTGTGGAGACAATGGATGTGGTAAACGAGTCGGGAGAACGATGATTTTTATCTCCTAGAAAAAAGAGACCTTGAAAACTATATAATCTGTCATTTGCTTATAGAAAAACATACGTTGTGCTGTACACGTATGAAAAAGTGCCCACTTTTACACATTCTATGAAGAAAAGTAGTCGTTTCTACACACACAAAAAAGTACCCACATTTACGCGTACGTACGAGTAAAAAAAAGTATTTTACGTTTTCTATACTTTGTGGTGAGTAAAAAAAAATACTTTACGTTTACATATACTTTTAAAAAAGTTCAGTAATTCTAACAACTCTGGAAATCATGAGTTACCCAGTGTGAAAGCTAGTGTGTAAACCCCGAACCCTAACATCCTGGCGCCAATCCCGCATATTTTGAGTGAAATGTTTCAGACTCGCACATATGAAATTATGTCACTTACTACAATCTACATAAATACCAACTAGGCGACATAGAGCTCATACCTGCGCGCCGTGGTGTAGCAGCGCGACAACCCTGGCGACGATCAGTTGCGACGGCTCGTCCAAATCCTCAAATGGATTCCACTGGCCGTCGTCAGTCAACTTCGGCTCGTCCAAAAACGACTGAAACCTGCGCCACAGGTCAGAAACGTATGTGCGTCGCCCGCCGGGAGAATTGCTGGGCGCCATGGCCAGTCGACAGCAGCTGAATGTGCTGAATTGGCGTCTATCGGTGGTTTTTGTGCAGTTCGTGCGGATGTCGGTCGGCATGTTTGACCGCGTGGCTTCTTGGGATGTTTGCGTAGTTTAAAAAAATTAATAATACGACTGTACCCACACACTAGTGATGGAAAAGCGCCAGAAAAAAGGGCGCCAGGCGCCAAGGGCGCCATGGCGCCATTCGGAAAGTGGGTGCCAAGCGCCAAGAACGCCACAGAAATAGGGCGCCAGGCGCCAAGGGTGCCACGTGATAAGGGCGCCAAGCGCCAAGGGCGCCATGGCGCCTTTCAGAATGTGAGCTGAGGGCGCCATGGCGCGGCAAATGGCGCCAGCGCCATGGCGCCATTCCATCACTACCACACACACAGCATAGCAAATATGAATAGCTAGTTTACTGAAATGTCTACAGTTAACAAAAATATTATTTCGAAAAAGTTCCGAGAAAATTATGGAAACTACCTATTCAGATTTTTCATCGATTCAAAGGGCGGATTTATTCATAAATTACGCTTCGCGGAGTAGTATACTGGTCATATTCAGTTCGAGTTTGGCAAGTTTCAGAGTGTAACGAAATGGCTATATCACGTTGGCTATGACGAAACGGCTGTGACGACGAGACGATTCGTGCATCAACCAGAGTTTGAGGGACCACACGGCGCACGTTTTTGCAACGAAGCACTTCATTCACTTTCAGAGTCGTCACAACATCCAGTCACAGACTTCATCACATAGGTCACACATCCATCAGTCGTTTTTCAGTCGTATCAGTGGGGAGTACTCAGTTATACAATTTTACTGATCTTCAGGCGCGGACTCAGCGGCGGGCTGAAATGAGGAAAGTTCCAAATTTAAAAACGTCTCAAAATATCCGCTTTCCATCATTCACTTCTACACCAACAAACCGCAGCAGCAGCGACAGAGGGCTGCCCATCCGGCCACCAAATCATAAGAAACGCGAACAGATGCAGCTTCACCAGCCAGTACAGCTGCAAGTTGGCCTTCCCCATGGCGGTGTCACTCTGCGCCGCCGCCATCAACGAATCAGTGATTACTGCGCACGCGAACGCTGCGAACCTACGTGGGTGAATTTGAATGAGGTAGTTTTGATGGGGGGGGGGGTTTCGAGGGTGCTTGTTTTTGACCAGGATTGTTGTAGAGGAACACACCATGAATTGGCTACTTTGGCACACTACTCTCAATGAATTTGAAGCGTAGTTTTCGAAGTAAGTCACATAAAATGAGGGGGCTACTTAATGGGAATTTTCACTACTCATGTCGAAATTAATGGTTCAAGCTCAAATATAATATAAAAAGGTGCGCACCACAACTGCAGCCACCAGGGCAGCACCAAGTGCCCTTCGGGAGTCTCTTTCGCCTTAGCATAAGCCTTGAACGCAAAGTGTGCTGGGTAGATGACTAGTAGCAGGTTGACCAGAAACCAGGGCTTGGCAGTGGCCACCACCAGGAGCACCACGCACGCCCACATGAAGAGCAGCACGTGCTCGCGCTTGATCTGGGGCAGCTGTGTCTGAAAATGGGCTGCCTGGTGCGCCGGTCGAAGCATTATCAATATTTGGCAGTATATCAAAAGGTGCCGTTTCAACAAGTGGGAAAAGAGCAGTATAATTGTTGTCAAGTATGTAAAGCTAGTGGTGGGACCAGTAACCAACAACTTTCTCAACCGCGGACGGATTTGTAAACGAAAATATCTGGAAATTAAAACCTGTAACATTGGCCCCCCACTAGTAGTTGCCATCGCAAATTTTTGTCAACTGGATGCCAACTAATTTTTTTAAGTATCACCCTTTACATAAACAATGACAACTAAATGGCACTATATAAAATTAACTATGATCCAACACACAGGAGAGTTGAAATCACATAGGTAATTAACCCTAATTTAGTTGACATCTAGCAAGTGGGGGACCACTTGAAACAGAATCTATCATTTCGGATTGGCTGATAATAATTTGAAACGTGTACCCGACGTTGAGGGTCATAAGCTGCACGGCCGACAAAATAGTCACCCCACACAACAGAAAACCCACCGACACCCCTCGATGGACGGCAGCCACACATTTAATCACGATAACTTGCGGCGGAGCGAGCAAATCTTCAAAGGGATTGGGCACGGGGCCGCCGTCGCTTTCTGCAGTCAGAGCCGGGTCAGACAACATCGCAACAGCGCGGCTGCACATAGAGAGGATATCGAAATCAATGGCAGCCATTTCGATTGGTTTAGGAGTGAGTAGTGGTTTTTTATCGTTGTGAGGGATCGCAGCCTAACTGGTGAAACTTTTGGTCGATTTATTCTTCAAAGCGGGATAGTGTGCGTTTGTTAGTCGGCTCGTGTATCTAGACAGATAATTTTGATATCTTGCATTTTTCGATTGTTTCATCGACGAAATCTGACGATCAACCAAATACATCATCAATGGGAGCGTAAAAGTGCACAATGGAGATCACAAATAAATCAGACCGGTTGCTTCAGCATTACCTTCTTCAACTCATTCCATCTCTGCGAACAAAAACCAATAATTAATTAAAAAAAATTTTTTCAAAGTCATTCCCACGCAGCATCGAGACAAAGCCAAAATGAGTAAATTAATTAGCAGATCAACCAATCAGTTGTTGACTCACATCCAAAATGCCATGACATTCCTTCTCTTCAACCTTAGAAACTTCCCCGAGGATATCGACAGCATAAGGTTCAATCAGCCATTTGTCACCGCCGATCGCATCGTTCCGCTGATGCAACAGGTACTCGAGCAAGTCGAAGGCGGTGTCCACGTGGCCGTAGGCGCACAGGACGCACACGGCGTCGGACGGGTCGACGGACTGCACGCAAAGTAGATTGGATTTAGCAACTGATGTTCAAATGCTACCATCCAATACTCACCGCGTGCAACCTCACCAGCCACAGAGGGACCACTTGGCCTAGTGCCAGAATGCGTTCAGTGGCAGCGCGGCACCATTCAATTCTGTCGCAGTGCGCCGCCTCAACTGAGCATCGATCTTCCAAAGTTGAACGCAACAGTGACCAACTCGCTTTACTGCTACCATTCGTACTGCTAGTATTGGGAGTGTGGAAAATGACGTTGATAAAATATGTTGTTTGTTTTTTTTAATTGAAGGACACACACCTATGGGCGTTCTCTGTGCAGTGCAGCGGCGCCGCCCCCGTTTCACTGTTCCCCATCGCATTAGCGTGAACAAACTTGAGCACCGCCTCAAGCTGACAGTCGGCGAGCGTGTCCAGCTCGACGCAGCGCTGCGCCAGCTCAGCCACCACCGGCCCGCAGCGCAAACCGAACGCGCAGCACAGCTGCAGCGAGGCGAAGTTGTGCATAAAGAGTGATGGCAGGGTTCCAGTTTGAGACAAACTAATATACACTAATGCTCAGAAAACAAAATTTTATAAATAAAAGAAACTACATATGTAATGCCCACAACTTTGTAATTTATCTGTTTGTCAATGTACTCTACGTCAGTGTTTATTTCAAGCTGACCCACGGTGCACATGCATGTAAAACCCTATGAGTATACGGTCAGAGTGAGCCGGACCTGCAGGGCCATGGTGAACCGATCCATCTGCACGCAGAGCGCGACCAATCTGCCCACGCCGGTCCTGGGCTCGACCACGCGGTGCTCCACGGCCAAGCGATACCTGACGTGCGCCAGCAGCCAGCGCGCGTGCAGCTCGTGCCCCGTGACCATGTGCACGGCCGTCTTATTCAGTGCCGCTGCTTCTTGGTAGTCGTTGCCCGACGCCGTTTCCATCTGGGATATTGGCGAGTATATCGATGCGTATTTGAGCTCCAAAAATGTACCCTAAATCCTCGAATAAGACCCCAGGGGAGTTATTTTTTCGCCAGACGTTTTTGAGGGGGGAGTTATTCAAGAATGGAGTTATTCGAGGGGGAGTTGTTGTTTCATCAGAATACTTGGGACTTAATTCAATGTACGGTGCACCTCATGTAATTCAGGTATTTTACTGTCCAACAACAACAAAAATACGTGTATACATGGCATAGACATAATGTATCTGCTGTCGCTGATGTAGGCTAATATTCTTGTGTTTTTGTAAGTATTGTATCCTTTTCATCGAGAAAGGGGACCTATTCAAGCGGGGAAGTTATTCGAGGGGGGTTATTTTTTCCTCACCTCGCCAACAGGGGGGGGGGGGTTATTCAAAGGGGGGAGTTATTCGAGGGGAGTCTTATTCAATATTTGCGGGATGTTTCAAATGCAATTGGGTTTAAGATGGCGAGAAAACAGGGTTCTCCCAGGGTGCACCGCACAGGGTTCTCCCAATCACTTGAGTGTACAGAGTGCGGGTTGCGGATTCTGCGGGTTGCGGATTCTGCGGGTTGCGGATTCACACCAACCTTCACATCCGGATCATGATCAAATGATGCAGTGTTCTCGCCATCAGCGGGCTGCGGCTGGGCTATCCACCGCATGTTGTCGGGCAGCAGCCGGAAACAGGCGTTGGCCGCTGCGAACGCCTCCGCGGCCAATCGCATGGCCGGCACGCGCTTGCTGGCGGCGAAGCTCTCGCTGCTCAGACGACAACCGAGCTCGAATTGAATCGCCGCGGCTGCAATTTTGGATATTTGGAGATTCATTTAGGATACTGTAATGCATTGCGGTCATTGTTTATCGCGCACAGGGTTGGTTAAAAATAGATTTTTTTATGCTGCCTGCCTGATTTTTAAACAAAATCGATTTTTTTAATTAAAAGTCGTGTGCAAACCCAAATTACGCACTCAATTCATAAACATGATAGCCGTGAGCGGTCAGTACCTTCAGACTGCTTGTGAAAGACCCTAAGCGAAGATGGCACATATTCCGCAACATGGCGTCAGAACCGACTTTTAAAATGACAAATAGCTAGTACCTCTGCGGTAATCCTGCAGCCTTATTAGCATCGCAAAGAGCAGGTGGTAAGCCTTGATGCCGGGATCTTGGTCAGCCTTTGAATCCACCGAGAGAAGTTCGGCACCGCGCGCGCGACCTTCCAAAATTTCTATTACCTGAAAAATATAGTGCTGTATTGTGATAGCCACGGCACGATTGTCAGGTTCGGAATAGTGTTAGACCGAGATACACGATCCAAACGAACGGCGGGAATTCTAGTACCCAAAACGTCCTGGAAAACGATGAACGAATCATGGACTCTAGGGGTCAGTCCCGAGCCCTGTCAAGTGTCAGATGTCATGTAAAATGTCAATCAAAACAAAAAACTTGACTTTACGCATTACAAGGCTCGGGAATCTGGCACCAGTTGTATCACGAGTAGCGTACCAAAAATCTCTGGGAGACTTATATTTAAAAAATATAATAAAATATAAAAAAATCTCTTATTTAATTATATTTTCTCCAGATTTTTCCAGAGAGATTTAATTATATTTTATTTACTAGAAAAATATATAATTAAATCTCTCATTTATATTTATGTATATTTTCTCAGCGTTTTTTTCAGAGAGATATAATTATATTTTAATTTTGAGAGAATTTCTGAGATTATATTTAATTATATTTTTTGAAAATCACCTATTTTTTGGAACGCTAATCACGAGCACACAAAAACGCCGCCCCACTCACCATTTCCTGATCCTTGTACCTAGCCTGAACGACTTCCTTGAGCCTCCCTTCATTAACCATCTGCCTCACAAAATGATGCACGGCGCTGCGGCGCGCCTGCATGTCGGGGTTGGCCTGCGCGTAGTGCAGCGCTTGTGCGGCCGCGTGCGCGCTGCCGCCGTCGTCCATGTGCCGCTTGAAGAGTGTGGTGTAGACGGTCGGCTGGAAATCGGGGATGGTTCAGTGGAGGGCGATGAAGTGTCTATCGCAGTCTTATGCGATATTTTGACGCTCTGAATAAATATCTTTCTCCGTTCATATTCGTTTTTTCACTTTTGTGGGTTTGGCGCGAGGATTGTATCGGAAAGGCACCTTATTATTTAGAATATTGAACACATACTGCGGACAGTCATCACAAAAAGTGTAAAACGTGGCACGAAAATTCCGTGCAAAAAAAAAGAATTTCGCGCAAATCAAACTATTCAATTGCTTCCACCCACCGCATTCGGATGATCATCAGGGGTGTTCTCCAACAATCTCTCCTCGCACTTGTTCAATATCTCACTGTCAACACCAATCGAAATCAATTCATCGAGTACATTCATGTAATAATCGGACAATGGGGCTTGCCGAACTTCGATCGAACCGAACACTGCGAGCATGCAATCGGGCTCGGCGACACGCACGCCCTCCTCTGCGAACTGGAACTTTTCCCAGGCCTGTGCGGATTTTTTGCAGGGGTTAAACCAATAGGATGTTACTTACATGAGATTTATGTAAATGTAAATTGTAACATATTTATGTAAGGATAAACATGAACGTACAACATTATTATGCACAAGCAAGTATTTTGACTACATAATGGTTGGTGCTAAAATACTGGACATATTGAGCTTGAATCTTCTGTACTGTATCTGTATTTGCTTAAGCGAATTATTTTGAAGAGTTGCGAATCGATAAGCGGAAAGTTGTTCAGGGGAGTGAGTGTTTCCGCACGTGGACAGTGTTACTCGAATGGGAGAGGGGGTTCTGCGAAGCAAAGTGAACAGCTGACCGCATCATGCTGGCCCAAATGAGCGAGTGCGAGCGCCTCGTAGAAGGTGACCGCCCGCGCCACGTTGTCGGGCCAGTGCAGCGTGGTGTGGCACATCGACTGCACAAAGGGCAGCGACTGTCGAGAAAGTAGGGCTGGACGAGCCTCGCGTGCCAATCAAATAGAGCAAAACACGAACCAAACACTCTTGCCAGCACCTTGCGCGCTTCAAGAAAGCAAATAGCAGCAATCCGCCGGTGGTTGGCTGCAACGCCGACAGCGCCGTGTCGATCAGCGGGTCGGCGCCGGTGCCAAATACCATAGGATCTGTGCTTGGCACCGAGCCAGATGCCCGACGGCGCACCGGATCACCTGCAGGTGCGATAGTCGATGAGATAGTATTTTGTTGAGGCCTTGTGCACTGTCTACTTTTCAATGTATGTACCGTATTTCCTCGAAATACCCCCCGGGGGGTGATTGTTTCATAGTGGTCCCGAGAGGGGGGGGGGTTAAACGAGGGGGGGGGGGTATTTCGAGGGGGGGTTATTATTTCACAAGAAAATTTTTGAAAACCAAGTACGAAATTGTCGTCTGAAACGTACGCAGACGTCGAAAAATGCAACAAAAACTGCCATTTATAAGGTTCTGTAGACTAATATTAGTACGTAGATGGTATAAACACTGTTCTAACGTGATTCCGACATTGTTTTAACATGTGTTCTGCACTACGCAGAACATAAACTGCCGTATTTGTCATGTACGTTCTCTTTACACTCAATTTGGGGGGGGGTATTTCGAGGGGGGGGTGATTGTTTCATAGTGGTCTCGAGAGGGGGGGGGTCAAACGAGGGGGGGGGGGTATTTCAAGGGGGGGGGGTATTTCGAGGAAATACGGTATTTACTTATTTATACTAATACTTACCGGTGCTATGTATTTATTTGTAAAATAGAAATAAATCGATGCAATTTTTTGCTCCTACTGTTTACCCCCTTGTGATGCAGACGCGGGTGCAGTTTTTCAAATTTCCTCTAAAGTGCACCAATTTTTAACATACTTCTACACAATCATTTTTGAAGCTTTTTCCACATTTCAACTATGACGTACCCCAGCACCTGAAAAGCCCATACATTTACGCACGAAATAGGTATTTTTAAGGCACATATTTATATCACATTGAAAACGCAATTTGCTATCAAACTGAGGCCTGTCTTGGAGTCCCAGTTTGATAGCAATCCCAATTCCCAGGCCAGTCTTGGAGACGTCTGACACACCGGAGCGGGACTAACCAATAACAGTGTCCCGCATGGCGGCGGCAAACAACGGAATGGACTCAGTCCCGCCGGGCACACGTTGCCCAGCCAACGACACGGCGGCGCGCAGCCGACCGAGCAGGGAACACAGGTGGCACAGCAGCTGCGCCACCGATGACGCCCCGCGCTGAAATTGAATGCGGCACACGTTATAAGAGATAGCCGGCTGCCAGTTCCGCAAATTGAGAAGTAAAATGGCAAAAGCGAAGTGAAATGGGAAGTAAATTGGCAAAAGTGAAGTAAAAAAGAAAAAGAAAAAGTAATTTCTCTTCGCTTTTGCCATTTTGCTAATCAATTCACTTCGCTTTTGCCATTTCAGCTAGCATATGCAATTTCACTTATCACTTCTCAATTTGCGGAACTGGAAATGCGGAATCTGAGATTCAATTAGCCGTACGGCACGAAACCTGGTTGTCCATCCTGTCAATCAGCGCCAGAGTTAGGCTCCAGACTATACACAATTCGAGCGCCTCGTTTGCCCTTATTCGCATGCAATTGGCCAGAAGCGCGCGACCCTGTTCGCTTGCAAGAAACCGATTGTAATCGGCCAATCGACGATGTCGATTTGGAGATTCAGGGACTTCCTGGTCATCGGAATTTCCTGAAATAGGTCCAAGGACAAAAGAGGGTGTGAACACTGGTAGAGTGCACTGGCGCTGCGCACACTAGTTTGCACCGTGACCAGTGAAAACTGAAATTTAATTCAAATTCAAATGAATTAACTCGGTTGAATGATTCAATTTTATTTAAATTTGAATTAAATTAATGAAAATTTATATTTGAAAACTAGAACACAGAGCATACAATGGATGTATTGTACACATTTCAGTTTTCAAGGAAGTCACGGTGACAACTTTTGGGTGTAGGCACATTGGTTTGTGGAAATGAAAGCAACTCAGCACCGTTTAAGCAATCTGTGATGTCAAAACTGTCGACGCAACTCGATAGCGCGCGGATTACGTGTGTCGAAGCGTCGATCAAATCGGACCGGGCGCCGTGCAAAGTTGACGTCAAGTTGATTTCACTGAATTTAACGGCAAATTTGTTTTGCGAGTACATGTATCAATGAAATATACAAGTGAGATGCGATTAGACACACGTGTTCCAAAGATGACGTTGACCAGCGATGGCTACTAGCTCATCCCAGTTATCAGCGCACCGCTGCACTTGGCTCCAGTCCAAAACCGCACCGCGCACCAACTTGCACACGGCTACGCACCGGTCAACGTCCACGCTTCCTACACAGAGATCACTATTATTGTGAATAGATGAGACGCGAGACATATTAAGGTTGTGTAGGTGACAAACTTCTTATAGAGTCACTGTCGAGGGTGCCGATAACATCGCGACTGGCTACAAGCAGGGTCAAACGCTCCTGTGTGAAGACAAGTTTTTTTGCTTGATACAAGACTGTAATAGGAAAAAACTGCGGTGGCCTTACAAATCGCAGACTGAGGCCTTCTGTGCATGTAAACCCGGTGCGCATCTAAACTCTAATTTTCACTTAAAATATCTAATTTTCAAGGACGTATCCAGGGGGGGCGGGGGGGCTGCAGCCCCCCCCCCCCCGCTCCCGGGGTATGACTTGGAAAACTCGGGGAAAATCAACTTTTGGTAGCAATTTTTAAGGTGTGGTGTAAAAAATTTTGCGCGCGAGCGCGGATTCGTCTATATCACAGAGGTATTATAGAAAATCGACCCTGGAATCTCAATTCCGTATTAAATACACTAAATGGCCGGCATGTCGCTCTATATGAGGTGTATTTACATACATAATAAGCGACTTTTGGCGCCAGTGCCAACGCCAATGGCGCCATGGCGTGGCGTCTACGAATGGCGTCATGGCTCCATTCCCTCACTTTTTAGGTAAAATTTTAGGGGGGGGGGGCTGAGCACCCCCCCGTTCGCCGGGCTCCATAAACAAGCAGCCCCCCCCCGCTCAAAAATCCTGGATACGTCCCTGCTAATTTTAATACCTTTTTATAGAATTTCACCTTTAAAATCACTATTTCATGTGTTTTATTGTCTATTTACAGCTATTTTTTGTAGTATCTGTGCTTATGTACCCATTAAAGTAATTTTTCACCCACTTTTAGCGATTTTCTACCGTTCTTCTACATATTGAAAAAGTCTATATATTGAACCCCCGCGAACCCCCCCCCCCCCCTCCCAATTTTTTCCCAGCTATCTATCCCTCCAGAGGAGCGATTAGCTATCTATCCAACCCCTGGAGGGTCAAAATCTAGAATACCCTGACATGCACAGCGGGTAAACATGTACAGACGCACAGGCTCCAAATCGCACCTTCCTGATAGTGCCGTAGCACGAGAATGATTCGCAGGCGAACAGAGCGACCGGTTCATTGCCAGTCCCATGGTATTGCACGCAGGCATTCCACAAACGCTTCGCTAGTGGGTGATCCGATCCTGTGCTCGACGTATCCTGAAAAGAGATTTGTATGATTTCGGATAGAAAGCTAATTCGGATTTATTCAGAGCCGTGTCAAAATTACATGGTGTCAAAAAACGTTTGCTTTGCAATTAGGTTTCAAACGGGACCGCGGTCCTGGTACATGTTTTGGCAAAAAGTCGGGACTGGTGTAACATGCGTTTTTTGTTATGACTTCCAGATTTTATCTGGAAGTCAACTTTTCTTGCACTTCCGTTTTTTGTGCTATTTAAAGATGATATTTCGGTCGAGTGGGACACTCGTCCACTCGACCGCGAATGCACAACTTCATAAATTCTCGCGCTGAACTTCGCCGATCACTCTCGACGCTTCCCACCGCGCTTACACGGTCCGGCCCAGCTTGGCCGGACTTCCTAGAACCCCTCGCACATCTGTACGATAGGTTTCACTTGGCGAGCACGGCACCAAATGAAGTGGCACCTGCAGTGCCGAAGTACGCGCTCGGCGCCGCCATGGGCGCCAACAGGAGCACCATCCCCAACAATGTCTCTGGCACTGGCGCGGTCCCGAATCACATCATTGAGGACCTCATTAGTTTGTTTTACTGGTATATCCGTAAAACTATCCAAAATTTTGTAACATTATCCAAAATTTACAAATTTTGTATTCAAACTACATTCAAATCCAATCTGAATGATTAAATTTGATCATAAAACATCGATTTTGTTCAATTAAAAAACTTCTTACAAATCAAATTATTCACAAAAATTTGCTTACCATCTCAGCAGCCGACACTGAGCGCGAAGATTGGTTAGAGCGCACAATTCAACATTTCTAACATGAAGTTCATGCGATCCAAAATCAGCACGCGCGTTTGCTTCAAATGGGCACGTCATCCGCCAGCAGTGCCAGCAAACAGTCTGACCCCGATTTTGTGGAGCATAGGCACAAGGCGCTGGTGGCAGCGCGCACAGCCTCCAGTGGAAATCACATGCAGGTGATTATCACTCATTCATTTGAAAACACCCACTTTTTCAAATACCTATCAAAAATAGTTTTGCAAATAATGAAAGCAAATTTTGAAGTAACTCGTCTTTCAAAAATAATTTTGCGAAATTTCAATCACATTTATCCTGATTATTAAAAATTAATGATAATTTCACACATTGCCAGGGCTCCTCTACGGCCACAGCAACTGTGCGCTCGTTGTCGTCGTCGTTGACTGGACTTCAGGTACATTCTGATTCCAGTCATGGTATTCAGTCTTCTGGAAATTTTGAACATATCATCATCTCACTCGCAATGTAGGTGCGCCGTCTGCGCGCCGAGGCTGCTGCGTCGAGCTCGTCGAGCGAGGCTGCCGCTGCACCCGCACCCAATGAAAATACAGACCAGAATGACAATGACACAAGCGGAGACTACCTTCCCGCCCATTGGACATGAAGATGACTGATTTTTTTTTGTATTTTTAGACTGTTTAGTGTTTTGTCAAAATTAGGGGACCGGGTTGATATACTCAGGTGATTTTAGGTGATCTCAGGTTTTTTTTTTCTTATAGGCCATTGTCTGTTGCCTACAACCCTTGCTCAAAAATGAGGGGAATGTGTAACATGCATTTTTTGTTATGACTTCCAGATTTAACTGGAAGTCAACTTTTCTTGCACTTCCGTTTTTTGTGCTATTTAAAGATGATATTTCGGTCGAGTGGGACACTCATCCACTCGACCGCGAATGCACAACTTCATAAATTCTCGCGCTGAACTTCGCCGATCACTCTCGACGCTTCCCACCGCGCTTACACGGTCCGGCCCAGCTTGGCTGGACTTCCTAGAACCCCTCGCACATCTGTACGATAGGTTTCACTTGGCGAGCACGGCACCAAATGAAGTGGCACCTGCAGTGCCGCAGTACGCGCTTGGCGCCGCCATGGGCGCCAACAGGAGCACCATCCCCAACAATGTCTCTGGCACTGGCGCGGTCCCGATTCACATCATTGAGGACCTCATTAGTTTGTTTTACTGGTATATCCGTAAAACTATCCAAAATTTTGTAACATTATCCAAAATTTACAAATTTTGTATTCAAACTACATTCAAATCCAATCTGAATGATTAAATTTGATCATAAAACATCGATTTTGTTCAATTAAAAAACTTCTTACAAATCAAATTATTCACAAAAATTTGCTTACCATCTCAGCGGCCGACACTGAGCGCGAAGATTGGTTAGAGCGCACAATTCAACATTTCTAACATGAAGTTCGTGCGATCCAAAATCGGCGCGCGCGTTTGCTTCAAATGGGCACGTCATCCGCCAGCAGTGCCAGCAAACAGTCTGACCCCGATTTTGTGGAGCATAGGCACAAGGCGCTGGTGGCAGCGCGCACGGCCTCCAGTGGAAATCACATGCAGGTGATTATCACTCATTCATTTGAAAACACCCACTTTTTCAAATACCTATCAAAAATAGTTTTGCAAATAATGAAAGCAAATTTTGAAGTAACTCCTCTTTCAAAAATAATTTTGCGAAATTTCAATCACATTTATCCTGATTATTAAAAATTAATGATAATTTCACACATTGCCAGGGCTCCTCTACGGCCACGGCAACTGTGCGCTCGTCGTCGTCGTTGACTGGACTTCAGGTACATTCTGATTCCAGTCATGGTATTCAGTCTTCTGGAAATTTTGAACATATCATCATCTCACTCGCAATGTAGGTGCGCCGTCTGCGCGCCGAGGCTGCCGCGTCGAGCTCGTCGAGCGAGGCTGCCGCTGCACCCGCACCCAATGAAAATACAGACCAGAATGACAATGACACAAGCGGAGACTACCTTCCCGCCCATTGGCCATGAAGATGACTGATTTTTTTTTGTATTTTTAGACTGTTTAGTGTTTTGTCAAAATTAGGGGACCGGGTTGATATACTCAGGTGATTTTAGGTGATCAAAGGTTTTTTTTTTTCTTATAGGCCATTGTCTGTTGCCTGTAACCCTTGCTCAAAAATGAGGGGAATGTGTAACATGCGTTTTTTGTTATGACTTCCAGATTTTATCTGGAAGTCAACTTTTCTTGCACTTCCGTTTTTTGTGCTATTTAAAGATGATATTTCGGTCGAGTGGGACACTCGTCCACTCGACCGCGAATGCACAACTTCATAAATTCTCGCGCTGAACTTCGCCGATCACTCTCGACGCTTCCCACTGCGCTTACACGGTCCGGCCCAGCTTGGCCGGACTTCCTAGAACCCCTCGCACATCTGTACGATAGGTTTCACTTGGCGAGCACGGCACCAAATGAAGTGGCACCTGCAGTGCCGCAGTACGCGCTCGGCGCCGCCATGGGCGCCAACAGGAGCACCATCCCCAACAATGTCTCTGGCACTGGCGTGCTCCCGATTCACATCATTGAGGACCTCATTAGTTTGTTTTACTGGTATATCCGTAAAACTATCCAAAATTTTGTAACATTATCCAAAATTTACAAATTTTGTATTCAAACTACATTCAAATCCAATCTGAATGATTAAATTTGATCATAAAACATTGATTTTGTTCAATTAAAAAACTTCTTACAAATCAAATTATTCACAAAAATTTGCTTACCATCTCAGCGGCAGACACTGAGCGCGAAGATTGGTTAGAGCGCACAATTCAACATTTCTAACATGAAGTTCGTGCGATCCAAAATCGGCGCGCGCGTTTGCTTCAAATGGGCACGTCATCCGCCAGCAGTGCCAGCAAACAGTCTGACCCCGACTTTGTGGAGCATAGGCACAAGGCGCTGGTGGCAGCGCGCACGGCCTCCAGTGGAAATCACATGCAGGTGATTATCACTCATTCATTTGAAAACACCCACTTTTTCAAATACCTATCAAAAATAGTTTTGCAAATAATGAAAGCAAATTTTGAAGTAACTCGTCTTTCAAAAATAATTTTGCGAAATTTCAATCACATTTATCCTGATTATTAAAAATTAATGATAATTTCACACATTGCCAGGGCTCCTCTACGGCCACGGCAACTGTGCGCTCGTCGTCGTCGTCGTTGACTGGACTTCAGGTACATTCTGATACCAGTCATGGTATTCAGTCTTCTGGAAATTCTGAACATATCATCATCTCACTCGCAATGTAGGTGCGCCGTCTGCGCGCCGAGGCTGCCGCGTCGAGCTTGTAGAGCGAGGCTGCCGCTGCACCCGCACCCAATGAAAATACAGACCAGAATGACAATGACACAAGCGGAGACTACCTTCCCGCCCATTGGCCATGAAGATGACTGATTTTTTTTTGTATTTTTAGACTGTTTAGTGTTTTGTCAAAATTAGGGGACTGGGTTGATATACTCAGGTGATTTTAGGTGATCTCAGGGTTTTTTTTTCTTATAGGCCATTGTCTGTTGCCTGTAACCCCTGCTCAAAAATGAGGGGAATGTGTAACATGCGTTTTTTGTTTTGACTTCCAGATTTTATCTGGAAGTCAACTTTTCTTGCACTTCCGTTTTTTGTGCTATTTAAAGATGATATTTCGGTCGAGTGGGACACTCATCCACTCGACCGCGAATGCACAACTTCATAAATTCTCGCGCTGAACTTCGCCGATCACTCTCGACGCTTCCCACCGCGCTTACACGGTCCAGCCCAGCTTGGCCGGACTTCCTAGAACCCCTCGCACATCTGTACGATAGGTTTCACTGGACAGTCCCGGTCCCGACAATTGAAAAAGCCGGTCCCGGTCACGACCACCCAGTCCCGATCCCGACATAAGAAAATTTCTGGATCCGGTCCCGGTCCGAAACACTGGTCCCGTTTGAACCCTATTTGCAATCATACTGTATATGGGCACGTTTCTTGCCACTTGACAGAACTTTAAAACAGAACAGGATTTTAAATAATTGATCACCCACCTGGTAGTCGTGTTGCCCACTGAGCTTAGTTTGTGCCACAAAAAGCCGCTGCAGTGCAGCCGTATCTCCGTACTTTATACTGCTCAAATCAACGCTTTTGCTCAATGTCACCTACATCAAAGGGTCGAATATGACTTGCGTTGGAAAGTCAATTTTCCAAGACAACCGACCTTGACTGCCCTGAATATGACGTCAAACGTGAACGTATCAGAGTTGAATATCTCATCCACACACTTGCCCGCAGCGTATTTTGGATTCTCCACTGCGTTGCACAGGTTCCAACCTCCAGAAAACGTGTTCTCTCTGCAAAAACAAATTAAATAGCTAAGAAAATTATTGAGTGTATCAATAAAAAACTTTTCTGGCTCACCCCAACTTGATTCCCCTTTGATACAATTTGGCCCTACAATTGTGCGTCTGATCTGCATACATCAGCCGAATCGTTTCAGTGGAGAAAGTGACATCGACTAAGGGCAGTGTATCGCACGGCAGTGTATCGGAAAACACCGGTTTGACGGTGCTCCGAGATATGGCGCACACGGTCACCTGGCGCAGCGGGGAATTATACAGATGTCAGTTTGGGCCCACACACACTGCTTGACATCGCAAATAAATGTCAACTGAATGTCAACTAAAAACACAAAAATATGTTTTTTTTAAGCATCACACTTTACTGAAGTAAATCAAAATTAAGTGTCACAATATAAAATTAAATAGATATCCTCTATCACATAGGAAAGTTGAAATCGCATAACTAACCACAATTTAGTTGACACGAATCTTGATGTCAACTAGTGTGTGTTGGCCCCTTGATGCCAATTCCGAAACTAGGTAGGTCAGATGATCAATATAAAGTTAACCATCGAACACACACCTTGGGTAAATCATTCAAAGTCGCGCAGACAGCCAAAAATGTCAGATCCCTGAGGCGACAAATTCTCATTTTCGGCGGCCCAGTGTGAGCACCGTGTCCAACTGCGTCCGTCGAACCACCCAGCACATTGGTCAAGTCAATGTTCACGATGAAATCGTTTGTCTGAGTGAGGGAAGATGAGTTTCCAGTCGAGTTGCCGGAAAATGTATATGCGGTGACTAAACATGTGCGGCAAAACCGACCTCCGCACACCAGACCCTCAATCTCAAATCATAGCTGAGGAGATAGAGAAATCCGGCATCCTCACGGATCGCACCGAAAAAATCCCACTTGAAATCGGCCACTCTGCTGGGTGATCGCGCACTTGCTGCTGTCGTCAAAAATGATGTCATTACTCGGGTCACGATGGAACTCGATGGAGGGGCGAGCCACTGTTGCGTGGCCGTGGGTCCAGACTCAAATGCCTGCGGGTACAAATCGTAGCGTTGAAGCGACATAGGCTCCCTAGACATGTAAACCAGGTCGACATGTATTTCTACCCGGTCGACATGTATCGGGCTCGTACATGTCCCGCAGGCAGGGCAGTAAAAGTGATTAATTTTCACTTTTTGATATTTATTATATATTTATCCCACAAGTAATCACTTTTTACTTTTCACTTGTCACTTTTTGAGGTGAATAAAATGTCAAAAAGTGAAAAGTAATCACTTTTTACTGCCCTGCTCGCTGGACATGTACGACCCCGATACATGTCGACCGGGTCTACGTACATTTCGAGCAGGGTTACAAGTATACAGGCACAGGATGGTTGAAACTCTTTACGACCCACAATTTTAACAACATAAACCTCTAAGGAAACACACATCTGTAGCCGCAGTCCTCCTTGTGCCGCTTCTGGACGCATTCGGACTGCGGCGAATGGTACCTTCGTTGTACGACGGCATCGTGACAATCAGAATTGACCCGTCGCTGTAAGCAAAAGCTGCCAGCGCGCGCTGAAACGAATCGACGTGCGTGGTCGCCGAGTAGGGCAGATGAGCTCCATTGGCTGAAGTGCCGCCTGCAAGTCGGCGTGTGAACATACATAGGCGATATACACAGATTACGCAGGGCAGGGGTAGAAAAACGGGAGTTGGGGGTAACACCCCCCCCCCAAACCACCCAGCTATCTATCTATCCTAGAGGCAAATTATCCCCTGAACAAGGGATGGAAAAAGCGCTTTTTTTAACGGCCCCGCTTTTTTTTAAAAACGCGCTTTTTTCGCTTTTTTTCAAAAATTGTTGAGACGTTCCCTAAAAACCTCCCAAATATGGTTCTGTATCAATATATACAGGTATATCAGACAAGTGGCAGTACTTGTGATGATATATGGCTGTGTAGTCATTGGATAACATGATCAGTTGTGATTTCTGCCAAAAAAATTACTTTTTATGTTGACTCATTATGTATATCGCAGTTTGTGAATGTTTCATGACTTTGAATGAAGTTAGGCATGAAATAGTGCTTATAAATAAGGCTATAAGAGAAGGCTAATACATTGAGACTAATGTTCCCCACTGTTGAAGTATTTGGGAGCACATTGGCCGAAAATTCTATACTACACTAACATATCACAACTTATTATTACATGATAGCATGCAGGGATAGAAGCAATGACACTAAAAATGCCACAAAACCAATGAAAACAGCCACCAGTGGTAATTTGCATGTGAAATTTTGCGCTTGCGCACAAAAAAATAGCAAAATACCTAGTGCATAAGTACAAAATTTTTTGCCAGCGCTTTTTTTTTTAAAAAGCGGCGTTTTAAAAAAAAGCGCTTGCCATCCCTACCCTGAACCCCCAAAATCGCCCAGCTATCTAGTTATCTGAAGCGATTTCTAGGATATCTTACCCTAAATGCGGATCAAAATCGCTACGTATCATACCATTTTATAGATTTTCTCCTTCAAAATCGCAAGTTCATGTGTTTTATTGTCTATTTTCAGCTATTTTTGTACTGTGTTTATATAACTATTTTTCGCCCTTTTCTTCCTTCTACACCTTGAAAGAGCCTATATACTGAACCCCAGCAAACCACCCCCTAATTTTCCATCCATCCCTTGCTCCTGCAATTTGCTATCTATCCAACCCCGGACAGTCAAAATCTAGAATACCCCCTGACACAGGGACTATAAATTAATAACCGACTGTTTTTTTGCTCTAGAATGGCTCTATGCTGGCCCGTTGCCAACTGCGACGGGGACCAGTTGTCGACGAGATGCGACAAAACCGAGGGAACCAGGAAGGCGCTGGTCGCCACGTCGCTCGCGTGTTTCGACTGAGATGTGGCCCCCAAAAGTTGAAGCACAGAGAGACGAAAGAAAAAAAACAAATAAAAAGGACAAATCGTACCGTTTTCTTGACCGCCTCATAAGCGCTGGGCATGGAGAATCGATGCAGCGACGTCACTGTAGGCACAATCATGTACAAGAGCCCCTTGCCGTCGTAATGCAGCCCGGCGCCGGGCAGGATCACCGCGTTGCCGAAGTCGAGCACGGCGGACGCGGGTTTCGGCAGGGTGAAATCCAACGATATGTCGCTGATGTGCAGCTTGTTCGAGATCGAACGCCTAGGATGGATCACGCAGATATTCAAAAAGAAAACCAAACCGACAACTGAAATTCGTTTTCAAATGCCTACCAGTCTTGAACGACTGGCTTAAATTATCTGCAAATGGTAAACTTAACTACAGTGTGCGCAGAAATTCCTGTGCGTATTGGCACCGACCCAAGTGCCACTGTTACTCCGCACACTCGCACCAGCCTACATCTTAAAAGTGCACGCGAATTTTGGCCCGGCCGCGCGCCCCGTTTTCCCTATACAAACTTGTGATTTTTACGAACCTTTCGAGGCCCACCACGCGCTTGAAAATGGGAATTGTGGGTCGAGAGTACGCACAGATGGCTAAAATTATGTCCGTTCTCTGTCAGATGTAAAAAATCGTAGAAATTTAACTGTCGTTATTGAGCTCACACACAAAAAAAGGCGAGCCTGACGGAACGTTCGTGATTTTTGGGGTTAGCGCTAGTGGGCATTTACACGAAAGTGGGCGGAGCTTACGCTGACCGCCGCATGCAAAGCAAAATATCTGCGCACACTGTAGCGATAATACTTCACTGCCTGTTCTTGCAGATATGGAACTTTATTGCGGAATGATGGCACTTTTTCACTATTTTTGTCGGCACATGAAACCGTGTAGATAATTAAATAAGAGTAGCTGTACGATAGAAGGAGTTGACGTAAAATATGACAAGAGTAACATATTGCCATTTTCAACTGTTTGATTGCCGAACCCCCCCCCAAATGATTTTACAGCTATCACTCCGTGGAAGCGATTTCCCATTTACGAACCCCGCGAGGGTCCAAATCCCCCAAATCTCTGCCCGACACGAATACTTCAAAACGCTCAACCACAACCACCAACCACAAAATCACTCGATTCCTCACAGCGGGCACCTGCTGCATGTGCTCGGCGAAGGCGAACGAGCCGCCGGACGCGCACACGCTCAACTCGGCCAGCGCGGACGCGCTCGAGTCGGTGGGCACGCACAGGTGCGGCACGTCGACCGCGACCGCGCCCGTGGGCACGCTGTCGGACAGCTCGCACAGGCGAACTTCGGTGGACATGGTCGCTGGGTAGGTGGAGAGTGCTGTCAGTGTCACTGCGGTGAAATGTTTGAATTACAAACTAAATCTGTATTGACTGACAGTACACAAGGTGTGTTGGATGTGATAACGGCCATCATTTCACAGGTGCTAAATAAATAGTTCTGAGCAAACGCGATGATGCATTAATTTATTTGTACATAGATAAACATGTCGGACGGAGGCTAAATCCAATATGAATAGAAGAAAAAAGTGACAATAGAGTTACATGGAGAATAGAGCGACAACTTAGGTATCGAGTTAGGATAAAGACTTCATAATAAAAAATATGTATGAGACATTATATTGACCATAAACAAAGAAAATAATTGATTGTGTAAAGCAACGAACAAGTAACATAAAATTATCACAGTGTGGCAGTGTTATGGGAAAAGTATGTACTCGACAAAATAAACAGTCTGTCCTCCTCTTTCTTCAAATATTTTAGCAACCTGGCCACCTCCCCCACGACAACGTGTCTCGACGTGGTGGGGCGGAAAATCGTATACAGCTCGAAATCGCTCGTTATCTACGGCGGACGTTGACACAAGATAAATGTCAAAAAAGACAATGCAATTAGGGTGGATAAAATTACGATAAAATAAAATCGAAAAAACACAACCCAACCACCCTACTGATAAAATCCAAGCCTACCCATACTGATAATTGCCGGTTGATGGAATTGACGGCTGCGTTACAGCAGTCTTCCGAATCACAGACTACTAAAAGTTGATCATTCAATTACCGGTTTATGGTAATTTTTTGAATCTCCATTTACAGTTTCTCAGTACAATGGGTCGTTCCGTTTCAAACGATAGACGCAAAAACAGAACGCATGAACGCAAACCAACCCAAGCGAATACGACATCGGCCTCAGTGTGTTCATAAAGTATGCGCATGTGGTGCTGTTCGCAATCGGCCGTCGAGTCATTCGCGTACCACAGGCACCGCTGCGCGATGTCTCTGCAATGATATTATAATACATGCATATGCAGTCCTAATGTGGTCAGAAATGATGAATGGCGGAATAGGTTAATAATGAGACTGACAAATATCTAGCGGCCAGTAATCTTCTCTCAGCACCGGTGCCAAAAGGCGCGTCCACGGCCGCGGCGCACACCGAATGACTGCTCCTGTTCTTGTACACGAAGTGCCACATGTCGTTCACGCTGGGCACGTGCTGCAGGTGGACGGCGCCGGCGCCGCTGCCGCAAGCCGCAGTCAACTGGTCGAGCATTTTGCCCTTCCTCAGCTTGTCGACCACGGCGCGCTTCATGTCCGACAGCGAGTGGAAGCCGGCGCTGGAGCGGTCCAACGTGAGCAGCAGCAGGCACGCGGGGCACGAGTCGGACAGATAGGATATGTGCGCGTGCAAGTAGACCCTGCAGACAGTGAATAGGGGATTGCTATCGGAATCAGTAGCACTTCGCCGCGCCGGGCCTGGCTTAGTCAACTCTAGGTCAAAAATAGCTCGGTCGACAAGCTTTTAAGGACAAACACATTTGACGGGGGGACACCGATTAATTATCTACCATCTCGTATATCTAGTATTTACAAAAAACAACAACCACAGCAAAATGCGACAAACCCCTCGTCATAATCGGGCAGGCAAACGGGCGACCAGGCCTCGGTCACTTTGAAGGTAGGGTTGCACTCGACCAGCGTGATCAGGGCGTGCAGGTCGGCGGCCGACACGGCGTACTTGCGCACGCGCACCAACGCAGCCAGCTGGCCGCGGGCGATCACCACGCCGAACACGAGCGACTGCGGCGGCAGTGTGATGAAAGTATTAAATATTTTTGAACCATTTTTTTTACATAAGACGAGTGAGACAAAAATTTGTACGAAACAAACTTGCTCATATTTACACACTTTCGGTTCACAGGTTTTTATCGCAGTAAATTCACCTTAATCAGGGGTCTCCAGGATTTTGGCCCTCGCGGGGGCTGGATAGATAGCAAATCGCTCCTCCAGAGGGATAGATAGCTGGAAAATTTTTCTGGGGGGGGGGCTGGGGGGGGGCTTGGGGGGGGGGCTGGCGGGGGCACAATATATAGGCTTTTTCAAGGTCAAGAAGGCATAAAGGCGAAAAAATCGCTAATAATCAGTTAAAAGTAGCCAAAAGTAGGTATAAAATGGCTAAAAATAGGTATAAAACCATGTATATAGCCGGAAAGCACGATTTTGAAGGTGAAAAACTATAAAATGGTGCGAACATTAGTGATTTTGAGCGAAAATTTGGGCAAAATTTCTCAAAAACCACTCCAGATAGATAGATAGCTGAGCGATTTGGGGGGGGGTCTTTTGGGGTAGTAGCCAAAAATTTTGCCTCGGGATAGATAGATAGCTGAGCGGCCTCCGGGATAGATAGATAGCTGGCCGATTTGGGGGGGGGCAGCCCCCCCCCAGCCCCCCCCCCCTAGGAGACCCCTGACCTTAATTTTGGAAGCGGCGTGCGAAATCGCCTGCTGCAAAGCCACTCTGAGGTTGGCGGCGAGGGGCAGGCACCGCAGGCCGCCGCCAAACACCATGGCGGGATCGGACGCGGCCAGTTTGGCGCGGCACTCAAAACTCGTCGCCGTGCCGTGCAACAATCGGCGCAGGTCGAAATTTCGCCGACGTTCAAATATGGACTCGATTTGCCGACCAGTCAGCACAGTGAGCAGCTGGTGGTGCAAGGACGCGAGCCGATTTCGCAGCGCCGAAAGTGGCTGATTAGAGGCACTGCATGCCGCCAGGATGAGCGGCGGCTGTCTGCACGCGGCACATCGTCGCTACAAAAATAATAATAAAAAAGCCACTAAAAAAAGAAAGGCGGCAAAAAGACCTGAGAAAAACACATCTCCACCGCCTGTACCTTATCATGTGCAATGTGTCCTCCCTCCCCTCTACTATAAAAGAGCACAGCGCCTGAATAACTCCAAACAAAGGCACCATACAATTCTCATCGCCGCCACTGTAGTAAATCGGTTTGCCGGCGTCCGACAAAATGAAAACATGCTCGGATTTGCTCTTCAGCAACACTTCCGGATCAACCGACGGTGACTGGGGTGAATCAAGTAACTCGGGAAAGTCGTCTGTCGCTTTGGAAGTGGACGCCTGCAAAATTTTTGATGAATTTATGTATCGCGGCTGATCACGTCGGTCACACCTGGCGATAGTTTCTAGGTGACCGTGTGCCGCAGTGCATCTATAAATATTTACACCTGCGGCGGCACAATCAAAGGCTGGCGGCGTGCCAGAAAAATGGCACAAATGGAAACTGAAACATCACAATGATTCCCCCAAAATACTGATAGGTTTACTAATAAATATATTTACAAAAAATCCAATTGCCTTGATTATACGTTTCCCAGTTTTATTGTTCATGTGACTATCTTTACAAAAATAAATACGTGAATTTTTACACATGCAAACACTTCAACATTTGGACATGCCAATCGAAATTTTCAAACAATTGCATATCTTCAAAAAATTTACTTTTGTAAATATATTTACATGAATAATAAGACTGCAAAGGATAAAAATTACGACAATTAAAAATATTTTCATAAAAACCTTTGATCGTACAGCCCGGTGCTGCAAGCATAGAATGAACAGATGCACAGAGGGTTTCGGTCTAATGGCAGCAAACTAGATGCACAGAAAACTTAGATTGACTGAAAGTGTCCGCCGACAAACGGATAAACAAACAGGTACACAGTTAACTTCAAACACATGCCGCACCTCCGCATTATGGCTGGTAACTTCATGTTCGGCCGGCTGCCCATTACGTTCCTCTGCGGCGCCACGCAGCCGCTCCTTCTCGGCAGCCGCATTGGGCGATTCCGCGTCGCTAGCGGCCGAATCGTGCAGCAGCGCCTGGTGCCCACCTGCGAGATTGAACTGATAGTCGCAGCGACGGCGGCAGAAACACGGTGACGAGAGAAATGCACGCAGGAAAAGAAATTACCGGGCACAGAATACGCGGGCTCATCAGAGTACTCATCGCAGCTCTCAGCCATACAGTCTGCAGTAAGTTTCAACTGTCAAGCGCACAATGTTATATTGAAAACACGTCAGGCACATGTGGTGATGTGAAGGCATCCAACACGCCGTGTAAAATTTCAGCAGGTGTGCGCAGTACCAAGGCAACGCAGTTCATCGATTTCGCCACTCATTCGAAAGTTTTTCGTTCGGCGAGTGCGGAAATGGTATTTTAAAAAGGATTAAATTTTGGAATTGAGCACATGGAGAAATTTCAAAGGAATTTGGAATTCTTCACACAATTTGCATCCGCGCATAATTTTTTAACATGCAAACGTTCAACAGATTATTCCTTCCTTGAATTCATAACTCCACATTCAAACATTCAAATGCATAATGCAAAAAACTTCAGTGGACCGTGCGCCAACGTTGCCTCAGCTATCCACTGCCAGGGGCTAGTTCCGCAAGTGGAGAAGTGAAATGCCAAAGGCGAAGTAAAAGCGCAAAGGCGAAGTGTAACGGCAAGTGAATTGGCATCAGAGAAGTAAACAAAATAAAAAGTAATTTCTCTTCGCTCTTGCCATTTCACTTCGCCTTTGCCATTTCACTTCTCACTTCTCCACTTACGGAACTGGCACCTGATCCCTCCTCACACGGTCATTGCGGTAGGTGACACTAGTGGATTTTCATGCAACCGAACGAACCATCAAAAAGGCCTCACTTCAAACGATTTCATTTCATTTTATTGTAGTAAATAATATTTGTAATAATAAAACCAATGCAACATTAACATTATGCGCAGAAATACACAACTTGTAACGAGAAATAGCGCATCCGATGCAAAATCCCATCCTCAACGAACAAGAAAACCAGAGCACATTCAGAACTCTGATTTGATTTTGAAAAAACACTGTGATATTGAATTATAGACTCCGATCAGAACCACACTGGGCCTACACACGCTAGTTGACATCGACACCAAATGCCAACTGGTGCCGATCCCGATTCAAAGCTTGCTGACGACTGGACGAAGGACGTTCAAACGCAATCTTGAATTAGGAACGGAACCAGTTGACATTTGGTGTCAATGTCAACTAGCGTGTGTGGGGCCATTTTGGCACAATTCATCGGGCTGAATATATAGATAGTAAGGCTCCCTCTTAAGACTCCCTCAGCCCGGCTACCCTATCCAGCCACACAGAGGTTCAAAATCTACCAAACCCCTGACTGCCATGCTGGACATGTTCCAAAAAATTGAAATATTGATCAACAAAGTGTACGTACAGAAGCTTACCGCATCTTTTTGTGAAGGGCAAAACCACCTAACCTAATCGAGTGTATTTATAGCGATTTGCGGCCACATGGAGCAAATCTGATGACAATACCTTATGTCTGGTGAAGAATGCGCGCTTGCGCGCAAAATTTTTGTCGCTGACGTTGAAAAAGTCCCATTTTCCGGTCACTTTCTGGTCTCGCCCCGGGAGGGGGGGGGGGCTGCAGCCCCCCCGCCCCCCCCCCCCTGGATACGGCCCTGCAATATAAACACCTTCCCGATCAAGTCCGGCCGCCTATCTTTTTTTTCACTTCGCAGGCCATATCTCCAGTTGTGGGAGGGGTGGAAAACTAAAACTTGGGTGGTATATAGGCGCAACCCCCCACTACCCCTCATGAATAAATGGGGCAGCGGCGACTCACTATAGAGGGGGTCGCCATATACGTGAAAAAAAATTGCAGCGTTTTCACTGTCCCGCACAGGTCCCTCCCCCGGTTGATTTCTTACACTGCGGGTCCCATATCTCCAGCTGTGGGAGGGGTATAGATCTAAAATTTTTGGGGATGTGTCGCCAACACCCCTCCCCTACTATACACTGGCCAGGCGGTTTTTGGCAACTCACCACAGTGTGGGGTGCAAAGTTTAAAATTTATTAAAATGTTACTGCCCCACACAAGTCCAGCATCCAATTGAATTTCAAAAAATGGACACTTTTGTGTTGTTTTAACACTTATGTGGTTGACAATGTGAAATAAGCATGAAATATCCTCTAAAAAATATCTTATCCGACCTAAAACTGGCCACCACATGAACCCCTTCTCCCAAGTGGGTGACAAAAAATCACTTTTTACAACTTTTTTATAAGACACTTGAATGGCTGGTTTACAATAATTTATAGGGGAGGGTTAAAGGTCTCAAGTTGTGTAAAAAATCTTACCTCAAAAATGCCTTCATAAGAAAATTTGCTGGGGGTGAATTTCAAATTGTAAAAATGACATCATTGCAGGAACAAAAATAGGCAAAATTTACAATTTTTTTATTTACCCCCAGCAAATTTTCTTATGAAGGCATTTTTGAGGTAAGGTTTTTTACACAATTTGATACCTTTAACCCTCCTCTATAAATCATTGTAAACCAGCAGTTCAAGTGTCTAATGAAAAAGTTGTAAAAAGTGATTTTTTTGTCACCCACTTGGGGGGAGGGGTTCGTGTGGTGGGCAGTTTTAGGTCGTAAAAGATATTTTTTAGAGGATATTTCATGCTTATTTTACATTGTCAACCACATTAGTGTTAAAACAACACAAAAGTGTTCATTTTTTGAAATTCAATTGGATGCTGGACTTGTGTTGGACAGTAACATTTAAATAAATTTTAAACTTTGCACCCCACACTGTGGTGAGTTGCTAAAGACCGCCTGGCCAGTGTATAGTAGGGGAGGGGTGTTGGCGACAGATCCCCAAAATTGTAGATTTATACCCCTCCCACAGGTGGAGGTACGGCACCCGCAGTGACAGAAATCAATGGGGGCCGGACCTGTGTGGGACACTAAAAAAGCTGCAAAATTTTTTTGCATTCGGCGACCCACCCTGTAGGGGGTCACCGCGACCCCTTCAATTCATGCGAAGTAGAGGGGGGTTGCGCCAATATCTACCCCAAGTTTTAGCTTCTGGCGCATCCTAGAACTGTAGATAGGACGGCAGAAGTAAAATAAAAAATTGGGGGCCGGACTTGATCGGGAAGGTGTTTATATTAAAACACAAATACTTTTACAACGAGAACAGATGTTGTACTCTAAAGCAACGAGATATAGAAAAATCATTGCATCTTGTATATTTTTGAAAACAAAAGAAACTAAAAGAGTACGGGTGACTGAGAGAATTTCATTGATAAAAAACATTCCATGCTTGAAAATATTTTGCATATTTTTTCGCTATATTTTCTTATTTATCATAAATTAACATCCGCGAGATTTGATATTTTTAAAATCCCACAGGCCGAAGATCCTAAACAAATGGTTCAGGTTGAGTAAATTACACGCCATGATACAACATCAAATCCTATCAATCACACCGACGCTGCCGAAAAACATGTGAAATGTTCACCAAAAATCGCCACCCCTGAAAATCAGAACCGCGCCAAAACTGTACAATGTAGCGGTTTTGAATTTTTTTAAACTAAAACGAACAAAACCCATAATAAACAAGGAAACTGTACACAACATTTCAAGAAATTTGAATGTTTGCGAGAACTCAAACTTTCCTGTATACAAATTCCAGTGTTGTGCATGTAGAGATAAAAACATTGGGAAACAAGAAAAGTGCCGCCAAACACCCAATTATTTTAACAAATTTTAATTAACTTAGAAAATTCGAGGTTGTTTTTCAGTTCTCGCAATGACACAAATTTATTTTGTGGATAGGAGCCATGAAAAATTCAAACTCCAATAGAAATTTTGTTTTAGAGGAAAACGAGGAAAATCCCTATGGAAGCACACAATAGAAAAGAAAACGGTGCTGATATTGATATACACGCCGACTGACCCTTCAACTTCTATAAAACCAAAGAAATCTACCACATAAATCGATTTGAAGAGCGAAAACAAAACAAAAACGTTTACTTTGCAGAAAAAGCACTGAAAACGCCGATCTAAGCACAATAGTCCACTGTCTACCGCGTTACCACAATTTGGGCGACATAATGTTGACACTCGAAAACAAAAAGTGTACGATAGTCGATAGTCGATGCATGAACTTGTCGACCTCTATATTCCCGATAAAATACAGCGCTCGATACTCATTAAATCCAAACCCCACCTGAACAAACACCGCAGATGTACTAGAAGTAGGCATTCAAAACACCAAACGGCAACGAAACCAGTCTGAAATAAGGGGCGGGATCAATGCTCCGCAGAGATGATTGGGCCATCTTCCACGCGCAGCTGTCCACCGTCGCTTTCGGAAACGAACCGCTTGCGCCCGCTGAAAATTTATAGGCCAGGTTAGGGATGGAAGAAAGGCGCTTTTTTCAACGGCCCAGCTTTTTTAAAGCGGCGTTTTTCAAAAAGCGGTTGAAAAAAGCCACTGACCATTCTTAGGCCAGGTAAGAAAAAATGAGGGAAATTTCCTTGGGTGAATTTTCAAGAAAGCAACAAAAAAATCATTATCAAGAGAAAAACAGACCGCTGCGGCATCTTGGCGGCGAGACTGGGCGGCAAAAAGCCACCCGCCTTTTGACAAGCTTGCAGCCATTTCTCGGCGATCGTGTACGCGGCGGGCACATCCAAGGCTATATCTGGCAGAGCGACAAAGAACCGTTCAAAGCCAGTGCTAATCGCATCGGCTGATAGTCCGCCAGAAGAGTAGAGGCGCTGTGAGGGAGACGTGCAATTTTCTACAATGCATTTCACGCAATGATATATCCATTTTTTATGTGACTGATTACTTATTTCCACATAAAAACCACACATTACCAAAAAATCTACCACCATCTCATTTGAATTGAATAAAAACAACAGGTTTTTTTTACCATCGACTAAAATTGCTCTCAGATGGGTAATCAAGTCCACATTTTCTCACACGGCTTTATTCATCAAAATATGCAGAATTCTTTGTATAGTATACAGCTGATCAATGGCATAACAATAACAATGGCACCATTTTGGAGTCAAATGCACAACTCCATAAGAATGGCACCATTTCGGAGTTGACAGCACCTCTTTTTCAAACAACATTTTAGCCATTTAAAAACATTATTTTGAGTAAAAAATTAATTTTAAAATAAAATACTCCTAAAAAGTCAAGCAACACATATAAAAATGATTTTATCAACCCCACATTCAACCAAAACCCACCTGCAGCAGCTCAGCGAGCCACTGGGTCACCCTGATGTGCATGGACTCCACCGCGAGCACGGACGCCTGGAAGACCAGCTCGTGATGGAAGTGCGGCACTTCCAACTCCTTCAGGCACCGACCCGCCTCCGCCCAGTCACACGATGACAGGTACTCCTGGAGAGAGATTGATTGAGTTGGAGAAAGTGAACCAGGGTCCTGGAGCGATCAGGGGTCTATTTCAACCTAATACACTTCCTAGAAAATGTTTTGTTGTATTTTTTACTCCATTTTGACTTTATAGTCAGTAAATAAATGGTAGGGTGGCAGAATTTACCGTACCGTACCGTACCGCATTTTTGGAAAATTTACCGTACCGTACCGTTTACCGCACTTTTAGAAATTTACTGTACCGTACCGCGTACCGCATTTTCCGAAATTTACCGTACCGTACCGCGTACCGCACTCATTTACCGCAAAAATTGCGGTAAATTTTACTCGGATTGACCTCAAATTGTTGAATTTATTCATGACAATTAATGTTGTTCTGCAATTTTTTGCACGCAAGCGCGCAAATCTCAAAATTTCGCATGGGGGTTGGGGTGTCACTGAAATTGCATTCATGCCTTATTGCCTATTTTCAGCTATTTTTGTGCTATAGTTACTGATATACCTATTCACAACTATTCTTCACCTACTTTTAGCAATTTTTCACCCACTTTTAGCAATTTTTCTCCATTTTTATCCTTCTACACCTTCAAAAATCCTATATATTGAGCCCCTGCATTGCAGGTAATTTAATTTTCTGTCATCATACTGTTATTGTGTTCTAAAGTCCATTATTAAATTGTGTAATTGAATTTGCTGTCAATTAATGAAGTAAAAATTGTCTGTAGTCCGTAGTTTATACATTTCTGACAATTAATTAATTAATAATCTTTCTGACATTAATTGAAAATTTACCGTACCGTACCGTACCGCGTACCGCACTTTTGGGATTTACCGTACCGTACCGTTTACCGCAAAATTGAAGATTTACCGTACCGTACCGTTTACCGCACAATGGAAAATTTACCGTACCGTACGGTTTACCGCAAGGCCGTACCGTCTGCCACCCTAATAAATGGTATATCATTTTCTTGCGTTTTTATGAATAAACAGTATAATGTAAAATGTCAATTTATTTTGCAACTCCATATATTTTTGGAAACAGCTAAGACATTGACAAAAAGTATTTTACAAAGAAAAATATTGTACCCATACAAAATTTCACCCAACCAAACCTCAAAGTGATTTACCAGTTAAACATCTGAACATACCAGATGCAAAAGTCTAAAACTCATTTGCTTTAAGACAACAACACCTCAGCGCACCAACCTTCAAAATAAACAACATTTGGTCGCTGAGCTGTCTCACAGGTCTACCCCCTCCGGCAACCCCCCACACATCGTGTAGTCTGTGCGCCGGCTGCGCAAGCAACGCCTTGGCCCTGTCGAGAGCCTGCTGAGCCTCGGCGGACTCGGCGGTCATGGCGTCCAGGTCGCGCTTGCGCATCGCCATGTCGGCCACGCACCTGCCGAGGAAGTTGCCCAGGTGCTGCGACGCGAGCGGGTCGTCCACGCACAGGTCGGACAGTTCGGAGGGGCACAGTAGTATGGACAGGCCCGCTGCGACCTGGGGTTTGGGTTGTTTGTTTTGCGAGGAGGGCCTAATACACATTACGTTTCTTCTTTTGAAGTAGGGATGGAAAAGGTGGAGCGTTTTTATCCTAGAATATTCTTTAATTTTTTTTTAAACAGCAGTCAATAAAAAATATCCAGTCTCGATTCGTATCCCGGTTCCAATACACTTTTTACAATCAAAATAAATTCCACTTTGACCACATCACACCTAGGGTGTCAAAAAAATTTTTTTACGGAAAACGGAAACGGAAAAAAATTTTCAGCAGCCGGAAAACGGAACGGAAAACGGAAAAAAATTTGCACTTGGCGGAAAACGGAAACGGAAAACAAATTTCAGCAGCCGGAAAACGGAAAAAGAAGCCGGAAAAACGGAAACGGAAAAATCTAATTTGCACAGAAATGGAAAAACTTGCTGAAATTTTGCTGGAAAATGGATAAAATTTGCTGAAATTTTGCTGGAAGTGGAAAAAACTTGCAGTAATTTTGCTGGAAACAGAAATTTTTTCACATCATTGACAATCTGCATGAATTTTTACCAGTTTGGCTGATCAGAAAACAGAAAGTTGAGCCAGAAAAAGGTAAAATGAGGCAGAAAAATGGAAAATTGAGGCGGAAAATGCAAAAAAGGTGGAAAAACTGGAAATTGAGGCGGAAAACGGAAAAAAGGCGGAAAAACTGAAAATTTAGCCGGAAAATGGAAAATCAGCCGGAAAAACGGAAACGGAAAAAAAAGTTGCCGGAAAACGGAAAAAAAATTTCAGCAGCCGGAAAACGGAAAACGGAAAAAATTTGCCTGCGGAAAACGGAAACGGAAAACGGAAATTTGACACCCTAATCACACCCACCTCGTCCATGGTCAAAATCCTCCTATACACCAGTTCCCTAATAAGTTGACTGGAGAGCTCTCTGTGCGCTTGCTTGTAGTCCATGGCCTGGCCGACCAGCAGCGACACGAAGGCGGGCCGGGCCTCCTTGGACATGCGCAGCGAGCGCACCGCCTCAAAGCCGTCGCGCAGGTCGGCGTGCTCGAAGAACTCGCTGATGAGCGACTTGGCGAATTGGTCCAGTTGAGAGACGGATAGCTCCGCCTCCGCACACGAGAATTTCACGTCCGCCTGATAAAGAGGCACGTTGTTTTAGACAGTGCACGGTTTTAGACGAAGTTTACCCCCAGGGTCTAGTACATAGTGGGTGGGTGGTTACCCCCAGGGGTCTCCTAGGGGGGGGGGCTGCCCCCCCAAATCGGCCAGCTATCTATCTATCCCGGAGGCCGCTCAGCTATCTATCTATCCCGAGGCAAATTTTTTGGCTACTACCCCAAACGACCCCCCCCCCCAAATCGCTCAGCTATCTATCTATCTGGAGTGGTTTTTGGAGAAATTTTGCCCCATGTTCGCACCTTTTTATAGTTTTTCACCTTCAAAATCGTGCTTTCCGGCTATATACATGGTTTTATACCTATTTTTAGCCATTTTATACCTACTTTTGGCTACTTTTAACTGATTATTAGCGATTTTTTTCCCCTTTCTGCCTTCTTAACCTTGAAAAAGCCTATATATTGTGCCCCCGCCAGCCCCCCCCCCCCCAGAAAAATTTTCCAGCTATCTATCCCTCTGGAGGAGCCATTTGCTATCTATCCAGCCCCCGCGAGGGCCAAAATCCTGGAGACCCCTGGTTACCCCCCATGCTCCAGCTATAATTATGTCTCGATTTATCGATACGCATTTTTGGATACTATCTCACGAACCTCCCTTCCCCACAAAAAACCCTGGCTCGGTTTGTTTTAGAAATTTTAACCAAATTTTTGCTCAAAATCGCTAATTTTTACCTTGCCCATTTCCACCTTAAAAACAACTAATTCATGTGCCTTACTGCCCATTTTCAACCATTTTTGATCAAGACACAAACACAAACTTTGGAATCGGCATCGGAATCATAATTGGGATCATTATGGTCCAAATACTCCTTCTCTTCCATGTTGATCATGCCAGGCTTGCCCCAGGTGAACTTGCCGCCGCTGCCGCCCTTCTTGGCCTCGCCCAGGCCCACCTTGGTGCGCGACTTGCGTGCGTTCTTCTGCCATCGGGGCACCTGAACCACGCCGTTCGCTGTGGCGGGTGGCTCGCCTGTGTTTGTGGGTTTGGGGGCAAGTGAAACCAGCTGTGTTGTGAATGAAGTGTTCCCCCGTCACTATTTTAACGCTAAGCTGGAGTGGGGATGGAAAACTGGAATCATAAAAAGCGTGATCATAAAAACCTACACGGTTAAAATGAACCCCGACCATCCTAGACATGAGATTTCATGTGATGTAAATAACCAGACATTTAATGTCGCCATGAGCGCGACAAACCCCATGAATGGCACCGCATTTGCTCCCGCAACTACATACTTGTGCTGAGTGCCCGTCTGCCAGTTCTCTGCACGGCGGCACGCATCTGCTGCACGCCCACATCCCCCTGCGGCGCCCTGCCGAAACTGTCGTCCAGACGACTCTGCGCAGCACATACTATCACAAAGTAGTTCACAAATTGGAAACATTAGTTATAAATTTTTTTTTAAATAAATTTATGTATTTAGAAAGTAGGCAGCTGCACCGCCAGTCTGGAAACCACTCCAAGGCTGTTGCCAAATTCTGAATTAACAGTGGCTCAGGGACAGTGGCTCAGGGAGGAAGGGTGGTCCCAGGGATCGAACCCAGGACCTCCCGCGCGGTAAGCGCGAGCACTTCCACCTGAGCCACCGCTCAGTTAACAGACTCGCTGTTAACTGAACTTTAGTAGAGAAACCGTGCGTGGGCAGTCTTAATTATGTGACTGCTGGGCATGCACGTGCGCCCCCCCCCCCACCCCAAATGTATTTATTTCCACAGATAAACGTATTTTATTTATTTATTTAACATATATTTATTTCCACAGTGTAAACGTACGCACGTCAGCAACCCCTGGCGTGCGAATATGCCGGAACCCCCCCCCCCTCCCCAAATGTATTTCTTTCCGCAGATTACTGCATGTACACATGTCAGCAACCCCTGGCATGCGTATATGCCGGAGCAACTCCCCCAAACCCCCAAACAGCCCCTAGTGTGTGTTAATTAGGGTGTCAAATTTCCCGTTTCCGCAGGAAAAATTTTTACCTTTCCATTTCCGTAAAAAAAATTTTTTGACACCCTGGTGTTAATACAGTGTGTAATGATAATGATACGGTAATGATTTAGAATTGACGACGTCATGTTGCCTCAGCGACTTATGGCGTCGTCAATATGTGAATTACAAACTTATATACTATGTGTACAAGTGTCAGCCCCTGCGTGAAAAAGAAAAGAATCCACGCCCAGCGAGGACCTAATTTTGTATGGGCTGGCAATGCAGTCGCCTAGAAATAGGGTGTCAACAAAAACTTTTTGGCGGAAAACGGAAACGGAAAAAAATTTGCACATGCCGGAAAACGGAAACGGAAATTTTTTTGCACTTGCCGGAAAACGGAAAACGGAAAAATGGAAGGCCGGAAAACGGAAACGGAAACAAGAAAATTTGCTCAAATTATGCCGGAAACGGAAAAAATTTGCTGAAACTTTGCCGGAAACGGAAAAAAATTTGCAGAAATTTATCCTGAATTAAAAAAATTTGCAGAAATCTCACTAGAAATAGGAAAAATTCACTTCATTGAGAACCTGCATGCATTTTTACCAGTTTGGCTGAAACAAAAAAAACAGAAAATTGAGCTGGAAAGTGGAAAAAATTTGGAAAAACAGACAATTGAACTGAAAAACGGAAAAAGGCGGAAAAACTGAAAAAATTTGCCGGAAAACGGAAAATGAGCCGGAAAAACGGAAACGGAAAAAAAATTTAGCAGCCGGAAAACGGAAACGGAAACGGAAAAAAATTTGCCTGCGGAAAGCAGAAACGGAAAACGGAAAGTTGACACCCTACCTAGAAAGTATACATAAATTATGATGAAATGTATTTATTATGTATAATGTATTTTCAAAATGCTGCATACCGAGGTAAATATTTGGATTTACTGTTAACATCCCAGCAAAAAGGAGTCAGTCGCCTATTGTAAATTATATTGTGAAACTATGTAGACTCGGGTGAAATTCCGTAATTTACATGTTTATGTGCACTTTAATTTATCTTGAGATGTGTAACTGAATGTCCTAAATTTACCTACTTGAGCTACTACTTGAAAGGTTTGTGCCTTGGATACCATAAACCAAACCCTGAATACCCAAATTGATACCTGCGCTTGCGCATACTCGCGCTCAGCCTCCATTTCTGGGTCCACATCATCGCTCACGTCCTTCCGAGACATCCTCGCTTCGATTTCCGGGTTAAGTTTAGTTGCTGAGAAATTGTGGAAAAATAGCTATGAACGATTAAAGTTAAAAGATTATTTGGCAGTTTGCCAACATCACATAAAAAGTGCAAGATAGCTCAGACTAGGTGAAACATTTAGTATATGCATGCCGGTTGCGTTCAGAGCGGTATCCAAAGGTGATAGTAACGTACAGTTGCCGGAAACGCAACATTACGTTCTGCAGCGTTCACACGTGACAGCCGAAAAGAGCCGTCATTATTCAAAAGTTTTTTTAATTTTTATTTTGATCCGGGAGGCGATCTCGAGATAAACATCATTGGCTGCTATCCAAATTACAATTGGATGTGTTCCAGGAATAAAATTGCTTTGTTCTAAAGGATGTACAACTGGGTCAACTGGTGCAATTGATCAGTGATGCTCAGGAGGTTTTCCCTTTTATGTTGGATTGTGAATCGCGGTTACGATATATTCAGTGTAATGAAAGTTCTTTCAATAAAAGTTTTAATGGCATGAAACGCACTTTACAAATGCAAATATATTTGACCCTGAAACTTTGCCCAAATTGAAAAAAGAAATTATCGATCTTGGCGCAGCGCCAACTTTACACCGTCCTCGGATTGGGCCGTTCCCCGGATGTTTATGTGGCCGCTTCAGGCGCACTGTCTCGCGACGCACACTTTGCTGGAGCCAGCGACACATTGAACTGAACCTTGCGCCGATATTGAACTGAACAGGCGAACAGCGTCGATTCGGGCAACAGAGCGGGCAGCGGCTGGAACTCACCGCCAACATCCGTTATTGCCGCGTGAAGGTTTGGGTTCTGGGTGCGCTTTCGGAATGGCCAGGTTTTTTATGTCGTGTGTCTATTACGAAATGTTTTCAGTTTTTCTTGCTCGTAGGTAAGTAAATTTTTGTTGTTGAAAGCTGTTGATGATGGTCTAGTTGACCTCTTGCACGTTTACAAGACAACCGTGATGCTTTCTAAAATTTATTGATGCTTTCTAAAAAAACTGGCAATTTTGATATCGCACCTTTGGAATCTCCGTGCAATGTACCTATCCGTTTTTTTAATCTTTTGTGCTCATCATCATCATAATAACTTGTTGACTGAACCGCACACTGGGAATGGTGGTTGCCACCGTCACCTGTTGTTGTTTTTCACTCGAAGCTATTGTTGACTTATTGTGCGTGTAGCCAAGAGCCACCCTTGTCTCTCACCTTGTTATTGATATTAGGGGCCACTACCAGACACTGTTAGATGTCACGAAAGGTCAAAAGTCATGTAAAATGTCACACGGCCGGCAAAAATTTTTTTTACATTTTACCAGAGATTTTACATGGCTTTTCACGTTTTACAGGGTCTGTGAGTGGAACCAGGTAATGCCAGAGCAGAAGTAGTGTTTTTACGTTCTTCTTGCAAGGCCCTTTTAGTAGCACTCTCAGATCACAATATTTTTGATAGTTGAAGTCTGCCACACGTAAAAATTGCGCGCGTTGAAAAATCGTTTTTTACAATCATTTTTTTCTGGATCTTTACAATTTTTGCGTTTTCGATCCCCACATTATGGAATGTATTGAGCCTCTGGCTTTGACCACTTGTAGGAAATTTTTAAATTTTTCAAAAAATTCCCAAATTTCAAAAAAACCGACCGGGCACCGACCAAACTTTCAGCCGGGCGCACAGACGCACCCCACTGCGCGGGTGGTGGTGTGTATTTAGCTACAATGTTGCCAGGCTTGAATGGAAACGTCCGCTGCCGTGGCCGCCGACGACGCGCCGCCGTCGTTGCTGGGCACCTCCGGCGACGTGGACAGCGCCACCGAGATGGGCAGCCCAGGCGCCACGGCGACAGTCGCGCCCACGCGCGACGATTTCGAGCCGATCATCGGCTTCGACGGCGAGGTGATCCATAGCGAGCGGCGTGTTGAAGTCACGGGGTCGGCTGAGTGCCAACCGCAGGAGGCAGGCGAGGCGGAGCCTAGTAGCAGCCCCGAAGCGGCGCCGTTTGAAGGTCTGTGTTACGCGGTTAGAGACCATGTTTTGCCGCTGCCACGCCCTGCACTTGAGTTTTTAAACTGATAGATACTATAGAGAAAACATGTTTGTTCACAGGAATTTATTTATTTTTGTTTTTCAAAAACGAAATTGTTTATTCAATGGCGAAATTTCTGGTGGCAGTTTTTGCATCCTATCCACGATTCTGAAATCTCTCATACCAGCATTTCTGTGAATGTCTCACTTCATTCATTTAATTACCCATTTTCCCGTAGACGCGCCCAGCAGCCCGCCCGCTAAGAAGCCCAAACCCAGCATGGTGGCGCCGAAAATTGTCAAATCTTTGAAAAATTCCGATGCCGAGTCGGATCGACCCACTGAAAACGGGTCTGGCGGCGCAGAGGTGAAAAAACGCAGCGTGCTGGAGCGATTGAAAGCGATGAAATTTGCGGCGGATGCGAGTGCCAAAGCGAAGCTGAACATGTTCTCTGTGCCAACGAAAAAACCTGCCGTTGATGAGGAGGTGTGTGCTTTTGTTTTTACCATGTGGGAGGTTCAATTTTTTGCTATTATTTATTTTTGCTTTTTAAGAGATTTTTATTTGTGATAGATTAAAGAAAAAATAGACAGCTGTGGGTATCGCAAAAATGTTTATTCTTAATGTGCGTAATATTTATGATATTTAATTTCACAATGTGAAGTGGTTGATAATCTCAACTACGGTCTGTATTTTAAGGCACTATTGATGACACCTCAATAAGTTCAATCGCACCCAACTAGACCCCGCCCCACAGCCAATGGACACTGGCGACGCGGCCGCGGCGGCGCTTCGATCGGGGCGCGGCGGTCGCGACAACGACCCGCCATACGAACAGCGGCAGAATTTCAACAGACGCGGCGACAATTTCGACGGTCGACGGCAGCAACGTTTTGGAAACCTGAATCGTAGGCCGGGTACTGGCTACAATCGCAGGTGGCGGGGCAACGCCGATGTTAGCAGTTGGCGGGATGCCCAGCCCACTCATTGGTCAGTCGCTGCGCTATGATATAGTGTCGCGGCTTGAAACAAACTAATACGTGTCACGAATGCTAAATTTAAAACGACGAGCAAGTTACAATCACATACGCGAATACGTCACATGTGCGCCTGTACTATTCATTTTTTCAATCTGACGCTGATGAACATACTGTCTCGAGTTGGCAAACAACATTTAGTACTAAAAATAGCTGAAAATAGGCAAATATGAACCAGAACTATGATTTTGGAAGTGAAAATCTATAAAAAGGTATGAAAAATAGGGATTTTAAGCGAAAATTTGGGTATAGTTTCTCAAAAATCGCCCCAGATAGGTACATAGCTGGGCGATTTGGGGGTGGGTCTAGGGGGTAGTAGCCCAAAATTTTGCCTCCGGGATAGATAGATTGCTGCGCGGGGGTTACCCCCCCAACCCCTCCCCCCATTCGAGACCCCTGAGGTGGATTTATTTTTTCGTCAGAATTTTCAGTAAGATGCATAATTAATTTACTGCACAATACGGGTCAATTTTTTCATGAATCCTCTGTAGGAATACAAAATCCACAATTTAAGCCGCTAGTGTTAGTGAGTTAGTGAATCAATGTTAGTGAACTCTAACTGCAAGATAATACATATATTCACACAGTAAATATTTACATAAAACGTTTTCTGTAAACATAAATGTTGCCTCACACATCTCTCCTTGCAGGGCCGAATCAATGCAATCATCCAACATGGACCCGGCCTTTCTGGGGCCGGGCGTGTCCAACGCGGCTGCCTTCGGCCCGCCCGTCTACGACGAGTACGTCGCCGCTGACAGCGACGAGGCCAATGTCAAGCCGCCAGTTGACGTGCAGCAGAAATTGAAAGAGTTGACATTTGAGCCTGACGATTTGCTTTATATGAGCTTTGTTGAACTGAAAGAGATTGTTATGAAGTTGAGAGAGAGGGATAAGGAACTTTTGAGTCAGTTGAATAATGGGGACAGGGAGATCGGGTGAGTATTTGTCGCTTCTTTTCTTCGCTGGGCTATAATTTTGTGAATGCGCAAATTTTCCTTCTCACAGCAAGCTTGAAATCGAGTTGTCCGAAGTTCGGAGCGGCGTCAAAGTCACAGACAAAGAACGCGCCTCGCACGCGACAAAATCGTTCTTGGCCGAGATCTTTGCCTCCCCTCCGCCGCCGCCGTTCAGAGCGGTTTCTTCGGGCATAGTGGGAAATCAACTTTCTACTCATCCACTTGCTAGAGAGCAGCCGCCGGCCGGCATGGTGAACACGGCCGTGCCGCCGCCGCCAATTGGCCACCCGAGCTATAGGTGAGATTTTGGAAAATGGGGTCAATTTTCATCTGAAAAATCTTCGCTTATTTGAGCACTGTTCCATGTCTAACATCACTTGGAGTCACGACAAAATGTGATGTATACTAGTCGACAGAAAATAGATCGAATAGATTTTGAAAAATAAAAATTAAGTGCCATCCATAAGTTCCTAACTAGTACTTTTACGCCGTGATCAACTAGCACGAATCCATCCCCTACGAAGGCAACCGATGATGCACCAGTATGGGCCGCCCGCTGTGGGCTGTCCGCCCGTGCCGAACTTCTCCACCCCACCCGCTGGCAGTGGCAGTCCCGCGCACAGGCTCCGGGCACCCGGTGGCAAATTGCCCAGCTTACTTGATCTGTGAGTTTGCTTTTAATAAGGTGATTAGTAGCCCACACAGAATAATTGTCATCAAAATTCGTGTCAAGTGAATTCAACTTGAATTAACTTGCTTTCATTGGATTCTGTATCGACCCTTCTGTATGTATACTATGACGGGGAGAGTAGGGTTCAAACAATATATCGTATCGAATATCGAATATCGACCATTTTTTAATATCAAATATCGATATCGAAAATTTTGAAAAAATATCGAATATCGATATCGAAAATTTTGAAAAAATATCGAATATCGACCATTTTTTCGATATATCGAACCTGTATTGTGTCCCCAAATTTACTTTTCATTTTCATTTTGAGATGTTTATGGTTGATCTGATGTGCTTATAGTATTGTATTTGATGAGTAAAAGTACAGTATTTATAATGTCATTGTTGTTGGAGTGTTAAATTTGAAGCCAGAAAACGCTGATATACTTTTTTTTTGCAACATGCCCTTAAGCAATTAGGTTAGGATGAACTGTAATTTCTACCAATTGTTATTTGTCTGATGCACTTTGATTCATCATGTTTTTCTTCTATTTTCTACCATTGAGTGATGTAAAGCTTGTTAAAATCACTTGCACCATTCAAATTTCAGTAAAGAGATGATTAAACATGTGTGCAACCACATGAAAATACAATATGCCACTTGAAATATGCCTTGCTATACCAAAAAGCATATCGCAATATCAAATATCGAATATCGACCATTTTTCAATATCGAATATCGATATCGATGTTCCATATCGTATCGATATCGAATATCGAGTTTCAGAAAAAAATATCAAATATCGATATCGAAAATTTTGGAAAAATATCGAATATCGATATCGAAAAGTCATATCGTTTGAACCCTAGGGGAGAGTCCATAAAATCAGTCATAAAATATGAATTCTTTAATGATCACGGGTCACAAAATTTTGGTTAATCATGTGAGCTCGCAGTGAGTAACTTTCATTCAGTTCGCAGTTCGCTCGAATTTGCGATGTAAACTGGTCTGTATGGGCCCTATATAATGAAAAAAAATTCCGACGCTCGTCCTGATTGAACCTCTCGCAGAGACGTGAAAACGGGACCGGTAGCAATGCCATCGTGGCTCCGCCCGCCCCCAGCCATCAGCTCCATGTCGTCCGTTTCCGGGTCGGGCCCGCCCGTCCACCCGATGGGTCCGGGTCAGCAGCACTTGAATGGTGCGTGGGTTGGGAAAAGGGCTTTCGAGAAAATGCGTTGAAGGGCCCTGTAGGTGGATGGCGGAGAATTGCTGGGTTGAAACAATTTTGATTTTGTGCTCGCTATCCGGCACTCGCGCGAATTTTTTGCGAAACATTTAATCATTTTGAATTCCGTTTTCAATTGAACTCAATTCCGTTTTTTTTTCACAAACGTGGCCAGTCTAGGGATGGACAGGAATTTTGTTAAAACTGTCTTATTTAGCTGGGTGAAGAGGAGGGTTTCGGGGTAGTAGCCACCCCTTTACAATGTTGACCCCCTATACAACCCCAAATCTGTACAATCAGACCCGTCTCATCTCAGGCCCGCCACCTCCGATCGCCTCGGCGGCGGTGTCGACCGTCTCGAGCGCTCTGCAGTCTGCCTCGGCGGGCAGCTCGCAGTCGTCCACGTCGATGGACTCGTCCACGGTACCCCAGGTGCCGCGCTTCGCCGAGCACATCCGCGAGATGGTGCGCGCGCCGCCGCCCGGGTTTGGGGCTAGGCCGGCGCAGGGCAGCACGCCGCCCACTACTCAGGTGCGTTTTTTTTGGGATTCTAAATTGAAATGCGAAGTTTGTGATTCGAGATTAGTGTTGGGATTATCCTACCTTTAGATATTCAATATGTTTGGGACGATATGGCGCTGGGGGCGCCTTTTGATAGCATTAGCGGCTGCATTTTTTGTTTCTGCACTTTTCGGTCCACACTAGGGTTGGCCGATTTTTTTTTTAAACGTTTTTTTTAAACATGACGTCCGAAATGTTTTTTTTTAAACATCGGCCGAAATTTTTAGTACTAAGCACTAGGTATTTTGCAAAAGTTTTGCGCGCAAGCGCGCAATTTCACGCACAAATTGACATTGGTGGTTGTTTTCATTGGTTTTGTGGCGTTTTTAGTATCAAAGTATCCATTTCTTTGTGCTACTATGGGTTAATAAGCCGTCATATGTTGCTGTAGTATATAATATTGAGGTAATGTGCTTCCATGTACCTCCACAGTGTGTAACTTCACTCCCAAAGTAACAACCTCCTTTTATAACCTTCCTAATGATCACTATTCCGTGTCAAACTACCTGAAGTCACGAACATTCGACTATAAGGCGATATACGGACGATATGTCGACGAAAAATAGATATTTTTGACACAAATGACCACTTATAATGCTATCCCATGGCTCCACAGACATTCAAACGATATATCGTATCGAATATCGGATATCGACCATTTTTTCATATCGAATATCGATATCGAAAATTTTGAAAAAATATCGAATATCGATATCGAAAATTTTGAAAAAATGTCGAATATCGATATCGATTATCGGCCATTTTTTATGGTATATCGAACCTGTATTGTGTCCTTGAATTAAGTTTTCATTTTCATTTTGAGATATTTATGATTGATCTGATTTGCTTATATTATTGTATTTGATCAGTAAAAGTACAGTATTTATAATGTGATTTTTGTTGAAGTGCTAAAATTGAAGCTAGAAAATGATGATATGCTATTCTTTGCAACATGCCCTTAAGCAATTAGGTTATAAGTATAAACTGAAATATCTACCAATTTTTTATTTGTCTGATACACTTTGATTCATCATGTTTCTCTGCCATGTTCTTCTTTTGAGTGATGTAAAGCTTGTTAAAATCACTTGTACCATTCACATTTCAGTAACGAGATGATTAACCATGTGTGCAACCACATGAAAATACAATATGCCCCTTGAAATATGCCTTGCAGTACCAACAGCAAATCGCAATATCGAATATCGAAAATATCGAAATATCGAATATCGACCATTTTTCAATATCGAATATCGATATCGAGTATCGAGTTTCAGTAAAAAATATTGAATATCGATATCGAAAAGTCATATCGTTCGAACCCTATCACAGAGTATTGCCACTGTCTGATATACCCATATATGTTGACACAAGGTCATATCTGGGAGCTTTAAAAAAAACGTTTTTTTTCCAACCCTAGTCCACACACTACTTGACAGCGACATCAAATCTCAACTGGTTCCGACCCCAATTGAAAGCTTGCTGACGAGCCAACGAACGGCGTTCAAATGCAAACTTGGAATTGGGATTGGAACCAGTTGACATTTGGTGTCGATGTCAACTAGTGTGTGTGGGGCCTTTCTTAATGAACCTGTGATGGCGCTTTTCGTGTCTCGCTCCTGTCCCCTGGGGACTTCATTGATCCCATGCTCATTCAACGCAATGCAATCTCTTGCCGTGCCAGGTGAGCGGGCAGAGTCCGCTGCCTCCAACGAGCGTGCCGCCGCCCACGGTGGTGCTGTCGCAGACGTCCTTGCCGCCGCCGTCGGTCATCAGCTGCGTCCAGTCGGCTAGCTCCGCCTCCGGTGCGATTGTCAGCGCGGGTAGCGGCCCTCCCCCCAAGGTGCGGATGGGATGTTTACATTGTTGGCGATTTTGCACTTTGCAACTAGAGTTTTCTAGAATGAGGTGACTGTCAACTACAGTTGACTGGGAATCAAAGATCACCCTTTCTAGAAAACTCAAATACATTCAAAGCTGATTTATGATTTTTCAAAGTTTCGGTTGAAATAAGTGTGCGCAGAGCCAATGGATATGTTTTCTTCAATCGAGGCAACATAAATATCGTGCTTGGGTCGTCAAATAATTTTGCGATTAATGACAACTCTGCTTTGATGCGCAGGTGAGCACGGTCAGCTCGACGCCGATAATGAGCGTGTCGGCGCCTCCGCCAAGCGGCATGGACACGAGCGTGCCACCGCCCACTGGCGCCAACGTGCCACCGCCCACTGGCGCAAACACCAGTGTGCCCCCGCCAAGTGGCGCAAACACCAGTGTGCCCCCGCCAAGTGGCGCCAACACCAGTGTGCCGCCGCCCAATTTCACCAGCATAACATCGGTGCCACCCCCTAATGTGCCGCCACCGATAGCCGCTAGTCCGAGGCCGGCTACTAGTGCAGCGGGAAACAGAATGACCATGACGCCGCCCGGACATCAACCCATGGCATCCATCGGCACTCACGGGCAGCGGAGAGTTCGTTTATCCATTTTCTCTCAATGTTCTTTTTAAGTTTATTTGTTTTTATGAACTTTTGTGATTAATTTGGGTTATATTAATCTTGGGTAATTATCTCCCGGCGAGTAGTCATTGCGCTGCTTTTTAACTCCAGCCGACGCTGGGCGGGATGGGATCGACGTTGTCCGCGAGCAAGAGCGGCCTGCCTTCGCTGCTCGATGTCAGTATGCCGCTCACCCTTTTGCTTGCACTTGTTTTTTTCCTTTTGGAATATTTACATTGGGCTTTTCCAAGGACGTATCCAGGAGGGGGGGCTGTAACCCCTGGTGAGACCTGAAAAATCCCCGGAAATGAAACTTTTCCGATAAATTTTTCATGGCGTGGTGCCTTTTCATCACTAGGTAAAATGGGGGGGGGGCTGGGTCCGTAAAAAAGCCCCTCCCCCGCATACAAATCCTGGATACGTCCCTGGGCTTATCACGCGATTTTTACTTTATCATAGGTTTATTTACAGTTGCCCCTGTCGCCGGGGCTGCGTCTGACAGAACAGAGTGTCGCGTCGACTGGTCTGCGCCCGACAAACGAGCCAGTTTCTTTTCAATCTGTCAATCTGAGACACAAAGTGAGTCGTGCCGTTGGAAGGGCCGCTTTTGATTTGTTACGATTTTTCCAATTGTCTGTTTGAGGCAATCGACACCCGACCAGAGCTGTTAAAAGTAAATTTTTGATTTTCAAATTTAAAGTATTCATTTTTTACACACCACCGGGCACAGAGAACGTAAAGTAAATTTTTTTACTTCTACTCATGAGTAAATAACCTTTGTCCCTGGAAAACGTAGAAGTGGGTATTTTTCATAAATTTTACTTCAATTTTCACTCAGAATCACTAATTTCCAAACTTTTTACCCTCAAATTCAACAGTAAAGTGAGTACCGGATTTTTTCGGGAGGAAGCGTAAACGTATTTACGCAGTACTCGAGTATACGTATTTATCGAGTAAACGTAAATATGTTTAAACAACTATGCATCGACACACACCAAATCTCCGCAGACGATGCGCGTCACCCGCCGCGGCTCGACCAGCACGTTCAGCACGTGCAGCACGACCGGGCGCCGCATGGCCGGCACCATCGCCAAGGGCGCCTCCACCACCATCGTCGTGGGCACCATGGGCGGGCGCACCAAGGAGGCCAGGAAGGAGCGCCTCATGCGCATCAGACAGCTGACCAGTGTCAGGACTGTGGACCAGCAGCCCAAGCCGCTGCTCCAGCGACAGTCTGACGGCAGGGATGGCAATCAAAGCGATGTTGAGACGGCGGCTGCATCTGCGAGCTTTGATCCGGCCGACGGCGGCCACGATGCACAGTCACCGCGACACCATGGTGCCGATGAAGTACAGGATGTTGATGCTGGTGTGTTGCCAAAGTCATTGACCTTTGGCGACCCGTACACTAGTTTACACACGTGTGTCAACTGGTCTGTGTCAAGTCGGATTTCTACTCTACGCGCAGAGCGATCTCCAGATGCACATGTAATAATGTTGAAAAATAAATAGTACACCAAGTGCATTGGGAGATCGCTCTGCGGCACATGCAGCCGAAATCTGAGTTGACACAGACCAGTTGACACACATGCGTCAACTAGTGTGTCGGCCTTCTTTGACCTTCTTACTTCAATACCTTCAGTCATATTTTATGTGACCGCGTGAAACGTGTCTTCGCAGCTATGGAAGCGTCAGACGAAGCGAGAGATTCTGACCAGGCCGTTGCAGAAAACGAGCCCGATGGAATGCGCAATATATCGCCAGATGATGACGCCTTCTATGGAAATCGCGATGACGTCAGCGAAGATGATAATGGCAGGGTGGGTAAGGGCTTGGGTTCCTGTATGCTCTGTTTTCGACATGTGGCTTCGGTAGTTTTTTTTTGGGGGGGGGTGGTCAAATGTGACTGTTTAGTACAGTAGGTAAGTGTCAAGTATCGGAGAACTTTCAAATTCTAAGCAACGTTTCCTGTACATTCTGAAAACTACTCGTCAGTTGACTGAATTTGAAAGTTTTACCGGGAAGTCTTGGAAGAAATTGGTCGCTTGACGTGGTGCAGTATCTGCGCTTGAATGAAGATTTTTTAACACTGGCAAGCCAATTTTGCGGAGCCACGGCACGATATGTTTTTTATTGATCCAACGATTGAACTGGTTCCGATGCGTTCAAAGATGTCACTTTTTTCAGACGTCGCCGTCTGATATTGCGCCAACCGCTGTGCCAGCCACCAGTGCGGAGCCAATCAGATCCGAAACGGCGCAAGAATGTCTCGGCGCCACCGCGATCAGTGACGATGAGTCTGAGGTCAATTTTAATCCAGGACAACGGGATCAGCTTGAATCTTGCCCAGATGAAAACAAACAGGAGGAAAATGATGTTGCATTGGATCTATCTGCTGGTGCAAAGGGCGAGTTTTTGCCCGACAGCTCGGAGCCGCAGTTGGACAAACCTTGCAATGGGGTTGAGTGATTCATTGGTCACCACACAGTCGTCCTGTTGTTAGGGTGGCAGAATTTACTGTACCGTACCGTGTCGAATTTTTTGAAAGTGTTCGGTTTACCGCAAAGGAAAAACTACCGTACCGTACGGTTTACCGCAAAGTCTGCCACCCTACTATTTTTCGCATCGAGATTGTCTGTTTTTGTGAAATTGTTTGACATCGAATTGCGCTTTCGGTGCGCTGCTTTTTCGATACTATTTATTGTATTTGTATTTAGTTTTCACGGGTGGGTTAGGAAATTTGATCCACTGATTTGAGGGCATTTTGTCTGGTGCAGATTCTGACAAAAATATTTGTATGCGCGACTATTTCTCTTGCATATGTGCACGGATTTTTTTAATTACACGAATAGTTTATGAGGGGAGATGCGAGTACGGTTTGTTTGTGTGTGCAGCTTGTTATTCAACATTCATACCCGAACATTTTACGTGAGTATTTTTTGCATGTGTCCGCGCTGAAATGCATTTTTTTATGTGTATGCGCTTCTGGAAAATGCATAGGCTATCTCTTTTTGTTTAGGTTTTCAAATCTAACTGCGTATTATACTTGAACTAAATTATTTATTGTGTGTCGATTTGCATGCTCTTCTATCTTAAAAAATGTTTATTTTTTGTGTGATAATTCTTGTAGCATCAAAGAGTTAACTATTGAAGTCACATTAACTATAGAAGTTCGCCGGCACCGAGGGCTTTTCAAAAAGAAAATTAGATAACGTTATTTCATCAAACATCACACCTGCACTAGCATTGATACCTGCGAGCGGTGCTATTGCACCCATTGCTAACGTGATAATTTGCACACCTGCATAGCATTCGTGTTATGCGCGTATACAAATGTGTTGATACGATGACTTTGTCTCGGATACGGCCATTCCGCGCGTGTGGCTTTCATCTGCATTGCAAACTAGACATTTGCTTCCTGCGGGTTATTTTCAGAAAAGTTATCTTGAAGCGTTATTTCTGGAGGTTACATTATAAATAATTGTTTACGTAAATATTTACATGGTTTATTGCTCTATCTTATCCAAAAATACATTTGTTTATCGGCTTTTTCGCTTTGCCGGGCTCTGAAGTCTCAACTTAGTGACAGAAATACCTAAGCGCCTTCCCGTCGCACGCACGAACAAAAAAAATATTAAATGCTATGGATGATACACTATTTACTGTGCAGTCTGCAGAATGGTTGACACTGTTCACCCATGGGAAAACATCGAGTTGGGGTCCACCATATAGATTTTTGGCCTTGCCATCGTATACTTTAGGCAAATAAACCCCCGTCAAAAATTTCATACGCGACAATTTTGTCCGTATTTTGTTGCAATCGCCGCGATTCATGATGGCGACATGCAAGGGGGCTAACATGGGCATTAAAAAATAACCTGTGCATTTCTCTGCAAAATTTCAGCCCCTTGGCTCTTTCATACCCCCGTTGAGAGCTCCACAAATCAAATATTCGCGATAAGTGGGTTTTTGTTTATTTCGTCAATTTCTGACTACACATCACCGATACCATGTAATACGCACCACACAATGAACACCATGTAACACGCACCACATGAATCACTGACGCACACAAGAGTCATGACAAAAAATTTGAGATATTTTCTCATACATACTCATCCACGACTCGTAATCTGTAAGAATATAATATAGTTCATGTGTGTGCGGAACAAAAGTCCACTTCCTGTGATAGTTGGTAATACTTAATCATAGCGCTCATGCCGCCTGGAGAGGCAGTGTTTGAAAGAATGTGCATAAATGAAAAACTTCTTGTAGGGGATAAATATCTGTTCCCCTCATGTGGCACATCGACAAAACAACCTAAATGGAAGAGTCCTACTTTTTCTTCACAGTGAAACCACATGTTCCAGTTACTTTCATGCCAGTCTCTAGTAAATGCCACATGCTGCAAGTGGCAAAGCTCAAGCGACAGCCTGCGGACTGGCAAATTTGTTATTTTACTTTCATGAAAAAAGTATAATTTTTTTGCATTTTGGTTGTTTTGTTAATTGACCACCATGGTGCCACTTGGAGGGAACAGGTCGTTATCCCCCACAAGAAGTTATCATCTATGCATACTCCTTCAAACACTGCCTTTCCTTGAAGGTTGCATTTGCGGCTGGATAGTTATGATCGTCAACAACCACTCCCAGGATGTGGACTTATGGACCCAGGACGTGAACCACCACTTTCTGATCTATTTACCATCTTTGCAATTTTCTGCAAATGAATGTCAGGATTGGGTATGGACTAAAAACTAGATGTGGTGGATATTATTGGAGTGTGGATATTGTTGGTATTATATGTGCTGTGTAAATCTCTTACAAACTGCAGAAGATTTTGCTACACAATATCAGCGCATAACGACACAGGTGGTGGTCATCTTAGGCATCTTGTCAACCCCCAGGGTATAATACTCCCCTTGTATTCGAATGATGTGCACACTGAAGTTTTTCAACTTTCAGTAATGTTAAGCATGCAGCGTGTGCATACTCAACTAAATTTATTTATTCTTCATGGTACTGTGCTATAGTGACGCCTGATGCCCAGCTCTCATCGGGATTAATCGAGCCGCGGCTACTTGTTTGATTAGTTTAACTGCAATTAGGAACTGCCCGGGCGGGAAACGAGGTGCCTGGTACCGCGTGCGCGCTTACGTTTTTGCCATGCATTTTTACAACCACGCACTGGACCTGCGCGGTGCTCCGCACCTCGCGTGCGCTACCGCACGTAAAAAAATCTAATTGGTGACACCATTTTGTTGAAATTGCTATTTGTGCCGGAAATGGACCTCTAAATATTGTTGTCCTCATTTAGGCCTGTTTATTTAGCAATTTTAATGCTTTTTTTGCTCGCGCCCACGCGCTGCGAATACCGTACGCGTTGCTTTAGTTTGTGCTCGCTGTGCGACGTCGACAGCAAATTGCAGCCATGAATGGAAATTTGGTGAATTCAGAGTTGAAACGGCTGTTTACTGTATATCTGTATTCGATTCATGCGAGGTTTTTACCATGCATTGCCACTAGCATTGGTGATGAAAAATTGAAAATGTGAGAAAACAATGTCAGAAAATGTTCATAAAATAAAATACCTATATTGAAATCTCTCTGAAAAAAGTTGGGGAAAAATAGAAACATAAATAAATCTTCAGTTTTCTGATAATTTTAAAATTATCAGAAAATGTCTAAGAAAAGAGAACATACAATAACGTCGCTCATGAAAATCATGGAAAAATATATAAAGCAACAAAATCTAATAAAGTATTATCTGGTATTTTTAAATATGAATTTCAACTAAATTTTATCAATGCTAAATGCGACAAATATAAATGTATGCAGAGTATTGTTTGGCTACCGGAAGTTAGCTCGTGCTGGGCACCATAAATACTCTTTTACCATGCTCTCCATGATTTATCGCGCTGGGACCAATTAGGTACCGCAGTATGGCGCATAGTTGCGCTTTTGTAAACAAATATTTAGGTAGCTATTAGTAATAAATGGTAAACATTTCATGTCATTTTTATGTATTTTATTGTAAGTGTTAGTTTCACGCCACGCTATGCAAAAGATCAAAAGTCTCATGGTTCCTCGGGGAATCAGGTGTAGCGCATCGCCTGGCACGGTCCTTTACGGTAATCACATATCATATCCACCTTGCGCACATTGTGCTTTGAGGTGAAACATTGATGCACGGTGGACGTCTCCCTGGCCACGTAAACCCGCTGGCCATGTAGATTCGACTGCCATGTAATTCTACCCGCTGGCCATGTAGACCCGGCTGCCATGTAATTCTACCCGCTGGCCATGTAGACCCGGCGGACATGTAGCTAGCTGTATGTAGCAGTTAGAAGTAGTTGACGAATGAAATTATATCGGCAACCGAAAATGATGATTTGAGTTGAGGAGTCTGGGATGAGGAGTCTGTCAACTACAATTGGTAAAATGTCTGGTAAATTCTAATGTATTCTAAATGGATTTATCAGTTGGACAAATTTCAGTTGTCAACTAGTGTTCAAGTTAAGATGACGAAAGTTAAGGGAGGGCAGTGAAATGAATTGGTCGTGTACTGTGCGCCATATTTATGCAAAATGATCAGGAATCGTGGTGTGCAATGCAATTGCCAATTCCTGGCTTCAAACACTAATGCCGGCAGAGAGTAAACATGTGGGCGATTAACGGATTGGTAAAGGCAGCCATGTACGACGCCGCTATGTGTCCGCCGGGTAGAGTTACATGGTCCGGCTGAAAAGTCCCCGGGCAGTGCTCGCCATTCACGCTAGGGGTGAGCTACGGTCATAAAATTTTGACACGTCAAGATATCAGGTGTTTGGAGTTTTCACCCAAAATTTCGCCCCTCTAGCTCCACCCACTGCGGAACTGTGGGGGTTACAATTTCGGTCATTTTGTACTGATGTACACATGGTGCTCTAGCTCAATGCTGCTTTAAGTTGTGACCATGAAACTTTGGCTAGTGTAAGCCACCAGTGTTGGTAATGTGCTGATAATATTCAACACTTTTATCAACATCATTGCTATTAGGGTAAAATTAATATGCAGATCAGGGTGATGTGCAAGAAACGTGGGAACTGTGATGGATATTTTTGGTGATCATCTGAGATCATGTGTAATGCAGTGATTTTAATGTTGTTTTGAAATGTGCAGTAAGTGAGTTATGTGTTTAAAATTTCTCTATGTTCCATTACTAATCTGTAGTGAACACATTACCTGTGTTCAACAGCAGTGTGCATGCAAAATGCATCCTGTATTAACCACTTTTTGAGAAGGAGAGGCCGAATGCTGAATTTGGTAGTGATAGTAGTGACAGTAATGACAATATGAACTAAGCTTTTGATATCATAGCTAATGTTGGTTAGTGCTGGCACATTGCCAACACTGGTGGCTTACACTAGCCAAGGTTTCGTGATCACAACTTAAAGCAGCGTTGAGCTAGAGCACCATTTGTACATCAGTACAAAATGACCGAAATTGTAACCCCCGCAGTTCCGCAGTGGGTGGCGCTTGAGGGGTGAAATTTTGGGTGCAAACTCAAAACACCTGATATCTTCACGTGCTAAAAATTCATGACCGTAGCTTACCCCTAGCGCGAATGGCGAGCACTGCCCGGGGACTTTTCAGCTGCACCATGTACATTGGAGCCCGTGCCATTATGCATCTAAACCGATTATGCTTCTAGCCCCATCATGCACCTAATTCTACCCATTATGCATCTAGACCGATTACTCGCGAGTACTCACTCACTCGCGTACTTTTTGAAAGTACGCGAGTACAGAAAACATTTTAAGGGGACAGAAAATGTCATTTTGCCAGACAAAAAGTGACAAACAGGACGTTTTCCTAAGAAATACTTATCAGGAGAGAAAAACACATCTTTGATGGGTAAAAATTTTCAGGGTAAAAATTGCAAAAATACCAATTCATGATTTTTGTGAGAAAAATACCCACTTTAACGTTTTCTGTGAGAAAAATTCCCATTTTTATGTTTTCCCTGGAAAAATACTCAATTTTATATTTTCTCTAAAAAAATGTTTTTTACTCACCTTTTATGCAGTGTAAAGTAAAAATAAAAAACTTGACGTTTTCTGTACTCAGGGGTGAGCAAAACAAAAATACTTGACATTTACGTTTACTTAAAGAAGTTCAGTACTTTTGACAACTCAGGTTAGATGCATAATTTGTCTAGATGCATAAAGAGTAAAATTAGGTGCATGGTGGGCCTAGATGCATAATCGGTTTAGATGCATAATGAGTCCTACTCTTACATGGCCAGCGGGTTTACATGGCCGTCGGCACACGGGTGTTCGCTTGTAAAACGTTCTCTCAAATTACAGGCTCGGGAGTTCCGTCACCATTCTCCATGGTTACTGCTACAAAAGCTGTGGCCATTTTGAGAGTGAAATTTACATTGTAATGTCACCCCTGAATGATACATTTATAACTGGCCAACTAATGTCATACGCTTTTTGCGTAACCTGAGTCAACATTGTCGAGCAAGAACGATACCCGAATGGCGGCGCATGAACATCATGGACCCGAGCTCATGGTTACTGAGCAGGTTAGCGACGCCATATTTACTTTGTATCCTTTTTCGTTTGGTCTGTGTCGCGATTATCGTTGCAAATTTTTCTTGGTTTTGAATGCCGTTGTTCGCAAAAATACTGAACCGTCTCAACTCCATCGTGGAAAAGGTGTCGACAATCAGTAATCATGCGGCGAATTCTGGCAGGAACCCAAAGCAAGGCAGTTAGTCACCCAGCGATTGGACCAACACCAATTTTGAGTACACAGCAGCGCAGTTTGTTGACAAAGGCGGTACTGGGCGCGCGCTGCGTGCGGTGCAACGCATTATCTCAAATTTCTGCTGCCACCTCGAAACTCGCGCCTCGGTTATAGCGCTTCCACGACATGCATGGAAATATCTGAAATATTTTATTTTATTTTACATGCGCTCGCTTATCTTTTCGACAGAGTTGGAATGTTCTAGGAAGCTTTCTTGTGCATGTGCCAGTTACGGCAAACTGACATTGCTGTGCATCTGATCCAGGGCGAAGGCACTCATCCGCGCAATCCATTGTGCATAGTTCACTACCGAAATTTGAAAAAATGAGTAAACTCATAAGTCAACTTTACACGCATTTTAGTTTACCGGAATGGGTTTTTTATTTCAGTCAACTGTAGTTAGCGAACACCTGATTCTGGTAATCTCAACTGCCGACCAAAGCTGATTTATGAGTTCACCAAATTTTTAATTTACCAATTGTAAACTGGTATGCGTATGGCCAATATTTCATGTCTTTGTGTCGTCTTTCTGTCGCGTAGGTGCATCTGTCATGAATTTTCACCGGCTGCTTTTTACTCAACCAAATTCCACTATGGCAAACTGCCAAGTTTTACTGATCTCACACCTACTCGTTGGATGAGCGACAAAGTAAGGCAACGGAAAAGCGACTACCGATTGAATTCGCAACGCACAATGGTGAATTCACCGAAGTGAATGTCACAGGTGTACGCCACGTCAATTAAGTTAGCTTTTTAGCGAATGGCGTTTTTATCAACGCACTAGCAATTAGTTAAATGTCTAATTTACACCAAGGGGTCCAAAGTTTTTTTAGAAGAGATTTTATTTTAGACGATTGTAGACTCAGAATTCACACATTCAGATAGAACACAGGGAACACACTGAGAGCGAGTTTCTAACCAGCGGCACAAAACCTTCGAAAACACTCCAAGAAATAAAACCGAAGCAATTTCGACTGAATCAACCCCTACTCTAAATTACGGTACGCTTTTATACGCAACAACATAAGCCAAGTCCAGACAACACTTCCACATACCCACGAGAAGCATGCTTACAGCCGATTTGACGGACACACGGAATTTGAAAATGGACATACCTAAAATTATTCACGGCGTCAGTTTACAGGATATGTCGATCAAAGTACACAAAAACACGAAGAATTCACGCGCAAAAATGGATGGGAACGGGAACGAGTACGAAAATAGAAAATGAACGAATGCGAGAAGAATAAAAAAAACAGGAAAAACACAAGAGATACTGTAAAAACTTGTTTTAGCGCGAAAAAATGGCGGGCGATTCAAAAATTACTCAGCGAATTCTACCGAAAATCCAAAACCACCTCCACAAACAAGGAAACACACAGCGATAAGCGAGACAAATAAACACGCGAACAATAATCCCATCAGCAAAAAGAGCGTATAGTAAACAAAAATAACATTGATATCCAAAGCATAAGACGCACACGTATTATTAATGCACAACGAAAAAATGTCGTAAGAGGGATAATCCATGATAAGATTAGGATACCGGTAAGGCGAATGGAACTAACTTTCACACTGACTGTCAAGGAAAAAATGAATTACGGTACCGTTTTAAAGACGCTAAGCGGAAATTCCACCAGAGTGATAAAATACGCACTCAAATCAGATCACCTTTACACTTATCAAAATATTCGGGGAAAAAACAGGAAAAACAAGCGGCTTATTATTTCATCTCTTTGTATAGTAAAGATCAACCACGAAATTTGCATAAATTCCTAAATATCCGAATGTCAAGTTATCAGTTTTCTAGGGGAAAAGGAAATACTCAAAAAAAACAATCAATCTAGGATTAGGTAGATAAAAAATAGCGAAGTTGCAAAAGTAGAAATCAAATAAAAATTAACATACTCGAGTTTTACCTATTCCCTACCAAACCTAACGTTAAAATGAATGTGAAATCGGTATAACGCTAAATAAAAATACGAACGCAAATGATTGGCAACTGGAAAGTTGATAAATTTCAATCTTTTTAGCTCAAATGCATGTTTAGATTGCATGACTTTTTTAGAAGTTCGAAACTGAACAAAATATCTAAGTGAATCCACTGCCACATGCCGAAACGCAACAGCCACTAACCACCGAAGACACTTATCTTTAGAAAATGACCACTCTCGCTGCTACACCACTCATTCTGCTACCAGAATGTTAATTAGTCAACCACGGCTTTTGATCCCATACGCACTGTGCAAAAACCACACCCCGAAAATACCGAACTGTCCAATTCACTCAAAAATAAGTACACTTGTCACTGTATGGGTGCTTGTTTCGATGAGATCGGCGGACTGGGCTGTTCTCACAACAAGCCAAGGGAGTAGGCATTTAAACATGAAATCATGTCTGTCGAGTTAAACTCGATTCTTTTAATTACCTCTCATTTTCAACACCAATCATCACCGCACCTCTATAATCAGTGTACTTTTGTAAAATCGCTTGTAAATTAACTTTTGTTTCTCAACTCGGAAATGCAGAAATGCACAGTACATACTAGATCAATAGCCACGGCCCTCACTTCAAAAAAACAGCGAAAGTTAGTCAAATATCAACCTGTGTCCTCAGCCATCACTGACCATTCACGCACTACGACACGTAACCGCAGCGTCATTTTTTTCACTTAGAGAAAATAAACAAAACTTTATTATGCAATCTAAACTGCTGGTAAAAGTTGGAAAAAATACTTTTTAATCAGTCTGTCACAAATAAAATTGTTGCCACCTCACTTGTCTCACTCTCTTTAAAAAAAACTACCTAATTGAATAAAAAATTCTAAACAAAGAAAAACAACTATTTACATCACAGCGTCAACTTTGTGTCAGATCCTCAATACCTCCAATCCTTTCCTTGGCCAAAAGGACATACATAACACAATGGGGCACCGGAAAAACGGAAATGCACGTTGCCAACGTAGCGCAGCGACGTTGCCAAAAACGCCAACGCCACGTTCGCCCACCGAATCGCCCAAACCCAACGTCGAAGTAGAACTGAAATGTTTAAATTATTGTAAGCTCGGAAGTGTAAACAACCCTCGACATAAATTCATTAGGTGAACTGCATATACATTTACGTTTAAAATTTTTGGAATTTTACAATTTTTGGACACCCACTTTTGCTCACACATCTTTGATCCTAGCCTGGTTAGACAGCACTCTAAGTTTGCGGTAACAAAAGTGCGTGTCCTGCTGATACGTTTTTCAGGATTTATTCTCAATATCTGTCTATCGATGTTGAAGTTGATGGAAGAATATTCACGCAACTTCAGTTACTCGCACTTATCTGAATGTTTAGCATGTAGGATTCTACATATTTTAGTCACCAATCACACAACGAATCACAATTAAAAAATTAAGTACTTATACTAAGGTATTAGAATATTAAGTACTTATACTTGGTCTGTTCTGATATCAGTGAGACAGTGCCCTTTCTCTGCTAATAACAGGGTTGCAAAATTATTATGTATACGTTCAGCCGTAAAGCGGGAATTAGAGCTCAGCGTCGATTCGACGTGAAATGATGATGTGAAATGACGTCGTGAAATTAATTACACGAGTGTGGATCATGCTACGGGTCTACAATTTTCTAAGGATAATATATGAATCAATACCTTAATCGTGTCCAATACTGAGTGTTATCAGCCACAACTAGAGCGAATTGAAAAATTCAATTTTTATCATTTCACGTCATCATCATTTCACGTCACAGTGTCAGGGAACAACTTGACATTTCACGTCAGACTATTGCAAGCAGCAGTACATTATATAATAATACAATAATAATATCAAAATTTATCACTATGAATACACAATGCTGTTACAAATTCACAATACTGCAATAGTCTCTTGCAACAATAGCACTGTCAAGCAAGTACTCCTATGTGGCACATGCATTGCGACCGCTTGTGCAGGGTATGTTACTTTCACACTTCACATGTTACATTCACCTTTGGCTTTGGCATGTTACTTTCACGCTGGACATGTTACTTTCACGTTTTGGCATGTTACATTCCACAACATGTCACATTCCCATGGCGGCATGTCAGATTCCACAAAATGTTATAGTACACAACATGTTAAAGTGGATTCACCCAGTATATGACATAGCTGAAGTCATAGACAGAGGATTGAGAAATTTTGCATTGACTCATTACGCAGATAAGTTGTTTGAGACTTTGGGAAATAGTATTATGTTCTTCCTGGCAAACTTTGAATGTTTTGAAGTTTTTACCCAATTTACAACGATTGAAATTCATGCTTCTTGCAAATTGGGTTTTTGTTCAAATGCTTAATCAAAACCTACCCCATCCTCCAACCTGATCCTCACAATTTTTCACATCCGATGCCATATTTTTGCATCTCCAGTGGAAACTGCTCGAGCGATTTTCGCCAAATTTTCAGTTATACGCCAAAATTTTGCGCCAGTTTCGAGTATCATGTTCATAACAGCGGTTAGCTCAAAGTGGCACTATCCCAATAATTCCGAGACACACTAGGTACATACACGCATAAAATTCCAATATCCGGCTTAATGTTAGGTTTTGTATGACTGGCCATATGTGTTCACGAGATTTTGCTGTTGTGGTGATGCCATAATCTAAATTACAAATTGTACGGGTATACTCCAGCGACTTTACACCTTGCGGGTGTGGTTGACCCTGGATGCGTGCCAATGACATTTAACACGTGAAATTTACATAGAAAGTTGGCAAAATTACTTGCTTTTATAACGTTATACTTTAACATATTCACAAGAATAAATATTCTAATCATTTTACAACAACCGCATGCTTTAATTATCATTGGCACGCTTCCAAATTGATACATTAATCAGTGTGAGTGCAGAGTGTCAAGTCCGCCGAGTATAGTAGAAGTTATGATAGCTTTCCAAAGTGTAAAGTTGTGATTTTTTCCATCCCGCTAGCCGACGAAAAATTTTCCTCGAAAATTTATCTAACCTCATGTCAAAAAGCAGCATTTTGAAGAAGATTATGGAGATCATTTATTTGAAGATCGTGCATTTTCATGAAGATATGGCAGACGATCCCGTCGACATCTGCGCTTAAGATAAAAAGCTGTTGTTATCTCAAGTGCAAATTGCTTTCAAATAAACACCTTTATATTTACTTGAACCAAATTGAACGTGCGATGAGAGCATATCCGGGGCTTTGCTGTGTGATCGAACTGGGCCCGATCTCTCAAATTGTCAAGTGCTTTTCAAATGACAATGCTTCAAATTCCCGGAAAACCGGTCACCTACCTAATTCAAATATTTTGTCTAATGTCAATAGACTTTCATATGGTTGTCAAAAATTCTCCCTCGATTTGAAACTTTGTAATCACTTGACATATTGTTCGATTGGCCTAAGCAAGTAAATGGTCGTTGTTCGTCAGACGGTGAACTTTCAATCAAAAAGCACGGTCACCAGATCAAAAAGCAGAAATAATCGGTATATAAAATAGTTCTTCTTGTGGCTTCCTTGTTATGAACTCAACCGCTATGTCCACATCGACTACATATATTTTTATACGCCACGGACACTATCACTAATTGATTGGACTGTCGCTGTGAGGGTATGTTACTGCTTTTCGCTTGAGCTTCATTAGTCCAACTGAAAAGCTGTCAGAGAAATTTACCTATGCCTTGAACAAAGCCGCGATTAAGCCACCTGCTGTATTTTTGACCATGTGGATTAAGTAACTTTTATTTACCCAAATTCAGATATTGTGGGCTTGACGGTTAAGTAGCTTGTTTATAGTTACCTAAAATACCTACTTACGTAGATTGTTGTTTTTTTGTAGTGTGCTTAGGTCGCATCGCATATAGCGTTCCAAAAATCTCGGGAGATTTATATTTTTCAATACCGTATACCGTATTTCTTCTAATAGAAGGGCGTCTCCAATAGAAGGTACACTTTTTCGACTTAATTTGGGCCACGAAATAAATACCGTATTTCCTCGAAATACCCCCCCCCCTCGAAATACCCCCCCCTCGTTTGACCCCCCCCCCCTCTCGGGACCACTATGAAACAATCACCCCCCCCCCTCGAAATACCCCCCCCCCCAAATTGAGTGTAAAGGGAACGTACATGACAATAACTGTAGTTTGTGTTCTGTGTACTGCAGAACACACGTTAAAACAATGTCGGTGTCACGTTAGAACAGTGTACATACCATCTACATACTAATATTAGTCTACAGAACCTTATAAATGGTGGTTTTTGTTGCATTTGTCGACGTCTGCGTACGTTTCAGACGACAATTTCGTACTTGGTTTTCAAAAAAATTTCTTGTGAAATAATACCCCCCCCCTCGTTTAACCCCCCCCCCCTCTCGGGACCACTATGAAACAATCACCCCCCGGATGGGTATTTCGAGGAAATACGGTAGAAGGGCGGTCTCCAATAGAAGGCACACAAAGTGCTGGAATTCTGCCAAATGCATGAAAAAAATTAAAAATATCAGCGGACACTGTACTTTAGTGGCTTTTGTCCATTGATTTGGTAATGTTTTTACATAAAATGTACAATGAACTCTACAAATCATCATTTTATGAACTGTCTCTGATGTATCACTTTAAAAAACCTTTGCAGAGCGTGAAAAAAATTCGCTGAAAGAATGGCGAAAAAATAGAAGGGCAGTCTCCAATAAAAGGGCGGGTAAAAAATTTGACGAAAAAATAGAAGGGCGCCCTTCTATTAGAAGAAATGCGGTATATGTACTCGGAAAAAAAACCCAGGAATTATTTTTCGTCAGACTTTTTTGAGAGGGGGCTATTCGACGGGGCGGGGGGTTATTCAAGCGGGAAAATAACCATTTTTCTATTAACTGATTTCATGAAATATGCTTTATTTACTTAATAATGTGCAATTGCGGGTGGGGGGGTATTCAAAAATGGGAATTATTCAAAGCAGGGGGGAATGACAGTATATACAGGATAAGAAAATATGAAAAATCTTATATCTATCATTTTCTCCATATTTCATTTTTTTGAGAGATTTTCTGAGAAAAACACTCATTTTTGGAACACTAATCGCATGTTACACTTATTTACATCTTGTCGCTGACATGACAAAAATAGTGCTTGAGAGCACGTTCTTCAATTTTTCGTCAATACCGCTCCTGCTTTATATTTATTTGTTATATTCTAAAAAAGGCACTCAAAACTCAACCAATTTCGTTGCATTTTCAAGATAAAATGTGAACGAATGCTGTTTTCATCACGCACCGCGGAAGCTAACGAATTGTTTTCTCTAGGAAACAGAGAGTGGATTGAGGCATGCTTTGAATCAATGATAAATAGGGCTGTAGATAGACAAAAATGAATGAAAGCTACGGCGTGGTGTGGCGGTTCAGCAAGCTACATGTGCGAACGAGTGCACAGGTGCGGCAGCTAATATGATGTGACGTGTTATCAGTTATGACAATCCGAACAGACAGTTAATTATCAAAAACAAGTTCAAAGCGACCCATTCCCAATGTCAAAGCAGGTCTATTACAGGAGGCGATGGATTACAACCGTCTGTTGGACTGCCTGGCGCGCTGGGCGGCCGACAGGCACACGTACGCTTTGCTGGCCGACCTGAACACCAAGGTGCTCGTGCCGCTGTGCGCGCTCGGCGCCCTCGTTAACCTGGTCGCACTTTGTTTGCTACATAGGTAAGGGGAGGTGATCCTTTGCGATTTGGGTTTTCAATGTGGCTGGAACTGCGGGATGTTGGGCATTCGGAAAACGTACATACACACTAGGGTCGGGAACCCGACCCGACCCGACCCGAAACCGATACCCGCACACTTTTTGGACGCGATACTCGATACCGTAACCCGAAAGTTTTGAAATTCTCAACCCTAATACACACACATAACAATTTATATGGTAAACACCTTCCCGGACAAGTTCACCACGAGGGAAACCCATTATTTAACCACAGCGACTCGTAACCCATCGACTCGCAAGCCAAAGTACATCAAGATTAAAGCCAAAGTGCCTCGTCTCTAAAGCCGCAGTCAACCAATCGACCCATCACCAAAAGTGTATCATTATTTAACCCCATTGTGTCATTATTAAAGCCATGCGTACATAGTGCTTATTTTGTGTCATTATTTGAGCCATGTGTACATTATATTTACTTCATATTTATGTATTAGGGAGTAAACTAATTAGTGTATGTTTTTTTGTGATTTGATAGAAATGCACATTCCTGTGTCCCATTCTGCTGTATATCGGCCGATTTTGATGCCCTTCGAGTATGTTGGGGTTTGGGGTCTGGGCTATGACGAATTATCTTGGTTTGCTCGAATAATCCCCCAGTCCTGAGATCAGGTGGGTCTATAAAAACATGGTCATTTTGCATGGCTGATCTTGCTGATTGACTTTGAACCTTAATAACTTGACCATTTCTAGGCCGATTTGGATCGTTCAACACTTAAAATGATCAGCACAACCTGCAGATTCAATTTTTGTGGTCGGATTAGTGATGTCTAAATTACATATGCCGATTTGACCCGGTTTTTGTACACGAAAAATAATTTTTTTGAACATGCAATCGTATAGTTTAGACAAAAAAGAATACATCTGGCCTAACAAGTTTTTCAATATATCTTTCCTATCAAAAGTTATAGCACTTTGAATTTCTGTTTCCCAACCATAAAATAACCACATGACAAACAGCGTATACAGATAATCAGACCGACCATAAAAATGAAATCTCCAGGTTATTCTGATCATTTTAAGTGTGAGTTAGTGAAAATCGAGATACAGAGTATTGATGTTGCAAATCTCATAAATATATTGCACCGCTTTTCATATGGGAAAAAACCGTTTTTTTCTCTGTATGACGCTCTCATGCAGGATATGCTCTTTGCATCTGCTATTGATCTCTTTGTTCACACCGAAATTCTCCATGATCCACTACATCGAGCCAAACAGAAATTGGCCACATGTGTCCATTCAAAAGCGGATTACCCCAAAAATGGCTGTGAACTTACTGCCACATGTATTGAAATACTATACATCAATTTTGTATGTGTATCGTTAGGTATGCTCCAGTAAGTTTTGTAGGGGTAGGGCTAGGACTGTAGGGTGTAAGGAGTGGTGGGCAGTACTGAAGAGACCCTGCCACCTCTCTCTAAAAAATTCCCTGTCTACTGAAAAGGGTCGAAACAGGGTGTAGGCTTGGAGGTGCTGAGGGAGTGCACCATGTGATTTTTCCAAGCCTTTTTTCGCTACTTTTACTTACTTTATATTTGCTGCTTTTTCAATTTCAAAATTCCGTTCAGTGTACAGGCGTGAGTGGAATGCAGATGCCCGCCGCTCACACCTGTGCATTGTCAATGTTTCAATGCTCTATTTCATATATTTTTGCATTTCCGTTGTTCCTTCTAGTTTCGTCTCTCTCATTCAAGTTTTGGCACCGTAAGCTCCTTGTCAACTCCCTGGTGCCACTTTTTGTATAGGTTGCTCTTGGTTGGACAGTTGCCAGCAACTGAGCCAACCCCCCTGCTATTGGTCAGACACTCTTGTAGTGAACTGACCCCCAAGCAAAACTCGTTGGTTTACCAACAATCTACCTTATTTTAATATTTACATTGATAAATATAATTAGAAACTTTTCTACTAAGCAATTTATTTGGTAGATACTCTGCACAAATATACCGTAAAATAACCCTGTCTGTCAAGTTAAAAGAAAAAATGAAGCAGCAAATTCAAAATTAGGGCGCGCATATAAATAACGGCACACACCAATTTGCACCTTTATTTGAAATATGCTAAAAGCCGGCTGCAAAAGACCACAAAATAACACAACCGCCCGCGCCGCCGACATGTCCGAGGAGAACTCCACACCCACCGCCGCTGCTCCAGTAAGTTTTGTAGGGGTAGGGCTAGGACTGTAGGGTGTAAGGAGTGGTGGTCAGTACTGAAGAGACCCTGCCACCTCTCTCTAAAAAATTCCCTGTCTACTGAAAAGGGTTGAAACAGGGTGTAGGCTTGGAGGTGCTGAGGGAGTGCACCATGTGATTTTTCCAAGCCTTTTTTCGCTACTTTTACTTACTTTATATCTGCCGCTTTTTCAATTTCAAAATTTCCCTGTATTGCGGCTTGCGAGTCGACATATTGGCTTTAATAATGACACACAATGGCTTTAATAATGACACATTTGTCTATGACCGTTTTGGCTTTAATGTCGCTATACTTTGGCTTACCTAGCGAGGTTTTACAGTCGATGGGTTAAATCTCGGGTAGCTTTAATCTCGCTATACTCTCGTTCACCACCCATTTTTTTATTTCACTTCAGATGCAATATCTCTTGCTATGGAAACCGTATAAAGCTAATATTTGGTTGGTATATAGTCCTAACACTCCGCTACTCCGTATTAATGGGGGGAGGTGCGGCGACTCACTACAGAGTGGGTCGCCCTACATGCAAACATTTTTTTGGCTTTTTTGGTGTCCCAATCAAGTTCACCACTCACTTGATTGGCTACACTGTGAGGGCCATATCTCCAGCTGTGAGGGCGATAGAAAGCTGAAATTTGGGGGATGTCTTGCAAACAACCCCCTCTCGCAATACACTAGTGGGCGGCCGGCGACGACCCACTAGAGCATGGGTCGCCGCATGTAAAGTTGTTAATTTTTTAAAAACAACCTAAGTCTCCCAAACAAGTTCGCCATCCATCTGCATTATGAAAAAATGTTGTGAGAATGTACCTGATATAAAATTGAATAAAATTTGAACCCTGGTTCGGCTCATAAAATTTTTTCAGTAGGGCACCCAACCCGTCCCATAAACAGCAGACTGAAAATTTAACTTTAAACCAATTTTTTGTTTCACACCTAAAAAGTTGGTTTACAAAGTTCACTAGCGAAGGGTTTAAGGTTCAAAGTTATGTAAACAACATAACCTCTAAAATGCCTGCATAAGCAAATTTATATGGGGTGTATGAAAAAATGGAAATTTTGTCAAATTTTGTTCCTGTGATGATGTCATTATGACACCATAATTTTCACCCCAAATAAATTTCCTTATGGAGGCATTTTAGAGATCATGTTGTTTACGTAACTTTGAACATTGGACCATTCCCTAATGAACTTTGTAAACCAACTTTTTAAGTGTGAAACAAAAAGTTGGTTTAAAGTGAAATTTTCGGCGTGCTGTTTATGGGACGGGGTGGATGCCCTACTGAAAAATTCTTAATGAGCAGAACTAGGGTACAAATCTGACTCAATTTTATACCAGGTATGTTCTCACAACATTTTTTATAATGCAGTTTGAAGGCAAACTTGTTTGGGACGCTTGGGTTGCTTTGAAAAAAATGAACAACTGTACATGCAGCAATGCATACTGTAGTGGGTCGCTGGCAGGCAGCCCCACTGGTGTATTGTAAGGGGGGTTGTTGGCAAGACATCCCCCAAATTTCAGTGTCATACCAGCCTCACAGCTGGAGAGACGACCCTCAAAGTGTAGCTAATCAAGTGGGTGGTGAACTTGTTTGGGACAGCAAAAAAGCCAAAAAAAATTGTCGCCTATAGGGCAACCCACCCTGCAGTGAGTCGCCCCACCTCCCCCCATTGAAGCAGAGTAGGGGGGTATTACAACTTTATATATTCAAAGTTTCAGCTCTATAACACCCCCATAGAAGGAGATATTACATCCGCAGTGAAATAAAAAATTGGGTGGTGAACTTGTCCGGGAAGGTGTTTATATGTTATAAATTAATCGCAAAGTTCAAGCCTCATTCGGCCGGATGTGCAGTGATAGAATATTGTCGAGGTTTCAAAATACCTACAAAGAAATGAAACATGGCGAAATCATATATAAGACGCAAAAATCGCCGCAAAATTCCACCGCTTTGATCAAAACCCCCCTCCCAGGCCGCCGCGCATCAAGTCGGGCGTGTTCATCTACCTGAACGCGTTGCTGGTGACCAACGCGCTGCACCTGGTGTCGGCGGGCACCCGGGCGCTGCCGTACCTGTGCGACGCGCCCATCACCACGCCCGAGCACTGGCTGCGGCCGGTGTGCATCCGCTACCACCAGTGGGGCATGAGCGCCCAGCCGAGACTCGTCGCGCTGGTGAACACGGTGCACATGTGGCTCATTGCCGCGCTGGCAGTGCACAGGGCATGGAAGGTCGGTCGAGCTGATTGGTGCGAGACGGCTTAGGGAGTATTTATTCGTCACATATTTTTGAGGGGGACTTTTCGAGGGGGAATTAATTATTCGAGGGGGAATTGTGATTTCGTAAAAATTTTCTATCAACTGAAATATGCTTTATTAACAACATAACATGCCATGTTTGTTCAGATTATAAACAAAAAATTTAAAATATGCCTCAAGGGTGAATGTTTCGAGGGGGGGGACCGTTTTTCCTCACTCGTTTAGCGGGGGGGGGTTATTCAAGGGATGGATTATTTTTCCTCACTCGTTTAACAGGGGGGGGGGGATTGGGTAGTCAAGAGGGGAAATTATTCGAGTAAATACGGTTTGTGTTCTTTATGGATTTGGTACCCCAAAAGCCTAAATTTTAAGTTGGTATAATACACAGAAAAATTTTGTAATCGAACGGTACGCAATGGAACCGAATGACACAGTGTCACTGTTGCACAGCTGCGTTGCAGACAAAGCGGCCATTCGAAGCGCGTATGATGGACACGAACGGGCGGGCGGCGTGCACGCTGCTCTTGGTGCTGTTCGGCGCCATACTGTTCCGCGTGCCCATGCTGTTCGAGCTGCGCTTCGTGTCCGTGCCCATGGGTCCGTCGGCCGATGGCGTCGTCAAGTCCGTAATCATTTTCTGTTAAGTAGATCGAGCCATATAAAGAACACAGTTGACTTCGGTAGTGTACTGGTGCCAATCCCAGACCCTGTAAAGTGTAAAGTAAAGTGTCAAATGTCATGTAAAATGTAATGCAAAGAGTCAATTGTCAGGACAAATGTAAAGTAAAGTGTCAAGTTTCATTTCTTTCAAGGAAAAAAATTTCTTTTTGTGCTTTGATTGACATTTTACATAACATTTGACACTTTACTTTACACTTTGCAGGGTCTCTGACTGCCCCCTGTGGGTGTACATCAACGTGCACGCCCAAAAATCCACAACTATGATCCACTAAACGACCATACTTCACCTGCGCAGCCACCAACTAGTGCTGCGCGAAAACGAGGCCCTAGCAGCCAGCCGGGTCTACAACATCGCATACTACCTGGTGGCCAACACGTTCCTGTACCACCTGGGCCCGTTCGTTCTGATGACCGTGGGCTGCGCCATCACGATGCAGACGCTCAGACATCCTAATTGGACGACTAGAAGAGGGACCTTGGTGTTGGGGGAGGAGAAAAATGATGTGTTACAGGTACCGGAACAGAATGGGGTGAGTGTGAGTTTTTTATTTACTCTGCGGACCGCATGGTATGCCTTTTTTCTGAATGAAACACTCCATCATGACGTAATGAAATAAAAATTGTGTAAAAAATTCATTCAAATTCTTTTTATAACTTTTTAATCCAAAAATCTTAATTCAAAAATTGATTTTACGTGACTCCGTTTTTTTCTTTTTGAATATTTTTCTTTTTGTGAACGTGCGTACAAAGTATCTTGTTTTCGCATCATTGACTAAAACATAACTAATTTTGGGCGCATACTCTGCTCTGCGGGTGCACCGAGTATAAAATTTCGTCGAATCACTCCTTTCAATGTATTAAAGTGACGTCACAACGGTCCAATGAATAAAAAAATCAATTTTTATTCCAGTCACCGCGCAAGTTCTCGAGCGCCAATCGCTCAGTCAACCGACTGGCGTCAGCCATCACGCGCACGATCGACTCGACCAACGGCATATTCACGCGCGTGTGGCACAGCGGCGGCGACTCGCGCCGGCCGCGGCTGCGACGCGCGTTGAAGGCGCTCCGGTCGGACAACAGCAGCCACAATTCGTCGCAGCAATCGTGCGTCCGGCGCAGGGAGCACAGAGCCACGCTGAGCATCGTAGCTATTATATTGACGTACACTGTGTTCCATTTGCTGTCGCTGTATGAGACAGTGCGAAGGTGGCAGGTGAGTATTTGGAGGTCCCAAACTGGAGATGAACTTTCACATTTTGCCAAGTGCCTACATTACAAATTTAAAATTCACTAAAAAGTAAAAGTTGCAACAATCTCTTGACAAGCTGTGGAAATGGCCCACGATTGGACAATCACTATAGACAGTTTCCATTTACCCCAGATGACCCTGTGGCACGATTCGTGCCTGCACCGCTGGGACTACGTGCTCAGCGAGGCAGGTGTGCTGCTCTCGGCCATGTCGTCCTGCTTGAACGCGTTCATCTTCATAGCGGTGACGAACCGCGTCAAGCGCTACCTGGTGCCAGTTCCAGACCCTGTAAAAAACCCTGTAAAGTGTGAAAGCCCCTAAAATGTCATGTGTCATGTAAAAATCCCTGTAAAATGTCATGTCTCATGTAAAAGACCCTGTAAAATGTCAGTCAGGTGTCATGTAAAATACCATGTAAAGTAACATGTGTATCAGATCTGATTGCATAGTATCAAAATCTAATGTTTGGTATACAAATCTTATTTTGGTACATAAGATTTACCGTATTACCTCGAAATACCCCCAGGGGGTTTATTATTTCGCCAGCAGAGTTAAAGGGGGGATACTTCGAGGGGGGTTATTCGACGGGGGGTCTATTATTGCGCCAGAAAATTTTGGAAATTCCCCATACGCAGACGTAAAAAATCAATCAATTACATCAAACACATGTATATGTGTTTATAGGCATATATAACTGTATATAAACCTATTTACACATAAACCCTTCCCTAACGGCACTCAATCATCGGTTTTAATTTGTGTTCTGCATTGTACAGATCACAAACTGCGGTATTTGTCATGTACGTTCCCTTTACACTCAATTTTAGGGGGGGTATTTCGAGGGGGGGTTTATTATTTCCTCAGTTGAGTTTTAGGGGGGTATTTCGAGGGGGGGTCAATTCAAGGGGGGGGGGTGATTCGAGGTAATACGGTAGATTCAAAAACATAAGATTCGGATAAGATACTATAAGATTTGGATCCACGTTACATTCTACAGGGTCTTTTACATGACACATGACATTTTGCAGGGTCTTTTACACTCAACAGGGTCTTTTACAGGGTCTGTAACTGCCCCCTGGCCGGCTGGCGGCAGCGCAGCTCGCGCATGTCCAGCGCCCGGTCCAGCTTCAGGACTCAGCGCTCGCCCGTCAGGAGGGAGTTCACCGCTGCCGCCAACATGAGCAAGCAAAACGGCATGAGGGTGGCGAAGAGCAGCGTGGCGCTGGTGCACGACTGCAGCGACGGCAATCACAAGGCGTCCAATTTGAAAGGCAGGTGCCAATCACAGACCTTGTAAAAGCCCTGTAAATTGTCAAATGTCATGCAAAGTGACAAAAGTCATTTAAAATGCCCGGTAAAATAGCAAACGCACGTTTGCCATTTTGCAGGGCATTTTCCATGACTTTAAACACTTTGCATGACATTTGACATTTTACAGGGTCTGGGACTGCCCCCAGGAGAGAGGTGGTCAGAAAGCAGCTGTCTGTGAAAATCAGCGAGTGCGAAGTGACCAGCAATAATGGAAAGGTTTTGACAAGAATCGGCTCCCAGTACGCCATTGGGACGTGCGACGATGAATTGTGAATTGTGTGATACGCATGTAATTTCGACGCATGCAACACTGTATCAAATCAGTCTTTCTCCGCTATTCGTTGCCTATAAAAATCGTGATAACTGTCCAAATTATGTAGATGTTTGATTAGTTTAGTGTGCATTTAATGAGTACGATTTTGAGGTTGCAAATCTCACTTGTGGTGAGATTTAGATTAATGTTTTAGGGACATGCAACGGTTTAATGCCGCATTCATATCACATTTTCATTGCTCCAATGATTTTATTTACTTGTCGATTCTGCACTTCAGTGAAGTCTTGTCAAGATTGTAAATACCTATTTATTTACATGAATGTTGTATACACACGATGAGCCGTTGTGGTTTATGGAATAATAAATCATAAATAATTCATTCGGATCGGACACGTTCCTTTGTGTTTAACACAAACACATTTTATTAATGTTAGGGGTCGATTACAGCTCGACGTAGAATTCAATGCCATGAAGATAAAAAATTTCAAAAACATCAAAATTTATGACGTAAAATCGACTGCAATAATTGAAAAATAGAATTTCCTGGACCATTCTCACTGAGCTTTTGACACGCTAAAGGTATTGATTAGTACTTCCGCCATGACAAATGGAGACCAGTATCGTTATGAACTGTTGGATGGTCGCCATGAAATGGAGACCACTGTTATGAAATGCATTTACGTTGTCGTAAAATTTACGCCGAGCTCAGTTGACAGCTTGATAGCCTGTAAATACTAAATACGTGCATACGTTTGCATTTTTATTTTATCAAATATAAACACGTCTGTTATTCTCCGGCGACCTTACACTTTGCATCCGCAGTTCAGATTGGCAGCAAATCAACGTTTTCAAACGCACACGACCATTGTCAAATATAAGAAAAGAAATTACTTAACGTTTCAGCAACAACGAATTTTTCGTTGCTTTAAAAAGGTTTACAAACGTTGGCACACTTCCTACAGCAAACATAAATATGTGCGCACGTGAACCGCTGTGTGGTTTATGAGAAATATCATAGACGTTGCTTCAGCACATGTATGAAAACACCAACCAGGAAACAATTCTACACTTTTTAAGCGGCAATAAATATAATAAATACAAAGGAGAAGGGTTACTAGAGAATGTACAAAAATACAAAAACTTGCAACTTTTATTGATACTTGACAATGTGCGAAATTAACCCCATTGGCGGCCCGCACACTAGTTGACACAAATGTGTCAACTGGTCTGCTGTGCCAACGCAGATTTCGGCCTCACGTGTCGCAGAGCGATGTTGCAAGGCACTTGCCGAAATATACAACATTGCGCATGTGCATTTGGAGATCGCTATGTGACACGTGAAGCCGAAATCTGAGTTGACACTGACAAGTTTGCACACAAGTGTCAACTAGTGCGTGGGCCGCCATTATTGCAACTGAAATTTGATCAATGGAATCCTCGATAAAGACACTATGGTACAGGTACTAATAAGGCAAAAATAAATATAGGCTTGAAATTGAACAGCTCTGCTTACACAATCCAAAGTAGTATCAGAGAAAAACGACAGTACACCGGCAAAGATGAAACCACAATTGAAATCCCAAATCAGCTAAAGGGGGGAAAGAATGAGTATGAGAATCCCAATCGCGAAAAAAATGACCAGACAAAAAGGACCCAATGTACTTCGTAGGATCGAGTTCACATCACCATAATTGATATCAGCCATGCGGTGGTCAAAAAGCCGTTGAATGACCTTATCCCAAAGAAACAGTCTAGTTTCTTCTCAGTAACCGACGATTCATATACCGTATTTCCTCGAAATACCCCCCCCCCCTCGAAATACCCCCCCCCCCCTCAAAATGGGCAGTATGAATTTGTGGTCCGGGAAATGCATAACAGACGTTCAAAACACTTACTGTGTTACGTTAGAACATCGTTTATACCATCTACATCCTTATATAAGGCTGTAAAAACTTATAAATGGTGGTTATTGTTGCATTTTTCACGTTTTTCTCTCAAAATTTTCACTCTGAAAAAATAACCCCCCCCCGGGGGGTAATTCGATGAAATACAGTAGACGACAGATGCAACCGCCGCAAAGCTGACATGCAAGCCATAACAAGTCAATCACATGTAACCCCATTGGGTGTTCACGCTTCTGTACATCCACATCCATGACACAACATCAAACACACAGCTCCACTCTGACAACAGATTATGCATAAAAACTCTTCAACTGTCAGTTATGTGTCATAAAATATGTCTTTCAAACACGGTTTCAACAAAAAGTTACAATCAGGGACTGGTGCCGCAATCCTTGAATCTGGGCGGCGGCCGCGGCGGCGTTTTGTTCTCCAGCTGCTCCTCGTCACCGACCAGATCCATGTCATTCTCATCGAGCAGTTCGTCCTGTTCGTGTTCGGCATCGCAGCGCCCGTTGACGCCGCCGGTTGACAATGTGCGCGGCGCGGCAGACTTTGGGGGTGAATTGGTCTCTTTTGAGTCTGTCGGGTCGTCGTGAGGTGAGTAGATGGGCCGCCATTTGTTGGCTTCGGTGGTCATCTGTTTGGTTTCCTCGGACTGCGCAGATGGATTGGAGAGTGTTTAATGGTGAATGTATACCGTAATAAACACGCAAGATTCTTGACATGGATCAAATTGACAATTGATACCGTATATCACATTAAAAAAATTGAATTTCAGTTTCTCAAAAAATTCACGTTTATTTTTTTCAGGAGTAAAAGTTACAAACAGATTTGAATTGTTCTAATTTAAAATTTTTCTTTCTTAACAGTATTTCTTTAAAAAATTATCTTATTTTTATTCAACTCAACTTTTGTTACATTTTTCTCTATCCCTCCATATCATTCCATCTCACTCTCTAGTATTTGCCAACACACTAAAATAGCACAAATTACAAATGGCCCCCACACACACCGCATGCGCAGTGGCACCATGCCCATTGACTCGACCCGACTCGAGCCCGGCATTCTGTTGGGCATCGGGCTCAAGTTCCGGTTCGTGCTCGTTGGGTCTGTTGGAGTGGTGCGAGTGGTAGGCGCTGCTGGTGGCGCTGCTGTCGCCCGGCGACGACCTGCCGCGGCCGCTCGAACTGCTGTGTCTGAGCGCGTGGCAGTCGCATTGGTTATATTTACGTTTACTTACCCACAAAAACATGTATACTCGGCGAACATCACACTTAGTATGGATATTTACCTACCATAGCCCATCTGAATAATGAACCAAAAATTATACAGTTTCTTCAGCGTAATATATTTTTTTCAATGAACTAATAACGAAATTTTTCACAAGATTTTATTCATTAAATTATGGTAGGATTCTGCACATATTGTACTTTGCGGTCCGCCGAGTCTTACTTTTATTGACAGAACTTAAGATTTTGCAATCTAATCTAATTTTACGCTGAATGGAAAACCCCCTATCATAAACCACTTTCCCATTCCCACGATTATATTAATTAATTTTATTTTCCTTTCGCACTCACCTGCGTTTTTTGTGCGCCGACCGTTTGCTGCCGGCGCGGCGCGCCGAGCGGCGAGAACTGCGGCCGCGGCGCGAAGCCTTGCGCTTTCTGAAAGTTGATTTCGTTTAGGTTTTTGTTGAACAATTATTTTACTTTTTTCCTAAAACCGTCACCAAATGAACGCTTCATTCATTACCAACCATTATGCGGGTGCAAATTGCAGCTAGTGCGCAACTGTTGAGTGATTTGGTTGATACGCCGCAGTGCTCATTTCGGTGTTCTATTGTTTAGCGGTACGCAATGCAGTCAGTAGTGGGGTTCACAAGTGAAGATTTGGGTTGGGGTGTGGTGTGGATGTGACATCTGACATGGTGTTGATGTGTAGTGTAACGCCGACTCATTTCGAAGCGACCTTTCCTCCATGCGGCCGGCACCCAAACACAAGACATTGATGACTTTATTGGGTTACTGGGTTGTTCGGTTCCGGGTAGTAGTTCGACAGTGGTTGCGTAGGATAGTGATGGGTAGGGTTCAGTTGGTTTCAATGCCCTGCGGTAGACCAACAATGGACATGAATCACAGAGGGTTTGTTCACAGTTAAGTGGGCGCAGTGCACTGCGTGCAAAAAAATAGTGACCAAAATCACCAAAAAAACCGTCGACCACCATTTTTTTGCTGATTGCGACCGGATGAGTGGATAATGGAACGTATCGGAAAACAGAAATAAATAAATATATTGAACTATGAATGCATCCGAGTCGCGACCAGCAACAAGTAAAAGTTACACCAAAAACCCATCAGACGAATCGCACTCAAAATTCAGCGCACACTCAAAATTGTAAAAATTGTACAAACTTTTTGGTCCCATTCTTTCCGCTTCGATCCAACGCGGCCGTTGACGATGACGATGAACTGCTCGTGGTCGATGTAGAGCTGCAGGACGAGGAACGGGAACGGCGCCGCCGTCGGGGCCGGCGTGGAATCGCTCTCTGTTGCTGTGAGACGTGAAGATATTGACTTGATCTGATGACTTTTTAATGATTACCTATCGTGGTCGTTGAAAACCCCCATTTCATTTTTTGCACATTTTGAGGGGTGGGGGGTTACTCGAGGGAGGGGGTATTTCCAGGGGGTGGTATTTCGAGGAAATACGGTATTCATATTCGAGAGTTTTCAAAAAATCTCATTGAACAAGAGCCCGTCAAATTAATCCTTCAACCAAACCTGGTTACTCACGAAATAATCTTCAGCATACTGGTCGCCGTCGCCATTGGCGGCAGTTTTGGGGCCGCCGGGCGGCGGCGAACGGACGCGCCGAGGTGCGGGCATGCGCAGCAGGTGGGGCGGCGGCCGGCCGCCCGGCCAGCGGGACCGCCCGTGCGACAGCTCGATGCGCACTTCTCTGTGGGGGGTGGATGGGGATTAGTCTAATTTGTGACTCGAGGCAACATTTGATTAGCTCGACCCATTTTTGGAGGATCTATGTAAATATCTTAGATGTATTTATCGCTGTCCGATCTATTTCTGTTGTGATAGCATTCTAAATACTTCGGGAGATATATATTTTTGAAAATCAGATAATTTATTAATTTTATTTTAATATATTATTAAATTTTATTCTGGTTTTTGAAACATCACAACGTAAAAAATATAGGATTTATATTCCTTGAATTTTGGTTTGACTTTTCCCAGAGATTTATCCGAAAATCATTTTTTCGAATACCAATTGTGAAATGGCCGCCTAGCCGATCGAACGAACTGCCGGACCACTTAAAAAACAAAACACACAATACGGTTCCATCCCAGCCTGTAACCGCCACCGCACACCACTAACAATCAAACCCAGCGTGCACAAACCTGCCGCACAGCAGTTTTCCAGTCATGGCCTCCAGCGCCACGCGGGCGTCCTTGAAGCGTTCGTACTCGACGAACGCGAAGCCGGGCGGCCGGCGCGCCACGAACAGCGTTCGGATCAGTCCGAACGGGCGGAAGGCCTTCTCGATTTCCTCCTCGTCGCCGGCGTTGCCCAGCCCGCCGATGTACACCTGCGACGGCTGAACGGACATTTGGGGTACTTGTGAAGAGTGCAAAAGTTTCTGTGGCTGCAGTCCCAGATCCTGTAAAATGTCAAATGTCATGCAAAAGTCAAAAGTCATGTAAAATGCCCTGCAAAATGGCAACTCGGTTGCAAGGCATTTTACATGACTTTTGACACTTTGACGTTTCACAGGGTCTGGGATTGGCAGTGGCTTCAGGCTAGGTTTCAGCTTGAAACAAAAAAATCAAATATATCTTTACACAAACTAAATTTACAAAATTAATGAAAGAAAATTAGTTATTTACATAGAATATGCCAGATGCAGTAACGATTGATTTACAGTCGAATTTCTTGTCTCAAGCTGAAACAAAACCTCCAGTGCAGATCAGCACCCCAATATCACCAACCAACCTTTCCCGGCTGGTCCTCTCTGGACACGCTGCAATCACGTCGATCATCCCTATCCGCCTTGGCGCGCTTCACCTTCCCAAACACCTCCCCATGCGTCGCCGCATCGCACCGCATAGCGCCGCCGTACCCACCGCAGTGGGCGCCTTCGCAGTCGCGCTGCAGTTTCCCCGCTGTGAACTTCCTGCCGCCGAGTCGCTTCAACTTGGCAGCGGCGAATGAAGTTGGTTGGTGCCGTTCGAACGACGAGCTTAGAGTGACTGCCTGCGAAGTTGGGAAGTCGCTTTTTATAGGGTCCAGGATGGGAAGAATTTTTCGGAAGTGTGACTTTGCGCGGAGATGGGATCGGGATTAGATCGTGTTGTGCGTGTAAATGTGGGCGGCCAATGGGGGCCACCTTGAAAAGAACATTCGGTAATAATCCGTGTTCCGATGGCCGAACAGTGATAACGTTGGGCGGCGGAAATAGGGATGCAGCAATACAACGCGGGTGGAACTTTAAAAAATATATGAACCTACTTCTTAAAAATGCATTAATTGTTACCAAATCAGAATAGCGGCTAATTTTAATAGGTAATATGTGATGGAATTTGCACAAATGGTATTGTACTACTTCACACTTCTTCGAATATAAATATCTTTACTCTAGATAAAAGGCAGAAAATCGCAAGTCATGCATCAAAACCTTACCACGAAATTATCATGGGACACCCACATAACCCACGTAATCATGGGGGACAGTTAAATGTTGAAAAACCGTTTCACCTATATTTCAACAAAATGCGTCCGATAAGAGATCACAATCAACTAAATGGTCGTTCAAATTTTATTATAGGTGTGAAAAACTGATAAAGTACAAATTTCGAATAGTGTTTCTAGAAGTGGGCCAAGGTTACGCGAAATACTGAAATAATTTTTACGCCCGTCTACATGTATTTATTTATATACTGCGCATCTCATTTAAAAGCCAACGCAAAGTTGTGACGGTGCAGTGCCGTGTACTGCTAACAATTGTTACGCTTTTCGCTTATCACCAGTCGCTGGGCACACACACCAGCACAATAAAGTTCAGGTTTAACTTTCATCCATTTGCAACCGCTCTCAGTACTTCATGGGAGAGATGAAATCAGCCAACGCATTTTATTGTGAATATAAATGTAAATTGTAAAATCATACGCCGCCCCATTGTTTCAATGTGATTCTGATTGGCGGCGTGAATGGGCCTACTAAAAAAGCGAGAAAAGCAAATCAAATTTCGTTTGGTGTCTGAAAAGCCGTCATAAATACCACTAAACTTACTGATTCAAGGCGCATGCTTCAGAATTTCGTTGTGAATAAATGCTGAGAATGGTTCAATTGAGAGCATACAATCTACCGTATTTCTTCGATCTTATTGACGTGTTCATTCACATTGGCTTGCTCGATTACTTTGGCGGGTCTATCGAGCATCCGAAAAATACATTGCCGTGGTCGATTACATTGCCGTATGAAAAAAATTGGCGTTGCATGATCCGATTTATGTTTTGATGTTCGCCGCCATACATATGCACAGCGTCTGTTCTGCCTATGTTTTGCTTTCGCTATCTACTCATACGGTATTGTGCAGCTTATGTCACAAAATGACAATGATTTGCACTTATGTCACTAATTGCACTTAAATCGTGAATACGATCTGAAAAATATATTGCCGTGCTCGTTTACATTGCCGTGCTCGATTACATTGACCCCCCAAAACCGCTTATGAAACAATACATTGGCGGTCAATATGATCGAAGAAATACGGTACTTAAACCTATGCTTTACGGGCTGTATTTAATAGAATAGGAAAGATGCTTGCACGATTGGTTTAAATAGGTATTTAGTGTACATACGCAAAATGCGGCGCATGCCCGCTGTAAATTGAATCGCATCGCACTACATTTCTCGCAGCGGCAGAAAACACAAAATTGTTGGTGCTATGCATTTTTTCATACATATCTATGTTAGGGTTGAAAAAAAACGTTTTTTTAAATAAAAAACGTTTAAAAACAACATCGGCCAACCCTAATCTATGTCCAGTGTATGTGCGTAGACGTAATATGATGTTTCATGAAGCCAGTATTCACTACACGGCACTTCGACAAGATTTTGCACGGAGTTGTGGGAAGATAGGAGTTTTTATTTACAATATAAATATTAATTTTTTCACGTCAAATCGTAATGTAGCGTCGACAAATTTCTTCAGTAATAAAGAGAAAATCATGTCGGCAGAATTTTAATGACAGCGTAACAACCAAAATTGGTCAATTGAAACCGCAATCAAAAATATGTGTTCCAAGTCCAATTGATCTGATAATATTTTCTCAATCCATGACTTTGTGTGGGACTTAATGCGCATACGCGCACCACGGCGGCTGGGCAAACAAAACAGTTCACATGATAGCATGGAAATGCATACCCATTATACATACAACGCCGTGTAAATGTAAATATACACAGTCGCCTGGCATGGCATCAGGTCGGAATTCTATACCTAAAAAGTACCGTGAAACTTACTATTTTACACATTGTAAAGTGTGTGCTAAAACGAAAAAATGAGAGGACAGTAAATGATTCAATTAGACACTCAGTACCTGGCGAGCATTGACAAAAGAGGAAACAAAAATGTGGCCAAATTTGCGGCAACACGTGACGCGGTAAGTTAATTATATTTAATTGATAATAGAGCGGATCAACGCATGAGCATTTTTAAAATTTTACTCATAAACTGGTGGAAAATATAAATGGGAAAATCACTTAATTGTATTTTACAAATCCCACATGCAAGCTGTTAGGCTTTCATCTTGTGTGAAGGTGCCCCCAAGTATTTACCATATATACCCTGGGGGACACCCCCCTCAGGCCACCCTTGATGCAGAAAATTTTTTTTTCATGTTTTCTTCTGGCAAATATAAACACCTTCCCGGTCACGTCCGGCACCCATTTTTTGATTTTACTTCTCACATCCTTTTTACCCAGTTCTAGGGTGCCGCAGAGCCTGAAACTTGGGGGAGATATTGGCGCAACCCCCCTCTACCTCGCATGAATTAGGGGGGTCGCGGCGACCCCTCTCAGGGTGGGTCGCCCTAAGTGCAAAAATTTTTTGTGGCTTTTTTGGTGTCCCACAGCAGGTCCGGCACCTGCTGATTTTTGAGCTGTGGGAGCGGTATGAATCTAAAATTTTGGGGATGTGTTACCAACACCACTCCTCTACTATACAATATTCAATAATGTGAGATTAACGTGAAAAATTTCTCAAAAATTCGCTTATTCTCCAAAAAAACACCACTCCCCAATAGATGGATGACAAAAAATTCACTTTTTGGAACTTTTTTATTAGACACTTGAAGAGATGGTTTGTAAAATAATACGGAACTTGTTGAAGTGACTTGTGAACTAGCTCCTATTCCTAACTGAGGAAGAGGACAAATGTGAACGTATGAAAGTTGACGTGAAGCGTCGTCTCTTAGTTGACGTTCCGTTATTTTATCAAAATGTGATTAGTTGAGTTGAAGTGAATTGATGTGAGTTAGTGTGAAGCAAATTTAGATTGATTACAAAAGGTTTTGACGAACGTTTTTATTTAGACAATTAAATACGATGAAATAAGTGTAAATAAAATATATATAAAATTATATGTAAACAAAGGAATTAATTTACAACTAAATTAATTACTTAAATAAAACGTAAAAGAAGCTCTAATTACCGGAGAAATAAGGCAATTTAAAGAAGGCACTTAATTACGACAAAAGGCGACAATTAAGTGGCGCGGTTGTGAACAAAGCACCTCAAACAGCGCAGGTGTGAATAAAGCACTGAGGTGACTTAAAGCACCAAGAGTTAAACTTAGCACCAAAAACAAGCGACTAAATAAAGTGACAAACGGCGCTTATTTAGATCCTAGGAAGAGATTCGTGTGAAGTTGACGAGGTTGCAAACACTGCCGATTCTAGCTGTGAAATCGGCTTTTAAGGGCCAGACCGATGGCGATTGGTTTGGCGCCAATCGGTCGGCTCTAATCTCCGATTTTTACCCAACATTTCCAATTGTGAAAGTTCAATCCTTGCCCGCTCGCTTCTCCGATGAAAAGCGAGCTAAACTGACAAGATAGTGAAAATGTGAGACAAGCCAGACAGCATTTGAAATGGCGCGCGGGCCCGGCCCCGCGCTTGGGGCGAGCCCGCCGCTTAACATAAACATGACGGCGTATTTGCGTGCTGCTTGTCAAGGAAATGTGGCGGAATGTGAGCAATGACTAAGATCTAAATATGTGAGCGATGTAAAGTGCACGTTGTAAACAACGTCGCTTGAGATATTAATTGACGAATGTGAAGATGTTAAAAAATGGAATGTGAATTAAAATAGAATCTTAATAAATTGAATTAATTAAATATAAAAGTGAACATGAGAAAGTCAACTTAAATATTAAAGGTTTTACATTTTACGATAATGTTACACACTCCCGAAACTAGAATAAAAATTAAATTTAAACTAATTTTATCTCAGCCAATCTCGGCAAATTGATGTGAAACAAAAATCAAACATCAAACGCCTGTGATACTCTCATCACTCCTGTGGTAGTAGATCGTCGGCGTCTTCGACGCCGGCATTTTCCCGGCCCTCCTCATGATGCTTGTCCATGGGTTCGACGGCATCCTCCTCAGGCTGGCTGCCTTCCCCGTGCCCGGTCGTCTGGTCTTCTGGGGCTCCGGCTGGTCGACCCGGCCAGTTGGGGAGCTTCTCAGATTCCTCGACGAGCTGTTCGAGGGCTTGTCGTAGCGTGTCGGTCTCGTTGACACTCGTCTTTGACGGCTCGGTGGGCTGCCATTGTTCCGTTGCTGCAAGCGGTTGGCTTGGTAGCAAGGGGACAGGGGAGGTTGTGAATGAGGTCGTACATTGTGAAGTGATTGAGTTGAATTGGTCAAATGGTACGGAGGGGGATCTAGATCTTGAACGTGATTTTCTTCCGTCTCTCCGAGTTCTATGTCGGACTGTGAAGGTGTTTGTCTGAGGAAGGTCACGGATCTTTTTAGATCGTTTAACTTTTGATTTGACCAGTTTTTTATTGATGTTATTGAATTTGTGAAAAGTTTGGGGTATAAAGGAAAATGTCTGGTGTGACTGTTGCTGCTCACCTGGGAGCCCTGCGACTCCAGCGAATCTCTTGAGTGGCTTTTGCAAGGGCTCGCGGTCAGGGAACGCGTCTTCCATTGTGACCTCCGTGGTGACAGGCTCGGTGACTGTGAGTCTGGCGTTTGATGACGAGCTCTGCGCTTGTGACTCGCAGGGGGGTGCAGGTTTTGTGACCCGGCGCGCACCCGTCTCCATTTCGATTTCTTCGGCGCGCTCGGTACCATAACCGACCGGGGGATCCGATCTAGGCTGTACCGTGCGTCCTGAAAGCCGTTTGAATGGAGAAACTCGTTTGAGGGGTGTGACAAACTTTGAATGTAACTGTGACAAACTTGACGATTGTGTGACGGTTTGACTTGACAAAGCGGGTTTGTTGAAGCCGCTTTTCGGTTTCTTCTGGCGGTTACGTCGCCGTCGCTTACCGATTTTTCCTTGCTGAACGGACGGGGGCCCTTGTTGTTTGGGCTTCTGTCCCTTCTGCCCTTTCTTCGGAAAAAGCCCTTGATGTCTGGCAGCATACCCCTGCCGGTTACGAGCTGCCACTGCATGTAAACATAACCAATATACCCAATACAAGCAATTGTGATAATAATGAGTATGATGTTTACAGCTGTTTGAAGTGGCCCAGTAAGTAACGTGTCTAATGCTGACGCACCACCTGTGACACTACCGTGAATAATGTGACCCAATTCTTTTCCTACACCTTCAAAATATGCACCAACCCCTTGGCCGATGCCAGCAATATATGCTTGCACGGCTTTTGGATCGTTGGATTTGGTTGCAATATAATCGACTGAACGTGTGACTTGTTGTTCGAGTCGTTGCAAATTTTGAAAGTGATGATGTGCAGCCATGATACTGAATGCAATGTCAGTCATGCTTACACCTGGTGACCCGGAAACATTTAGTGTGAATGGTTTCCACGAGCTAGCCCAAATTAATTCGATTGGGAGTTTTGTGACGTGTAAATTCGTTGGTCCGTTTTCGTTAGCCCATGAGTTATCATTTAATTGATAATATTTATGGTCTTTCATGAGACAATGATCTATTGGTGAATGTGTGATTAGATCATTGGTACCAGGAGCAACGAACATTATGTGTGGGTGATCTGTAACTTTGACCGGCAGAAATTTATAACAGGTATTGTTATATTCATGTTGAAAATAAATCATTTCTGCTGTGACAGGTTTACAATCCCAGAACATCAATATATCTCCATGCCATTCAGCATAGAGATTTTGACGTCCTAGCAACGCTCGCAAGCCAAGCGTGGGATTGAATGTGACAATTGCATGAATTATATCTAGCTGGGTCTGACGGATGTGACATAATTGTTGCCAGATGGATCCAAATTGTTTTTGTTCCAAATGTGCAATTTTGTCAACCTCATATTGTTGACGGGCTGTGAGCAAGTGAAATACACCAACATCAAGATTTGGTGCGAGTTTGAAATGAAGAGGAGCTTTTTCGGTTTTAGGTTTTTTCAATTTCTTAAGTTGATATCGAAGAAATTGAATGAATGCCGAGCCCTGGTCAATATATTTTGCGTCTTTTGGCACACATTCTGCATTATTTGGGATATTTTGTGATCTCCATGTGACTGAAAATGCAGCTTGCAATTTTTCCACTACGTAATGATTTTGTGAATATTGCGCATCAAATTGACCAATCTCTTGGAACGCACACTGCTTGTTAAAAGCAGTAGCATTCCATAACGAGACGCCATTGTCGCTGTCATAACAATAGCCGGCCTGTGGGTTACAATGTGACAGATCTTGAATTTCGGAAACAATTTTCTTTCCGTCAAGACTTGCAACCACACCTTCTTCTATGTGAAAGTTCATCACCGTGTTACTCAGATTGTGACAAAAGTAACAATAATCTATGTGAAGTGATTTGTTGGTGCTCCACAATGCATGACCAATTTTTTCTAAAGGTTCGCCTTTCCAAGTTTTATTTTGGTAGGCGATCATGCAATCGTAGGTTGTGACTCTGTGATTTTTAATGATTTCTGGTGGCAACATAGATTTTCCGCCCACCAGACTCATATATGTGACTATAGTATGCTCTTGTTGAAAGCATCTATAAATTGGTGTCGTTTGCGGTTCAACACGCAACGTCCATATAGATATCACAATATCCTCTATGGCCGTAACTTGAGGAAAATGACATGTTACTTTTTCCGGAAGTTGTATTGCGTGACCAGTGCGTGTTTTATGGCACAGATTGAAAGTTTTGTGATATTGATCTGTCCATGTGAGCGTGTTAGCTAATTTTGATTGTATTAGCAACGTGAGTGCCATTAAATGCGACACGTTTCCCCAGAACGAATATGTGCCAGTGTAGCGACATGTTCGACGTGGGTTTACGCGCCTTGCATCTTGTTGTGAAGATTGTGATTGTTGATGTGATTGATCTGTTTGTGAATCATCACCTTTATCAGGTGGAGGTTGTTATTTATCATCATTTTTCACCTCAGTGTCGATTTTATACTCAACACCGTCCTCTGTGTCGATTTCAAGAGGCACGAGGTTAGATGGGGATCTATGTGTGCGACGGCCGTTACTTGACAATACTGTGACTGCACGTATTTTGCCATCGCTTGACACGTGTATCTCGTGAACGCGGCCCATTTGCCACATGCCGCGTGGCTGTTTATCATCTGTAATTAACACCACTTGGCCACGTTTGGGAGCTTCGTTGATAGTGCCTTTTTTCAAGCGTTGATTTTTAGCTCGATCTTTGAGTAGGTCAATGTCAATTTTTACGTGACCACTCATACCAAAGCACTTCACGATTGTGACGAATTTGGTCCCAAAGTAATGTGATGTCATCTCTGTCCTTTTCAGGCACAGAGTTGAGTGCAATTTCGTCAATGCAATTGACGTCATTGACTCGTGGGGGTGTGAGTATATAGGATTTTTTGATTTGTGAGGGTGTGAGGTTGAAAGATCCATCCGTCATCCTATCCCATTCCTCTTTTGGAATTTTTCGCATGGGTTCAATCGTGGTGGAATCGAGTTCCAGCTCACGTTTTTCATCCATGTAACATGGTGGTGGGGTGCCCCAAAGAAAATGTATTGGGCGCAGTATCGCTGCACCAATGTCTGTGTTTGACAAATATGACAATGGTCGCGTGTTGACGGAGAATTCGACGTCAAGCATGACTGTGAGAAATTCATGCCATGTGAGACAACGTCTGCCGCATGCTTTTTTGAGCAAGCGTTTGACTAATCCGACCATGCGTTCGTACACGCCACCTTGCCAAGGACTGTTGGCTGTGATAAAATGCCATTTTATGTCCGGTAGCATTTTGACACAATTTTTGAACGCTGGGGCATTGTCGGACCAAATTGTGTCCGGCATGCCTCGACGTGAAATAAAACGATTTAGAGCCATAATTGTGTCGGCTGTCGAGACACTATTAGTTGACTCTAAATGAATGGCGCGTGTACTGAAGCATGTTAGCAACAAAATGTGTTGACTGTGACGGGTTCCGTTCTGTGAATAAACTAACAGTCCCATATAATCAATGCCAATATGTTGAAATGGCTTGATTTGTGATTGAGTTCGAGTGACAGGTAGTGTGTGAAAATCAGGTAATGTGAATGGACCTCCTTCCGCTTTGCGGCATGTAACACATTTGCGCAAAATTTTTGCAACTACCTGCTTGGCACTTGACAGCCAGCAGTGTTCGCGTAAATCGGCTAATGTGTGAAACATGCCACTGTGACCAGCAAGCTCATGAAAATGAGTAACTACCAACGTTGTTAACCATCCGGTTTTTGGCAGGTAGTAAAATAACGAAGGGTTTCTGTGTTCTTTGTGAGACACACGCGTGACACAATATAATAAATTATTCCACGCGTCCCATTTGAGCATGTGGTGTTTGCCAAGTTGCGCTTGTGAAATGCAACTGGCGCATTCCTCTGCTTGTGAAATGCGCAATACATGTCTGAATGCCTTGTTTAAATCAGCTTGTGTGATAGGTTTTGATAAATATTCGCTTTCGCGTTTTGCAGCTTTATGCATAGAGCGATTTAGCCAATATGTTTTCACACGAAGTAGATAAACGACTGTGCGCAACAATTTTGACAATGTTGAAAATCTTCGAATGTCGATTTTGAACGGATTTGAAGGGATGTGACGTTGTCGACTTTCGACAAACGGATTTTGAGGAGTGACGTTTTGTGACAAATTGGGGTCCAAATTGACAGGCACTTGTTGTGCGAGAGCATTGGCTGGCTGTGAAGCAGGCTGTGAAGTTACTGCTCCAGCATATAAAGGTCGACTGATGTGAGTGTCGCCTTTCGCAAGCTCTTCGGTGACAGGTTGCGCTTGATATTGCGAAATGTCAACCATGGCTGATGTGAAGGGTTCAGCGAAAAATGTTGGTCCTGTAAACCACATTGTTTCGATCATTAGTTGATCAAAAGTACATCCCCGTGACGCAATGTCAGCTGGATTGTCTTTTGTAGCGACTTTGCAAATTTGAATGCAATGCTTTGACATAAATGAATGGATTTTTGTGACCCGATTGTTGACAAAAGTAGCCAACGGCTTTGAAGTATATAGCCAGCCGATGACAACTGTACTATCGGTCCATAGGAAATTGCTGTGAATTTTCCATCCACCCAGCTCAACGAGTTCATGATGTAAATAATCGATGAGCTGTGCACCAATTGTGACACCGAGCAATTCCAAGCGTGTGATTGTGAGGGGTTGACCTTGTTTTGACGGAAGTGGAGCCAATTTTGTGCGAGCTGTGAGAAAACCACTAAAATATCGGTCATCCTCATAGCCGTATTCATCGGGTGAGATCGCTTTTTGACGCAAATAAGCGCACATGGCGTATCCATCTTTAGAGGCATCACAAAACACATGTAACTCTAATGGACGTGTTTCGGCTTTGACATCAATGCCAAAAGAGTGAAATGAGCGCGGGAATTTGATTTGACTTATAGACGAGAGATGTCTTTTCAAATCGTCCAATAAGTCATCCGCCTCTGGGTCTTCGATGAGTTCATCCCAGGTTGTGACATTGCACCTTTGAATTATTTGTGACACGCGAAATTTCAACCGAAATAACGCGGGTGCTGTGATGCCAATAGGGTCGTATGTTGAAGCCAGCAATTTGTTCAAATTGCGGCGTGTTGCTGTGACAATGAGTGTAAAATCTTTCTTGGGAGCTGGCACCGCAATGGTATCTTCGATGTGCTCGTAAACAAGACCCATTACTTTGATGTATTGTGACTGTTTTGGGTTGAGATCATCAGGTTTGATTTTCTCGGAAACTGTACGCGAATTTGTCATCCATTCGCGCATGTTGAAATTTGCTCTTGCAAAAACAGCTTTAATTAAGCGGTAGAGCTGTATTGCATATTTTTCATCATCTACGCTGATAACTAAATTATCAACGTAAATGCTGTTGAGCAACAGCTCCAATTTCGCTCGTTCGTGTGATTCAGCGGGATGCATGTGAGCTAATTCCGCTTCCAGGTGATATTTAATTACAGTCGACAAAATGGATGGACTGCATGTGAGACCAAATAGCACCCTTGTGAATTGCATCATTTGAATATTGTCTTCGTGAGTCGGAATAGTGTCATCACGCAGCCAATAAAATTTTGTGAAAGCGCGTGATTTTGGGTGAAGAGCAATTTGTAAAAATGCTTTCTCAATGTCTGCTAATAACACTACTTTTCCGGCTCTGAAACGAAGCATTAATCCGAGCGCCAGTGGTGTGAGAACTGGGCCTCGAAATAAGCAATTGTTGAGACTTGGCTTGCCTGCCGAACCATCATACACTATTCGACATGTTGTCGATCTGCCAGGTGTGATGACAGGTTGGTGAGGTAAGATGTGTTCTTGCAAACCATCCTGTGAACCATAGACGGGTTCTATGACACCCTTGTGAAGTTGATCTGAGATGACTTTAGCGTATGTCGCAAATAAATCGGGATCTTTTCAAAACCGTTTCAACAGTGACAGAAAGCGGCGAAATGCTTCTGAATTGTTGGTTGGTAATTCGTGAATTGTTGATTTGAATGGCCAATCTACGCTATAGTGTCCAGTTTCTGGATCAAGAGTAATTGATTCCAGAATTAACTGTTCAGCTATGTCATCATCATGTGATAATGGATCATCTGTGATACCTATTGACTCGAGACTGTGAAATTGAAATAATGTCTCTTGACCAACAGCAACAGCTGATGATGCATGTGAACTGCATGATACCATGAATTGATGTGGTGAAATGTCGGGTGTTGTGACAAATGACTGTGATGACGCGTTTCCGCCAAGCATCAATCCAAGTATCGATTCAACGATGATCAATCCAGATGGGAGTTCGATTTCTGTTGGTCGAATATCGAACTTCCAATAATAGTCTTGACCAATGACCACATCTGGTTGCGTAATTTGTGACAAAACTCATCAGTCATTTCTGTCAATTCAAGCGGTTCCGCAAATTGTTCTTGTGCATGTTCCCCGTACACAATATAAATGACTGTTTTGTCATCTTGTGATAAAGGAGGTGGGCATGCATATGTTGCCAAATTATCAACTGCACGTAAGGTGAGTGGAATTTGCAACATATTGTCCTTATTGTCAACGTGTTTGTAAATAGGCATGACTGCCTCGATTAAAAACGTATTGACTGTGACAGGCGTTTTTGTCGCAAACACGTTCATTTGAAGAACAACATCTCCTTTGTTTTCAAAGTTATACTCATTTGCCACGGATGCTTTAATGTATGAATATTCGCATCCAGTGTCAAAGAATATTAACAAAGGGTCTGTGACTCGATTTAATTCAGCGTCTTTATTAACTAATGAAGCCTGGGCCACTTGCAAACGAACAATAGGCGCAAAATCGAACTCACATTCTTGTTCGGCCTGCTGCCTGGTAGCGGTGTTGAGGTTACCGTAACCCGCTTGTGCGCTCAGCACCTCCACCGTGGGCCTGTGACTGGGTTGAAGTGGCACCGACGATGACATTTGGTTCGGGTTGAGGTGTGGGTACACCTCGTACCGTTTCTGCTGGAAGCCGCGGATCTTGGCTTCGACGGTCTCCATGTCCGTGCTGTCCTGGATGAGGTTGGCACGGAGCGTCGTCCACAGCTCGTTTTCGCTGTGATACTTGCAGGCTTCCTCTTGAGCTCTCGCCTGGAGCTCGTTAGCAGGCTTCGGCCATTCGCCCATGTCCAGCGGGCCGTCCATGTCCATCTGGTACAGCGTCTGCTGTCTCCACCGAAAATCGTTCTCGTCCGGGGGGATGACACACACGCTCATCGGTTCCGTGTGTGAAGGCGGATATGATGGCGGTGCATGTGACGAAGCCGCGCCCGTTGTGATTACCTGAGCGTTGACAAAATTAGCGCTCGTTGCTTTGACAAAGGCTTTATTTTGTGAATTGTTTACCTGACGTCTTGCGGGTGCCTGTCTAGTAGGACAGAACGCCCCGTGATGCTGGCCGATCTGGCGACAATAGTAGCAACTCAGTCTTTGAGTGCACTGTTCCGCTTGATGGCCTCTGCGTGTGCATCGCGTGCACACATCGCCCAAAGCTTGCAACCGTTCGATGCGCTCTCTCGGTGTGACGTATTGAGGGCAATCGGTGGTGTAGTGCTCTTTGATGCCACAGAACAAGCACTCAAATTTCAGCTTGCGATAGTCAGCAGCAGGTTGTGAAGACTGCTTTTGACTAATCGCTCCGCTCGCGGGAGTTCTGGGAGGTTGAGTGGAATTTTTATTTTTTCCTTGTGGTTTACCAACGTTAGCATTGGTACCAGCAAAAGCAACCGTATTGTGAATAGGTTTTTGTTTTGAAAAGGTATTTTGTGATTTATTTCCCTTTTTCTTTTGCTGTTGCCAACCACCTCCATTTTGTGGCTTTTTTATCAATGAATTTTGTGATTTCTGAACAACAGTTGAAGATTGTGAACTTTGTTGTTCAGTCTTCATCGCATCTAACCGAGCACGAGCAATGGTAGTTAATGCATCAACAAACCTGACGACTGTGAGTTCTGTGTCGCCGGTTACAGCAGTGCGCATCGAATTCCGGTGTTCTTCTGTGACGGCAAGAACAATATTATCGGGGAGATAACCACGAATTATTCTTAACACAGCACCAGAATCGACACTTTCACCCCTTTCTTTTAGTTGATTGAGAGTTGACAAAAGGGTTCGTGTGAAATTTGTGAGGGAGTCTCCTCTTGACGAAGGCTTTTCGAGTGAATACAATTTATCCCAAAGGGCTGCTTGTACCCGATGCGTTTCACCAAAGTTTGATTGTAACATGGTGACCGCTGTGATGTAATCTCGACCATCACCTTTTAATCCGGCCAGCAGTTCCGCTGCTGGACCGATAAGGCTGAGCTTAAGGTATGTATATTTCATACCATTTGACAAATTAGCTCGGTCGTGAATTTGAGCTCGAAATATTTCCCACCAAGCTGCCCATTCTAACGGATCGCCGTTATATTTAGCAAGCTCGATTTTAGGTAACTTTAACAACGTTTCCGGTTGTGAAGGTTGAGAACTACTTCCCATGTTGACATTGTTATAAGGTGGTTGTGAAGGGGGTTGAGTAGTTAAATCAACAGTGGACTGACCTTTCAAGGAAAGTATCAACCTTTCCGCGGATTTGATGTGCGCTTGGGCGGACGCCATTTTCGATTCCAGCTCGTCCATGAGCATCGTCGCGTTGTTCGAGCCCGAATAGAGCGCGCGCTCCAATTTTGCGTTGGCGCTCTTCGCTTCTTCGGCTGCCCCGTCTTGGTCTCTGTCCAAGCTTGTGATGTAATCTTGGACAATAGATGTGAATCTGTCCATAGCTGTGGACAGGTCCAAGCGTTTCAGCTCGGCTTGGTAGACGTATGCCTGAAGTGATTCTAACACTTCCTCCGCCGCTTGCAAGTTTACAGCGGCGGGTTGTGACTCGTCTTTGACGATTTTAGGAATCGGTTTAGTTGTGAATCGTAACACGCCGGTGCGTACTCCAGTCAACGCCCGGCTATGCTGAGTCAACGGATGAGTGGTGTCGGTCTCATCAACGTTGCTCGGTGGCATAGCTGAGGCGGCGGTTGCACCTCGCAAAGCGCGTAGGCGTTCGTCGGCCATAGCAAAGTTCGATCGATTTAATGCTTATTAGCAAAGTGGTAGCTAGCTGTGAACAAAATAAAATAATAAAATAAATATTTCGTTACTTGTGACTTGTACTTGTAAAATCGTAAGTATATATGCACGCGCTACTAACGATTTTGCGTCCAAAACCGTGTTACCGTAACCCCGTGCGTGTGACTCAGGCTGTGAAACTCAATTTCCAATGAAATTTCGCGCGAGACGACTTAATTAGAGTGACCAATTATTTAATTAGTCACCCTGCTCGCTGCGCCATGTAAAATAATACGGAACTTGTTGAAGTGACTTGTGAACTAGCTCCTATTCCTAACCGAGGAAGAGGACAAATGTGAACGTATGAAAGTTGACGTGAAGCGTCGTCTCTTAGTTGACGTTCCGTTATTTTATCAAAATGTGATTAGTTGAGTTGAAGTGAATTGATGTGAGTTAGTGTGAAGCAAATTTAGATTGATTACAAAAGGTTTTGACGAACGTTTTTATTTAGACAATTAAATACGATGAAATAAGTGTAAATAAAATATATATAAAATTATACGTAAACAAAGGAATTAATTTACAACTAAATTAATTACTTAAATAAAACGTAAAAGAAGCTCTAATTACCGGAGAAATAAGGCAATTTAAAGAAGGCACTTAATTACGACAAAAGGCGACAATTAAGTGGCGCGGTTGTGAACAAAGCACCTCAAACAGCGCAGGTGTGAATAAAGCACTGAGGTGACTTAAAGCACCAAGAGTTAAACTTAGCACCAAAAACAAGCGACTAAATAAAGTGACAAACGGCGCTTATTTAGATCCTAGGAAGAGATTCGTGTGAAGTTGACGAGGTTGCAAACACTGCCGATTCTAGCTGTGAAATCGGCTTTTAAGGGCCAGACCGATGGCGATTGGTTTGGCGCCAATCGGTCGGCTCTAATCTCCGATTTTTACCCAACATTTCCAATTGTGAAAGTTCAATCCTTGCCCGCTCGCTTCTCCGATGAAAAGCGAGCTAAACTGACAAGATAGTGAAAATGTGAGACAAGCCAGACAGCATTTGAAATGGCGCGCAGGCCCGGCCCCGCGCTTGGGGCGAGCCCGCCGCTTAACATAAACATGACGGCGTATTTGCGTGCTGCTTGTCAAGGAAATGTGGCGGAATGTGAGCAATGACTAAGATCTAAATATGTGAGCGATGTAAAGTGCACGTTGTAAACAACGTCGCTTGAGATATTAATTGACGAATGTGAAGATGTTAAAAAATGGAATGTGAATTAAAATAGAATCTTAATAAATTGAATTAATTAAATATAAAAGCGAACATGAGAAAGTCAACTTAAATATTAAAGGTTTTACATTTTACAATAATGTTACACATGGTTTACGATACTTAGAAGGGAAGGGTATGATGTTTAAAGTTATGTAAAGAACCATACCTCTAAAATGCCTGCATTGCAAAATTTACTTAGGGCAAATTTTATGACATCATAATGACATCATTGCAGGAACAAAAATTTGCAAAATTCACACTTTGAAATTCCCCCCAAGTAAATTTTGCAATGCATGCATTTTAGAGGTATGGTTCTTTACATAACTTGAAACATCAAACCCTTCCCTTTAAAGTATTGTAAACCATCTCTTCAAGTGTCTAATAAAAAAGTTCCAAAAAGCGGATTTTTTGTCATCCATCTATTGGGGAGTGGTGTTTTTTTGGAGAATAAGTGAATTTTTGAGAAATTTTTCACGTTAATCTCACATGGTTGAATAGTGTATAGTAGGGGAGTGGTGTTGGTTACACATCCCCAAAATTTTAGATTTATACCGCTCCCACAGCTCAAAAATCAGCGGGTGCCGGACCTGCTGTGGGACACCAAAAAAGCCACAAAAAATAGTTGCACTTAGGGCGACCCACCCTGAGAGGGGTCGCCGCGACCCCCCTAATTCATGCGACGTAGAGGGGGGTTGCGCCAATATCTCCCCCAAGTTTCAGCTTCTGGCGCGCCCTAGAACTGGAGATAGGGTGTCACAAGTACGATCAAAAATAGGGTGCCGGACGTGACCGGGAAGGTGTTTAAATGGGAATTCCGTACAAATTTTTGTTCCAGATGAAACAAACATTTTTGATACAATTTTTTCTGGACATTTGAGACCAAAAAGTTTTTTTGACATTGGTGGATTGTAATTATGTGCAACTTTTCCACCCACTCAGAACCTCTGGAAGCCCCACACAATAACGGCATTGTTGATCAAACATGAAAACATTTTTTGAGAAAAACATAGGTTTGAAAAAGTGGACAATCCACTATCCCAAGCTATTCATGGAGCACATGGGGCCAGAATTGGCTTGTTTGCTGTAAGGTGCAACATATGGCTGCTCCTGGGCCCCATTTTTGCATTCAAGTATTTTTTATAGTTAACAATAAAAATGGCCCTGCGTAAAGGGGGCACTCGCCTGACAGTGTGTCTTGATGCAAATGACAAAATACTTGTGCCCATTCAGTGTGGACACTAATTATTTGATAAAAACGTATAGGGGCCAATGGGCAATGTGCCCTGTATCTAGTGTGACTGGGCCAAACAAATAAAGAGGTCATGCCCAGAAAATTGAAAATCACAGTTTTTCAATCACAACCACAATTTTTATAATCACAAAGTTTAAAATCATTGTTGTCATGGTTTTGTAATCCATGCCTGCTTGCTGGGGGCAAGTTTTGTGGGGGTGAGTGGACCAGGTGCCAAATTATACTCCCAACTGACCAGCAGTCACAAAATGGCTGTGGGCAAGCCATACATTATTTTTATTTTATTTGAAAAGGCACCAACACAAGTGTATTCATCACTTGTGTTGGCAGCACAAAAAAAGTTGGCTGTGCACTTTACTGCAGCTGTATTTTGTGTGTTTTTTGAAAATTCTGATTTATATTTGCCGGGGAAAAAATTGGAAAGAAAACATTCATCAATCTGTAGCAGCAGAACATGGGGGTGCCAGGGGGTGCCACTTGGCATATATGTAGGCAAATATTGTGGGCAAATATTGTGGGCGCCAATAAATGGCAGCCGTATTGGGCTGCACGTTTCCTTGTGAAAATGTTATGAAAAATGAGGTACCTGATTTCCCATTTATATTTTCCACCAGTTTAAGTAAGGGACAGCCAAGATTAGGTCCGGTCCTTCCGCACAGAATAACATATCAATAAAATTTTCCGATGTCAACACAAGAATAATAAAAATTCCAATGTCAACTAGAAACAAGAAAAGTAACTTTTATAAGATGAACATCACTCAACATTCTGTCAATCACCCTTTGTTATCAAGCATTTTGCCAATGGCATACCACTCAAATCCAAAGGGATTTATGACCGAGAAAATTACCTTTCATCTCAAGAAAAACACAAGTTTCGCGACAAAAACACACCAATGTATGACACATGACACTATGACACAACGACGAACAATGGAAGTGTGATTTACCGGAATGAGATAAATTGTTCTGCCATAAAACAGCACCTGTCTGATTGAAAATGCTCCGACAAAAAAAAAGTTGGTTGATCTGCAAAGAATCGTTCATAGGGTGGGAGTTTACACACCAAAACGCGTCATGTATCCGAAGTATGTGGTGGTACACTTGTTATCTGTTTATCTTTGTCCATTGTTTGTTGCATTTTTACTGCAATTATGTATGAGTTAAAATGGTTATTCCTAAGTAGAATATTGAAAATAAACTATATAGGTACTTTGGTGAAACAGCAGAAGTAAATACATCTACACCTCGTAAAGTCAAGAGACAAGAGATAAAATTTTCACTCATTAGGTGAAATTTTTTACAATTTTACAAATACATATATGAATTTTTATACAATTTTACAAAAATATGAATTTTTTTACGATTTTACACATTTTTTTTCAAAAAATACGAATTTTTATACGATTTTATACTTTATTTTCAAGTGTTCCATTTTATTTTTCCCGGGATTTCCCTGGTAACGACCACTAGACTTTCGTGGCACTTTTTGGTGGTGCCTTTAGGTTCTAGCCGTATCTCCCGGTGCTTTTTGCATCACTCAATATTGGCACTTGTAACAAAATAGCTGCCTATATAAATATATATCTATGTACACGGATTCATTCTATAAGAATGCGGTTACATCAGAGTAAAAAAAAGTATCATCGATTCAGTTAGAAAATTGTTGACGATCTCAGTCACCAATCATGAAAAATCACATGTACATGACGTTTCCCAGTGCATTGCGCCGCTCCAAGTTCACATTAGACCACATTCTCGCAGTAAGTTCAAGAACGGCGATACAAACACAGTTGAAAAAAATAACTGAGTGCACAAATACAGTGCGGCAAATACATATAATGTAAAATGTATCCACTGGATGGGAATCTACCATACCCCATCTGAATAATGGGTCTGAATAATAATAATTTGAATATCTATGTATTCAAGAAATTTATTTAGGAATATATTTAAAAGACAGGTACATGTTAAGAATAGATAAAGGCACACTACCTACTGCATTACGGTTTGTTTGATCCGCGAGAAGTCTCAGGATGATAAGATGTAGAAATTTAGATTCTTGGCTTGTGGGGTCAGGGAACGAATAAAAACAGCAGATTAAACGCTGGCGGTACAGAAACGATCAACATTCGACCAGATTAAATGTAGATTAAAAATACTAAAAATAGCAAAACTCAACAGGTGTTCCGGCAGAGACATTACTCGACGCGCTATCGCCACAAAAGGATCAAATCAAATAAACATTAAAAAACGCTCAAATAATGTTAATGAGTGCATTGACACAGTCACAGGTAACATTGACATAAAAACTTTTCAACCACAGAAATGATGACGATACAAAATTGGCCACACTCATGTCGATTGATGCGTTATGGTTTTAACAGGGTGTCAATATGGGATTTTCGACCAGGGGTCGTTTGTTTACGGAGCCCGGCGAACCACGGGGGGGGGGGGGTTCATCCTCTAAAATTTTACCCTAAATGGTGACAGAATGGCGCCATGGCGTTAGCGCCATTGGCGTTGACACTAGTGCCAGGAACCGCTAGCCAGGTATATATTTATGTATGTAAATAGCCAGCGTGGCGCTCGTCAGGCAGACGGCTTAAATCTGCCACCAACACATCAGTTTGAATGAAAAATGCCCAAATATGGTATGGCAGTAGATAAATGTACCCCATTTGTTGTGTTAAGCGCACGGTTTCATATCACAAGATTTCATGTTGGAACATGAAGCACAGTGCATGGATTTCTTTGCTTGGTGCGATGTGAAGAAGCTCTGCAGTCCACAGTTACCCAAATGATGAACATTGAGCAGTTGAAGCATCAGATTGTCGAACAGTACAATGAAATTTCGCCTAGCATGTGTGTGAAGTGTGTAGGTGAAGCGCTTACGTAATCACTTGTGTATTGTTTTGGTTAATGGCGGTGTTTATGTGAATATGATTATGTTTTGCATATGATGTGATTAATGTGAAAATTTTGCGACATATGAATGTATGAGCTTAACATACTAAATGGGGTACATTTATCTACTGCCATACCAAATTTGAGCACTTTTCATTCAAAATTGACCTGTTGGTAGCAGATTGAAACCGTCCGCCTGACGTACGCCACGCTGTAAATACAATAGAGGGCGACACGCACACCATGGGTGCATTTTTACAAATTTGTGACTTAAGGCGGTGACTTTGAAACAATACCGTGTGTGCGGTGTAAAATGCGCGCTTGCGCGCAAAATGTTGACTAAAATCGTGAAAAAACTGTTGTAAAAGTTGCACTTCCCGGGAGTTTTAGTTCCCTCCTCCGCCTCCTGGATACGTCCTTGGTGTCAACTAAGGTTACATCACTCAGGTCAGGGGTGCAGGTGCTGAATACAAAAAAAATTAAATAATTAAAGTTAAACAATAAAAATTTGCATTATTTGCAATTTGATAAGTTCAAAAATTTGCAGATGTCACTGCAACGAACTGTCATAAGACAGCATTGCGATACACCTCACAAGACATCATGCACAGTGACAAGACATCACTGCAGTGCACTGCCACAATACTTCTATCCATTGCACTGGAATAAAAAGCACTGATGTGCAGTGCACTGCCACAAGACTTCTCCCATCAATTGCACTGATATAAAAAGCACTGCTGTGCAGTGCACTGCCACAATACTAGGGTGTCAACAAAAACTTTTTGGCGGAAAACGGAAACGGAAACGGAAAAAAATTTACACTTGCCGGAAAACGGAAACGGAAAAAAAATTTGCACCTGCCGGAAAACGGAAAACGGAAAAATGAAAGGCCGGAAAACGGAAACAGAAACGGAAAAATTTGTTGAAATGATGCCGGAAACGGAAAAAATTTGCTGAAATGTTGCCGGAAAACGGAAAAAAATTGCAGAAATTTGTCCAGAAATCAAAAAATTGGCAGAAATCTTGCTAGAAATAGAAACAATTCACATAATTGAGAACCTGCATGCATGTTTACCAGTTTGGCTGAAACAGAAAACAGAGAATTGAGTCAGAAAATGGGAAAAAGTTGGAAAAAAGGAGAATTGAGCCAGAAAACGGAAAAAAGGCGGAAAAACCTAAATTTTAGCCGGAAAACGGAAAATGAGCCGGAAAAACGGAAACGGAAACGGAAAAAACATTTAGCAGCCGGAAAACGGAAACGGAAAAAAATTTGCCTGCGGAAAGCGGAAACGGAAAACGGAAAACGGAAAGTTGACACCCTACACAATACATAACTGTAGCCCATTGTAACATGACAGCGCTGATTACAATTCATTTCTGAGATCACGCCAGTTCATTGCTACATGATGTCTACAGGCAGTGCACTTTCAAAGGCACGACCACAGTAAATACACGCTTGGAAGACATCATCAATGCACCACGCCGTTACAATAAGTGTTGTTTGTGATTTTTAAAGTACCATGAATATTGAGCAACTACTACTATTTTTGTGCCTGAATACATAAGTACTTAAAATGTATGTAAATGAGGGGCTCTGGTTCACCTACATGTGCATATGTATCTTCCCATTATTTTATCATCTCATTAAATGAAGTGGAATAAAAGTGGATACCGCATCTGTGATCATTTCCATTACGTCTTAATATTTTTACTGATCTAATGTGGTCATAAAATTTGCGGCGGCGTTTTTTTTAACAACACCTGTTTACAAATTTCAAAAATGTGCGCAGTATGAATGCGGTGCAATGAATTCCGTCATAATAAATTTTTTCCGCTCTATGAATTTGAGATGGAATATTTGGTCTGCCCCAGATATTTATGTCTGGGAAAGCGCATTTACTGGGCTATTTGAAAGACTGGTTTTAATAGTGAAAATGATAATTACGCACGGCACTCAAACACCGTCTTTCTTCTAATAGAAGGGCACCTTCCACTTTTTGTCAACTTTTCACCCACCAGCCATTCTATTGGATGGAAGCAAGCCTTCAATTTTTCACACTTCTTTTCAAATTCTGCCAAGATTTTTCAAACTGTTCTCTTTCAAACGTCTCAGCTGATTCATAAAATGACAATTCAGAGTTCATTAAACATTTGATCTTAAAATAGCACCAAATCAATGGACCAAAGTACTAAGTAACAGCATCCACTGACATTTTTTATTGTTGTCATTCATTTGGCGCAATTTCAGCAGTTTTTGACCCCTCTATTCTAGATCGCCCTTCTATTTATTTCGTGACCCAAAGAAGTCAAAAAGGTACTTTCTATTGGAGACGCCTTTCAGTTGGAGACCAACCGTTCTATTACAAGAACACGGTACTATTCATTTACCGTATTACCTCGAAATACCACCATGGGGGTTTATTATTTCGCCAGCAAAATTTGAGGGGGTTTAATTCGAGGGGGGGTTATTATTTCGGCAGAAATTTTCGTAAGGATAGTAGTAAAAAGTAGGCATTTTTGTACCAAAACAATTAATAAATGTGTTCTAACAGGATATATTTGGACATAAAAACGTAGATAGCTACACAAACTAGTTTATATGTAGCTGCAATGCAAATTAGCAGTAATAAATACATCATGTACATTGCATACATGATGTATTTACATCATTCCGGGGGGTATTTAGAGGGGGGTTTATTATTTCCCCAGCCTATTTTGAGGGAGTGGAGTAATTCGATGGGAGGGGGTTAATTCGATGGGAGGGGGTTAATTCAAGGGGAGGTTATTTTTTCCCCAGCCCATTTTGAGTGGGGTTTATTCGAGGGGGGTTAATTAAAGGGGGGATAATTCGAGGTAATACGGTCGGTGCATTTCTTGTGCAGAGCGGGCAGTCCCAGACCCTCTAACGTGTCAAATGATATTTAAAATGTCAATCAAAACAAAAAAGAAAAAATTTTATTAGTGAACTTTGCATGACATTTTACATTTTACTTTACATTTTACAGAGTCTGGGATCTGGGATTGGCACCAGGCGTGGCTTTAACTTACGGCAATAGCAATTCAAACTTGAAACATATTTTCCATGTAATTTCATATATGATATCTTCCAACACATTAGAGAAACATATTTACCAAGTATGTTTTATATATTTATTTATAACACCCATGTATTTACTGTTCGACAGATAAATATAAATAAATGAAAACAAATTCGAATTGACAATGCGATTCCATAGCTGACCTACAATCTATGATGTCACTTTATTCGATAAACGTAAAAGATGAAAAGGAACATTAGTATTTTATAGCGCAATGAATGCGCGCCGTCTTCAAAACCTGCCGCACTCATCCATTCTGACACTAACTCTACAAATTAGAGTTCAAACGTACAAACGCCGAGACGGGTACATTTGTCACAAAATGGGATAGGTAATCGATTCGCGCACGCGGGTACTTTGCGACATCGGATAATCGGACGGCCAGTTATTTTCCTCTGGCCGGCACCGCGCTACCGCAAAAACATTGAAAATGCCGTCGAGAAAACAGCGCCGAACCACGTTGGGTATATGGATACTAAAGATAAATAAAAGTGGCCACGCATCGTAACGGGTAATGTGAAGATGCACCTATGAATGTCTCGGGAAAGAGATAAAAAATAAGTAGGTAGGCAATTTGTTCATCTGAGCAAAAAATTGATCAGTAACCTACATCCTGTGAATCGGACCAGTTAAGTAAACGCAAAAATGTATTCACAAAAATCACACCGCCGCAAGGATTGCACCTTTCATGTAACATGTAACACTTTTTAATACTTCTCATGATCCACATCTCTATTTACGTTGATGACGGCAATAAAAAGTTCATGGGAAACGATTTTCATGCCATACATTCAGCTGGAGTTTCTTAAGTCACAAAATCACAGTCAAGGTACTTTGGAGAGAAAAGCGATGCTGCAGCGCCAAATAGAACACACTACAACACACAACAATAATTGTGAATCTAGCATCTGTGAAAAATAGATTTTTTTATTAGTGACAAAAAATGAAATTCAATTCAACTAAACAAGGCACTTGTATTGCAATTCATCACGAAAGACGGCGTTCCCAACACGTTCGGGTATTTCTTACAATCCACAATAGATCACAATAAAATTGTTGAACACACAACAGCACCTACAGAAACAGCAAAAAGTCCACTCAAACCACAAAAGAACACTCCTACGTTTACATAAGCAGCCGGTTTAATTACTTTTGCCACAAAATCTCACATTATACCATTCATGAAGCACGATATTGGTATCTTTCGCGGCGAGAGGTCACATTCAATTATTGTAAAATATATAAATACTACTATTTACCCTGGTGTGAAAGAAATATTATTTTAGTCGCCTCTAGTGGTGTTAAACGTGGCAAAAGCGTTATGGCGTTTCTGAAAAAATGGAGACCAGCGGAAATAGAGGCATTACGCTTTTTGTACAAGTAATGCGAAACGCCACTGGTGACACACACTTTCAATATTAAAACTTCCTCAAATTCATTATGGAGTAAATATTTAGTTGATTCCACCACTGTGCTATGCGAGTGTGGCCATTCTAACATATTGTCTACTCTCACATATAATGTTGAATCTCACATGCTGATGCCGCAATGCGGCTCTAACATACAGTGGAATCTCACATACCTGAAGGTGAATTTCACATCCCCAAAGGTGAATCTCACATGTGCAGTGTGAAACTCACCACATGTCCAGACCAAAACTTGATCTTACATGCCCAGCCCTTGCACATGCTGTCTTAAGGTATTTAAAAAATGTTAGTATCAGTAAATACACACACATGAATAATACGGTGAGTAATTTTTAGTAAAACAAACAACAAATGTAAAAATTCAATGAAAGGGATGAAAAAATGCAAATTACAAATCAATTTTTAACAAAACATTCAATCTGAAAAAATGCAATGCAAAAAATGCCAATTTTTAACAAAAAAGTAATGTGCACAGATAATTCTTCATAATATTGATGATGCAAATAGATATTTCTTAAATTTTGTTCTGCAAAACAAGTTTGAGTAGAATTTTAGACCAATAAAAAAACAGATGTTTGGAACTAGGTGTTAAAATATTTCAAATATGAAGTAGAATAGATGTTCTGAAGTATACTGCAGTTACTTTACACCTTGCATGTGTGGTTCTCGCTTGAAGCATGTCAATGACATTTGACATATGTTGCACAATAGTTATATTGTAAAAAAATTGAAAAAAAACCCACTGCTGTTATAGTGTTTACCATTGACATATTCACAATGATGAATTTTTCATATTTTTACAAAAATCACATGCTTAAATAATAATTGGCACACTTCCAATGTGAGACATAAGTCGCAACACAACGCTGCATGGCACATGCCTTGAGACGGCATGTGCATGGGCTGGGCATGGACATTTGAGTTTCACGCTGCACATGTGAGATTCACCCTTGGGCATGTGAAATTAAGATTCAGGCATGTGAGATTCCACATTATGTAAGAGTAGACAATATGTTAGAGTAGAGTGCACTTTCATGACTAATACACATGATTACAGACAAAAAGTTGATGATATCTTGGCACCTTAACGTCAAGTTCATAACGTAGTGTTTTTTCCTTTGGCGTCCCATAGCGTTTTGCCATCACTAGTTTTGTCACGACATCCTAAATTAGAGGACTTAACACGAGAAAAATGCAAAGCCAAATAGGGCGAATGAAATTCACGTGTCAATAAAAAACCGGTCGTCAAGAATCGAACTTGCGCTCGGCCAGGCGTTAAGTGAAAGTGAGATTTATCCACACGCCGCAAAAAAAAAATGTAAATATTTATATTGTCGATATACACGTGGTGTATGTCAAATATAAAGATAGTGGATAAATAGAATAAATATTTATGTACACAATTTACTGAAAGCGTGTTTCCGTGATAAATATCCCACCGATCATTCAAATACAAAGGAAAAGAGACGGTGCTTATTTGATCAGGAATCAAATTATTTACAATCGAAAATATCTAGTCGTTGTTAGGTCCTTAAAATACAATATTGAACTGATTGTGACGTTAAGTTCATGAACGCAAGATGGCCATTGGCTAACACCGACGATACTCTGCAATTTGTGGAGTAAAGGTAGCCCATTTCGTAGTTTTTGTAATGGGGTTTCTGGGGTTTTCATGCTGCTGCAATTTTCTTGTTGCATTGCCACTCAGAATGCACCAACGCAGTTGTAGCACCGACCCGATGCGTGAGCAACATTTTTTCCTCTCATTTTTGCGTTTGAACGTATCGAGCCCCTTTTGGAAAGAAAAAATGAACCGCGTGACACCGATGCAATTTTTCGGTGCCCGACTACCTACACACTTTTTTTGCAAATTCGTGCACTACTTGTGAAAGGAAGGAAAAAAATGCAAAATTTAGAAGAAACGGCAAATTGAAACCAAACGACCCATCATCATAATGAGCAATAAAGTCGGCGCCGAGCATGTAAATGTTACATCAAAAATGGATGACCCGACAGAATGGCAAAGCCTTAGCAACTCGAAATGGATGTCTATCTCTGTTTCCATGGCCATCCGTCAAAGTGCTGCAGTAGCGCTCTGAACCCTACCCGACCCTCGTCTGACACAGAGACACGCATCAATGTGCCCACATAAATACAATAAAAAATTTTCACCATGTCTTTGGTGAAAACTGAAAAAAATTTCAAATGCGGATAAATCAACACGGGTGATGATTAATTCAACTTAAATGTGAATTTAAATTAGTGAAAATTAAAATTTGAATATGTGAAAACTAAAACACATATAGCGTACAATAAGAGTACGCTGTATGTCGCCATGTCGCCATTTCAGTTTTCACAGAAGTCATGGTGAAAACTAGTGTGTAAGGGCCAGTACGAGAGCACTTTGACTGTAAAAAAGTAAAAAAGTAATAAGTCAAAAAGTCAAAAAATAAAAAGCTCTGTGACCATTTAACCTGGAATCAAACATTAATCTGATCCTTTTGGGTGGGTTCATTCAGAAAAGTAATCGCTTCTCTGGAGGGATATTTAGATGGATGACAATTTTTTTTTTTTTTTGGGGGGGGGGGTACGGGAGGAGTTTCACGGGGTCCAACATTTTCCTATGTATTTATAGAGAATACGCGATTTTGACTAGCGATTTTTAATGTGAAAATGGGCATAGCGGTACAAAAAAAAGGGAATTTCACAGTGGAATGGGCAAAAAGCGCAAAAAATACGGAGTATGAGTGAACAATGGTTCAAAAATGGAAAAAAATAAATATTGTACATATTTATTATTCTTTTTGTTTGTTTGAAAAGTTCATAGCAGAATATAGAGTGAATCAGCACCAAATATTTTGATGCCACTCAAAATAGGCAACATGGCTGCCTTCCTATCTGTACTTAGTTGTGTATTTGGTAGCAGTTGGGCGATACCCCTGCGAATAGATAAATTTGCATGGAAGCCGTAACTAAAGGAGATAATGGATGCACGACTCATCTATGTAGGTAAATATGTATTATTGATGTAAATATAAATGTGTAATCGTCCAAACACCCTTGTCCAAACGTAATTTTTTTATAATTTTTGCAAAGCCCACTCGCTTTTTTTAAATGGAATATTATTTCAATACAACAATTGCTTAAAAGCCCATCTGTTTTCCGCCAACTTCGATGAAACGTTTGAATATCAAATGAATTACACTGACCACACAGTGAAAGGAATGCACCAACGTAGCCAAAGCACCATGGCAAGAATTCGCGCATCAATACGAAAACAGGCACAGGGCAACTGCAGTTTGCAGGAACAATACTAGGTACAGCGCCGTGTAAGTATTTTTACCGCTTTACCTATTATTTAGGAATCGCTGCAGCAGGTGGGCAGGAAATCGCCTACACACAAACAAGCACGATTTGTAGGCGACGTATTTACAAGAGCTTTCAACCAGACGTTCTCATTTGGATTTATGATGTCTGACATGTGCCAAAATTTAATTGGGATGGTATGGAAGCGACACAAATTTTGCCATGCTGCGCACATCTACCTACCGGAAATACTCGAAACAGCTCCTCTGTTTTTACAAAACAGTCATTTAGAAACATTACCTTATTGAAAAATTATGCCAAATCACGCAATATGGTAAAAAGAGCAAATACTGGATCACCCTATTGGTTTTTCACTGCACTGCAGGAATTTCATGAATATGAATTAGACATCCAAAACAGGTATAGAAGAGGTGATCTTCATGGAACACGGGTCCATAACATGCATCCAGAGATAGCAGTTAAATCCTAACTATGGATGAAGCACTTTTTCATTGTCTTAACATCGCTGTCAATCGCCAAATATTTATGTGATACTTGAACCACTCCTATTGCCATAAACCAACAGTGAAATGCATCATAAATGCATACATATGCATGCACACAAGTTCATCCTACGTCAGCTAATAAGCCAGCGCCGCACCGGGCGCAAAATAAGTAATTTCAGGCATGCAGTTTGAGCAGAGTACAAGCTGTTGCCCTAGGTTACCTAGGGCAACATGCCGTGCGCATGACTGATATTTGTTATTATCGCATCAGAAGGATGCATTGAAACGGAAAGGGGATTGTTTGAGGATTTTTTTATGTCCACCGCGGCCGTCAATGTTAATTTTTTTTGTGTTGCTATCTAAATATAGCTATCTAAATATAGAGTATATAGGTAGCTAGAATTGTTAAAGCCAAAGTTCAATATTCAGATCTCAAAAATAGTAAATACATGAAGTTAGTGTAAAACACGATCGACAACGGTGGTGATAGGTAACCGACAGGAACTAGAAATAAGTATGATGAAGCTACTACCGTTAGCCTAATCATACAGACTCACAACCGGCGTAATTTGTCAAGTGTGCAGATATTTTACTATGGTATGCATGTATTTATACTGTACACGTCAACAGTCAACATAGGCACACATAAATACAGCAAAAGCTTCAGAAGAAAACGCCACCCACGATCAACTTTGCTGGGTGTAAGTGGCAAGATAGTGTTAAGTTATAAAGGTTGTATTTTACAGGTTGTATTTAAGTAGTATATCACGCAAACAATAATTTATATGTGGAATTGAACTGATAGGTGTATAAAAGTAGTTGTCAATTAGATGCAAGTTTACTTGCGATTTCACTCACTTTTTACCACTGCTCTTATCACTTCACAACCAGCAGAATTGGCATAAGGGACGCGTTTCCGCAGGCATATATTTAGGTAATTACACTGAACGGTTTAGAGAAAATGGACCATATTTTGGTGAATGAACTCACATACGAAGTTATACATAAATCCACACATATTTTTTAGTATAAGCGCCGTAATGACGTGAGAAAAAGTTTGGCTCTTATTCAGATATGATATGGTAGATTTCACCGTAAAGTGCGCAGTCAATAGACTGTATATGCATGCGCTGCATCACACGCCTCATATCCACTTGTTTTGTTGCATACATGCATTATTTTTGCACGCCATCTAGTGATAAAATGGCGCCATGTTCCTGGCTCGCTTTTACAGTACCAAGGCGCGCCGGTCAGTCAGGGACGTAGCCAGGAACGGCACCGCCGCCCCCCCCCCTAAAAATTGATCCTGTATTCAAAGGAATGGAGCTAAGGTGCAGGCGCCATTCGTAGACGCCGCGCCATGGCGCCATTGGTGTTGGCATTGGCGCCACTCCCGTCAATTTTCCACATATCACACAGGAAGGGGGGCGCTTCCCCAATGGCTACACGACACTGCCGGCCATGACTCCCTTTTCTGAGGCACCAGGTAACCAACGCCGGTTTACTGGAGCGGTGCCATTCTATCGCGCCCAAAATGTTGGCGTCATTCCAGTGTATAGGGCTCGGCGCCTCTGTTATGGTGCTCACTGCTTTCCCACCACTAATAACACCTTAAAATTTGCGAAGAGAGCGCGATAATTGGAGATGCTATTAAAAGCTGTCAGGTCACGTAAATCAAATTTTTTACAAAACCGGGAATTTTTCTGGCAGTGGAGAAATTGAACGCACAAAAACTCGACGGTTTTAATCAGTGTTACACTAGCGTTGCAATACGGTGACTATCTCACTACCCTTTGTGTAGGTAAAAAGCACTGTATGCAGGCAGGCATAACAATGCAGTAATCAATCACAAATCACCTGAGTAACTAATACAGATATGACACAATGTGATGGATCATGGTATCCTGCAAAAGTGTCACTCCAAAGAATTGAGGCTGCATTTAAGTGACTTCCGATATACGTCAACCAAGTTGGAAAAAATTTAGTGCTCATAATAAATTTTGTGAGAGCAAGCGCGTTTGAGCTAAATAAAGATTTGCATCAGCTGTGCTGTTTGTGGATTCTTGTCGCGGCTTGGAAGAACGCAATATGCGCACTTTCTTGGCAGTGAACACTGGCTGAGGAAAATTTCACACACTGCACAAAAGATTGCTATATCTCTTGGATGCTTATGATGTTTAGCATTACTCTTATGTGTATGTAAAAAACATCACTTACTCACACAACTATACCGGTTATGTGTAAATTGCCATCCAATCAATTTGATTCGGGATCTCGCGTCCACCAACGTGCTTTACTATGTGTTCAGAAAACTTATATTTTTGACTTTGTTAAGTACTATTCTGGTATCCTACGGGACGACAAGACCAGTAAATGACACAGTGAATGCACTGAACTATGATAGTCATACGGAAATGTGCGTGGTTTCGGCAAGTCACACATGTCAGGAAAATCATATTCCCAAACTCTACAAACAGAAAGTTTCACATCTAAACTGGCTTGTTCAGATTTTGGGGATTGGAGAGGGCCTGAGGGTCTCCTGTGTAACAATCCTGACACCCAACAACTCTTGGTATATTACCAAAATGTAAACTCCATTAGGCATAAACATGCACAACTTTACAACATAGCCGTATTAGGGTATGATTGTATTGCACTTTGTGAGACTGATGCTGTTCACAAAGTGCATTTACCAGACCTCCCTGGATATGCACTTAACGGCATCATGAAACCGGTTAATGGTAATGGTGGCATAGCGGTATATATAAGGGGGAGTTTAGATAGTTCGGTACTGGGTGAAGACTACTGGGAGCAATGTGAGAATGTTCTGTGGCTCACACTGCACTGCCAGAATAGCTCAGCATCCTTTATGTTAGGTGTGGTCTATCTATTTGATGCAGGAAAAGTATCCCGAAATCGCGACTACTTACAGCACAATGAAGATATATTATCACACTTTACCTCCCAGATTATGGAGAATACAAAAAATGGTATCCCTTCACTTGTTGTAGGCGACTTTAATGGTCATAGGGAATACTTGATCGGGTTTGGAAAGGAACAGCCCTGCGGTCAATGACACAGGGCATCTGGTAAACTCTTTCATTGAGTTAAATAACTTACAAATCAGGATGTCCATTACTGACATATGGTGGACTTATGAGGCAGCAAGATCGCAATCACTCCTAGACCTCACACTGTGTGACAATAACATGGACAGGGTATATGAACTCTCTCATTATAGCCCAACTAGTGATTATTATATCACTTCTGATCACTGTTCGTTGCACCTCAAATTTGTTATACATTGGACATCGATAATGCCACTTGATGATAACAAATATGCACATAAATGGGTAGTGAAGGGGAAAGAGGTAATCAAACCATTTTCAAACTGGTTAGAATCCTCTCTCGCAACATTAGGAGATTTGGAGTGTAGCTACGAATCTATCCTCCATCACCTCCAATATGTAGCTTCCAGTCGCTACCCAGTAAAAGCGAATAAACCTTCCCAGACGTGTGTCTCATTGCGCATATGTTGTTTGAAAGCAGAGATACAAAAACTTCATCGTCAGTGGGTATCATTGTATTCTCAGAATACAAAGTTCGAGTCTTGCAGTTAAGGGATCTAATACGATCCTGCGAATATGACTATGAACAAGATCTCAAGCGCAAACGACTTGATATGGAACTAAAGTCTAGTAGCACAAAAACAGATCTCTACACCCTTGCTCGAAGGTATAGAAAAGCTGGTGTACTGTATCCGATGCTAAAATCATCAGCGGGATACTAAAGAAAAAATATCTGCTGTTTTGCAAGGATTCTGGGAAAAAGTTCAAACAGCAAATCCGATGACGACAGAATCAGACGATTGCAAAACTTCGTTATCTGGTTTTATCTCCAGTGATCTCAAAAGCAGTCTTAAGGAGGGTATCAGTTTCTTAGAAATAAGACAAACGATAAAGAGATTAAAACTAGGTAAATCTCCGGGGACTACAGGTGTCTACCATGAAATGCTACAAAGTAGCAGTAGCCAACTGATACGAGTGCTTACAATACTGTATAATAGCTGGTTCGATGGAAACCCTTTTCCAAACGCGGCTAAAACATGTAAGCTTTCTCTCCTACATAAGAAGGGCTATAGGTCTATAGGACTGCAGTGTAACATTTTAAAGTTATACTGTTCTGTCTTAAATAATAGGCTGCTATCCGCCTTCAAATCCGTAGATGGTTTTGGCAGCATGCGGGGCGGCTTCAGGAAAAAACGTTGTACTACAGACAATCATGTCATTATAGAAGGTTGTATAAGTGCTAAGAAACATGTTTCTGCATGTTTTGTCCATGCAGTTAAAGCCTTTGATAGGGTTCCAAGAGATAAGCTCTGGTCGAAGTTACCGAGTTTGAGTTGAGCTCTGGTTGAAGTCGAAGTTACGAAGCAACGACTACGGATACCCCTCAAAGTTTGTAAATTCGATATCAAGCACATACGACGACCTACGATGTGTGGTACAATACAGTTCTACGTTTAGTTCCGAATTTAAGTACCTACTATGAGTACGGCAGGGGTGCTGTTTATCACCCAGTTTATATGTACTGTATCTTGCAGATCTAAGTACGGATCTAGAAAGTTAGGAGCATCGCTCATAGGACCATCGCTGGGTACTAAAATAGTTCCCGCAGTCTTCTTTGTAGATGACATTGCACTCCTGGCTAATACTGCCTCTGACCTTCAAACCATTATGTATAAATTTACGGAATGGTCATGGAGATGAGGGGTTGCTATCCACCCCAATAAAAGTAAGGTTTTACACTTTCATCAGAAGTCCAATACTCAACATTTATGGGCGCTGGGTAAAGACAAACATGGCGAACTGCAATACATATCAGAAGTAGATGAGATTAAATATCTCTGCATTACTCTAACTTCTGATAATGATATGTTTTGCAAACAATGCCAGCAATTGCTCCAACGTGCACAAACAGCCACAATAATGGTTGGAGAATTGGGAAAACTGTCTATACGTCCATTTTGGGCTGTAAATAGACTATGGACGTTATATGCAATGACAAAGGTTCTTTATGGTGTAGAAATCTTGGTTTAACAAAGCAAACCCTAATGAAGCTAGTAAGCATACAAATGTCTGTGTACAGAAAAGTATGTTGAGCACCTATTCATTTGTCAAATAGGTGTCTTGCCATAGATGGCGATGTGACCACAATGAAAGCATGGTGTACAGCTTAAAGCTTTGCAAGTCGATTGCTGCGTTGAGAAATGTTGTTAATTGGTTTGTGAGGTGGAGCCCATCATGAGGCTATTGCAGATCTCACAAGCGAGTCCAGAATACTTATTTTCACCCACATTAAGGCATTAGACGGTTATCTTGCTGGTCTTAAATATTTTATAGGACCATCACTCAGTCTACCTTAATAAAAAACTACGATAACATAGAGATATTTTATTTCGCGATTGGAATCAACTTTTTTTATACGTATTCTCTCTTTTTGTGTAATTACGAAAATGTCGGAGAATGGGCAGAGCTAATATGTGAATCAGACACAACATGGGATATATACTTCCACATGCACGTCATGGTCACATGGAGCCAATAAAGTGCTCTTCTTCGATATACGTGATTTGAGTAAAAAGAGTATCAATTCTATTTTATCTCTATTAGTTCCAGCGCCCTGGTTGTATCTAGGTATTCGTTAGTACAGTTTTATGTTTTGTATATTGTAGGTGCATAATTTGCTTAACTGTTTGAAAAAAGAGTAAACTTATCAGAACCTTCCAACTCTATTGATGAATGTTAAGTATTTCCTAGCCAAATATAGTGAGTACATTCTCTTTAAATACTACTATCCAATTGTATTTTTTCTTTTGTATATGAGGTAATTGTTTGATATGTGACACTGTAGTGGCTTCACACATGTAAAATATTTCGTATGCATTCAACAAAAATGGCTGAAAAATTGCATTTTTTGTCGTCACAGTTTCAGTGTGAAAGGCGCCTTACACTTTTGGTATCCATACTTAAAATTTGGAAAGTGTATTTACACTTACACTAACACTTTCCAAAAATACCAGTATTTTAACAACTCTGCTACAGGGTGGGTCACTCTATGTGCAACAATATTTTTTGACTTTTTCAGTGCTCCAAACAAGTTCACCACCCCCAATTGATTTGCTACTATGGAGGCCATATCTCTAGTTGTGGTGGTGGTAGAAATCTGAAATTTGAGGGTTGTCTTGGGATGTTTTTTCCCTACTATACACCGGTGGGGCAGCGCCCGATAACCCACAACAGTGAGCGCCGCTGTGTATAAAGTTGTTTCTTTTTTAAATTACCCAAGTGTCTCAAACAAGTTCAACATCCAAATGCATTTCAAATTAAAGTTGTGAGAACATAACTGGTGTAAAAACTGAATCAGGTTGTAACCATAGTTCTGCTAATTGAAATTTTTCAGTTAGACAGCCACCCCCACCATAAATGACAGACAAATAATTTTACTTTAAACCAATTTTTTGTTCCACACTTTAAAAGTTGGTTTACAAAGTTCGGTAAAGGAGGGTCTAATGTTCAAAGTTATGTGAACAACATAACCTCATAAATGCCTTCATAAGGAAATTTATTTGGGTGGAATGAAAAAGTGAAAATTTTGTCAAATTTTGTTCCTGCAATGACATCATTATGACATCATAGAATTCACCCCAAGTAAATTTCCTTAAGGAGGCATTTTGGAGGTTATGTTGTTTACATAACTTTGAACCTTAAACCCTTCCCTACTGAACTTTGTAAACCAACTTGTAAGGTGTGGAACAAAATATTGGTTCATAGTAAAATTATTGGTCTGCCATTTATGGTGGGGGTGGCTGTCCTACTGAAAAAATTTCAATTAGCAGAATTAGGGTTAAAACCTGATTCAGTTTTTACATCAGGCATGTTCTCACAACTTTCTTGAAATGCATTTGGATGGCGAACTTGTTTTGGACACTTGGGTCATTTTTTTTTTAAACGACAAATTTATACACAGCGGCGCTCACTGTAGTGGGTCGTCGGGAGCTGCCCCACTGGTGTATAGTAGGGGTGGGTGTTGCCAAAACATCCCCCAAATCTCAGATTTCTACCACCCCCACAACTGGAGATATGGCCTCCGCAAATCAAGTGGGTGGTGAACTTGTTTGGGACACTGAAAAAGCCAAAAAAAGTTGCATATAGGGCGACCCACCCTGTAGTGAGTCGCCGTGCCTCCCCCCATTGTTGCGGGGTAGGGAGATGTTATTTACAACTATAAAAAGGGGGGTGAACTTGTCCGATAGATGGAGATATTGCGTCCGCAGTGAAATAAAAAATGGGTGGTGAACTTGTCCGGGAATTTAGTTATGGGGAATAGTGATGGAATGGCGCCATGGCGCTTGGCGCCCTTTTCTGTGGCGCCATCTGGCGCCTGGCGCCATTATTTCGAATGGCGGCATGGCGCCCTTGGCGCTTGGCGCCATTTTCGCTGGCACCAATTTGGCGCCCGGCGCCATTGTTTTGGATGGCGCCGGAAATGGCGCCAAGATCCGGGATGAACGGTCATATTTTGTTGTATTCAACTGCCTTTTCTGCTCAATAATGTCATTTAGGTGATATTTCACACATTCACCTTTGTATTTTTTTGCCAGCATTGCAAGTTTGGGTTTGGCAATACTACGAATGTTCATGTAAACGATTGGAAAATGTAAATCTAAAATAATTTTTCATCGCCCTTACATAACTGATTATGTATCTATTTACAATGCACTGTATTTCCATGAAATACTATATTTGCTTGAATAATTCCACTTGGAAATTATTTTTTGTCGTCAGACATTCTTCAGAGGGAACTATGTACCTAAGGGGAGGAATTATTGAAGCAAATACGGTATCTATATAGACCTTAAGTGATGAATAGATACCGTATTTCCCCAAAATACTCCCAGGGTATATATTTTTTCATAGAGCAAATTTTGCGGGGGTTAATTGAGAGAGGGGGTATTTCAAGGGGGTAATTATTTCGACAGAATTTTTTTGTAGTGCACATTTTGGAGAGGGTATTTTGATTTCATAAAAGTTCTGGCGAAATGATAAACCCCCTCGAATAGGCCCCTTAGATTAACCCCCTCAAAATTTGCTGATGAAGTAATAAATCACTGGGGGTATTTCCAGGAATTATGGTATATAATAGTAACGGTAAGATGAGTTTTGTGGCTTGTGTCACCATCAGAAAGATGGTACAGCATGTTGCTCTTCTATAAATGCTTCCATGATGATATACCGGCTGAAATACTGAATTTCGTTGTTGGCGCCATTTTCTGTGGCGCCCTTTGGCGCCCGGCGCCATATTTTTGAATGGCGCCATGGCGCCATTGGCGCCTGGCGCCATTTTTCCTGGCGCTTTTCCATCACCATTGGGGAATAATTTACTAGGATTTAGCAAGCGTACAAGAGCACATTATCACTTACAAATTATAAATGTAGGTTTTTTTAGTGCAAACCTTCCATTGCTGCATGGAACACAATACTCAGCGGACCCAAAATATTCAGGAACAGACATGGTACTTAGCGACTGGCGTGCATGTTATGAAATTTGCAAAGATTTTCATGTGCTGTGCTAAATATCGGTATCGTAAATCTATCGATTGTATGATATTGAGGACAGGTCGAAAAAGGACTTCTCACTGTTTTAACTGTAATTGAACGTGAAAGGCTACAGGGACGTTTTTGAAAATGCCAAAAATTTACCTAATGCTCTTGGTGTAATATTTCAAAAGTATGAGCAATAGTTACTGTAAAAATTAACTAAATAACATTCAAACAAAATTGTCTCCCCGTCAAATATAAAAACTACAGGTTTCAAATTAGGTAGCTGCGACGATCAACGCAAGTTCTAAAATCTCTGAATTTTGTCACGATCATAAAGCTGCTGTTGACCATTGATCATTGTCTTGATGATACATACATACATTGTAAATATGATTATTAACTTAAAAAGGATGCGTAAAACGCGCCTCCGATATAGAAATCCGAGGAGAATAAAAGACAAAGATATCAGTAATCATTTCCAAAAAACTACATTTAATACAAACACCTACTGAACCAACCTTAACCTGCCTGCCGCACCGGAGCACAGTATACCGCATCAACTCATTCTGCAGCTGACAACAATAGTACTGAATGCACGTGGCTCTGGCTTCGCGCACATTCGACCCAACTCGATCCTGTCCAACGAGTTCATCGACGGCGACTTGGGCATGGGCAGCGACGTGAACGGCAGCCGAGGGGTCGTCGAGTCGTTTCCTTTGGGCCAGCGCTCGCGCCCACCATCTGCGGCAGGTAGATTTTGTTGGAACGGCACATAAATGCATTCGGAACACTCGCCCGTTCTATCCTTCGATCTTCAGGACCCAGACTGCAGACTACAGAGTGCATCCGTTGCGAAGATTTATTTATTGGCAGTACTTTTAACGCGAATACCATTGTATTTTCTGTATTGATTTGCTACTTATTTTATAGTCACAATTCCCTTGCTTCAAAATGCCTTACAAAAAAGAAGACCCAAAATCACAAACTAGGCAAACAGAATTTCAAATGATCTACGAAAAATATCTAGATATTCATGCCATTCTACTTCACGACGGTTACGCTAAATACCATGTGACAAGTCAAGTGACGAGTAAAGTCATGAATAACGTTGGCAAAACCATTAATCAGCTAAAAATGCGACCACCCGACGACACCTGCAGCCGTTCTTCGCAGCGGCGGCAGCCATCTCGGCTCTTTTATCGTCTTGCAGCATACTACGTGGGCCAGACAAAAACGCGTCGCAATCTCGAGGCAAACCCGCGGCGACCATGGCGGCGGCGTCGGTGACAAGCGCGACAATGAGCGTGACGGCAATAACAGATCGGGCTAATGCTGATTAGATGCTAGGCGGCAGGTTTTTATGGCTAATGCGGCGGGTGTACTAATACGCACATCTGCCCGTTACGCACATTAGCCCATTTTTTTTCACTTGACACTTTTTCAAGTGATTTTCAGATATGAGTGAAGTGAAAAAAGTTTGCGCAACTTTTTTTCACTTCACTCATATTTGAACATCACTTGAAAAAGTGTCAAGTGAAAAACGGGCAAATGTGCGTAACGGGCAGATGTGCGTATTAGGCATGCCCCGGTTTTTATTGCCCAGTCGTCGCTAGGATCTGTGGGCCATTTGCAGGTTACCTAGTTGGGTGCGGCGGAGAATTGTCGCATTGTTATCGTTCCTTGTTTATCATCAGTTGAACGCAATTTGATGCACAAGTGTTAAATATCTTATTTGTTCATAATCAACCCAGGACACCCGAAGATTATCCTTCAAAGTTATCAGAGCGACATTACAATAACACAAACAATTGATCATGCCCCTTTAATATGACACTTTTTATGAAGCCGGCGAGTCACGGCGAGTCAGTTTTTATTTATGTCACGGCGAGACCTGGAGCTTGTTTCACGGTCATGGTATATATTTATAATTTTCCTAAAAAATTGTTTCCTTTTATTAAGTTTCTTTTCTAAAAATACTGGTCTAGGGCGTCCTCAGATGCCTATTTCCACACCTTTGCGGGGTTTATAATTTCCACCACTGGTTTACTGTTTTCAATAAAAAACGAGTACGTAATAACTAATGATGGCAACCAAAAATTTGGAAACATTTTCGAAATTTCAATTTTTTTTTGTTATAGAATTTACTCCACCAACGAAGAAAGGCTTAAACATCATTTTTCCCTAGATAAATGCGTTTATTTGAACAAATTTTCGCATTTTTCGGTATTTCGTTTGAAAATGCATGTATTTAAATGCAAACTCACAATAGAAAACTTCAATTTTACATTGATCAAATCATGGCAGGAAAAGATAAAACAGTGAAAATGCGTCTGTCACTTAGAAGCATTACCAGAAAATTTCGAAATTGTTATAAATCTCATAGTTGGCATTTGGCAATAATAAAAAAATTAGAAAGTGTAATATTCAAAAAATTTGAAGATTCTAAATAGGGTATCAACTTTCCGTTTTCTGTTTTGCGGTAGACATTTTTTACCTTACCGTTTTCCGTAAAAATGCTTTGACACATTTTTTTAAAGAAATTCGAATTTCAGAACGTCTTTTTATTTTAAAAAACACTTAAAATTTGAACATTTTTTACCAGAGGGTTTGCCATTACGGTCATAACTCTACCGGGTGAAGGTGGAGGGCGACAGTTGTTATGGCTCAGTTTCATAAAAACTCTGCATACATGAAAGTTATCAGAATTCAAAATGACAGCATCTATTGAAGTAATATGCATGTAGAATATTTACCTACCTGCCTATTCAATTCACGTTATTAGGATACCGTATGTCCTCGAAATACCCCCCCCCCCCCAGGGAGATGATCGTTTTAGAGTGGAAATTTTGAGGGGGGTAAACGAGGGGTATTTAGGGAGGGTTGCACAGAAGGGGGGTATTTCGAGGGTTTTTTTTAACTCATAGTGGCCATTTTGAGAGGGGTTATTTCGAGGGTGGGGTATATCGAGGAAATACGGTATGCTCTTTAGTAAATATGCAATAATTTATATGTTCTAACTGCGTTGAAAGCTTGAGATGGATTGACCAATATATTTGGAAAACTAGTGACATTTGTTAGTGAGAAATTATGATAATAGAGGGATGAGAAATGGATTGTAATTTATATATCCCATTTTATAGCTGTTTTTTATGTGCATGCGTGTGTTCGGCGTATGGCGTTTGATCAAACCGCGCAAGCTCTAAATAAAATGACAGATCGAAAAATTTCGGCGGGCGGGAAATGTATTGGAAAATGACTTTTTGTCTCACCTTCCTTTTCTAAGATTGTTTAGAACAAATAGAAAAGATTGGCTGGATCTGCAGACTGTGTGAAAGCTGCTGACATTATTGCAATATAGCAAAATTAGAAAACACACCATGCAAACAATTGAATGTGATCAGTAAACCCAATTAAACAAGAACTACAACATTGGGCCCGAAAATAACATCGGTAACTTAAAAAAATACCAAGCGTAGGAGCCCGGAGTTTTGTCAAGTTGGCGTAAATATTTACATATTAGCGTCAGGGAGCCCAGTGCGGACCCCTAGTAGACGGTGTGGTAATTTCCGGTAGATTTTCACATTTAAGTACTGGTAAAATTAATTACCAGTGTGTGAAACACAGTACATGTTCGCACCCTACTACGCCTACTATTTTATTCCCAAATTGGCCTCATTAATAATTTTTGCTTTATCGAGAGAATCGTCTATGCAAGCAACTGCGAACTACTGAATGACTGCTTCTAGTGGCGGATGGGCAGCTAGGGTTAAAATACATACGTATTTCCTCGAAATACCCCCTCGAAATACCCCACGTCTCGAAATACCCCCCCCCCCCTCAAAATGGACACAATGAAATAATTACCCACCCCTCGAAATACCCCCCACCAAATTGAGTGTACAGAGAACGTTTACATGACAAAATTGCGGTTTGTGATTCGGGCAATGCAAAACACACGTTAAAAACTATGAATTGTTATGTTAGAACAGTGTTACACACTTATATAAGTCAATAGACTCTTATATATGGCGCTTATTGTTGCATTTTTCTACGTCTGCGTGATCCAGTTTCTAGCGTGATCCAGTTTCTGCGTGTTGAGCAATACAGACGCCAATTTAGTACTGGAATTTCAAAAAATTTCTAGCGAAATAATAAGCCCCCCCCCTCGTTGAACCCCCATCAAAATTCTCACTCTGAAACAATCACCCCCCGGGGGTATTTCGAGGAAATACGGTACCAATATCGCTTTCGAAATTTTTTCTGTGACCCGACATTCGATATCGATATCGATATCAATCTTCGATAGTTTATGTTTCATATTTGACACCTATTCACGATGTATTTATCATTTCGCACCGTTTTAGTCGTGAAATTTCGTAATGCCAGAACTGGCAGAACAGCTGGAATTGAACTGTCACAGTATTTTCAGAGTATAAACTTTTTTAATTCAAAATGCTGCAGGCGCAACTCGCGCACACATGCCAAACTACTCATTCTCAAAAACTGTTTACAAATTGTGTAGCGCGTAGTGTAGCAGTGCCACTTGACACAAATGTGCAGACACTGCTGCTACGCAAATACAAGACTTTTCGTGGCGTATTATGATCACAACACTCTCCCCACTGGCTGTTCTTAACATGTATTTAAAATGGGAAATTTGTTGAAGGTGGAACTTGCGCGCCTGCGTCATGCATACCGCATGCGATGCACATGAAACTTGTCATCAGTACGCGAGAAAAAGATCTGTAAACACAAAATGACATGCGAATACAACACTTAAATAAAATGCGACCGGACATCAGCGCAAAGGTGCAACTTTCTGCGGTACTGCTCGGCGCCCTGTTCATTCACAGAAGTCTGTTTTAAGCCACCTGCTTGGGATATTTTTTGAAAATAGTGGTAAGCAATCCACACGTTGTGTGGAACGATGACGAGTTTTGAATATATATTTGTGATGCTGATGATTCATATATTGGTGTTTCATTCGACCTATTGAATGATATACGATACATTTATTTGGTTGAAATGGTCGACAAAGCATCCAAAACAGTGCAACCGATCACTCAACCCAAAGCAAAGTACCTAGGTAAATATTGTGCCACCCTCGCAGCATGGGCGTGCACGGGCGGCAGCAAATACAGCTCTAGCTCGTCGTCCGGCTCGTCGGGGTCGCACACGCACCCGCACCCGCACACGCACTCGGGCGAGAAGACGGACACCGAGAACAAGCCCGGCACCGACACGGACACCGGCGGGCCGCAGGATGGACAGGCCCTGCTCAAAGGTCTGTCTTAATGGGCAGTTGTACAGTGGAATTAGAACGGGCGGTGTTGCTCGTGAATAAAGATTTGGACCAGTGACGCTCCCACAAAATGTCTAAATGATTTCTAAATATTGGATACAATTTTGAAAATTTGCACCCTCAACAAGAAAATAATTTGTCGGATTCGATAGCCCATTGCTGCACGTTTTTGGTGACGAAGTAACGAATCCTGACAGTGACAAATGACAACATAACAAATATAAGCTGTACCCCGCTCAGAAGCACTAGGCGGCGATGTGGAAGCCAGCGCGTTGGACAGCTCCGCCGACGGGACGCCCGTGGAGAGCGCATCCGAGCTGCAGTGCTTCGGCGGCAGCGACTGCGGCAGGTGCACCGCACTGAGCAAATTTAATTTCCCGTCGTTTTCTGGCCGATGCTAAGCTGACAACCAGTGGTGGAAAATCGCCATAAAATTGCATAAAAGGGGCCAAGGGGACATTGAAAAAAGGCCGCCAACCACTAATGGCGCCACTGCCAGCGTCATGGACTCGTTCAATTACTGCTGCCAATCAGAACCATGTCGACTCGGGCAGCGCGTAATATCAAATAAAACGGATCGGGGCGCCCAAAATGTATCACCCTAATTCAATTTCGACCCAGTGAACACAACAATCCCTCAACAAAAGCACATCAGATAAAAAAACATTAACAAAACCACACGAACGCAGGTGGTCGAACGCGCCCGACGACGGGAACGACTTCGCCCGCATCGACGGCACGCCCGACGGGGACAAGTGGCGCCAGCTGACGGGCAGCGAGGAGGTGCCCGACGAGCCGTTCCTGCTGTGCGCGTCGGAGCCCCTGCCCGCCGACCAGGTACTTATTTTTAGATGACAAGTTGTCGAGGGACTTATTTCAGAAAAGGTTTCAAATGCCCGTTTAAAAAAGCCGGAATTTGTAAAAATTTGACACTTGACAGGGGCCACATTGGCTCTAGGTGAGACGGCTCTCGGGCAGGGGTCTCCAGGATTTTGGCCCTCGCGGGGGCTGGATAGATAGCAAATCGCTCCTCCGGAGGGATAGATAGCTGAAAATTTTTCTGGGGGGGGGCTTGGGGGGGGGGGCTCACGGGGGCACAATATATAGGCTTTTTCAAGGTTAAGAAGGCAGAAAGGGGAAAAAATCGCTAAAAATCGGTTAAACGTAGCCAAAAGTAGGTTTCAAATGACTAAAAATAGGTATATATCCATGTATATAGCCGGAAAGCACGATTTTGAAGGTGACAACCTATAAAAAGATGCAAAAATTAGTGATTTTGAGTGAAAATTGGGGCAAAATTTCACAAAAACCACTCCAGATAGATAGATAGCTGAGCGATTGGGGGGGGGTCTTTGGGGGTAGTAGCCAAAATTTTTGCCTCGGGATAGATAGATAGCTGAGCAGCGTCCGGGATAGATAGCTGAGCAGCCTCCGGGATAGATAGATAGCTGGCCGATTTGGGGGAGGCAGCCCCCCCTAGGAGACCCCTGCTCCCGGGTTGAAGCCAGTGAATCATACACCATAGCGCCAAGGGATCTTGCACAAACACACCATCAGAACTTTCACATCAACTGTCAAACTTCCAAAATCCAAAACGCGAACACACTACAGGGCTGCGAACTAGAAACCGACCCAATCCAATGCGCGCGCGACGCCGTGGTCTCGCTGCGGCACTGGCGCTCATTGGCGCACAAAACCTCCGACAGGCCGCGCCTACGTGTCTGCGTCAGGGAGAGCCCGGGCGCAGCGCTGGACGCTTGCCAGGAGGTGGGACCTGACAGTGGACCGAGCATATTCACACTGCCCTCCATTATGGAGGGACCATTTACGGTTGGTCCCGAGGTGTCCGGGGATATTTAATCGTTGTATGATGGCCCTACACACTAGTTGACAATGACCCCAAATGTCAGCTGGTCCCGATTCCAATTCAAAGCTTGCTGACGAGTGACACCACGAAGTATTTATCTACCTAAACACATAGGTATACTTCATGCGGTATTGTACAGCTTTGAATTGGGATGGGAACCAGTTGACATGGTGTCGTTGTCAACTAGTGTGTGTAGGGCCATTAAGACAAAACATCTAGGTAATTACTGTCAGGTAGTGATCAAGGCGGATCAATTCGTCAATCAACCAGAGGGTGGCTTCGTAGCAATTGATGACATTCAATTCGATGGAATCGTGTCGACTGATGAAAATGACTGCGCGGGTAAAAGACTTTGATGATTGCGTTCTCTGGCTTCTTTACGAATCGTTTCCCCCACACACAGATGATGAAAAATCATTGACTGAGGCGGGCCGATCGTCCACGCCGGTTACCGAGGAGCCGTTCAACCCGCCCACTGACGGTGAGCGTACCCGGACCGAATTTTCACAAATTCCCGCGTCAAGTGTAGTGATGGAAAAGCGTCAGGAAAAATGGCGCCAGGCGCCAAAGGGCGCCACAGAAAATGGCTTGAACCAAGTGTTAATAGAAACAAACCAAGCTGTAATGTATGGCCAATAATTTCGCATAAAAACAACGTTTGTCTAATGCACAATTAATGTCTAATCACAAATTCAAATACAACTAAATTCAAATAATTACAACTAAATTCAGAACCAGTCAGCAGTACGTTGCAGCCGGCAGACAACGAAGGGAGCTGTCGCAAACTGAAGTGCCCATTTGATGGTAATTTTATCAGAGCACAATGCATCAGAGTTGTTCAAATACCGGTATTTTTGGAAAACGTAAACGTAAACGTAAATACCTTTTCCAAATTTAAAGTATAAATACTAAAACGTAAGGTATTTTTAAAATACCAAGGAATACGTAAAAGAAAACGTAAACGTAAAAATTTCAAGAAGTACCCCATATGAGCAGAGCTTCTGAAAAGACCATTGTTGTGACATTTTCAACAATGTATTCATGATTTCCATCCACATTTTTCACTTGCATTTCATAGCAAACAAAATATCTTTTTTGAAATTTTTGTCTTTGAAAATGAATGTTGGTGCTGATGGCCTCGCAGTTTAGCAAGCTCTTGGATTAGAACACTTCTTCATCAAACATTTCATTTCTGCTAAACATCAGCACGATATGATTATGAATGAAACAAAACAGTGAAAGGTTGTCTAATGCACAATACACACATTCCATTTTAAATACACACATTCCATTTTAAATACATCTTTCCATTTTCTGCTTGTATTTATAGGTATTAATATTCATATTCATTCACCACACTGTTCACATTCAACAATTGACACATTGATTACATTTAAAATTGCTTGATTACATTTATTTAGAATATTTGCACTGTCAAAACAACAATTACACAACACAATTGGCATTGCCGCTGCACACACTAGTTTACTAATGGAAAACTAAGAAGTTGGTTAACTCATTTTTTAGTTTCCTCACGCATCTGAGTTTACCGGAATGTGTTCTTTTCAATCTCCGTCAACTGTAGTTGACGAACATCTCATTTCGGTAAACTCAGATGCTCTCAGAAGCCGAAAAATGAGTTTACCAAATTCTTAGTTTACCGTTAGTAAACTAGTGTGTGCAGCGCCATTATGTCCAATTGGTATAACTATTTAAACAAAATCAATATGTGACTTAGTAATACAGCACATTTGGCAGACGCGTGGTTGGATTTTTACGTTTTCTCTGGTACCCGGGTAATTGTGCCAGGAAAACGTAATAAAACGTAATGGTATTTTTGGAAAACGTAAACGTAAACGTAAGTATAAATACCCGAATAACCGGGTATTTCGGGTAAACGTAAATAAGTTTTTCCAACTCTGCAATGCATATCCAAAACTGCCCATTTTTCATGACAAAAAACGCATGTGCAGGCGACACCTGCGAGTACAAAACACCGGGAAAAGGTTCCTTATTCCAAGGAAATAATGGATGGAAAGTGGTGGACGCTGAGTCGAACCCTACAAATCCACTGACTGGCATCAAGAAAGACTTCCTCGACTCCACATGTGAGCGACAGTAACTTAGACGGAAAAATCGCTGGTGTCAATTCCGCACATTGTAAAGTCAAAAAAAGAAAATGGAAAAGTGACTAAAAAATGGCAAGTGTAAACAAATTCAAGTGGTAAGAACAGCAACCGAGTTTGCTCTGTTACTTCTGCCACTTTCTTTGTCACTTAGACTAAACTTTCCTTGATAATATTTCTTAAATATCACTATCACCCTTCTTGTGACCCAAGTCCCAAAGAGGTGTTTCTTGGACTCTCCCATATCTAACCTCCACAAAAACACTTCCACCACTCAAAACAATCTCCAACCACAACCACACGCACAGCCGCCTCTCAATTCGCCGTGGCCGACTTCCCCGAGCCGACCGAAGAGCGCATAGAGTACGGCATGCGCTACGTGCTCGAATCGCCCATGGTGCACTTCGACAGGGACGACCTATTTCTCATCTTTCAGAGATATTCGGCCACCGCCGGCGCCCTGATGAGAATCTGTCAGGATGAAAAGGCTATCAAGTGCCTTTATAATAGCCCAAAATTGGGAAGGTTTGACGCGGCGCCTGATAATAGGGGCTGGATTCAGGAGGCTGTACAGTTGCCAAAGGGTGAATATCAGGTAGGAACTACTGAACTTTTATAAACGGTCACCTCACACCACTTCACTGCATCTTTTTCCGATTGCAGCTGTTCATCCTGGCACAGTATGACCTCACCAGAACTTTTAATGCTGGTCAGATTGGCATCGATGAAATTGAAATTCATGCAGACCCCCTCGCTGGTACACCATTATGTTGAGCGCATTTGGAATATGCTTGTAAATTTACATGAATACTTGAAATTTACATGATTGAATATCGATTGTTTGCGTATTATTTACACTACACACCCAATAAACAAAAAACATCTTAGGTATGTGCCACAGATGTTACCCAAATACTGTCGATTTAGTATGAACACGCATGAACTTAGATGCACGCGCGCAAAACCCATATGATTTACGGCAACTGCAGCAACACCTACATAATGTCCCAATGTCAAGAACACGCAGTTTTTAGCGCGCGAAAACAGGAAAGTTGTTGTTTGGAAGCAGTTTTTGCGGCACGCATTTGGCACATCAGTCGCATACAAACATCATGGAAGGAAAAGAAACGCACCCAGTAGCGCAGAAAGGCCACACAGTTCCCCACCCATGAAATTCGGCAATCGTCTTGTTCGAACTTAAATAGTACAGCAGTATACAGCGGTTGCGTGCGCGCTGCATATATTTTTGTACCACCCAAAGTTAACAAAACGCGACTGAGAGTGCATTTGTTTGGGTCGGGCATTTTTGTTTCCTAAAATGGCATCGATCATAACGGCACTATCGACTACCGTCCCATTGAAGTTGCGCTTATAGGTAGACACACGAGAATGTGCCGCCCGCTGTTCCTGGGTGCGTTGCTGCTCGTCTGCGCACCGAGCACCAGTAAGTTGAAATTGATTCAAGATTTCACCAGGGGGCAGTTCCATGCCCTGTAAAGTGTAAAATCAAGTGTCAAATGTCATGTCAATCAAGGAGAAAAATAATTGATTTTATTACTGAACTTTGCATTACAATTGACACTTTGCCTGACACTTTGCATGACATTTGACAAATTTGTATGATATTTGACACTTGACTAAATACTTTACAGGGCTCTGGACTAGAACCAGTTCCAGTCACAAATATTATGCCTTCCAGCTTTGTGAAGGGTTATTTGATAGATTCGTTCAAAAATAGGGAGCCGGACCAACTTGTGCAGCCAACAGTATCCGCACCCACACCTCCCCCCCCCATTACTCACAGCGCTCGGCTGCCAGGGCGGCGGTGGTGGCGGTGGTCGTGGCGGGTCCGGTTCCAGTTCCAGTTCCGGCTCGGGTTCTAGCTCCGGCTCAGGTTCCAGCTCAGGTTCGGGTACAGGTGGCGATCCGGCACCGCCGCCGCCGCCCGATCCCCCGCCCCCGCCACCGCCGGAACCTTCGCTGAGCGACGGTGAGCGCACACATTACGTATATATACTCGGCGAACATCACACTTAGTATGGCAACGTTCCATAACCCATCTGAATAATAAACAAAAATACAGTTTTGCATCATAATATTCCGTTTTTTTTGCTATGGAATAATTAATTAAGAAATTTCTTACAAGATTTTATTCATCAAATTATGGTAGATATCTGCGATAAGTAAGGGCTCCACTTAGTACACTCGATACTTCCACCCCCACTCAACCCCCTGTCCCACCAGTCTTCGGTGGCGATGTCCAAGCGGGCGACCTGGTCGCGTCGCCCGACGCGGGCACGCCCGCCGCCGACGCCAGCGCGCTGTCGTGCGACTTCGCCGCGCCCTGCGGCTGGACCAACGACGCGTCTGGTGACGCGCTGGACTTCGGCGAGGTCACCGGGCAGCCGGACCCGGCCAAGTGGGCGCAGGCTACTGGGACTGAAGCGCTGCCAGGTTAGGGGGGGGGGGGGGTTGATGGTGGTGTGAAAACGGACTATGTGGTTATCGTAGAGCTGATGCTGTGATGCGGCGTGACGTTTTCAGATGACTGATGATCTAATGACTACGGATGACACTTTTTCTAAACAGATTTTCTACAAAAAAATTAAACAATTAAAAGTGGCGGAAACTGTAAACGCATCGAAACTCTCACTGCAGCTATGCACCCTGTGTGTGCGGCGACACGGCGGCATGATAATAGATTTATAAAGAATTTAAATTGCATTCATTCTATGATTTCCAGTTTATAGATTAATGTATATGTTTTCAACAATTTATTTTTGAAGATGTATTTTTGAAAATTGAAAATGTGATTTTCAAATCAATACATATCTTCAAAAAATATATTTTCGAAAGCATATTTACATGTATAATAATACTGGGAAACATGAAATTAAAGCAATCAAAAATATTTGTGCATTCATCAATAAACAACAAAATCAGTATTTTTAACTTTTTGGGATTATTGGGATGTGTCAGTTTCATTCATGTCATTGTTTTTGCGATGGCACGCTGCCAGCCCCTTTGATGGTACCGACGCGGGTGCATCGATGCATAGATGCACTGATGGTTTTTCGATTTTGGATTTGGAACTGGATTTGGATTTGGCACTGGGGGCAAATTTCGATGCAGTCAGAAATGGATTTCAGTTCAGATAAAAACTTCTGAGAAAGAAATACAACGATAAATTAATCATAACCTAATATTCATACCCCTACCCGCAGAGGACCCATTCTCATTCATCGCATCTGACAAAGCGTCGCCGGAAACCGATGGTCGGCTTCTCAGCAGACCGATCGTTTGTCAAAATTCAGACGCAACATTCTCATTCAAGCACTGGCGTTCAGTAAGTGAGCCGCCTGGCAATGAGCCAAAAATTCAAGTGTGCACCAAAATGGAGGGATCGGACGAGCTCCAAGACTGCTTGAATGTGGTTGAGCCGGATCCCGGCCCGAGCGTTTTCACCTTGCCGCCAAAGGAGGGCCCTTTTCAGGCAAGTTATGCTAGATTAAAAAATATAAAGAATGTCCTTGTGTTGTGATTGTGGTGTGAAATAGTGATTTGATCGAAAAAGGTGACGTAAGCCGCCGTCTTTTAGTTGGTTCAATAGCCACCTACCAAATCAATTCACGTTTCTACAAGTTGCAGGTAAGTGAAAAGACGATAAAAACATTTGTGTCAGCCTTCCCTTGCAACGGACTTGGTCAAATCCGAGGAGCCCTCAAAACACATCCTCACCACTTTTGGCCAAACTCCCAAACCTACCTATTTACACTCCAACAAACAAGCCCTCAAACCCACCGCAGATAGTCATCCGAGCGTACAACTTCGTGAACGAGTTCGGCGGCTTCGTGGCCATAGACGACATCACCTACGAGGGCGACATCAGCGACCAGGCGCCGTGCGTCAGCGCGGCAGAGAAGTCCTGCAAAGCGATTCAGTGCGACTTTAGAAGTTAGTGGGATGATTGATAGTGGTAGGTTTAATTAGTCCAGGTGACAGTCGCAGACCCTGTAAAAATGTCAGATGTCATGCCAAGTGTCAAAAGTCATGTAAAATGCCCTGTAACTCGGTTGCCATTTTGCAGGGCATTTTAAATGACTTCTGACACTTTGCATGAAATTTTACATGTTACAAGGCACTTTACAAGGTCTGAAACTGCCCCCGGCACCTTTTCGGGCAGCCCGATTTATTGTAAAAATTTGGAATTACCGTATTACCTCGAATTATCCCCCCCCTTGAATTAACCCCCCCTCGAATTAACCCCCCCTCAAAATGGGCTGGGGAAATAATAAACCCCCCCCTCGAAATACCCCCCCCCTTCGGAATGATGTACGTCATGTACATAGTAAATACGTCATGTACTCAATGTACATGATGTAGATTACTGTTAATTTGCATTGCAGCTACACATAGAGTAGTTTGTGTAGCTATCTACGTTTTTATGTCTAAATATATCCTGTTTGGACACATTTATTACCTATTTTGGGTACGCAAATGCCTACTTTTTACTACGATCCTTACAAAAATTTCTGACGAAATAATAAAACCCCCCTCGAATAAACCCCCCCTCAAATTTTGCTGGCGAAATAATAAACCCCCATGGGGGTATTTCGAGGTAATACGGTATACACTGCCCGATTTGGAGTGGTACCGATCAGCAGCTTGTGAAGTGTTATTTGAAAGGCAGCGGAACGTGTCTGAAAATACTTATCGGGCTGATTGAACCTGGTACCTGGTCACCTTGACGGGCACTCACAAAAGCGATAACCTACGTCGCGGTACCAATAGCAGAGGGTCCATGCGAGTGGAATCCCGTGGGGCCGGGCGCCACCGGGCCGGGCGTCATGGGCTGGCTAATAACTAACGGGCTGCAGAATTCCAATACGAACGCACTTACTGGCGTCAAGTCGGATCAACACGGCGACATATGTTAGTCAGGCGCTACTCTCTGGTTCTGTGAAATGTCCTGTATTTTGTACTGGACATTTTACATGACTTTGACACTAGAGTGACAATTTTAGAACCGAAGCCCGAAAAACAGACTTGGTAGCCTTCACCATCAATGAAACCATATTGCGTTTACTGTGTTTCATAGTTATATTCACCACCAGTGTTTTAATAATGTCAAAAACGAGAGATAAAGAACAAAAGCGAAACCCGCATCTACTCTACGTGACAGACTCGAATTTCGCGGTGGCCGACGTGCCCGACCCGGTGAAGGATGGCGTCGTGCCCGAACTGCGCTACGTGATGCAGTCGGCGCCGGTGTCGTTCAGCGAGCCGGCGCACCTGCACTTTTGGAGGAAGACGCCAGTGTATGGAGTCCGGCTGAGCATGTGCATCGATCCTGATGGGGTTGAGGTGGGTTATTACCAGCTTTAATGGCATTTAGAAAGGGGGGTTATAAATTCATAGTGGACGTTTTGAGAGGGTATTTCGAGGAAATACGGTATATACATTGTGCAGTCCGATAGCCATTTAATTATCATCAACAAAATGCGATTCTCAGACGTTCGCATAAACCCTTTTTTAAAACGCATAACTTTTTTTATATGTACACCGGGGAAGAACCGCAGTGCCGCTACCATAATACCAACGGGCATCCCCGCATTTTGCGGAGTGCCATGCCGAGCGACGAATTAGAGAAATTTTTTCAACTCTTACTAAAATGTTTACATTAACCTCACATTTACCGTACCTTAAAAACGACTCTTTCACAAGTTTACCGGGGATTCAAAACTCCGTCTCAGTGAGGCAGCACTTACAAAGCGCAGGATTGACTCCAAAGCAACCCAAAAAGCAATCCAAACTGCACACCGCAAACGCAGTGTTTCTACGTATCCGACGCGAACGGCTTCACGCCCAAGTGGACGGAGGAGCTGGTCGAGTTGCCCGTGGGCGACTACGAGATATTCATCATCGCAGAGCACGACGACAAGCAGAAGTACAACGCCGGGCAGGTGGCCTTCAGCGGCTTGCACGTGTACAAGGATGCGACTATGAGCGAGAAATTGTGTTGATTGTGTATAGTGTGGATACAATGGTTTTACCTATACGTATTCTCGACGGACCGCGAAGTATGCGCCCAAAATTACTTATGTGTTGGTCGATGACGTGCGAGCAGGATACTTATGCACGCACTTTCACAAAAAGAAAATAGCGGAGTCACATAAAAGGAGTGAATGTTATTTTTGAAAACGTTTCTTCTTCTTTTTCGGAACAATGTCTATTTTATAAATGATGACGTCATGATGAAGTGTTTCCTTCAGAAAATTGCATAGCATGTGGTCCGTCGAGTATACAAGTTCAAGCTTTCCATTTTTTTCGATTTGTTTTGCAATGTTCCATATTTATATGGTATCGGGCATAGAGTGCCTTCTCATACCAAAAATTTTGCAACAAGATAGAATGTCTACAGCAATGGATAGTTGAAAGTCATGTTATGGCAGCACCACTTTTATGTACAGATTCATACGGGGCTCTGTTTGGTCAGATATTGTTAGAGATCTATTTACTTCCGTCGATATATTTACATAGCTTGCATAAATAACATTGGATAAAATAAAATTTACTGGAAAACAAGCACAAGCTACGGATGCAAAAAGACAAATTACTTCCAAGAAATATAGAGGCACCAAGAACAATCTGAGATAATGAGAATAATAAATCCCTTATGTTTCGGGACACAGCCGTTCAATGAGCATTTGTTTTGCCTGTTCGACAGCCATTTGATTTTCCATGGCATATTCGCTTTCATTCTCCAACGAATCAAGTCGGTCACAGGCAACGATGGCAAAAACACACATATTAAATACGGAAACTCAATGAGTTTCCGTGTTTTTGTTTACACGGAAACACGGAAACTCAGCAATTTTGAAAAACACGGAAACTCAAATGAGTTTTTTTTTCAGAGAACACGGAAACACAGAAAATACGGAAATGTTTTTTGAGTTTTTCTCAGGCACATGATTTGAACTGAACAATGTGAGTATGAACATACATAATGTATAAATATGTGTATAGTATTTTGATATGTATTTACATGAGTCTGTTCATGTTTCTGATGAGCTGACATGGTTTTTGCAAAAGAATGTGATGATTCGATGAAAAAAAAGATTTTGCTGCTGACAAGTTTTGGTGTGGTATTGGAGACAAGGCAGTGTACTTAGCATGCCAGTGTCCACTGACAGAGTGGAGGGTCCCTTAAGCCAGTGCCCAGGATATTGGGCGCTAGGCATCTCCATATGAACCATTTTCTCTTGAACGTGATTTTTTGTTGAAATTTAAGATGAGGTGTTTTGGGATGGGTAAGTAGTTCAGATACGTTGAAGGCTTCAACGATGTACATGTTCAAGTAAAGTTGCAGTTTAATCACACAGTACAACATACAGTGCACATCCATTGAAGTATTTTATTGTATAATACAGTGTGAATTGTCGTTTTTTTACATTTTGTTGATGCTTATGCTGTGGAGTGGACATGCTTATTTTTTTGATTTTGTGGACTGTAGTGGACATTTTTGTGGACTTATTGACACATGAACAAATATGCAGATCCTCAATTTGTGGAACATCTATATCAGCAAAACCTATAGCAAAACCTATATATGATAAGAAAACCCCTGTTTTCACATCAAAATGCTGTAAAATGCAACTTTTTGTTAGAAAACTTGAGTTTTTACCAAAAAAACTTGAGTTTTTACTAAAAAACTTGAGTTTTTACCAAAAAACTTGAGTTTTTACAGGAAAACTTGAGTTTTTTTAAAAAACACTGAAATAAAACACGGAAACTCAAGTTTTTTTCATGAAAAAAACTCAAAACACAGGTATTCATTTTTGAAAAACTCAAAACACAGAAAGTGTTTTTTATTTGAGAACTTACCCATCGTTGGTCACAGGCACTTTTGCAAGTAGACAGCAATGCTAAAAATGCGAAGGATTATCGTCTCAAAGTCTGATAATCTAAGACATAACAATCTATACAAAGAAAAACATTACCCTTGTTGTCGTCGGCGATGTTGCATTGCAGTAGTATAGTGAGGACGCAGCGCAGAATGACACAGTGGGATATCATAAGATCTGCCGACTCAACCAGTTGAATAGCTTGCAGCACAGTTTCACACGACCGCACCGCCCAGTCTACAATTACCACAATGATACTTCACACATGAAAAGGATACACATTCTCCAGAACTACTTCTTTGCGAGGCCATAGCTATGCGACTTAAATATCTATAAGACAATTATCATCTGGTGCCAGTTCCAGACTCTTTAAATGCCCTGCAAAATGCCAAATATCATGCAAAGTCTCAAAATTAATGTAAATGCCTTGCAAAATGACAAATCGGTTGCCATTTTGCAAGGCGTTTTACATGACTTTTGACACTTTGCATTACATTTGACATTTTACAGGGTCTAGGACTGCCCCCAGGCGAATAATACCAACCAACCGAACTCTCCCATATCATTCTGTGTCTCCACAGCCGCTAAGACAATCGAGTGCATCAAGCGGCATAAACTTTCGCACGAATCCGGCGCATTGTTTGGCCAATGTCCAAAATCGCCGTTATCGAACCCCACAGATCTGCACAGGGCTGCCTGGAGCATTGGCCGACTTTCTGCCAGCAATGATAGTCGCCGACGCCATTCAGCCGACGCGGAATATAGCACGTTGGCTAGTAGCGCGGCTCCCGAGAAGAGATCGTCTGTGATAGGATAAAAGTCTTCAAAACTACCCGCAATTGTGTGGAATTGTGGGCCCTATACACTCTAGTTAACAATGACATACGGTGTCAACTGGGTTGACTGGTTTCGATTCAGATTATAGTTGATGGGTCGAGGAACGATGTTCAAATGCACATGCTTACCTATATCAAGTCCTGTTCGACTTGTCGCATGTGCACGTGAAAATTATCCTGTGAACAGTCAACTAAAATCTGAATTGCATGGAAACCAGTTGACACTCAGTGTGCGTAGCGCTATCGATGCCAAAGCGGTACATGCCATTCTTAGTAGACTGCAGCACAAATAGGACGTGATCGGCACAAGACTCGGTAGTGAATGCGAACTCCCATCGATCATCCCACTCGTTAGCGCCGACCACAACGGCTAAAATCCTGCAGAAAACAGAGACAAGAGTAATTAAAAGAGACTAGGTGGGTCAGGGAGCAGTCCCAGACCCTGTACCAGGGGTATCTTGAATTTTGACCCTCCGAGTGGTTGGATAGATAGCAAATCGCTCCTCCGGAGGGATAGATAGCTGAAAAATTTTCTGGGGGGGGGTTGGGGGGGGGTTTGGGGGGGGGGTTGTGGTGGTTCGATATATAGGCTTTTTCGGGGCATAGAAGGAGGAAAAGGGAGAAAAATCGCTAAAAGTAGGTGTAAAATAGCTTAAAATGAGTATACAAGAGCATATAGTACTTAAAATAGCTGAAAATAGGCAGTTAGACGCATGAACTAGTGATTTTGAAGGTGAAAATCTATATATAGGTATGAAAAATAGCGATTTTGAGCGAAAATTGGGGTAAAGTTTCTGAAAAATCGCTCCAGATAGGTAGATAGCTGGGCGATTTGGGGGGGGGGTTTAGGGGGTAGTAGCCCAAAATTTTGCCTCCGGGATAGATAGATAGCTGAGCGGCCTCCGGGATAGATAGATAGCTGGGCGGTTTGGGGGGGGGGGGGTAACCCCCCCCCCAACCCCCCCCCATTCGAGACCCCTGCCCTGTACAGTGTCAAATGTCATGTCTAATGTCATGTTTTGTCAACTGTCATGACAAATGTAAAAAAAGTGTCAGTTGTCATGCAAAGTTCAGTAATAGAATCTTTCCTTTTTTGCTCTTTTTACATGACATTTGACACTTTACTTTACACTTTAAAAGGTCTGGGATTGGCACCAGGACCCGGGAAACTGAAAATTGAACAATCGACTGATAGTACACCGACTTGTACACCTCTATCAATGTTGCCGCATCCCTGCAGGCCAGGTATTTGATAACATTGGCCAACGCCTTGTCCTCGGCGAAGAGCGTGCCGCGGCACGAGTCATCGCAGGAAATATTGTACCACAGGCCCAACAGAAGTTCCTGTCAATACCTTGGAATTAAATGGAAAAACTGGATGAAGATAAAAAACTGGAACAGTGCCGATCGTTTACTTAAATGTTGACGTTTTATGCCATTGTTTACACGAATTTTGTCCGAGTTTCTGAAACTTAAGATGCACAGAAAAGCATTTTAGGACACGAACAGAGTACTCGGAATTTTGTTGCAGTTTGCACAAAATATAATCTTATTATCTTCAAACTACCATCACCATTGTGCATAAAATGCCTGATTTGAAACGCTGGGCTCTGTAAAATCGAAAAACTTGCAGCTAATCGAGGCTTATTAGTAGCGTCGAGCGCACGGTCGCACAGCGGCACAAAGTTCTCCATGTCCAGTAGAAATCTGCCAACTGCCTTCAAATCAGTCGAAACATTTGCAACGCTAAAAATTGCAACCAAATTGAGGCGTCCAATTCTAAAAGTCGACAAGTACAAAATATGAAAATTTTGAGTTAGGCCCGGAAACGTCATCTGGGACTACTTCCGCACATTTTTCATAATTTTCCATAAATTTATTGACCTCACATGCCCATATGGCATAGTGCCAAATTTGACATTTTTGGAGAAAAATGCAAAAAATTTGGGCAAGAAGTCGACAAGTCCACTTAGTTTTGGGCTAAAAGTCGACAAGTCCATCCTCCGTATCCTCTTTTATGGGGAAAAAGGCAAGAAATGTGATAAGTCCACTATGAGCATCAATTTCTAAAAGTCGACAAGTGCATAAATTTCCCATAACGCAGGCGCAACGCGGGCGGAACAAAAATGTTCTCGAGTGCAAGAAGGCGACAAGTCCGTTTCCCTCCCCAAACCAGTTTTGCTCTATCCGAATGAAATTTTATGGACACCCAATTTTTCACATATACGTTGAGAGCGGATGCTGAAAATTTGACACTTTATGGAACTTAATGGAAAGCATGAGAGAGCCAAATTGGACACACACCATGGGCCTGGAATTGGGTTTGAAACTTAAAATGCGATTTACTCAAAATCGCATTTTGTGGACTTGTCGACTTTTAGAATTAGACGCCTCAATTATATCACAGTGAATGCAAGTCCGACCGGATCTGCAGCCGCGTCCCAAATGGTGGCGAGCGCCTGTTCCAGGTTGGGCTCGAGCTCGTCGCCGCAGGCCAGCGTCTCGCCTTCGTGATTCTGTACTTGGGACGACTCGGCTTCCTGTGAGGGAGAAAATTACAGGCATGAATACAATTACGGACCAAATGTTGCCACTCTTTGATGAATAAAGACACGTGAAATTTGTGCACCAAATTCACCGAATTTCTGACCGGAAAGATACTCAAGATAACTTGTGATAAGAAAGAATTTTTGACTTTTCACTGGGACATAGTAAATATCTAAATATTTAAAATGAGTGCGTGAATTATACATAGCCAACCACACAAACTGCCCACTAGCAATTTTTAAACCAAGAAATCCCACACAAAAGTCTACCGTATATCCTCAAATTAACCCCTTGGAAATATACCCAGATCTGAGCGAGCTGGGTAAAATATAAACACCCCCTCAAAATACCTCCACCCAAATTGAGTACAAATACCGCAGTGTGTCATCTGTGTAATGCAGGACACGTTAAAACCAATGATCGAGTTACGTTAGGATAGGATTTGCACGTTTTTGTCTATAAACACTCATACTCCGAGATTAGTTTATTTTTAAGTGGAGTAAGTGGAGTCTTACAAAACTTTTTGGCGAAATATATACTCCCGTTGAATAAACCCACCAAAAATATGCTAAAGCGGCGTTTACACTGCAAAATGTGCCGACAAATCAAAAAGTGAAAAAGTTCCATAAATCCAGAATAAAGTTCCATATCTGCGAGAAAAAACAGGTCAGTATACTCACTAGTTAGGTGCACTCACATGCCAAATTTCAGATAAATCGGCCTTTTTGTTCCAGAGTTATAAGCATTTTAAAAATTTCACGTTGTCGGTTCGCTTTTTTTGATCGAAAAAATGTTGTTGTCGGCATAAGCTTTTGATTGGCGACAATGCGGCAATGAGCGCTTGTCGTCACAAGAAAAAAAGTGTTGTCATGTGAGCCTGATTTTTGTTGTCGATTGTCGCCACGAGCTGCGAACGTGTTTTTTTCATTTTTTTGTGACGACAATGAGTAAATTTTACAACAGGTGCTGAAGTTTACCACAGTTGCTTACCGTATTTCCTCGAAATACCCCCCCCCCCCCTTGAAATACCCCCCCCCCCTCGTTTGACCCCCCCCCCTCTGGGGACCACTATGAAACAATCACCCCCCCCCTCGAAATACCCCCCCAAATTGAGTGTAAAGGGAACGTACATGACAATAACTGTAGTTTGTGTTCTGTGTACTGCAGAACACACGTTAAAACAATGTCGGTGTCACGTTAGAACAGTGTACATACCATCTACATTCTAATATTAGTCTGCAGAACCTTATAAATGGCGGTTTTTGTTGCTTTTTTCGACGTCTGCATACGTTTCAGACGACAATTTCGTACTTGGTTTTCAAAAATTTTCTTGTGAAATAATAACCCCCCCCCCTCGAAATACCCCCCCCCCTCTCGGGACCACTATGAAACAATCACCCCCCCGGGGGGTATTTCGAGGAAATACGGTATATAAGTGTGTGAGCAAGTAGTATATAGTGAGTGATAGGGGGAATGCATATTCACTATGGCTGGTTGTCGAGGGAGGACATAATTGTCTCACTCACCCATAGCATGGTCAGACACACCAAACTGCGGAATCACAAAAATTGTACGATAAAAAAATTTGGAACACGTAAACACCTTCCCAGTCAAGTAAGCCACCCATTTTTTTATTTCACTTGAAAGCTATATCTTGGGCTATGGTGGGGCTATAGAGCTGAAACTTTGTGAATATATAGTTGTAACATCCCTCTACTCTGCATCAATGGGGGGAGGCATGGCGACTCACTACTAGTGATGTTAAAGGCACCGGAAAAAATAGCACCGCACCACACCGGCACCTTTGCCAACGCATGAAAAGGGCACCTGGCACCCTGGGGCACCGGCCAGAAAATGGCACCGCACCGCACTGGCACCGGTGCCTTTTGGAAAAAATGGCACCGGCACCGAAGGGCACCGGCGGGTTGCCGGTGCTAGCACCGAAAGGCACCGCACCGGGCTGGAATTTCTGAAGTAAATATCGGGCAGTTTCTCAGTGGTTTCACCTTTGGAAGTGCATATTTCCAGGAATTTTCAACCGATTTTGATGGTTGAGCACTTAAAATGATCAGAATGATGTGGCAATCACTTTTATGAAGCAATTACAATGATTACAAATGAAAGATAAAATATTTAATTTACTACAGTGTCCATAGCCACTATTGTCTACTGATCGGAGTCGTTGCTGTACAGAGAATGGAACTATCTCTGTCATAAACTGACAACAAATTTTGAACAAAAAAGTAAGATAAATATAAAATATAAAAATGATAAAAATTCAACAAAATTTTAGATTCGCTCATCAGATCATGTATCGGGTATAATGGATTTCAGTAGGTATATTTTTTTGATGGGAGGTTTACAAAATAGGCAAAAACGGTTGGGTAAATATATCGCTGTTTTTTGAAATATGGATAAGCACATACTATGGACAAAATTGCACAGCACATGAAGCCTTGGCCGGTGCCTTTCCTGGTGCCTTTTACTTTGCCCTGGTGCTAGAACCTTTGGCACCGGCAAAAACATGGCACCGCACCGCACCGGCACCGGTGCTTTTCTGAAAAAAATGGCACCGGCATGGCACCCCTGAAGATTGCAATGGCACCGCACCAGCACCAGTGCTGGTGCCCTTCGGTGCCCAGCACTGGGGCACCGGTGCCTTTACATCACTACTCACTACAGGGTGGGTCGCCCTATATGCAACAATTTTTTGCCAGGATTTTAGTGTCCCAAACAAGTACACCACCCACTTGATTAGCTACACTATAGGTGCTGTATCTCCAGTTGTGGGGGTGGTAGAAAGCTAATATTTTGGGGGTATCTTGGCCACACCCACCCCTACTATACTCCAGTAGCGCAGCTCCCGACGACCCACTACAGTTTGTGCCACTTTGTATAAAGTTGTTGTTTTTTAAAAAATGACTCAAGTGTCCCAAGCAAGTTCACCACCTAAACGAATTAAAAACTTGTTTTGAGAACATACCTTCTATAAAAACTGAATCAGGTTTTGTCCCTAGTTCTGCTAATCAAATTTATTTGGGTGGAATGAAAAAGTGAAAATTCTGTAAAATTTTGTTCCTGCAATGACATCATTATGACATCATAGAATTCACCCCAAATAAATTTCCTTATGTCGCCATTCTGGAGGTCATGTTGTTTACGTAACTTTGAACCTTAGACCCTTTTCTACTGAACTTTGTAAACCAACTTTTATTGTGTGGAACAAAAAATTGGTTTAAAGTGAAATTTTTGGTCTGCTATTTATGGTGGGGGTGGCTAAACAAAGGAAAAAATTGAATTAGCAGAACTAGGGTTAAAACCTGATTCAGTTTTTATAGAAGGTATGTTCTCAAAAAAATTTTTTGATTCGTTTAGGTGGTGAACTTACTTGGGACACTTGGGTCGTTTTTTAAAAAAACAACAACTTTATACCAGCGGCACAAACTGTAGTGGGTCGTCGGAAGCTGCCCCACTGGCGTAAAGTAGGGGTGGGTGTTGCGTAGATACTCCTAAAATTTTAGCTTTCTACAACCACCGCAACTGGAGATACAGCCCCTTTAGTGTAGCTAATCAAGTGGGTGGTGTACTTGTTTGGGACACTGAAAACCTGGCAAAAAATTGTTGCATATAGGGCGACCAACCCTGTAGTTGGTCGCCATGCCTCCCCCCATTGATGCAGAGTAGAGGGATGTTACAAGTATATATTCACAAAGTTTCAGCTCTATAACCCCACCATAGCCCGAGATATAGCTTCCAAAATGAAATAGAAAATGGGTGGCTTACTTGACTGGGAAGGTGTTTACATTGAGCCAGCATAAAACCGACAGCACCAATGAAAAGCCCATTTTGGAAAGTATCCTCATTCAAATTTTCAGATCAAATGGTGTAGTTTACAAGTAAATTATTGCAAAAGATTGATTTGTGGGAAGCAAATTTATCTATCTATCTATCTATCTATCTATCCTGGAAGCAAATTTTTTCACTACTATCCACCGAATTGCCCAGCTATCTACCAGAGTTGTTAAAATACCGGTATTTTTGGAAAGCGTTAGCGTAAGCGTAAATACACTTTCCAAATTATGGGTATGAATACTAAAAGCGTAAGGTATGCCTAAAATACCTAGGAAAGCGTAAAATAAAGCGTAAGCGTAAAAAAAAGTTTTACAAGGTGCTCTTGCTGTTGAGCATCAGACTATCGGATTACCGTATTTACTCAAAATAGCCCCTCAAAATACCCCTACCCAAAATGTGTCTAATAATGTCCAAAAACTGCAGTTTGGTATCTGTGCAATGCGAAACCCACGTTAAAAAGAATACAGAGTTATATTAGGACAGGGCTTATATCAACTAGGTTAATAGGTACATACTTATGTAAGTGTATACCTAGACGCTTACATTTTGCACTTTGAGAAAAACCCTGGGTGTATTTCAAGGAAATATGGTATCCATTATCTGACCCAAAATTCCTTATCCTAAGCCACGATATTGCTAGCCGACACAATTTGCACTTGTGCCGCTATTTTCACTCTGCTAGCGCACACACGTTTTTTTTGTACGCTTTCTCAATCACTTTCTGTTCCTTTCTTCCTATTTCAAAAGCATAAAACTGGGTTGCATGAAAAAATTTACGCTTTTAGTAGCCGGGTATTTACGCCGGGAAAGCGTAATAAAGCGTACGGGTATTTTACGAAAGTGTAAGCATAAGCGTAAGTATAAATACCCATTTACCCGGGTATTTTGGGTAAGCGTAAATACGCTTTCGCAACTCTGCTATCTACCTATCCGGAGTGATTTTTGAGAAATTTTACCCAAATTGTTGCTCAAAATCGCTACTTTTAATATTTTTTTAATAGATTTTCACCTCCAAAATCACTAGTACATGTTCATTATTGGTTATTTTCAAGAGTTTTGACTATAGTATTTCCTCAAAATACCCCCCCCTTGAATTAACCCGCCCCCCTCGAAATACCCCCAGGTATCTTTGAGCCGGGGAAAAAATAAACCCTCCTCGGAATTCACTCATCTGAAATGATGTACACCATGTATGAAATGTACATGGTGTATATATTGGTTGCAGTTTGCATCGCAGCTACACATACTGGTTTGTGTAGCGATGGGTGTTAGCGTTAGCATAATGCCCACTAGCGCTAACCCCCAAAATCACGAACGTTCCGTCAGGCTCTGCCTTTTTTTGTGTGTGGGCGAGCAATTTCCATTTTTCATCTTGTACGGTTTACATGCTCACGGTTTTCATGCCATTCTGTGTCACTTTACTAGCTAAGTGTGACACTTTACTTGCTACTCTACTGTGCCAGTCTTCATCCAAAGTATTACACTTTACTTGCTATGAGTATGCCACTTTTCAAGCCAAAGTTGTGTGTTTTGCACCAATTTACTCTTTTACATGAAATGTGGCATACTGTATTTCCTCTAATAGAAGGGCGGAGAAGGTAAATACATACCT